>OY728129.1:393876797-395076797 GCA_963277665.1 Viscum album
GTGTCATAAAACACCAAAACATGCGTTTAACAGTCAATTAAATATCAAAAACTTCTATAACGACCAAAAATAAAAGGAATACCATCTAATTGTTATTCATGTTGTGTAGAAGAAGACGAAACTGTTGGTCGGAGTGGATACTCAAGAGGGGGGTGAATTGAGTTCCAATAAAAATTTCTGCTAAAACATTTTCTCTTTAAATCCCCCTATTTAAAAACAATGTTAAACTGTATTGAATTTATACAATGTGTAAATGTTCAATTAGTTTCTCAAAGATTGATTAATTCTCAGTCAATTTAATCTGAAGATTAAATTTACTTTTGAAACTAACTTACAGGTTTACAATAAGTATAAACACCTGCTAATTTAACTATCAAAGTAACTTTAAAATAGTTTTTTATTACAAAGTAATAGATACAGAATATGAAACATATATAGTATACTTATGACTTAAACTAAAATTCACATCATATGTAACCAAGAGGATCAGTCTCAAGATGAGACTTAGTCCTCTCAAACAATTTATATAAATTGAACCACACCCTAGATCAGAGTAAACAATAGTATAACACTGTCCCGGTCCAAAGACCTCTACCACAGTACTACGTGGGAAAAATAAAGACAATCGGTAACAGCTGTCCAGGTCATACTTGAACTCTACCACTAACCACAATGGGATACAAGAGAGTTATAGAGTTTGAATGAGGATTTTAGAATCCTCTAGCTTAGCTAAGGAGATAGTGTGTGTGTAAAATAAACAGGATACACATACTTCTCGAAATGTAAATGAATGAATCACTAAAATATGTATGAGTGAGTTTATAAGAGATTTAGTGATTGGAAGTGTAGCTCTGAACTCATTTGATTGGTCAGAAAAGCATATAAGTCCTTCTCTGGTTTTGGTTAGAAAAAACAGAGTATTGTTTTCTTCCTTGGATCCAGGTTCAGCTTATCAGCCTGAGTGCATGAAGTGTTTGTTGTAATTAATCACTCAGGATGCAACTTGTGTTCTCCTCTAGAATGATTAGCTTCGTGTATGTCCGGTGTTCTTGGAGAATGGATGTACCCTTGCATGAATTCACCAAGTTTTAATGTCGTTAGAGCCTTTTTCTTTTTCACCCTTTGTGTGCCTTCTCAGTTCCTTGATTCTTGTTGTATACACACCCCGTCATTGCTTCTGTGTTCCACTTCGCAATCCATTTTTCAGCTAGGTCTTTATCTTCCCTTTTATATCTTTCAGCTTCGGGAAATTGGAATGATTACCTTTTTCATGGGTACTGGGTACGGTTCCCTGACATGCCAATAGATATCATTAAATAACATTAACTGCATTAAAAACATCAAATGTAACTGTTAGCTTAATAAACAAATAGTATTGAGGGTATAGAGTTGGACTGGTTGGTCAGTCATTTGTAGCCATTTGTTGGTAGACGTGTACGGTGGATTTTTTGTAGAAGTGCCCTTCCATCAGTAGCTCTTTGAACTTTTATCGGTACCTCTTTGTATCAGTATCTCTTAGTATCAGTAACTCTTGATATCGGTAGCTCTTACTCTGTATATCGGTAGTGCTTACTATATTTATCAGTAGCTCTTACTCTATGTATCGGTAGCTCTGTATATATCGGTAGCTCGGTAGACATGTTCTGTCGGTAGCTGTCTACATCTGTGACCTTGTTCTATCGGTGACTATGTCTGTCGGTAGCTCTGGTCTGTCGGTAGCTCTACTTTGTATTGGTCGCTCTTGGATAGTTCCAGTGATTATGTGTATTGGTAGACTTATGCACATCTGTAGCTTACCAGTGGACTTGTACATATAGGTAGCTCTGCGTATCGGGGACCTTATCTTATCGGTGACTCTGTCTATTGGTGTACTGTCTATCAGTAGACTAAGTATCAGTAGCTCTATATCAGTAGCTATATGTAGATCAGTGACTAATAAATATCTGTTTTATGCAACACATATACGATTGAATTAGAATTACTTTAGAACTTATATAAACAAAGATACACAATGATTAACATATTTCAAGGATTACTTTAATATTATTATCATCTTGATAATATAATATCATAGATTGAGCAAATTAGAATATAGATAAACATTAATTGGGATTATCAAAGTATTTGAAAGCATTATTAGGATTATCAAAACATGTGAGGTCAACAATCTCCCCCTTTTTGATAATCACAAATTATGATTTATAGATTTAAAATAATGCGTAGTTGTATTAGAGGATATATCATTAAATGCAATTATCTCAGAGAAAACAGTATGTTAAAGAACATAATGTATTAGAGGTAGACATAAACACAATGATATCAAAGGGAAAAGCATGATAGTTCTTCCTTAGATAATATTTCTCCCCCTTTGAGAATATTTCTCCCTCTTTGATACTTAGATATATTTCTCCCCCTCTGTGATAATCAAAAAGTGGGAAACATGAAATAGAAGAGGAACAAAATGAGAAATCAATGCCAAATGTATTATATGTTGTAAAAAGTTACATAGAAAGAAAAAAAATACAAAGGATTCCTATCAAACATCTTAGCCACTTGTTCAATCCACATCCTCAATGTGAGATGTGTTCTTTGGTTCAGAAGAGGATTCAGACTGGGTGGATGGTGCTAAAGGATTAGGAATTCTAGAAATGATCATAGGAGGCTGAGTGACTGAAACTGTTCCTGGTCTGCACTAAGGATTTCATTGAGTGATCATAGGTGTAAGGCTTCGAATGGCTTGATCTGGAGTCATCTGAACAGGAGAAGCAGTAGAGGCAGAGGTACGTAAAGCTGGAGGTATAATCACTGGCCTAGCATTGACATGTACGAAAGGCAGCAAAAGATTTCTGAAATTCATAATTATAACTCCTCCACTCTCCATAGAATATATGAAATCATCCTTGTTCTCCATGAATTTGTCCAAGGCTGGAGTTAATTCCCTTAGTTTGCTAACTTTCTCTCTGATGTCTTGATTGACAGGAGGTAACTTCAGGTTTCCCAACAAGAGTTTAAAGTAATTTTTGAGTTGATTCTTGGTGTAAATATTTTGAAAATAGGAGTCCACATTTTCTTTCACTTCTTTCTGAGAGGCAAAAGCTTCTCTCATATAGTCTTGGACTATCTTCATTATTTCTCTAGCTGAATCTCTAGTTGCAATCACAACTTTTCTCTCGTTAGACTAGTCCACAAAGCCACTGGTTGACGTTTGACCAAGCTACTCCTTCATTACAGCTCGAATCTGATTCAAATCCACTAAGCGTTTATAAGAAATAGAACCAACAGAGAAAGATATGGTTTCCTTTAAGTTCTTGGTCAACCCACTAATAAGATTTTGGACTTCGGAATCCTGGGTTTTAACATGACCTTTCATTGAGGTTTTAAAACCTTCAAACACTAAAACCATCTGGCTTACAAGACTTTTTACATAGGCTAAGTCCTTGTATGCTTGAGATTTTGAACTCATGTATGAGTGTGAAGAGATAACCAATTTCTTTAGAGCTTCAAAATCAGCTTCAAGTCTAGAAACTTGAGTTTGGAAGTCTGTAACTTCTTCCACTATTTCTTCCACAAAGGTTGAAAAATTACAACAGAGAGAACGTTCAAAATATTTTTCCAAATCACTCATCTCTTCAAAAAATAAGTGCTTCAACTCAGCAACAGAAGCACTAAAGGACTCTTTCAGCTCATCCTTTAAGGATTCAAGATCATCCCGAGTGATCATATTATTAGAAGCAATCACAACAGATGATCTTTCAGTTGCTATGATGGCCACTGAGTCAGTCATAATCGACTGGATTGATGACACCAGAAAAGCTTCCATCTTCCTTGTCTCTTTAACCCAACTGTCCTTAAGATATTTCTTCAATATATCTAGGTCATGCATTCTGACCACATCACCAGGTAACAACTCAAACTCAACATCATAAATGATTTTTTGTCTATTGAGGGATGCCTCATTATGAGAATCAGTATAGTCCAATCCACAAACCACAAAACATGGGTCTTCTACCCAGTCCTCAATCTCAACAACCACTGACACACTTCCATACTTGGTTTGATTCTCCCCCTCAATGGACGCATTCTCTTGTACAGTAAGGGAATTCTCAGCGGCTCTTTCTTCCGCAGAAGAATCCTCTACTATCATCTCTTTCTCTGCAACAGTATGTGGGTCCTCTAGATTAGATACACACTCTTCCATTTCTCCTACTACATCATCAGTAGGCACAACTGAGCTTCAAATTAATGGAATCAGTCTTAAACAGGCAGAATCAGAGGCTTCAGATTCATTCTCCTTTTCTTCTTTATGCTTAAGGGATTGCTAGTCTTCCTCATCAGCAGGAGTATCTTCTTCTAGAAAGGCTTCCATTCTGGAAGATACAACTTCAGCAGCAGAACATGGAGGTATGTCCGGATCTCTTCCTTCATCCATATAAGTTTCTTCGTCTTCAGTATCATCACTGTACTCAGTTTCTTCTTCTTCAGGTCCTAGAACTGGATCCCTCACATCCTTAGGTCTACCAGGATGATTCACAGGATTGAATTTATCATATAACTTCTGGTCATCATTGACCCACTCTCTTCTCCATGGGTTCCAATTTATCATCATGTATTTGGAAACTGTGCTTTTAATACAGAAGGTGTTCCTTACTACCACTGTCTCATCTTGATACATAACTATCCCTTTCACTTTGATCATCTCAGAGATCAACTTGGAAAAGAATAGGGCATTAGTCTTTGATTTTGGCCTTTTCATGTATTCCATTTGAATCATCAACAATCTGCATAGATTTATTTTTACACAATGTCTCAAGAGATACAGGAGATAGATATCCTGATATCTTAAATTCGCAAAGTCTCATCTCCTTGGTATTAAGACATGATGAACAAATATGAACAAAAATATGTTCTCTCCATCCATTTCAGCAGCTACGAGTTGTCTTTGATTTCCATCACCGGTGAGCTCCTCCAAGGCAGTATCATAATCTAATATCTCACTTTTAGGTGGTATAGCTTTCGAGACATATCCAATACACCTTCATGCGGAATCTTTAGGCTTTCATCCCACTCAACATATGAAAAACACATCTTCTTTCCATTCACAAAAGAGGTCATGCGGTTTTCATTATCATATTTCTCAAAGCTTACAAAATCATAAAATTGTTTCACCAGCTTCGGATAGTAGGGGCCATTGTGGTTTCAAAATCAATCTACCCACTTTTGATCTTCCATCACTTCGATCACTAACGACTTTCTAGGAAGCCACCAATCCATGCATAACTCTTTTTCAATCACAGTAACTGTATTCTGCAAATGAGGATTCATTGGTCACCTACCCGACCTAGTTCTTCCAACACTACCACTTGCTTCTGTCTTGGACTTATGTTTCTTTGCACTCAGATCATCAGTGTCATCTATGATGGTAGGAAGTTTGGTTTTTGACATCACTGGTTCGAGGGATTTAGGGTTCTCAAGGGATTTGGGAGCTAAGGATTGAGGGTAAGGGTTTGAGGCTCGGTGGATTGAGAAGTTTCTAGGACTTTATTTTTATCATTTAGGAATCAAAAAATAAATAAATAAAATGAAATAAAGTAAAATTGATTCAGATTCTGGTGACAGACAGATGTTTAAAATAATTCACTCATCGATAGGGTCTATGAGAGAGAATTACTATCAGTGAGGTTACATCAGTGAGGTTACATCGGTGAGGTATCATCGGTGAGGTATCATCAGTGAGGTATCGTTGGTGAGGTATCATCGGTGAGGTATCATCGGTGAGGTATCTTCATCGGTGAGGTATCATCGGTGAGGTATCTACCGATCAAGGTTAATCATTCGTAACTCATGTCTAATGTTACTTAACCTATCTGAACTCAAAGTTTTGGTGAAAATTTTAGCTAATTTATGTCCAGTACCTATAAATTCAAGAGTAATATCATCATTTTGGTAATGATCTCTCAAGAAATGGTGCCTTACATCAATGTGTTTGGTCCTAGAGCAAGATACTGGATTATTCGAAATGTTTATTGTACTAGTGTTATCACAGTTGATAGAAACATTCTTAAAAACATATCCATATTCTAAAAGAGTGTGCTTCATCCACAGAATTTGTGCACAGCAACTGTCTGCAGCTATATACTCTGCTTCAGCAGCAGACATAGCTATAGAATTCTTCTTTTTACTACACCAAGATACTAAGGATTTTCCCGATAAAATACATGTTCCAGATGTGCTCTATCTATCCAACTTGCAACCAGCAAAGTCAGCATCTGAATAACTCATTAACTCAAATGGTTTTCCTTTTGGGTAAAACAACCCTATGATTAAAGTGTGTTTAGGATACATAAAATTTATTTTAACAGCAAGAAAATGAGATTCTTTTGTATTATCTTGAAATCTTACACACATACATACACTAAACATAATATCTTCTTGACTAGCAGTAAGGTAAAGTAAGCTTCCAATCATACCTCTATAATTGGTCTGATCCACTGGTTTCCCAGCTTCTTCTGCATCCAATTTACAGACTGTACTCATAAGAGTATCACCTTCCTTAATACTCTCCAAACCAAAAGGTTTTAAAATATCCTTTGTATATTTCCTTTGATTTAAAATAATACCATTTTCATTTTGAAAAACTTGAGATCCAAGAAAATATTTAAGTTATCCTATTAAACTCATTTCAAATTCATTTTGCATACTCCTTAAAAATTCAGTACATAAGGAATGTTTATAATATCCAAAAATAATATCATTAAGATAGATTTGTACTATTAAAACATCTCTAGATATTCTTTTAATAAAAAGAGTTGGATCAGCAATCCCTTTAGTAAAACTTTTTGAAACAAGAAAATTACTAAGCATATCATACCAAACTCTGGGAGCTTGTTCTAAACCATATAAATCTTTAGAATGTTTAAAAACTGGATTTGGAAAATGAGTATTAGTAAATCTAGATGGTTGTTCAACAAAAACATCTTCAACAATAAAACCATTTAGAAAAGCACTTTTGACTTCCATTTGATATAACTTGAAATTCAGATGAGCAGCATAGGAAAGTAATATCCTAAGAGCTTCAAATCTGACTACAGGTGCAAAGGTTTCCTCATAGTCTATACCTTCCTCTTGACAATATTTGTGTGTAGCTGATATAGCTTTGTTTCTAACTATGTTTCTAGACTCATCAACATTGTTTCTAAAAACCCATTTACTGCTTATTGTCAAAGTGTCCTTGGGTATGTCAACTAATTCCCAGACATTTTTTCTTTCAAATTAATTTAACTCTTCTTGCATAGCCATTACCCAAAATTCATCATTGATAGCATCATTGACATTTTTAGGTTCTAGTTGTGAATGAAAGGCTTGATGTTAAACCTGGTTTCATAGAAAAACTCTAGTCTGTGTCTCTCTATCAAGATTACCAAGAAAAGCATCTAAAGGATGATTCTTTAGAATCCTGGTTGATCTAGTAAAGGTAGGACCAGAAATTTCAGGTTAATCTATAGGTTCGGGTTCAACAGAAGCAGATTCTAGAATATGTATAGAACTAGATATTTTTACAGCAAGTTCATTAGTTTTATCATTAAGGTCCAGAATAGTCAAATCGTATTCAAGATTTTAAGGAGAGGTTTTAAGCTCATATGGATCAGTTTCATAAAACTTGATGTGAATAGATTCTTCCACACATTTGGTTCTTTTATTGAAGAATTATAGGCTTTTCTTGTTAAAGAATAACCAATAAAAATTATTTCATCACTTTTAGAAGAAAACTTGTCAAGATTATCCTTTGTATTGAGAATAAAAACTTTATATCCAAAGACTCTAAAGTAACTAACTTTGGGTTTTCTATTATTCCATAGTTCATATGGGGTCTTCTTGAGAAGAGGTCTAATCAAGACACTATTAATAATATAACAAGCTGTATTCACTGCTTCATCCCAAAAATAAATAGGCAGGTCATTCTCATTAAGCAGGGTTCTTTCTATATCTTAAAGGGTTCTATTCCTTTTTTTTCTACTACACCATTCTGCTGAGGTGTCCTAGGAGCAAAAAAGTTGTGACTATAGACATTGTGTGAGCAATAAGATTCAAACTCTTTATTTTCACACTCACGTCCATGATCACATCTCAGGCTTTTAATTTTAAGTCCACTAATATTTTCTACAGACTTGGAGTATTTAATAAAGTAAGAACAAGCATCACTTTTGTGAGCCAAGAAGTATACCCAAGTATATCTAGAAAAGTCATATACTAGGACATAGACATAGTGCATCCCATTTAAACTAGAAACTCTAGAAGGTCCCAAAAAGTCCACGTGAACCAACTCAAGAGGATGAGAAGTTGAAACTTCTTTCTTTGATTTAAAAGAAATGTTATGTTGCTTTCTCTTTTGACAGGGAGTAAAAACTTTGTCATTTGGAAATTCAAGTTTGGGTAGGTCTCTAACCAAGTTCTTCCTAGTCAATTTTCTAAGCTAATATATATTTTAGTGTCCTAATATTCTATGCCATAGCCAATATTCTTTATGAAAATCATTTAGACAAGTAACATTTTGCTTAGCTAAAGAATTCAGTTCAACAGTATAAACATTTTCATTTCTTAAAGTAGAAAATACTAATACAATTTTAGAGTTAAAAACATTTTAGGAATCATTTTCAAACATAACATTAAATCCGTCATCACATAATTGATAAATACTTAACAGGTTATACTTGAGTCCATTTACAAAAAAAACTTTCGAAATTAAAACAGAATCAGTGTTAACGATCTTCCCTAGGTTGATCATTTTTTCTTTAGAATTATCACCAAAGGTGACATGGCCTCCATAAACTTTTATTAGACTCTTGAAGAATGAATAATCTCCATAAATTTTTCCTGAACATCCATTGTCCATGTACCATACCTTCTTGTGAGAGCTCTGCAGAGAGGTTTCCTACAAAACAGGTTTAGATGGAAAATGAATTTGGTACCCAGAACTTCTTGGGTCCAGCAAGGTTATCAATCAAAGCATTAGGTACACAGATTTGACTTATGGGTCTCATATAATTTACAGAATTAATAGATTTTTGAAGATGAACTTTATATGATCTATAACCAAAAGGATAACTAGTCGAAGAATATGAATTTCCAAAGCTGGAACAAGCCGAAATTTTTCCAGACTTAGGAACAAATTTGGTTTTAGTAAACTGTCTCTTTCCAGGTTGGTATCCCAAACCAGTAGAGTATTTTTGTGCAACTTGTTTTCCAAAATTTTGAGTATGTTTATATTTTCCCTTTGTGAATTTTTCTAAGTCCTTCCTAAGTTTCTCATTATACATTTTCAGTTATTTATTTTCCATTAATAGTTGAGCATTCTTTTCCTTTTCTATATCAAAGGCAGATTTAACATTTTCAGTGAGAGAATGTTGTTTCTTTAATGAATTATATTTGTCCTTAAGTTCATTAAGTGTTTCTTCTAGCATGTCACAGTATTCAAACAATTCATTCTTAGACATATCATCAGAATCAGAATCATATTCTGCATCATCTTTAGAATAATAGTAATTTAAAACAAGAGTATTTAAGGTTACCTCAGATGTTTTGGTCATGAAACACATGTTGGCACAATTTTTTTTTCAGAATCAGAAACTTCAGATTCACTTGTGCTGTCTTCTGAAGCACTCCAAGTTGCTTTCATAGATTTCTTGTACTTCTTGTCCTTATAATCATGTTTCTTTTTTGAATTTTAATTTTGGATAGTCAACCTTGATGTGTCCTTTCCATTTTCATTCATAGCAGACTATATCATCTTCCTTATTAGATTTCTTCCAATCCTTCTTCCACTTACCTCGGTTTTCATATTTTTTTTTTAAATTTTATTTTCTAAAGACTTTCTTCTTCCTATAGAACATCTTAAATATCACTTCTATTTGATCTATCTCAGAATCACTGTTTGAGTCTGAATCTTCACTGATTGAACTTTCAGTTTGTATTTGAACTTTTTCTTTTTTCCTTTCTCTTAGAACCAGTATCTTGAAAGCCATGTATTCTCTCTTGGGTTCATCATCTTCTTCCTTATTTACCTTAAGTTCTACTTCATACATCATTAATTTAACAATAAGCTCTTTGAAAGGCAGAGCTCCAATGTCACATGATTATGTGATTGAAACAGAAGTGCCTCTCCATCTTTCTGCTAGAAATCTTAATATTCTCAGGATTTTTTCCTTTTCTAGAACCACCTTTCCAATTTAACTCATTGTATTGACAATCACTTTGAACTTGAGATACATGTCAGAAATAGGTTCATCAGTTTTCATTTTAAAGTTATCATATTTAATAGTATAAGTATTCAGTCTCATTTATTTAAAATTATTTGTTCCTTCATGAGAAACACTTAATGTATCCCAAATTTCATAGACTGTTTTGCAATCAGATATTATATTAAACTCTTCATCTCCTAAATCACAATACAGGACATTCATATCTTTACAATTATTTTTGTAAGCTGTCTTTGTAGGTTCATCCCAGGTTGTTGTTTCAGTTTCTGGAATTTTATATTGTGACTCTATAGTAGTCCAGATATCAATACCCATACTCTCTAAATGAATTTTCATCTTATGTTTCCGTTAGGAATAGTTTGTACCATTGAAGAAAGGTGTCATATTAGTAACATCACCCTCTCGTCTATTATCCATAGCTATATTTTATAAAATAATTTTAAAGAGATAAAATTTATAACTAACAGAAATTTAAGATCGTTAAAGATGCAACTAAAATCATGGTTGAAAAACAGAATGCTTTTAAAAATTGTATTAATAAAAACAACCTCTGATACCAACTATTGGTCAGAGTGGATACTCAAGAGGGGGGTGAATTGAGTTCTAATTAAAATTTCTATTAAAAATATTTCTCTTAAAATCCCCCAATTTAAAAAAACAGTTAAACTATAGTGAATTTATACAAAGTGTAAATGTTCAATTAGTTTCTCAAAGATTGATTAGGTCTCATTTAATTTAATCTGAAGATTAAATTGTCTCTTGAAACTAACTTACTGGTTTACAATAATTATAAACACTTGCTAATTTAACTATCAATGTAACTTTAAAACAGTTTTGTTTTACAATGTACTAGTAGCGGAATATGAAACATATATAGTATACTTATAACTTAAACTAAAATGCACAGTAGATGTAACCAATAGGTTTAGTCTCAAGCCGACACTTATTCCTATCAAACAATTTATATAAATTAATCCACAACCTAGATCAGGGTAAGCAACAGTATAACACTGTCCCGGTACAAAGACCTCTACTACAGTTCTACGTGGGAAAAACAAAGAAAAAAACTCACAGCTGTCCAGGTCGTACTTGACCTCTTCCACTAACCACAGTGGGATACAAGGGAGTTATAGAGTTTGAATGAGGATTTTAGAATCCTCCAGCTTATGTCAGGAGACAGTGTGTGTGTAAAATAAATAGGATACCCACACTGCTGGAACTGTAAACGAAAGAATCACTAAAATAAGTATGAGTGAGTTTAGAAGAGCTTTAGTGATTTGTAGTGTAGCTATGGACTCGTTTGATTGGTCAGAAAAGCTTCTGAGTCCTTCTCTGGTTTTCTTCTGAAAAATAGAGTATCATTTTCTTCCTTGGTTCCAGGTTCAGCTTATCAGCCTGAGTGCATGAAGTGTTTGTTATAGTTCTTCACACAGGATGCATCTTGTGTTCTACTCTAGAATGAGTATCTTTGTTTAGGTCCAGTGTTTTTGGAGTATTTATGTAGGCTTGCGTGAATTCACCATGTTTCAATGCTGTTGGAGCCTTTTTATTATTCACCATTCGTGTTCCTTCTTAGTTAATTGACTCTTGCTGTATGCACATCCTGTGTTTGCTTCTGTGTACCACTTCACATTCCCTTTTTCATCTAGGTCTTTATCTTCCATTTTATTGCTTTTAGCTTCGGTAAATGGGAATGATTACCTTTTGAATGGGTATAAGGTACGGTTCCCTGACATGCCAACATGTATCATTAAATAACATTAACTGCATTAAGAGCATCAAATGTAACTGTTAGCTTAATAAACAAATAGTATTGAGAGTATAGAGTTTGACTTGTTGGTCAATCATTAGTAGCCTTATTTTGGTAGACGTGTACGGTGGATTTTGTGTAGCAGTGACCTTCCATCGACAGCTCTTTCAACTTGTATCGGTAGATCTTTGTATCAGTAGCTCTTGGTATCAGAAACTCTTGATATCGGTAGCTCTTACTCTGTGTATCGGTATCCCTTAATCTATGTATCAGTGGGTCTTGCTCTGTGTATCGGTAGCTCTGTATATATTGGTAGCTCGGAAGACTTGTTCTGTCGGTAGCTATCTGCATCTGTGACCTTGTTCTATCGGTGACTCTGTCTGTTAGTATCGCTGGTCTGTCGGTAGCTCTACTTTGTATTGGTCGCTCGTGGTTAGTTCCAGTGATTATGTGTATCAGTAGACTTATGAAAATCAGTAGCTTACCGGTAGACTTGTACATATCGGTAGCTCTGCGTATCGGTGACCTTAGATTATCGGTGACTCTGTCTATTGGTAGACTATCTATCGGTAGACTAAGTATCAGTAGCTCTGTATCAGTAGCTATATGCAGATCAGTGACTTATACTTATCTGTTTTATGCAACACATATCTGATTGAATTAAAATTACTTCAGAACTTATATAAACAAAGATAAACATTGATTAACATATTTCAAGGATTACTTTAATGTTATTATCATGTTGATAATAGAATAACATATATTGAGCTAATTATAATATAGATAAATATTAAATGGGGGTTATCAATGTATGTGAAAGCATAATTTATTATCAAAACAGGTGAGGTCAACAGAAACGTCAATCAGATGTGCGGCCAATCCCGAATGATCAAACATGCGGTTTTTAATGTTTTAAAAAACTTTAACAGTACGTGGGGGTCAAAAATAGCAGAAGGACCTCCAAATGTGATGAAATCAGATGAAAACAACCATAGACTGAATTATGAAATGTTTGAGAAGACGGTAGGTCAATCAGAGTTAATTTTTCTTTAAGATGATGGAAAACACAATTTTTGTGGTGTAAAACACCAAAGCATCCATTTAATGGTCAAATATAGAGAAAAAGACATTATAATGATTTAAAATCATAGGATACCCATATTATTATTATTCATGATTTGTATTAGTAGACAAGACATCAATCAGAAATGCATTTTTCGAGAACTACTGAATGTGTGGTTTTTAATGTTTTGATGCCCATTAAAAAGGTTCGTTTAGTGGTCAAAACCACCAAATAACCTCTAAATGCAGTGAAATCATACTACAAAAACCGTAGAGTGTATTGTAAAATAGGATATTCGACTGATCATCAATCAAAGATGTCATTTCCCTAAGATAACTGAAAATTCACTTTTACTATCATAAAAAACCAAAACATGCATTAAACAGTCAATTCAAAATCAAATGCCCTCAAAATTTCCTAAAATCAACGAAATATTGTCTCATTATTGTTCATGTTTTGTACGGGCATATGAAACATCAATCAATATTGTGGTCTGTCCTGAATGATTGAAGATGCAGTTTTTAAAGTTTTAACGCCCATTAAAAGCACACCAGGTGGTAAAAACCAGCCTAATGACCATCGAATGTGGTGTAATGAGTAGAAAAAAACCATATAGTGAATTGTGAAGTGGTTGAGTAGATGGTATGTCAATCAGAGTTTATGTTAGTTCGGGATGATGGAAAACAAAATTTTATTATCGTAAAACACCAAAACATGCACTTAACAGTCAAATATATATAAAATGAAATCATAAAGAATTTAAATCATAGTTCAATCATTTTATTATTATTCATTTTATTTATGAGTAGATGAGATATAAATCGGACATGCGGTCTACCTGAAACTACAGAATATGCAGTTTTTAAATGTTTGATTCCCTTTTAAAAGGTGTGTTTGAGGGTCAAAACCAACCAAATGACCTCATAAAGTGGTGAATTCATACGACATCAACTGTAGTGTCAATTTTGAAATGGTTGAGTTAATGGAATGTCCATCAGATATTCTACTTGTCCTGGATGATAAAAAATGCACTGTTAGTGTCAAAAAACACCAAAACATGTGACAAATGATCAATTAAATATCAAATCCAAGTATAAATGACCCTAAATTATAGGAGTAACATATTATTATTAATCATGTTGTGTTTGAGTAGAAGAAACATCAATCCAGCTGGCAGTCTATCCGTAATGATCGAATTTTAGATTTTTAATGTTTTCACACCCATTAAAAGAACACGGGGTGTCAAAACCAGACGAATGTCAATATAATATGGTGAAATTATACGAAAACAATATTATAAAGAATTTACAAATGTTCAAGTAAATGGTACATTAATCGGAGTTGTCATTTTTTCAGGAGAATAGAAAATGCCATTTTAGAGTCATAAAACACCAAAACAAGCGTTTAATAGTTAGATATATATAAAACAACCACAAAATGACATTAAATCATAGTAAAACCATATTATTATTAATATTATTGATGTTTACCTTCAAATTAGACATTAATAACACATGCATTTTTCCAAAAACTATCGAATGTGGTGTTTTAAAAGGTTTAATGCCCTTTAAAAAGGGGTGTCATGGCTCAAAACCACCAAACAACCACTTAATTAGGTGAAATCAAAGGAATACAACAGTAGAGTAAATTATGAAATTTTCGGGTAGACATAATATCAATCAAAGATTTCATTTTCTTAAGATGGCTGAAAACAAACTTTTAGTGTCATAAAACATCAAAAGGTTCATTTAATAGTAATTTACATATCAAACAACCTCATCATGACATGAAATCATAGGAGGACTATCATTATTACTCATGTTGTGTACTAATATAAGAAAAATCAATCCGATGTGTTGTCTTCCTAGAATGACCAAATATATAGTTTTAAAAGGTTCCGATGCCCTTAAAATGCACGTGGGGGTTCAAAACCAACAGAATGACCACTAAATGTGGAGAAATCATATGATAACAACCACCAAGTGAATTGTGAAATAGTTAAAAAAAAGTAACATCAATGTAAGATTCCATTTGTTTGGGATGATGAAAAGTATTTTTTAGTGTCATAAAACAGCAAAATATACCTTTAACAGTTAGATATATAGCAAACAAATCCGAATGACTTGAAATCATTTGACAACCATATTATTATTGTTTTTGATGTGTAATAGAATAAAATATTTCAATCAAACATGTTGTCTACATTGAACTACAAAATATGCAGTTTAGAATGGTTTGTCGCCCTTTAAAAAGGTGTTTTTGGTGGTCAAAACTTACCAAAAATACTCCAAATGCGGTGAATTGAGACTAAAATAACCATAGATTGATTTTTGAAATGGTCTATTAAAAAGAATTTCAATCGAAGATGTAAATTATTTAATAGTAATATTTTATTTCATTTCAATTATTAGTTGAATTTTTTTTGTACTAATTATTTTATTAAATTTTTTCATGAGGATTTTTTCAATGATGATTTTGGAGTTTGAAAAATGATTAAGTAAAGTGATTTATGTTCTCATGTTTTTAGGTAATTTGGAAATATTTTTTTATTTTTTAAATATAATGGGTTTTCAATGTTGGTTTGTAATTTTGTTTAAAAAATCAACATTGAATTCCATATGGCTATCACTATAGGTACTCCCTATATTATCTATAGCGTTTTCCATTTCGTAGACACTATAGAAAATATCGATGGGCCTAAAACGTCTGCCATTTGGTGGATGCTATGTGACAACTATAGACCATTAGTTATGACTTTTACCAGTTTCTAAAGGCCATCATTCTATTAGTGTTGTTTTTATTTAAAATAATAACTGATGTAAAAAATGATAACAATTTAACGAAAATTATTCTTAAGTTGATGGAATAATGATCAAATTAACTATAGAAATCATTCTAAAGTCATTTTGGACTCATGTACCAAATATCATTGACACATCTAAAATGAACTTAAATTATTAAGTAATTGTTATAACATGATAGAAAGTGATATAAAATAAATAATAAAACATAAAAGGATCTCAATCAAGTAAATAATTACAATATGTTTATTATTCATGAAGATAACGATTTTTTGTGATGATTCAGACTAAAGGCAATAAAAATTCTTTTAAAAATATCATTTAACAATACTCTTTCAACTTTTTTACAAAATCTAGAAGGAAGTTTTTTTAATATATAAGGAATGAACATAATTTTCCACTTTCATGTCTCATTAATGTTTTTATACTTCTATTAAATGTTTAAAATTTCAATTTATTATAATGTTTCTTCATTTATGAGTGTGGGACATTGTTAAAATGAAAATTTATTTCAAACTGGAAAAATTAATTTTATTTTATGAATGATGTATCTGTTATGATTATGTTATGCTTCTTGGGAATTTATTGTTAGTACATGTGGTTTTGTTATAAACCAATGGAAAGTGAATCAATTTATAGCCCTCCAATTATTTGTGTAATGGCACAGTGTTTACCAGAAGGGTATTTCCAAAGTGATTAATGGAATATTCTATAATGGTTATTCCAAATACGACCATGAAGGTTACTGCCTATATAGCTGTGAGAGATACTGTAAAAGAAAGAGTGATATGGAAATGATTCCAAAAGTTACCATTATGATTTATTATTTCTATGGAGTTTTTTAAGAAAAATATGATTTCATGAGGTAAGCTAAAAAGCTTTTGAATTATGGGTGAAAAATTTAACTTTTTTAAAATGGATTCATGGAATTATAAGTATTAAAGAACTACAAGTTTCTTTCGTACTTTTTCTGTCCATAATTGAGATTTTCATTCTCATCGTAAAGATATAAAATGTTTTTAAATGTGTATTTGGATGGATAATAGAATGACTGAAGTAAATTTTACTATTGTGAAGATTTTTTATAAAACATTATCCATGTTTATATTTTATAGTAGTTTATTATTTTAAAAAATGGGTATAGAGTAGAAGTGGCTACATTGTAATATATATTTTTTGTTATGAATGAGTTATGAGCTGATCCTTTATGTAAAGACCTGTAAAATTCAATGAATTTTTTTTCTTAATTTTCGTGGGAATTTTACAAGAATGCAGTTTTTGACAACACCTGATTCTGAGGCCCAGTGTGCCCAGAATAATTTTCCGAAGTTTAGCTCGAGTACGTTCAATGAACGAATGAGAATGTTTTCTAACTTTTGAACCAGTGCTCGGAATCGAATTCCAAGGGCACCAATGGAATCAAAGCGACGATATTTTCTTAGAAACGCCTTTTCCAAAGATGTGTTTGCTCGGATGTGGTTTTTAATTTTTGGGGTTAAGTTAAGAAATAAAATAAAAGTGGTGACACACTTTATTTTATTTCACTTAAAGCCACTTAAGCTAAGCTAAGAGGATAAGGTTGAACCCACAATATCCTACCCACTTGGTAGGATATTTGTAAGGTGGGGCCCACACGAGCCCCACCGTTTCTTTTCTTCTAAGTAACACACCCGCACCCCCTTTTAAAAAAAGTCAACCCGTGCATTTTTTTTTAAATATTAAACGCCCCTTTTAATTTGTTGATTTATTTGTTACAATTAATTCTTTGAATTAATTGTTGCATTCTTTTTATGAATTCCAAAACGTTGGCATGGGAAAAAAAATAAGGCCAACACTTATTTTATTGAGGTGGTTCTTGTTGAGAGGATTTAGAGAAAGCTCTAGGGCTTGAAGATCTTCATCCTCCTTCGTTGAAAAACGGGAAGAACGCATCGTCGCCGACGAAGAATTCCGGCCTGCAATGAAGGGCGACAAAGAACGTCGAACCCTCAGAGATCGACGACACGACACCGTGTACAGCGACGCTGGCGATCCTCCTTCCGCGACGCTTCTTCTACGAAATTCCTTTCTCCGCGATGAACGCTCGTGCGACGACAATGTTGAGGTAGGGGTTTATTTTCTTGTGATTACTTCTGTTGTTTTCCCCTTTCAATTGAACTGCCTGTTATCGCATTAACGGGAGGAGGTCGGACCACATGAAAATGGCCGACACTCCTCCCCTTTTTGGTTGTTGATTTTTGTTGCGACGAGCAAGGAAAAACGGTGCCGAAGCACTGTGCGGACATTGTAAAAAGGTAGAGTGGAGAAGCGCGGCACTGTCACACCGCGCCGTTGGAAGCAACAAATCCGCGACGTCGTTGCGTCGCGCTGTAAAAGATGAACAAAAGACGTGGCACCGTCGCGCATCGCCAGAGGACCTTAGAAGAACCGCGGCTAGAGCAGGGTCATGGCGGAGGGGCGCGGCGCCATTGCGCCGCGCCGGACGGACGAAGGTCGCGGCTGGTTCTGGGCCGCGGCGGAGCAGGGGAACCGGTGGCCGATTTCGGGCCGCCGGCGTCGGAGCGAGGGGACCGGCCCCTGCCAGTCCCGTGATAGTGGCAGCCAGCCGGCCGTTCCGATGAAATTTCCAGGGGTCGTAACCCCTGGCAGGCCAGCTGAGCGGCCCCATAAAGGGGTCGCGGTTCTTCATGCAGGGGGCAGCACGCCCCCCCTCTCGAAACGGATCGGCCGTTCGGGCGAGCCTCTTGCCAAAGAACAAGCGTGCCACGCGCCGGGCCGAGCTGAGCCCAGGCCGGGTTGGGCCGCGCCCAAGCGGGCTTGACCCAGACCCGAGACGGGTCAACCCGGTTCGGGCCATCCCGGGGGGTATTGGGTTGGGTCGGACCGGGCATGAACCCCCTATTACCGAACATTTTTCGGTCTATTTCCATTAACTCGAGTTACGGGCCTCCGATCGATGCACCATCAGTTGTGATACGATACGTGGATCCAGACGTTCGTTTCGGTATATCGCACTCAAGGTTTCAGAATACTTTGGGGTCAACCGGGTTGGTTCGTACATGAAACCAACCGGGCCCTCGGAGCGGAAACGCTCATAACCTGAGTATCGGACGTCCGATTGACTTGTCGTCGACTATGAAGGATTCCTCTTAGTGAGACAGATCTTTTAGATTACTCTTCCCGAGGTTTGGACGCAGGTGGAGTGCGGTCGGGTTGGTTTTGACTTAAAAACCAACTGGGCCCCTGGGACGAAAAAAGCCAATAACATTCAGACCGGGCGTCTGATTGACGCGTCGTCTGTGACATTGAGTTCCTGTTGTCGATACAGAACTTTTGGATACATCAACTCCAGACTATGTGTTAGTTGATGTATCTGCCCCTCGGTTCGTGGAGCGGACCCTCACGAATGAGCTTGCTGTGTGCGGGAACCCTAGAGATGGCTCCGACTGCGACGACAACGACGACTGTACAGAGATCCTCAGTGGATTCGACGGCGACGACTACAGCACTCAGCGGTCCTACGTGGATCAGTGCTACCGATCCTATGTGGGTCAGCGCTCAGCGGTCCTGTGTGGACCAGCGCCTACAGATCCTTTGTGGGTCCGATCCTGTGTGGGTATTTGCAGGGTTTAGTTACCTATCGATCCTTTGTGGTTCAGATCCTTTGTGGGTCATTACGGAGGTTAGTTACATATCGATGTTTTGTCAGTCAGATCCTTTTTGGGTCATTTCGGGGGTTAGTACCTATCGATCCTTTGTGGGTCCGACGGCTTAGATGAATCAGTGGCTATATCTGATCATCTCTATCGTCATACGAAGAAGTTTACATGTGTGTGCTGAATCTTGACTTGCTTTCCAATGTGGATTACGTTATGCTTTCTTATGTGGTTTGGGTTGTGGTTTCCTATGTTTACTGGGTTTTACATGGGCTCAGAGGTTGGAGCGTGCTAGAATTGATGACTTTGGTATATGTATGGGAATATACCTAAGAAGTGTCGAATGTTACTTCGTGATTGTATCTTTCCTTTGTGGATTATCCTTTGTGGATTCTGGAAGACCGTCGGGGGTCTCGGGGTCCCTATTGAGTATCTTATACTCACCCCTGCATGGGCTATGCCCGCACTACGTTGTGTTGGTTGCAGACGACAGACAGAGCTGATCGTGGTTGAGGCTTGCGGAGCAGGACAGTACCTGGAGGTGGACCACTGGGCGGGACATACTCGGTGCGGACGGCTGGACCCTAGGAGCTATGGAGGCCATATGTACTCACCCTTTAGGTGGGACTTCCATTGGATGGCTCGATGTTGCAGCTTTACTTTTAGTTTTTGTTTTTCCTTTCCAGTTCTACTTTACTTTCAGTTTGGGTTTGTATTCTGGCCCACTTACTTTTTCCGCACTTACTGTTGTAATCAGTTTTTACTTAGTGTTTACTTCTACTTCTTGCTTGCTCTGTGGTGTTCTTATACTTTACAAAGGAAATTCCTTCCTTTTTTACCGGTATTTACGCCTTGGTGCTAGTCGCCGGCCCCTGGCCTATGGAAGGCGGGCTTGGGGTAGTCACGGCACGGGCCCCGAGGAAGGGTTGTGACAAATTGGTATTAGAGGAGTTTGGTTCTTCCGTAGAACTTTGGACTCTGATATTTTTTCTAAGTGAAGTAGTAGTGTTAAGCGTATTGAGTGTGGTTATCAGTCCAGGGAGTGCAGTGTTGGTGCGCCGGCCGACGTATCCGTACACTAGGACCCTGACTTCTAATTTCTGACTTAATGCACGAAAACATTGATTGCATGTGTGTTTCAAGTTTTCTTTGTGATTAATTTGTCTCAGCTCACCAGGTATCCTGTTTTGACCGTGGCACACCTGTTTCTTTTCAGGATGGCCCCACGATGGCAGCCAGCTAGGGTTCCGAGAGTTGAGTGTGACGACAGCCCACCGAGCGACGAGGCCTCGGTACAGGGCCCTTTGACAGCTGAGGCACCGGCGATACCTTTACCCGCCGAGCCACCGATGATTCCAGCCCCAGCCACTGACGATGCACATTTCCTTAGTGCATTGCACGAGTTCCAGCACCAGTGACCGCCCAGGATCCGCAAGGAGACAGACCCCAGGCAGCCGAGGATTGGCTGGAGGCAGTTGTACAAGTTTTCAGGTTAGTGAGGACACCAGCAGACCTCATGGTGATCCTCGCAGCGAGCTTATTGCACTCGGCAGCGGGCCGATGGTGGAGCTTGATGCTCCAGGTGCACGAGGAGGCATCTCTTCTCTGGACAGAATTTTAGAGCCTCTTCCTCTCAGAGTTCGTCCTAGCCACCCTCCATGCGGTGCGCATCTAGGAGCTTCTTCAGCTGCAGCAGGGCATCTTGATGGTTGCCCAGTACTCGGTGAGATTTACTGATCTCTCGCGCAACTCGACAGACATGGTACGAGGCCCATTCTTCTGGGCCCGGACCATTGAGTCGGGATTGAGACATGAGATCAAGGCATAGATGATCTCCCTCAGCATTCCGACTCAGGCAAGAGTACTGGAGAGAGCCCTTTTGATCGAGAGCTTCCTTGCTGAGCCTTCATCAGCAGCGAGACCTACCGCAGGGCGGCAGGTAGCAGAGTCTTCTACAGCAGGCATTCAACGGATGACTCATGGGTCCAGGCAGACCAGGCCTTAGGCAGATGACCTCAGGACACTGGCTCAACAGTGTGGGGCACACAGCGTGGAGCCAGTCTTTTGAGAGGCAGGCAGTGCTACACATGCGGCAGGTAGGGCCACATAGCTCGTGACTGCCCGACCCGCCGTGCCGAGGAGCAGCAGACGGTTGCGGGGCCACCCAGGCAGAGGCAAGGGTCGACTGTGGTGGTCCGCAGGGACCAGGAGGACGGGGAAAAGGAGCTAGCCGAGCAGCAGGTGGTAGGGGACGCTTTGAGGCTCTACCACCACCACCACCAGGAGGTCCACCCTGGCCACATGGAGCTGGCGGGCAGAGACATGCACAGCTCTAGGCAGCGGAGGCCTATGACCACGGCGCGCCCGAGATGATTCGAGGTACTATATGTGTTTATTACTCCCTTGATGCAGTTCTTATAGTCACATGAGCGAGTCTTTCTTTCATAGCTGCTACCCTTGTTCGGATCTCGGAGATTTCAACAGAGCCGTTGGCTCGATCCTTACGGATAGAGACTCCTATGGGAGTAGACTCGACGATTACGCACTGGTGCCGACAGTGTGACCTTACTCTAGAAGGCGAGAGCTTCGACTGTGATCTTCTTGTAGCGTCGTCGAGGCCTTATGACGTCATCTTGGGCATGGATTGGTTATCTACAATCCATGCTCAGATTGACTATATTAGGCGCATGGTGCGATGTGTACGCACCAACGGGAGCAGGTTCACCTTCACCGGCGAGAATGGAGCCTTCGCAGCACAAGATGGACTTCCGTATAGGAGAAGAAAACCCATCACTCATCAGTTGGCTAGCATCATCCTAGGAGAAGTTGACGTGCGGTGTCCTAGTTTTCCTGCAGTGGTGGATCAGTATGCGGACGTCTTTCCCGACGACGTTCCATGACTACCTCATCGTAGAGAGGTAGACTTTTATATTGACCTATACCCCATGACAGCCCAGATATCCACTCCATTATATCAGATGGCTCCCGCCGAGCATCAAGAGCAACGGGTATAGTTGGAGGACTTGCAGGGAAAGGGTTTCATCCGACCCAGTGTTTCACCCTGGGCTACCCCAATATTGTTTGCCAAGAAGGCGGACAGGAGCTTGCGACTTTGTGTCAACTATCGTCGCCTGAACTAGGTGACAGTGAGGAACACATATCCGCTACCAAGGATTGATGACCTCTTCTATCAGCACAACGGAGCACGGTGGTTCTCAAAGATAGAGCTTAGGTCTGGCTATCATCAGCTCAGAGTTCGGGACGAGGACGTGCAGAAGACGGCCTTCAGGTGTCGGTATGGCCACTATGAGTTCTTGGTTATGCCCTTCAGTGTAACCAATGCTCCCACAATGTTCATGGGCCTCATGAACATGATCTTTCAGCCATACCTCGATCAATTTGTCGTGGTCTTCATCGACAACATTTTGATATTCTCGACAAATGAGGAGGAGCACGCCTACCACTTGCGGTTTGTACTAGACACATTACGAGAGTACCAGCTTTATGGAAAGCTTTCGAAGTGTCAGTTCTGGATACGTGAAGTCCACTTCTTGGGACATGTCATCTCTGAGGCGAGATTTGCGGTGGATCATGCGAAGATCGAGGTAGTGCAAGCTTGGGAGCCACCCAGGAGCATGACAGAGGTTCAGAGTTTCTTGGGACTAGCTGGATACTATCGGAGATTTGTGCCAGACTTCTCCAGAGTTGCGGAACCACTCTCAGCTTTTACAAAGAAGGGGAAACCCTTTGTGTGGTCAGACAGATGTTGGCAGAGCTTCCAGGAGCTGAGACAGAGATTGACCAGTGCACCTATCTTGAGGACGCCGGAGGAGGGAGTAGGGTACGTAGTCTACTAAAATGCATCAGGGACCGGACTTGGTTGTGTCCTGATATAGGAGCGGGCAGTGATCGCCTTTGGATCACGTTAGTTGAAGCTGCATTAGCAGAACTTCGCTACCCATGACCTGGAGTTAGCAGTAGTGGTCTTCGCTCTGAAGACATGGTGGTACTACCTGATGGGCAAGCACTTTACAGTCTTTTCTGACCATCTGAGTCTCAGGTACATCTTCTCTCAAAAGGACCTGAACTTGAGATAGTGGTGATGGCTCGAGTTCCTCCAGGACTATGACTTTGAGATAGTCTATACTCCTGGGAAGGGGAACGTAGTAGCTGATGCTCTCAGCAGGAGGATGGGAATTCAACTACTTGAGGAGGCGACAGAGCAGATAGCCGCTTTGCAGATATCCTTCATGGATAGAGATGGATAAGCCTTCCTTTAGTCTCCCATAGTCACCCCTCCACTACTGCAGCGGGTCAGAGAGGCACAGCGTGGGGACGCTGACTGTGATACGTGGCGTGCACAGATATCCTCAGGACAGGCACCTGATGGTTTCTCCTTTGGAGTAGAGCATGACATCCTTTTCATAGGACGTACCTTGGTACCAGTTTCATTACGGGAGGAGGTGCTGAGATAGTTTCACACTTCTCCTTTGGAGTTACATCCTGGAGTGGCGAAGATGTACCAGGATCTTAGACGACATCACTGGTGGACGGGCATGAAGAAGGTTGTGGCAGAGTTTGTTTCTCGATGCCTCACATGCCAGCAGGTGAAGGCAGAGCATTAGGTACCAGTAGGCTTGGTACAGCCCTTGGAGGTCTCGGAGTGGAAGTGGGACAGGATATCTATTGACTTCGTGACTGGAATTCCACGCACTTCCAGAGGTCAAGACTCCATTTGGGTGATTGTCAACCGACTCACCAAGTCGGCTCACTTCTTACCCATTAGGGAGCAGGGATCAGTGGAGATCTTGGGACGTCTCTATGTTTAGTAGATTATACGGCTTCACGGTGTGACATAATCTATCGTCTCCGATCGAGATGCTCGCATTACTTCTCGGCTTTGGAAGGGGTTGCAGGAGGCGTTCGGGACGCAGCTACATCTGAGCACTGCCTTTCACCCTCAGATAGATGGTCAGATGGAGAGGACCATTCAGACTCTCGGGGACATGCTCCACGCATGTGTCCTCGACTTTGGTCGCAGCTGGGAGGACCACCTACCCTTGGTGGATTTCGCGTGCAACAAAATTTACCACTCCACCATCGGGATGGCACCATATGAGGCGTTGTACAGCCGACCATACAAATCTCCTTTGTGTTGGACAGACCCTGGGGAGTCATCACTTGTGGGACCGGAGATGGTCCAGGCCACGATAGAGAAGGTCCAGGTCATCCAGGAGCGGATGAGGACAGCTCATAGCTGGAAGAAGTCTTATGCTGACAGGAGGCGGAGGCCACTAGAGTTCGAGGATGGCGACCATGTCTTCTTGCGTGTCTCACCTCTATGTGGATTATAGAGATTTGGCCGAGGCGGCACGTTGTCTCCACGCTTCATCGAACCATTCCAGGTCCTCAGCAGGATTGGTGCGGTGGCTTATCGCTGGCTCTACCACCTCAGTTGCACCGGGTGCATGACGTCTTCCACGTATCCCACCTGAGGAGATACATGCATGAATGGACACATATCATTGACCATGGGGAGATGGACGTTGATGATGGGGCGACTTTTGCGGAGGTCCCGGTGGAGATCAGGGATCAACAGGAGCGGGTCCTATGTGGACGTTCGATTCCTCTAGTGCGCATCATATGGAAGCACGGGAACCTCCAGAAGAGCACTTGGGAGCGGGAGGCTCAGATGCGTGCTCCGTACCCACATTTGTTTCCCTAGTTTATGATGTATCATTACAGGGACGTAAATCCCTGAGGTGGGAGTGATGTAATGACCCGTAAAATTCAAGGATATTTTTTTCTTAATTTTCTTGGAAATTTTACAAGAACGCAGCTTCTGATGGCACCTGATTCCAAGGCCCGGTGTGCCCTGAATCATTTTCCAAAGTTTTGCTCGGGTATGTTCAGTGAACGAACGAGCTGGTTTATCTAACATTTGAACCGTTTCTCGAAATCGAATTTCAAGGACACCGATGGAATCGCAGCACCGGTAATTTCTTAGAAACGCCTTTTCCGGAGTTGTGTTTTCTCGGGTGTGGTTTTTAATTTTTCGGGTTAAGTTATGAAATAAAATAAAAGTGGTGTGACACTTTATTTTATTTCACTTAGAGCCACATAAGATAAGTTACGTGGATAAGGTGGAACCCACGATATCCTACCCACTTGGTAGGATATTTGTGAGGTGGGGCCCGTACGAGCCCCACCATTTCTTTCCTTCTATGTAACGCACCCGCACACCCTTTTAAATAAAGTCAACCCATGCGTTGTTTTTAAATATTAAACACCCCTTTTAATTTGGCGGTTTACTTGTTACAATCAATTCTTTGAATTAATTGTTGGATTCTTTTTATGAATTCCAAAACGTTTGCATGGGAAATAAAGTAAGACCAACACTTATTTTATTAAGGGGTTTCTTATTGAGAGGATTTGGAGAAAGCTCAAAGGCTTGAAGATCTTCATCCTCTTTCATTGAAGAACACGAAGAACACATCGTCGCCGACGAAGAACGCCGGCCTTCGACGAAGGGCGACGAAGAACGCCGAACCCTCGGAGGTCGACGACGCGACGCCATGTATCGTGACGCAGGAAATCCTCCTTCCACGATGCTTCTTCCACGACATTCCATTATCCACGATGAACGCTCGGGCGACGACAACATTGAGGTAGCGGGTTTATTTTTCTGTGATTACTTCCGTTGTTGTCCCCCTTTCAATTGAACCGCCTGTTATCGCATTAATGGGAGG
Source organism: Viscum album (assembly GCA_963277665.1). NCBI lineage: Eukaryota > Viridiplantae > Streptophyta > Magnoliopsida > Santalales > Viscaceae > Viscum > Viscum album. The sequence continues at coordinate 393,903,070 of OY728129.1, forward strand.
AGGTCGGACCACACGAACACGGCCGACACTCCTCCCCTTTTTGGTTGTTGATTTTTGTTGCAACGATCAAGGCAACGCGGTGCCAAAGCATTGCGCGGACATTGTAAAAAGGGAGAGTGGAGAAGCGCGACGCAGTCGCACCGCGCCGTTGGAAGAAACAAATCCGCGACATCGTTGCGCCACGCCGTAGAAGATGAACAAAAGACACTGCGCCGTCGCGCTGCACCGGACGGATGGAGGTCGCGACCAGTTCCAGGCCGTGGTTGAGCCAGGGAACCGGTGGCCGGTTCTGGGCCGCCGGCGTCGGACCGAGGGGACCGGCCCCTGCAGGTCCCGTAATGGTGGCAGCCGACCGGCCGGCCGGGCCGGCTGGTCAGATGAAATTTCCGGGGGTCGTAACCCCCTGACGGCCAGCTGAGCGGCCCCATAAAGGGGCCACGGTTCTTCACGCGGGGGCAGCGCGCCCCCCACTTCCAAAATGGCTCGGCTGAGCCTCTGGCAAGTGCGCCAGCGCGCCGCGCTCCGGGCCGGCTGCCCTGGCCGGTCCGCGAGGCCGGGTCACGCCCAAGCCCAGCCGGGCCACGCCCAAGTGGACCGGACCCGGACTCGGGACAGGTCGACCCGGTTCGGGCCGACCCTGGGGGAATCGGGCCGGGTCCGACCCGGCCCGAACCCCCTATTATCGAACCTTTTTCGGTCTGTTGACCAAAACTCGAGTTACACGACTCCGATCGACGCACCGTCAGCTGAGATGTGATCCTTGGATCGAGACGATCGTTTCGGTATATCTCATTGAAGGTTTTGGAATACTTTGGGTTCGACCGGGTTGGTTCGTACACGAAACTAACTGGGCCCTCGGAGGGGAAATGCTCATAACTTGAGTTCCGAACGTCCGAATGACGTTCCGTCGACTTTGACGGATTCTTGTTATTGAGATGGATCTTTTGGATTACTTCGCCCGAGGTTTGGATGCAGGTGGAGTACGGTCGGGTTGGTTTTGACTTAAAAACCAACTGGGCCCCTAGGACGAAAAAGCCAATAACTTTAAGACCGGGCGTCCGATTGACGCACCGTCTGTGACGTTGAGTTCGTGTTGTCGATATGGAACTTTTGGATACATCAACTCCGGACTATGTGTCAGTTGATGTATCAGCCTCTCGGTTCGTGGAGCGGACCCTCCCGAACGAGCTTGCTGTGTGTAGGAACCCTAGAGCTGGTTGTGACTGTGACGACGGCGATGACTCTACAGAGATCCACAGGGGATTCGACGACGACGACTAAAGCACTCAGAGATCCTACGTGGATCAGTGCTACCGATCCTGTGTGGGTCTGATTCTGTGTGGGTCAGTGCTCAGTGGTCCTGTGTGGGCCAATGCCTACAGGTCCTGTGTGGGTCTGATCCTCTGTGGGTCTTTGCGGGGGTTAGTTACCTATCGATCCTTTGTGGGTCAGAACCTTTGTGGGTCATTGCATGGGTTAGTTACCTATCGATCATTTTTGGGTCAGATCCTTTGTGGGTCATTGCAGGGGTTACTACCTATCAATCCTTTGTGGGTCCGACGACTTAGATGAATCAGTGGGTATATCTCATCATCTCTATCGTCATACGAAGAAGTATACCTGTGTGAGAATAATCTTGACTTGCTTTCCTATGTGGATTACGTTATGATTTATTGTGTGGTTTGGGTTGTGGTTTCCTGTGTGGACTGGGATGTACTTGGGCTCAGAGGTTGGAGCATACTGGAATTAATGACTTAGGTATATGTATAGGCATATACCTAAGCAGTGTCGAATGTTACTTCGTGATTGTATCTTTCCTTTGTGGACTATCCTTTGTGGATTCTGGGAGACCTTTGGGGGTATCGGGGTCCCTACTGAGTAGCTTATACTCACCCCTGCACGTACTATGCCTACACTACGTTGTGTTGGTTGCAGACGACGGAAAGCGCTGATCGTGGTTGAGGCTTGCGCAGCAGGACGGTACCTGGAGGTGGACCACTGTTCAGGATGTACTCGGAGCAGACGGATGGACGCTAGGAGCTATGGAGGCCATCTGTACTCACCCTTCAGGTAGGAATTCCAGTGGACTGCTCAACATTGCTGCTTTACTTTTAGTTTCTATTTTTCCTTTCCAGTTGTACTTTACATTCAGTTTGGGTTTGTATTCTAACCCACTTACTTTTTCCGCACTTACTGTTGTACTCAGTTTTTACTTAGTGTTTACTTCTACTACTTCCTTGCTCTGTGGTGTTCTTTTACTTTACAAAGTCAATGCCTTCCTTTTTTACCATTATTTATGCCTTGGTTCTAGTCGCCAGCCCCTGGCCTATGGAAGGCGGGCTTGGGGTAGTCACGGCACGGGCCCCGAGGACAGTTCGTGACACTTTAAAACTATAAACCGGAATAGATCCTCAATATGAAAGAATGTAATTTTCTGGACTAAAACTCAAAATTTTGTAATGATTATTGTCGTTTACATATAGGCAGGATTGTTCCATGAGTTATAAGCTCGAGTTGTAGTAGAATCCCCTCATCCAAATGATGGTGAAGATGGAAAATTCCAAATTATCCATAGTGTTACCAATTACCTAGTGGAGGTGAACCAACTAGGAAGTGGGTGATTAAAGAAAACAATGGTGACCAGGTCGTCCACCTACCACCTGGTGGATGCCATTAGGTTTCTTATGCTGCCAAAGACGCTAATATGAGGAAACATTTAAAGGGGGTCAAATTTTCCTTTATTGTGGTTTTATTTGTCTTTATTATCCCGATGAATTTTATATGGTTATCAGTAGTTTTAAAGACTATAATTAGTAGCCTGGGTTATTTGGATATCTAAAAAAATTGTGTGCAATAACTCAATGATTGAATTGATGAATAATCTCTAGTGAAATCTATACCATCTTCTCAAAGAAACATTCCCCATTTTCAAATTTAAAAGGCTCTCACTACTACCTCTATCTTCTTCTCTCTCTCTCTCTAATAATTTATCCACCTCTCTAGAAAGATAAAATACAGATCTTGTAAAATATTTCCACTAAGAAAATCTCTCTTTTCAAAAATTATAATTTCAAAGGTGTTAAAAATCACAAGTGAGAGATATGTTCTCACAACCTTCAATGTGAGAGATCTGTATCAGCAAGTTTCTTATCAAAATTGTGAACATTCAAGATAATTGGTTTAGGGATTTCTGTTAAAACCAAGAGAAGTGGTTCTTGAGTTTCATTTAAAACCAAGGTAAGTGGTTCTTGAGTTTAGATTTTTTCAAGGTATGTTGGGTCTCATATTTCTATTAAAACTCAAGGAAGGTCAAAACAAGAAATATCTCTCAAATTAAGGTGTTTGGATATTGGTTAGACTTATGTTCTATTATCAAAATTCTTTTCTTTTTTTTCTCTATCAATTTATATTTTTGTATTCAATCATTCTAATATCGATTCAAATAATGTTGTACATTTGATTCATTGTCATTATATTGTGCTTAAATGCTTAATTAACTTTGATAATATCTTTCATACTGATAAATTTTTTATCTTTATCTTATATTCGTATCAATATTTTTATTTTAAAATTAAAATTTTATTTTATTCCTTTAATTATTAAAAGATAATTCACCCTCACCTCTTTTCATTCCCACTCTGATCAACACTTGGTATCAAAGGGGATATTGGTATTTATTTAGTAATCATTGTTTTAAAAAATGTTTTTGATTTTCAAAATATATATCAATTTCAATGTATGATTTTAACATGGAATCTAACTTTTATACTCTTTCTCCTTTATTTGGCGACTTAAATTATAATAATTATAAACCCGGTATTTCTATTTTCCTTAGAATCCTTGGACATCATGTTTGGAAAATGGTAATGAATGATTATACCCGCACAACTGATACTGAAGATAAATGGAATCCTCAATATATTAGTATTTTGAATTAGATGATAAATCTATGAACACCCTAAATTTCGGTTTGTAAAAAATGAATTTAATCATATCTCAACTTAAAAAATAGTGTATGAAATATGGAATATCTTTAAAATCACACATGCAGACATGAATAAAGTCAAAACATTATACTGGATATGTTTAGATAAGGACATTAAATATTATCTATGAACTATAAATATTTTATTACCAATATGTTTACTTGATTTGATGAAATTTTCAATGGTAGAAATTCTCCAAGTGATGATTTGTCTATAGAAATTATCATGACTAATATACTCTGGGTTTTTCCTATTCCAAAGAATCGTAATGTGAAGAAGATACAAGAAGCTAAAAACATAAAGAATATTCCCCTTTAAGAATTTTTCAAATCCCCTAAGACATATGAAATAATAAACAAGAGATGTGCTGATAATGAAGTGAAAGAAGACAAATAATCAAAAATAAAAATTCCTTTTAATGAAATCAAATGTGATAATTCCTATAAAAGATACTCTAATAATTAATGTAGAATGTAAATATTGAAAATAATATTGAACATATTGATAAGAAAATAATAAATCATTCATCTAATATAAAAGTAAAAAATAATATTGATGTTCTAGAAGTTACGTTCATCAAATGTAAAAAGAAGGGTCACATCGATCCATATTGTACCTTAATCAAAAAGTATAAAGACATGAAAAAAAGTATGAAGGCTCATAATGTTTCAATATAGACTAGTAGTGGTGATTTTATTTCCACTTATGAATCAAAAGAATAAACTTCTAAATGAATCATGGCCCATGTTAAGTTAGGTAAAGAGGTTAGTACTCACTCTCCTTCGTATTCTTCTTCTTCGTCTCATTCATCCTATTTTTATATCTCTTCTTATAAAAAAAATTATATTGTAAATATTTTAAAATATAATCTTTTAAAATACACGAATCATTTAATGGAATATTAGAAATTTATTATTAAGAAAAAGAATATTAAATTTAAAGGACATTCATTTAAAAAAAGTTTATTTATTAATTAAATTAAAAAAATTAATAATATATTAATGTTAAACAATATGAAATCAGGGATCTCAAAATATCTCATTAAAAATTCACCCAATGAGAATAATTTCTGAACATGATCCTTGGTTTTCAATGTTTTAATAAAATAATCGTGGTTTTGATTTTTTAAAATATGAAATATCTTCAAAAAATACTATATTTTCAAAAGGTTTTTCTCAAATAATTTTTGCAATTATTAATGAAATATTTTATATTTAATTTATGAATGTTATTTCAAAATTCTAGATATTGTAGACTGAAATCCATTATTTTTTCTTATAAATTTTATAAAATAATCTTTCATTATAATAATATATCACTTCCCAAATCCTTATTAGTTAGTCTTAGTAGACCCAAAATCATTTAACCTTCAAATTATTTATGACAAAACATTTTCATACCCTCAAGGGAGAGAAAAATGCTTTATTTTGATGTTTTTTCCAGATTATGCCACTGAGATTTATTAAAATATCATATAGTTACTTGTTAATATGATGGTGTTTTCCCCCATGAAATGATTGAACAAATCTTTCAATCTTATGACTATGTTTTAATGCTAAAATTAGGGGATTTCTTAACTATTTATTGTCCAAAAAAATTCATACATCAATCTTGATCTACATTGGAAAAGGTTTTTTGATCATTTTTAATTTTCTTTCACTCTTGATCTTATTTTCTATATCTATCGATGTTCTCTCTCATCTAAACATTCCTAAAATAGGTTATCCCTTATTATTACTATTTTTTTTATTTCTTTTGTTCCATTATTTCTTTCTCTTCAAAATTAATTGAAAATAATTTTTTCTTTTCTTTTTTCCAAATAATTTTCTTTTTTTTGTTTTTTTCTTTTTATAATATCTTTTTCCAAATATTTTATGATTTTTAAAATTTTTGAGATTTCCATTCTTCTTGATTTTAATTCCCCTTCTTTTCAAGAATATGTGAAACTCAATATTATATTCTTATTTTATTTTATATGGGGGGGGGGTTGTTTTAAATATATTCCCATTTCGTCCCTTATTTAAAAATGTTCATAATATTTTCTCTTTTTATTAGAATGTGTTATCTAGAAAATATTTCATTAAAATAATGTTTTAATTATATATATCATGGTGTGATATTATTATTTCTTAGACAATAATATATTTCATTTTCCACTAATTGTTTCATTTTTTAATGTCACAAATGGGGAGAAATGTTTTGTATTTTGGGGAGATATTTTTTCGACCAAGGGGAAAAAATTGTTTGTGTGTCAAAGTGGGTGTTTATTTATTTTTTGTAAAAAGTTTGTTTCACTCTCGATCATTAAAAAAAATTATATTAATCACATAAATATTATTAGTATCATAAATTTATGTTTTAATTCCCAAATATAAATTTTTTTTTGATATATCTTTATCTCTTTAATTACACATAATTTATCTTTTTATGTTATGTGTTTGTGATCATAAAAAAGAAAGAAATATTTTTACCCCTATCTCCCTTATAATTTTATCTTGGTAACCAACATTCTCTTGTATAACTAATGTTTTTAGTTGAGTGGTTTTTAGATTCCTCATTTGAAATTGAAGCCATATTATTAAATGTTCTAATTAAGTTCTAAAAGACAATTCAAAGGTGACTTGATGATCTTGTAGAAGGCTTATCCATATTCTCTATCAAGATTCAAGTCCATGTAATCATGGTAGATGACCTATATATGTCATAATAAGGAAGTGGGAGAGCACCCTATTGATGTTTATGTAGTGAAAGAGACACTATTTATCTAGTGTAGGGAACCGACCAACATGTTCCATGTGGCGGAACATATAGTTGTTTTAGAATCCCACAAGACAGTAGATCAAGTTCCATCTTCCTACCGATGGGAATTGAAAAACCACATATATTCTCATGATTTACACCATCTACATGTTAGAGGAGAATTTGTTATCTGATGATATATTTTCATTAATAGTTGTAACCAAATGGTCCACCGGCTATCTAGTGTAGGATACTGGGTATTTGGTGGCATCAAAGATTCTAATATGAGGTATCATTTAATATAGTCAAATTTTCATTAATGAAAAATTTCATCAACAACATTACCCCAAAAAAATTTGTATGGTTTATAATATTTTTAAAGACTAAAAATAGTGGCATTGGGGATTAATCTCTTTAATAAATTTGTGAAGCATTTATCTAATCGATTCAGTGAGCAATCTATAGATATCTCCAAGACCACCTCTTAAAGACTCATTCTCTATTTCCAAATCAAAATGGATATCATCTTTTTCTATATCTCTATTTGTGTAAATGTATATCTACCCTTATAGGGAGATATTATTTCTAATTTTTAAAGGATTAATAATAAAAAATCTCACTTTTTTGACTTCTCCTTTTTAAAGGTGCTCACAACCACAAACGAGGGATGTGTGCTCACAATGAATAAATTGAGGGATCTTTATCAGTCAGTTTATTATGGCAACTGAAATAAGGAAAAATAAGTGTTTCTTAGATATATGTTAAAACCAAGGTCAATAGTTTATGGTTATCCTTTAATACCAATGGATGTTTGGTTCTAGGGTTTTTGTTAAAGAAAAGGGATGTTGGTTCTTGGGTTTCCATTAAATCCAAGGGAAGTTATTAATAAGATATATCTCACTAATTGAGGGGTGGAGTCATGGGGGAACCTTACCAATTATGTTTCTTCTATCATTATATTTACAAATTGCATCATTATAATATTGATAAACATAAAGTGCATAAATTTGATATGTCATCCTTCCATTTTTATTAAAATATTGATTAACATTGTTAATTTATTTAAAACATATCAATTTTATCACTTTATATTTTTTTCATATACAAATTATTTTATTTTAAATTTATCATTTTCTTTTATCACTTTAATTTTTAAAATGAAATTCTCCCCCCTCATGCAATTTACACTCTTAATAGTATAGTTCAACCCAAGCCACTAAGAGCATGTCCCGACATGCACGACAAAAAAGAGGGGCATAACAGTCATTAAGTAAAATATATCCATTAATTGGAGAGTTAAATGATGTTATTTTTATTTCATAGCATTATTCTCATTATGTTCTTCATAAATATTTTTTTAGTGGGTTTTGGACATGTTCGTTCATAAAGATTTCGGGTGTAAAAAAAGTTGACCAATCCCATTCCCAATGAAGGGTTTTCATCACATTCCATAAATATCCTATAATATTATAAAAATGAATCATAATTTCTTATGAATATACACATTGAAACCAGATGAACGAACCCCTGATCCATGAGAGGATAATTCACATAAAATTTATAATTAAGTTAATCAATTAATTATCTCATTCTACAGTTCGTTCCTCGATGAAGAAGGATGATTATTCGAAACCATTTGGTTGTGATGTCATTTCACTATGAGTATTCTATGTAGAATCAATATATTAGTAATCAACACATTTAAAAATTGATATTGGAGAATCACTGATAGTACTCATATTGCTATCGTGAGAGTACCAAACATCTTGTCTCACTCCCTTTAATCAATGACATGATCAATTTGATCTAGACAGAATGTATCTTGGTTTCTATATAGGATAGAGATAGGGGATGAGGAGAATTCACTTATCCCATTCTCAAGAGAATTCCAAAAGATGTTAATGGTGGAGAGATATCTCTAGGATAGAGAGGTGTCATGCACAAGAGATGTTGAAACTGCAACATGTTACAAACCAAAATGAGTCATCCATCCATTGGATAGTCAGTAAGACCTACAAAACACCTAGGTAACATTCTAGATCGCCTTAGGGTGGAGAAAAATGATAGTGAAAACTAAATATATATATATTGGAATAATTTCACACAATAAATAATTTAAAAATGCAGTACAAAAATGGGTATGAACTCTCAATACATATGAGGTTCATGTGCAAATAGAAAAGAAACAAAAACATATATAAATAATCTAAACACAATAGTCCCTATTCTCACCCCCTAATCTCCCCCCCACAGAAACAACCATAAATTGAAATCTCCAAAATCCACATTTATAATGCCTCAACTAAAAACTATAATTGAAATCACAAAAATACCTATTTGTATAATTTATTAAATAGAACTGAGTAAAAAACCCAATATACCTCTACATGACTCTATGGGTCACCATCTAATCCCAAACTATCAAACTCTCCAAAATTGTTCAAGATATGAACCCAAAAATGTAAGGAAATGTTAAAATAGGCGCACGTAATAATCTAATTGGGAATTATATTGAGAAAAAACACTCTATTAATGATATTTAAATAAAAAATCCAATTATTTTAGTTGGAAATATACTAATTAGGAATATTCTTTCAATGCATAATTTTATAATATCCAAATTCATTTCACTTGATTTTATTTTAATTTTATTAACATTAAAATAATCAATTATAAAAGATTTCATAATCTTACACAAACAACAATGAATAAAATATTTGAATGCTATTTTCAAAATCCATTTAGAAACATCCACTTCTGAAAACCCTTATAAAAAAAATCTACAAAATAATGAAAGTATAAAACATAATTTAAAAATTTATAGAAGGGAGAAATTTCTATACTTTAGAAATTTTATAAATTATGAAAATTACCCAAAAAATAACCATTTTAGAAACATGAAGTATGATGGAAAGAAATATTCCATTTAAGGATATTGGACACTCTGTTTACATATATCTACTGATGATCTAATTGGTCAAAAAAACTCACACACTAAAATCTATTGAGAATATTCCCCTGGCCTAGCATGGTAGTGTCACCCATATGATGAAACAATTTAAAACTCATGCATTAATAAGTAAAATTTGATGAGTTTTTTTAATTATAGAATTAATTAATTATTTATTTTAGAAGCCATAGTACACTTTATATTAAAATTATCTAAATTGGATTCTATTTAACTTATTATGTTTATATATAAAAAATTTCATGAAAATGAAATACCTAAACCTAAAACCAATTTATAATAATTTGTTGATTTGAAGTTCTAATGTTATATAACTTCCATCATATTTTGGAATCACTATATTAGTGCTAATCTAACCCATCAGTAGATGAAGTAACATGTTGAGTTCATTGGTAGATGAAGAAGTTATTACCAATAACATTATAACTATTAATTTTGTTTGAATAAATCAACCATTACAGTTTGTTAAAAGTTGTATATAAATAATTTCACTCCAAAAATATAATATTTACATGTATTAATTTAATATAATTGAGAATTCTGCAATTTGTTGTTCATTTTGAAGCATAATCATTTCTTTTTTTGAGTGTGCATCTGATCAGTGTATTTTTTCATTCAGAGTTTTTCAACTAAAATAAATCATTGTGTGAGATTTTAATTGTAAATATCTAAGTATATTCATTGTAATAAATCTTTTTTTATCCTACAATATTAATAGATTTTTGGGACAGAAGGATTCTAAATTCAATAAACTGATCAATGGATTCAATTACTAGGAAGACAGATCTCCTGCACTTACATTGTGTGGAAGTAATGTTTATAAAAACATGTATAGTCTAAAGATTCTAGTGATAAGAATATATATATTCTAATAGGTATAAAATCTTGGATAACTTTGGATAGGTTGAATTTAATAGATACAACAAAACTTGTCTACAAATATACCTTTCACTATGGTTTAAAAGTGAGGTTTTATTAAATTTCTATTAAAGGAGTATTTGGTTTGGTATCCAATACTCCATGTTTCATTTTATAACTCTAGTTATATTCTTTTTCTAAAAATGTAATTCAGTTTATTTAATGTTTTTCCACTTTAACTCTTTCATTGATATTTTGAAATACTAATCACTTTATTCCCTCTTTGTAATGTTTATATAAATATATTATATAATACAATTACTTTTATCTTTAATTTAATTGGTATTTAAAAAATAAAATCAATATTTTATATCATAAATAATTCTAAAAACTGATCAATTTAAAATTTGTTTTGGATTAAAATTATAACTTTATTTTTTAAACCACAATTCAACTCCCACTTGTATTTTATTTTCTATAATATCGTGGATAATATTATGTATTAGGGTCGGTCGTTACATTGATTCTGAGATTTCCATATTTTTTTATTTCATTTAGTTTATTATAATTTCACCTTTGTTTCCATACACTAACTGAGTTGGTAGAGTAAATATTTTATTTTTTCTGGTAAAAGTTCAAGATATAACACTTGAAAACAAAAATCTAACCATTTCACTGATTTTTTATGGAGATGATTTTGATTAACATCATGGTTGTATGATGTAAAATATCAAATATTTCATACCTAATATCATTATCATGATTATAGTAAATTAAAAAAAATTAATGAAATATATCATCTAATTCTATCATGAAGGAAAATATGAATACTGGGTAAATCATAATGTTCATAATAATTTATTATATTTTATGACTAGAAACATTTATAACCATATATCTTTATGAGAAACTAAAAATATTATTTTGATAAAGTTGGATAACAAATTTTGGAACTACCAACTTTTTAGAAACTTATAGAGGTATTCATAAGGTTTTTTATCTTGTATTTGGTTTTCTATCGAGATAAACTATAACAAAGATGTATCATTAATGTAAGAAAATAATCAAATATTTACAATATTTGGCAGAAAAATATCAATCCTAAGATCAAATTATGAAAATTATTATTGACATTATTCTAAAATAATGGGATTCCAAGAGGGCAATGATTGATGATACCAAGTACATGATAAAGATTAGTTCCGATTACTTAATTGGAATTTTGATATAATATGACTGTGAACTGAAATGTGATGAAGGAAAAGAAAAAGAATTAAGAATGTAGTATCATTTTCATCTACTTCAGATCATCATAATATTTGTACTTATTGTACATGTGAAAACATTTCAGAATCACTTATTTAAAATAAAAAATGTAAGAATTTGGATCTAATTTATTTAAAATATAGTAATACGCAACATGATCAAATTCTAATAAGGATGAATAAACTTTTCGGAAATTCAAAAACTAAAAAACACTCATCACAAATAAATGAAACATGTAAAATATAAGATGATTATTTGGAATTTATATATTATGAATGTAAGAATGGAGATCATATAAGACCTAATTGTCCTAAACAAGAATAATAAAATTAGAAAATTGATATGTTATTCTAAAAAAGGGAAATAAAATTTTTAATGGTTAATAAACATTATAACACCCCAAGAATCCATGGTATGTTTCCCTTTGAATAACGTTGTATCTTGCATTGTACGCAACTTGGAGTTTTAACACGCCACGCCAAATCAAACTAGCTGTTATGAATAGTAATACCCACTTTTTGAAATTTTATAAATTTTATTTTTCTAAATGGACTTCTTTTTTAAATTTGGAATTTCGAAATTATCTTAGGGTGAATTTTTGATTTTTTTTTTCAAATCTTTCAGTTTTTTATGAATAGTGAAAAACACTGTGTTATTGTTTAAAACTGAATTTTTATTTAAGTAATTAGTTATTTTATTTTAATTTATTTTAGGTCAAAATAGATACATAATACCTATATATGTTCAATTTAATTCATTGTAGTCATTTTATAATAATTTTAGATATATAAAATTTTATTGAACTTTTTACCGTCTTTTACCCACCTTCAAGGAGCATTTGAAAATTTGCATAAAAAATAATTTAACCGCATCTGTTAGTTGAATTTAAAAAATCTGAGATACATAGTTGACATCAGTATGTAATATTTGGTTCAATAAGATGAAAATAATTTTTTGATGAATAGTAATTTTTGAATTTTATTTACCACGGTTAAATGTAAATAGGGTAAGTAAGGGTAAAAATGATATTATAATTACCCTAAAACATGTCCTAATTCTACTGGATAAGTTTTATTCGACCAAAAACAATCTTATGAATTAAATATGATCCTCTTTGTTCCACTTGGATTAGATTAGGACATTTATTATTATTTTATCTAAAGTATGGTTAAAAGAGTTAAATTCCATGTTTAATAACTAAACCATTTTTAATATAGGGTAAAACCCAATATAAATTCACTTATAAATATTCATTAGAAAGATAAAACTATTTCTTACATACTGGTATTTTATTTATAATTTATAGATATTAAATAGTTTAATTTATTTATGACACAATGATGATGCATAATTAACTTAATAATGAAATATTACAATAATTGATATTATAAATTTTAAAATAAATGTAAATTAAGACTAATTATGAATTTGATTAATTTTATAGGTTAATATTCCATGTTAGGTTTTATTAAATTAATTTCATTTTAAGTGATAAAGTTTTTGTGGATTTCAAAAAAATCATATACTAAATAGTGTCCAAATTGAAGAAATTGATTTTTTTAAAACAAATACTATATTATTAATTGATATAATATTACTGAAAATATATGGTTTAGCCAAAAGACTTATATAAATAAAAATATATTAAAACTTAACAACTTGGGGTTCTCTTTTCTTGTTATAGTATGTTTGTTAACCATATAATATAATAATATAATGAGACATGGTAAATGTAAAACTATTTAACTAAGAGTTAAATCTAAAATATAAGGTTAATATGGTGACCTAAAGCTGTCTAAAACCTATAGGTTGTGTTTTTTGAATACATACCCACATTATCCTAGAAATAAATCATTTTATAGCCATTAAAAACTGAAAATTATTTTATTATAAAATAGCATTTCAAGCTTTTCCTAAAGTGACCCTCTCCTCTCTTATAAAAGGGTACTTCCCCTTCTCTTAATTTCACACCTCCAATGCCATTATGATCATCTAAGAAATGCCCAAATATCTTCCCAACATCCATCAATTCAACCAAGAGGCCATAATTTTATCATAAATCCAACCTAAGGATCCCTTTTGAACCACTCAAAAGGAAACACCCAAAGAAGAGGTAACAATTTCACCATCATTTTTCATGTTCTTTTCTTCTTCCACTTCCTCTTTGTTTGATTTTTCCAACCAAAAATAATAAATACAGTACCTTATACATACTATGATGTTATTATAAATATGGTACAACCATATTCATTATTCAATCCTTTCAATAAATGTCAAAGTCACCATACATGCGTACGTACGGCTTACCGCCTCCACGTCGTGGTGTAGTTTGTTATTCAAAGACTGCATTATTTGTATGGGTATAATAATTAGTATAACTGCTGTAAATAATAAATATAACATGTTAATGATTCTGTATATATGATATACCATCCAATTACATATGATTTCACCATCAAAATAATGATATTGTCACTCATGCGTACGTACGGATTACCGTCTCAACGAATGCGATGAGATTCATTCCCCATCGTAATCATTCAAGAATAATTTTCAATTTATTATTAAAAATAATTTTTAAAAACATAATATCATTCTATGTATAAATCAAATACATCATATTAATAACAAAAATGGCTTATGTAACCAAGCATATAAAAGAAAATGATTCAATTAAAACCCGAAACGATGATACTACTAAAATGTTATTAACAAAGAAATATTAGAAGATCATGTATGATATCATATTTATGTATACGATTCTTGTATAATTTAATAACAATGATTTAACTATTATACAAGTGGTTAACATACCCTCGACCAAGGAAAAGTACAAGGTAATGGTTAATTCTACAATCACTTTACTTATCCGAGGTTGTTAATATGTAAGTATCGGATGGGAACTCTTTATCATCCACATCCATGTTTTCATAAAAATTTAATTCCAATTAATTTTACTATTTACTAGACTATGGTTTAATTTCATTTATTCACTTATTTTACAATATATGTTTTGAAAGAAATTTTTCTGTTGTTTTCCAAACAAGGAACTTTATGACCTTTTTTACATAATTAATGTAAGAATGTCTTTTTTTAACATAAATGGAGGGTGAGGCTATTTTCTGTGGTTATAAAATCATCGAAACTTCCCATACAAGCTTATAAAAATATTTTCAAAATAAATGTTTTCTTTTATAATTATGTGACTTTTAAATGATTTCAAAATAGAAATAGGTATTTATTTCAAATATTTTTCATTTCATCTTTGTCAGCATCCTATGATTGATTTTAACCTTGTTTGAACTTGATTTATTATGATTCAATTATTCCATATTGTGTGGAATATTTTGGGATATGGTTGTCTATGGATGTGTTATTTTTATACCATTCATGGTTTATGGTTAAAGTATTAACATTTCATATGAATGTTTTAACACAAATTTTTATGTTATGTTTAAACCTTTTATATGAGGAATGAATTGGACTTAGTAAGTGATGGGTGGAGCCCACTATATCTCCTCTATGCATCGGTAGGTCTCATGAGACAAACTGGTTTTTTGGCACAATGCCTTGAAAAAACCTTATTTCTTGTCTTAGCACAAGGCCTTGACAATATGGTTATGAAGTCTGGAATTATGCATTCCAACATTATGAAATTTTCTATTGATATTACATGTGATTATTCAACTAGTAGAATATCTATGTGAATAAGTAAATGGAATTATTTAATTTATATTTTCCATATTGTGATGATATTTAAGTTTAAAATGCTTGTGTTTTAGTCTTATACATTGCCTTAAATGTTTATTCTCATTCTTGAAATTTTCTGTTATATTGTTACCCTTACTGAGCATCTAAGATCACCCCTTTCTATGTTTTATTTTTCCAAGGATTCGAAGAAGTATATTATGACTGGCCTACATGGATAGTCTAGGGGATGAATGTTTTCAATGAAGACAATGTTGTTGGTGTTTTTCAATTTATAATGTATTGTAAATCTTAAGAATGTATCCAGTATTTACAGGGATAATAAACTTATTGGCCTTTTGGGATTTTGATTCCTTATGATCAGACTAATGTAATCTAATAATGCACCAACTCTGGGTAACAAGGGTTGGGGCGTTACAGTCGGTATCAGATGAAGTTTAGTACAAACCATGGAAACTAGATTTAGATCAACTCTAATTATAGCACATTACCCAAAGATAGAAGTTGAGGATTAGTATAGAAGGAATTTCTAGAATTTTGGTAATGTAGAAATATTGTCTATTTTCTAAGAAATACATCCTTATCTAAATACGACTATTTAGAGGCATCTCTAGAACAGATGTACCCAAGAGTGATAACACCGACAAGGAGTTTTGAGCTTGACCTGGGGTATCCTGGTACCTGAAAACGGGCCTTGTTTCACTCTTGGTAACTACACTTCCGGGGGATATTCTTAGTAAAATTCACATTTTCTTTAAAAACCATTATGAAAGATTTGTGAGTATATACCTCCTCAAGGAAAACATTTTTATGATTAAAGAATACATCCATAAACTGTTCAATTTATGTAAAGTGTTTTACAGGTTTGGAATAATGAATTGTGATTTATAAAATAATCTATAGTATGAAATTGTTTAGAAATAGTGACTAGTGGAAGAAATGAAAACTGTATCAATGATCTCAATACATGTAGGAATTTTCCTCCTACTCAAGATAATTATAGTGGAGCTAGTGATGTAACTGGTGCTGATCAACTTATCACCATACTAGGACAACTCACTCGAGTTATGAACAGTAACCTTACTTGTATGGATCACCCAGATCCACAACGCGAATGATCAATGGTATAACACTTCGTGAGGAAATAACCACCAACATTCAATGGGTGTAAAAATCCATTAGTAGCTGAGAAAATGGAAAAGTTCTTTAGAGAAAATATTTCATGCATTGGGGTGTAGCAAAAGGGAAAAAACTTTTATGGAAGTTTATCGCCTAATGGGAGACACAGATCAATGGTGGTCATTAATCAAAACCATAAAGGAAGATGAATAAGTATCAAACATGAAATGGTGGGACTTTAAAGAGATTTTATTTGAAAAAATCTTTCCCCATGACCATTGAGCAGATATGGAAGTAAAGTTTCTGAGTCTGAGGGTAAAGGAGGATGATAATGTCGCAATGTATAAAGATAACTTTACAAGGTTATCATGGAATGCAAGAAAATTATATACGTAACCCAAGGATTAAGATTGATTGATTTATTTATGGATTAAAACCATTTCTCTGTCGAGCATTAGTCTCACAATCCTTCTCATCATACGATGATATTTTCTCATGCGCTATCAATATAGAAAATAAATTCTCTAATTCTTTTGACTTCAATGAAAATCAAGAGAATAATATATATTATGATCACTCTAGAAATAGAAATAAGTGGAAGAAGGGAAAAGTTCAATATCCATCCTGTGGTAAATATGAGATGAAACACCATGGTACTTGCCTAAAGGGAATGGGATACTGTTACAAGTGTGGTGAAAAAGGCCACAAATCTATTGATTACAAGGGAAAGATTGTGGTTGTTAATGTTAAATGCTACAATTTTAGAGAAAAGGGACATTATGTAAATTACAATCCTAAGTGCCAAGTTAACATACCTCAGAATAGGCCAAGGGAACAAGGCCAAGCTTATGTGATCACTACTACTGAGGTTGAAGCTCTGAAAGATGTGGTGGGAGGTAATTTATTGGTTTTCTCATGTTTAACCAATGCGTTATTTGATTCTGTATCATCACATTGTTTCATATCTTCCCAATCTGCAAAAAATTAGGTTTTTTTCAATTTGACTTAACAAGGGAGTTGTCAGTAAAAACTCATATGGGTTATATCATCACAACAAAGATTTGTGAATCAGTTCCAATTAGGGTATATAAATTTTCATTATCTGCTGATCTCATCATAATATCAATGATTGTATATGATATAATCCTCAGAATGGATTGACTTTTGGACCATGATGCGAAAATTTATTTTAAGAAGAAGGAGGTTACAATTTTCAATGATGATAATGGGTGCATTATCTTTAGAGTAGAAATGTTACCTCTAGATTCTTATCTAGATCCAACCCTAGTAGCTATACTGAATTCAATTATTAGGGAGGAAGAGAATGAAATAATTATGGGTGAGGAAAAGAATGTTCAAATAGAGGATGTACCTACTGTACCAGAATATGTTTATGTGTTTCCAAAGGATTTACCTAGGCATCCTCCAAAAGGAGAAATTGTGTTTTCCATTGATTTAATTCCTAGTTCAAGGCCCATATCGTAGACCCCTTATAGAATGGTCATTGTGGAATTAGTGGAACTAATGAAACTACTAGATTAATTGATTAGTAAAGTATTTATTTGACCAAGTGTTTCTCTATGGGGAGACCCTTTCCTTTCTGTTAAAAAAAAGATAGATCTAGAAGGTTTTTCATTGACTACTAGGAGATCTATTCTATAATAATAAATAACCATTATCCCCTACCTTGGATTGATGATTTATTATACCAACTTCATATAGCTCAATATTTATCAAATATTGACCTTCGATTTGGATATCATTAGTTTTTTGTGATTAATGAAGACATTCTGAAAACAACATTTCGAAATAGGTACGGGAATTTCAAGTTTGTAGTAATGCCTTTTGGATGGACTAATGCACCCTCTATCTTCATGGATTTAATGAATAGAGTTTTCAAGGAATCTATTGATGATTTTTTAGTGGTATTTATTGATGATATCTTGCTATACTCCAAAAGCTACAAAGATCATGAAAATCGCATGCACACTACTCTGAAAACCCTCTGAAGAAATGAATTATATGTGAAGTTTAGCAAGTGTGAATTCTAGCTTCAAGAGATTTTTTTTCTTCTCCATATTGTTTCTATGGATGGAATATCTGTTGATCCTTCAATGAAAAAGGAAATCCAAGAATGGCCAGCACCGACATGTAAAAATGAGGTACACCGTTTTATTGGTTCAACAGGTTATTATCGACGTTTCATCCATAATTTTTCCTGGTTGGCAAACCCATTAACCAAGCTCACACGTAAAGGGGTTAAATGTGTTTGGGAAAAAGAGTGTGAATAATTTTTTTAAGAATTGAAGTGAAGATTATTCAACACTCTTATCTTGACTTTGCCATCAAGGAACGATGGGTTTGTTATTTATAGTGATGATTCAAATAAATCACTTAGTTGTGTCCTTATGCATAATGATTAAGGTATTTCCTATTCATCATGACGACTAAAAATTCATGAGAAAAACCATCCCACTCATGATCATGAGATAGCAGATATAATCTTTTCTCTGAAGATACGGATACACTATCTCTATGGTAAAAAATGTGAGATTTATACTAATCAGAAGATTTTGAAATATATTTTCTCACAAAAATAACTCAACAGGAGACAAAGGAGATGGCCTGAACTACACAAGTATTATGATTTCACAATACACTACCACCTGGGGAAGGAAGATAAGGATGAAGATACTTTGGGAAGAAAGGATCATGGAGTTTTGAACAAGATGGGTGTTGAATGGGATCTGGTTTTCATGTATATTGTAAAGATTGATATAGGAATAAGCATACAAGGTGAAACATCAATTTTTTTCAATTTTTTGCCAAACTATCTTTACTAGAAAGGACAAAAAGTTCTCAGACTAACGATGAGGAGTTTTAAAAGTAGATTAATTCTATAAATGATGGGAGATTTAGTGACTTCACGTATGAAGTTGGAATTTTAAAATTTGGGAAAATAATTTGTCTTCCTAATATACCTTATCAAAAAAGTGAATTGTTGACTAATTCTCGTAGCTCCAATTTCACTATACACCCTAGGAGCACCAAGATGTATAGAGATTTGAAGGAACATTTTTGTTGGGACAGCATGAAGAGGGATATTGCTGATTTTGTGTTAAGATGTATGGTTTGTCAACATGTGAAAGATGGAAGGAAATAGTATGGAGGATTCATGCAACCTCTTCCCATACCTCAGTGGAAATGAGATAATGTTAAGATGAACTTTGTTATGGGGCTACTGTAGTCTCCAAGAAGGAATGATGAAATATGTGTCATTGTTGATCGTCTTACCATGTTAGCACATTTTCTTACTATAAGGGAAGATTTAGTACTTTAAAGTCTAGAAAGACTATATATTATTAAAGTTGGAAGACTCTATGGTGTACCCCTATCGATTCGTTCTGATCGTGATCCCAATTTTACATCAACATTTTGGAAAATTCTTTAGTAGTCCTTGGATACTGAACTTCATTTGAGCACTGCCTACCACCCTCAAACCGATGGATAATCAGAAAAGACTTTTCAAATGTTCGAAGAAATGTTGAGATCTTACTCACATGACATTCAAGGTATGTGAGATCAATATTTACCTCTAGTAGAATTTTCTTATAACAATATCTTCCATTCAAGTATTCAAGTTTCACCATATGAAGCATTATATGGAAAGAGATGTTGCACACCGTCTTTTTGGGATGATGTTGGTGAAAGAAAACTAGTAGGCCCATAATATGTTGAGAAAACAATGAAAAAGGTGAATATTATCCAAACCCACATCAGATAAACTCAAAGTAGACAAAAGATCTATGCCGATAATTGGAGGAATGATTTTGAATTTCAATTATAAGATCTTGTTTTCATGAAGGTATCTCCATGGAAGGGTGTTATACATTTTAGTAAGAAGGGTAAATTGAGTACTAGGTACATCAGACCTTTCGAAATTCTAGAACGAATTAGAGTTTTAGCTTATTGTTTGGAAATTCATCCAACTCTCTCCATAGTTCATGATGTGTTCCTCATATTACTGTTGAGAGAAAATATATGTCTGACCCAACGCATGTACTCACCTATGAGGAAATTGTTAGGTCCATAAGGCTGAATACCATGAGAGGGGGGCTGAATTAGGGTATGAATCATTTTAAATTAATGCCCGTTCTGATCTTGTTTCACTGTTAAGAAAAACACTCTTCTCTCTCTTTACTATTGCACAATATAAACAGAAAGTAAAGAATGCACATGACACAGTGATTTTTAATTGGTTCACCCTCACTGGGCTACGTCCAAGGAGAATACGCCGACAAGTTGCCGGTCTTACCAAATTCCACTTATCTTCAATAGATGAGGATACAAGGATTTGGGAAGAGTCACTTTGTCCCAGTCTCACTACCTTTACAACGTTTAGGGTCAATTCACTACTTTCCCAAGGGTCACTCGATGTTTCTCTCTCTCTGGCACACTGCTAGTGGAGAGGAACACCTTTTTCCTCTTATATAGCTCACTGCTCTGGAAATAATCCACTCACATTTTATAGACTTCTATGTCTCTTCATTATCTCTAATGAATACATGCTCTGTTGTATATGGATTCTCTGTTGAAGTCCAACTTTCACCCGTAGATGAATTTATTTTTGCATCGATGGAATCAGGAAATCTTCCAGCTACCACGCAGCCCGAAAATACTGTCGGGGAATGAACCTTACTTGGTGTGCAAGTCTAACTCGGCATGCAAGTATCGACGCACAAGTCACCACTGGTTCGCAAGTCCTCCTCAGACACTTGCGCGACACAAGCTTCTCCAACTCCAAACTTTCACGACTCTCTTCCTTTTACGCCCAAACCAATATTGGCGTGCAACTGCCAACCAGCGCGCAACTTCAAACACTGGTGCGCAACTTCACCTATGCGACCACACACCACTTGCGTGACCACCACACCTACCCGATGGGAGTTCTGATTTTTCAAAGTGTTGAACTCCATCAAAAAATGAGTAGGGGTGGTCCAGTATCTATAGGCAATTTGAACACCCTATGTGACGGTGCCCAAGTCAACCCTCGGCGCGCATGTCTCGGTGGCTAGGTCTCTTCCCCTACAAGTCACTTGCGTGAACAACTTCAAAACTTGCTCCAACCTCTTTCCTTTTCCATATTTTGATGTTCTGGTCTTGAAAAACAACAGGCGCACAAGTACCAAGCCTTCTAGGCATCGGCATGCAAGTCTCTTCACGGCGCGCAAGTCACTTGCACGACCAACCCAATAATTGCGTGACACTTATCCCTTTTCCATAAATTGATGTTCTGAAATTGAAAAACATATGGTACACAAGTTTCATATCCTTAAAATACACGGTGCTCAAGTCCCTTTTCCAAAAACCACTTTTCTTCATTAGTCAATTTTCAGGCCCAAAAATTTGGCAAACACTGGAAAACGGTGCCACCTTGTATCTGTTCTTTTTTGTACCGCCTCCAGATCATCCATCTCTTTTGTCGACGTTCTTGAATAAAACATGAATCATTGACCATAGCTCTTGAACTTGACATTCCACTATGAATTCCACTTTGTCACTAAATTTTTATAGTTATTGTTTTTCATTGTCAACAATCACCGCAGAAATGTCCACTTTGTCAACAAACACAATCACCGCAAAAATGGTTCAATGATACTTTGAGGGATTTTTGGAAAAAAATATCCCCCTTCGGGTTTGTTGAAAACTCTTCAATAAAAAATAATATCATTAATTATTCATCCACTATTCTCCTATCACGATTCTTATAACGATCAAGGATTTAATCAACACATACTCAAAGGTCACATAAGAAATGCTCAATGTGAGAACCAAGAGTAAATGAAAAGTTCATCAATGAATCACTTCAACTATGACACCCTATATTGACACCTAACTGATACCAATTGTTTCCAAAATGATACCAATTTTCGGAAATATTCTTACCACTCTCCAACACCACTATTCTACTTTAATCATGATCCTCATCTATTGTGATATCAATTATTTGATCGATCACTTCTAGCATCGTCAGATTTAATACTCCCCCCTTTCTCATTTCTCCCCCTATCTCGCTGCTTCACATTCCAGCTTCTCTTAGTATCAATCATGTTTTCTAAAATAGCCACATTGTCGCCCCCTTGAACAATAACAATTTTCTCCCCCATTGTCAGCGAACCCAAATGTGACTCCTTTGCAGTATGTAAGAGAGTAGAGAACACATATCATCACATTAGAGAAAAAACACATCAACACTTGGGGAGAGGGGGTGGTTCCACATCCACACTCTTTCAAGTGCGGGGAGTCGACTGAACTCCAAGAGCCAGTTTATGCCTTTCGAACGCGTCCTCGGGTAAGTCCTTTGATAGAATATCTGCAACCTGTAGTTTTGTAGGCACATACTCCAACTTCACGATTCACTGCTCAACCATCTCCTTGATAAAATGATACTTGATCTCAATGTGCTTGTTCCTTGAGTGATGGACAGGATTTTTGCTAAGATTGATAGCACTTGAGTTGTCACAATGTATTCCGATCGAAGACTTCACTTCAACTCCCATATCTTCAAGCTGTTTCTTCATCCCCAATAACTGTGTGCACACTTGAGTGGCCGCAATATAATTTGATTTCGTGGTGCTCAATGAAATGAAATCATGTTTCTTACTTAGCCAATAAATACACAATCCACCAAGATAAAATGCACCTCCTGACGTTGATGTTCTTTCATCTGCTGATCCGGCCCAATCTGCATCTGTGTAACCCAATAACACTGATTGAGAGTTGTCATTATACATCAGTCCGAAGTCCACCGTGCCTTTGATATACCAAAGTATTCTTTTCACTACAAGACTGTGGCTTTCCTTTGGATTAATTTGATATCTCACTGCTTGGAATGTGGAAAAAATAATATCAGGTCTTTTGTGGTCATGTACAACAAACATCCAATGATTTTCTTCTATTATCGGATATTAACTGCCTTCCATCCTCATCTTTTTATAATTTCATTCGAGTAGAAACTAGAGTCTTCATCTCCTTGGAATTTTCCAGTACAAATATTCTCAGAACCTCCTTAGAAAATTTTTATTGAGAAATGAATGTTCCATTCCTTCCTTGTGTCGCCTGAAGACCAAGGAAAAATGTTATCTCTCCAATCATTGACATGTCAAACTCATTTTTCATGAATTCGGAAAACTCTCTGCACTAAGCTTCATATGATCCACCAAATATTATGTCATCGACATAAACCAGCACCATTATCCTTTGATTACTATTTTTGTTGAAATAGAGATTGTAATCAACTCCACCTCACTAGAAACCACGATTTTTCAAGTACTGATCAAGCCTTGAGTACCATGCTCTTGGTTCTTGTTTCAACCCATACAATGCCTTCTTTAGCCTGCAAACTTTGTTCTCATCCTCATGAATGATGAAACCATCTCGCTATTCAATGTACACCTATTCTTCTAGAACCCCACTCAAAAATGTATATTTGACATCCATATGGAACACTTTGAACTTTCTTTGCACTACTATGGCCAAAAATAATCTGATTCTCTCTAGCCTTGAAACCAGTGCAAATGTCTCATCAACATTTATTCCCTCTATCTGGGAGTATCCCTTGCACACTATTCGTTCTTTGATCTAAATAATTGTGTCATCTTCATTCATATTGTTGTGATAGACCTATTTAGTCCCGGCGACATTCTTTTTTGCTGGCCTTGAAACAATCTCCCATGTCTGGTTCTTCTCAATCTAATCAAGCTCTTCATTCATAGCCTGAACCTAGTTTTCTTCTTCAGCTGCATAGAAAAAACATTTTGGCTCCACCTGAGATAAAAATGATGTTTGTTGTAATGAATTCATTATTCGAGTCTGAACTGGAGCTGTCTGATCACCAATGATATTCTATCTATCAATTCCAGATCTACTTTTTGGTTTCCTTGCGGACACAGACTTGAAACTTTCTTGTTCATCATCAGTATCTTCTTCTGAGTCAGCCTCTGCCACTTCTAATCCCCCTGTGTTTCTTACCTCATCATCACTTTCATCTAGAAACTATTCACTAGGTCATTGAGTATTCTATTCATTTTCGACTATAGTGACATCATCTCTCTCAACAATCTTTCCCAGCCTTTTGTTGAAGCATTTATATGATTTACTTTTCCCTGAGTAGCCAAGGAATATCCCCTCATCTCCTCTTGACTCAAACTTCCTGTGATTTTCTTCATTGAGAATGAAGCACTTACATCCAAATATTCGAAAGTATTTCAATGTTGGATTCTTTCTGAACTACATTTCGTACAAAGTCTTCCCTTCCTTCGAACACAATAGATACCTGTTCGAAATATAGACCGATGTCAAAACTACTTCCTTCCAAAATTTCTCTTGTAGTTCCTTTTCAATAAGCATCGTTCTGGCCATGTTGTGGATGATTCGATTTCTCCTCCTAACCACTCCATTATGTTGGGGAGTTCTCACTGATGAAACTTGATGCCTTATCTCGTGTTTCTTGAGATAGTCTTCGACTTGACTGTTTGTTAATTCTGTACCATTATCAGTATGGATCTTCAGAATTTTCTTCCCAAGCATCCATTCTGATTCCCTCCTATACTGCTTTATGCAGCTGAACACCTCTGTCTTATGGGTAATGACAAATACCCAGACCATTCTACTATAATTATCAATGAAAAGAACATAGTACCTTTTCCCATTTATAGCTTGATTTGAGATAGGTCCACATACATCAACATGCACCAGTTCGAGCACTCTGGTTGATATCTGTTCCTTTGGATTATATATATTTTTGATGATCATCTTTTGTTGGAAAGAATTTCATGTGTGAGTGAGATCATGTGATAATTTGGAAAGGTCTCTAGCAGCATCACACATCACAAGATCTTCCATGGATGGTTGGAATAGATGACCAAGTCGCTTATGCCATAGCTGGTTTTCTTCCTCTCTGGATAAAAGGCACGAATCTTCTTCCCCACCAACAAGGTAAAGATTTCCCTTTGTCATTTTTTCATATAAAACAACTGCTCCATATTTTACTTTCACAACACACATCTTCTTGGTAAATCAGATAGAGTGCCCAGAGTCACATAGTTGACTGACACTAAGCAAGTTATGACTAAGACCCTCTATTACCAAGATGTCAGGACGTATCATTTCTTTTCCCCCAAACATGGGCACTCTATCTTGTTGAGCTCACTTGCGATATAAATTCAATTGCCACAGATTTTTTCTTCTGATTAATCCCTGAATCAGCCTTAGAAGTTGAGCTCACTTGCTGCTTCACTCCGGCTGAAGTACTGGCCTCCTCTTTCATCTTCTCTGTCTTCTAAATGTCCGGCTTTTCTAATATCACATTGGGGGTCAAGATTTTTTCTTGATCCTTCAGTTCTCATCACAGGCTAACCACTTATTCTTCAAGTTCATCAATTCACTTGACTTGATCTTTCACTCTTCTATTCAAGCCATCGATCTCCCTTTTCTGTTCATCAATTTTGAGCTTATATTCACTAACTGATTCTGAGTTCTCTGGTTTTTATGTTTTGAGTTTCTCAATTTCTTCCATTAAATTAGACTTCTCTTCTTCCTACTGCTGCATATAGAGTTTGGAATCACGAAAAACTTTGTTAGATTTCTTTGTTTTGGCTCTCCAAACATCTATCTCTTCAAGATATGCCTTTAACTTAGCTTGCATGTCAACTCTTCCATCGACTTATTCTTAATCATCATCATCTTCGGTTTCGTTCTTCTCTTGAGAACTACCAACGACTTCCACCATAGAATTTTCTCCATGATCTTTGCAATTTTCAATCTCCTCTACCTCTTCAACCTCAGACTCATCTGAACTGCCTATTTATGGTGATAGAAGAATCTTCTTCTTGAAAAAATTTCTCTTCAACTGCTTCTTCCATTTCACATAGGCTGAATATTTTTCTTGGGAATTTCAACTTCATCTTCATCATTTTCTTCTTGAAACTTTTTGTGGAACCTTGCCGCAAGATGTCCAACCATTCCACATCGAAAAAAAGCAAGTGGATGCTTCCCTTTAAACATTCCTTTTCTTCTTTTAAGATTTAAGGAGAGGAATAAAATAACCTCATCTGTCTTGTCTTCTTCCTAAGATTGTTTAATGGTAAGCTTGTTCATGGCCTTAAATGCCACCTCTTTGGATTTCACTTTTTCCACAACATCGTTATCATCAATTCTCATTTCATATGCAACAAGGGTGTTGTGCAGGTTATCCAATGTCAATTCTTTCGGGTCTTTACCTTCCAAGACAGAAACTTTTGGACTGAACCGAGGTGGATGTTTTCTCAAGATACACTTCATAATTTTTATGTCTTCAATAATTTCACCAAGATCTCACATGTCTTCTACTACAACATTTAACCTATCAAATAATGCATCAACATACTCATTTGGGTTCATTCTTAGATCTTCATACTTGTTCCACAACACTTGCAGCTTTGCCTCTCTGACCTTTGTATCCCCTTCATATATATTCAAAAGCTTTTCCCACATAGCATGTGAAGTTTTTCATGACATCACCTTTGTATAGATAGGATTGGAAAGGTCTCCCACTAAGGAATTTCTTGCTCTAGCATCAGCATCAAATTCTCTATTCTCAGTGTCTGATAATGCACCACTAGTAATATCAGCTATGATACCATGCATAGCTGGTGAAAATACATCCATTCCCAAAGATTGAAAATAGTGTTGCATTCGATTCTTCCATATCTAAAAATTACATCAGTCAAAGATTGGAATACCTTTATGATTATTGACCTCCATTGAGAGAAGAAAAAACATCAACCTTTCCATTTGATACCAATTGTTAGGACCACAAGGATGAATACCCTGAGAGGGGGGGGGGCAAAATCATTTTATGACTAATTTAAAATTAAAGCTTGTTCTGATCTTGTTTCGTTTTAAAGAAAAACACACTTCTCTATCTTTCCCATTTCACAATATTAACAGAAATTAATTCATGCACATGACACAATGATTTTCACTTGGTTCACCCTCACTGGGCTACGTCCAAGGAGCATACGCCGACAAGTTTCCGGTCATACCAAATTCCACTAATCTTAAATAGATGTGGATACAAGGATTCAGGAATAGTCACTATGTCCTAGGATCACTGCCTTTACAAGGTTTAGGGTCAGCTCACTGCTTTCCCAAGGGTCACTCCCTATTTCTCTCTCTCTGGCTCACTACCGGTGGAGAGGATCACCTTCTTCCTCTTCCTTAGCTCACTACTCTAGAAGGAATCCACTTACAGTTTATAGAATTGTAGGTCTCTTCATTACCTCTAATAAATACATCCTCTGTTGTATGTGGATGCTCTGTTGAAGTCCAACTTTCACCCATAGATGAATTTCTCTTTGCACTGAAGGAATCGGGAAAACATCCACCTTCCATGCAGCCAGAAAATACTACTGGGGAATGAACCTTACTTGGCGCGCAAGTCAAACACGGCATGTAAGTATCAGCGCACAAGTCACAATTGGTGCGCAAGTCCTCCCCAGAAACATTCATGAGACAAGCTTCTCCAACTCCAAACTTGCATGACTCTCTTCCTTTTACGGCCAAACCAATATTGGCGCGCAACTGCCAACTAGCGCGCAGCTTCAAACACCAGCGCACAACATCACCTGCGCGACCACACACCACACCTGCGTGATGGGAGTTCTGATTTTTCAAAGTGTTGAACTCCATTAAAAATGAGGAGGGGTGGACTAGAATTGATAAACAATTTGAACACCCTGTGCGACGGTGCGCAAGTCAACCCTCAGAGGGAAAGTCTCGGCACACAGGTCTCTTCCCCTACAAGTCACTTGCGCGACCAACTTCCAAACTTGCATGAAACTCTTTCTTTTTCCATTTTTTGAAGTTCTGATCATGAAAAACAACAGGCACGCATGTTCCCAAGCCTTCTAGGCATTGGGGCGCAAGTATCTTCATGGCACACAAGTCGCTTACACGACCAACCCAATAATTGCGCGACACTTATCCCTTTTCCATAAATTGATGTTCTGATCTTGAAAAACATATGGAGTGATAGTTTCATCTCCATAAAATACACGGCGTGCAAGCCTCATTTCCAAAAACCACTTTTCCGCATTTTCCAATTTTCAGGCCCAAAAATTTGGCAAACACTGGAAAACGGCGCCACCTTGTATCTGTTCTTTTTGTACCACCTCTAGATCATCCATCTCTTTTGTCGACATTCTTAAATCAAACATGGATCATTGACCATAGCTCTTGAACTCGAAATTCCACTATAAATTCCTCTTTTTCAACAAATTTGTATGTCATTTCTTTGTTCTATCAACAATCACCACACTAATGTCCACTTTGTCAACAAACACAATCACCACAAAAATGCTTCAATGACACCTTGAGGGATATTTTACCAATAGAAATTAAACTGGAACCTAATATGTCTTATTGGGAGGAGCCTATCATGATTCCTGATACTAGAGAACATGTTTTGAGAAACCGGATGACTCATCTGGAAAAAGTTCTATGGAGAAACCATAAGATGGAAGCGGCAATGTGGGAACCCGAGGAACTTATTATGAAAAAACACCAAAATATTTTTATGTAGTAATATTATCAAAATTTTAAGAACAAATTTATTTTAAATAGGGGAGAATGTATCACCCCAAGTTTCCATGGTACGTTTCCCTTTGAATAATGTGGTAGCATTTGTTGTACGCAACATGGAGTTTTAACACACCTCAACCAATCAAACTAGCCATTATGAATAGTATTACCCACTTTTTGAAATTTTATAAATTTTATTTTTCAAAATCGACTTAATTTTTGAATTCATAATATCAAATTAGTTTAGGATTAATTTTTGGTATTTTTCTAAAAACATTCAATTTTTTATGAATATTGAAAAACACTGCATTATTGTTTAAAACAGAAATTTAATTTACGTAATTAGTTATTTTATTTTAATTTATTTTAGTTCAAAATAGATAAATAATACCTATATATGTTAAATGTAATTCAATAGATTCATTTTATAATAATATTAATTATAGAACTTTTTATAGAACTTTTTACCGTCTTTTACCCACCTTCTATGAGCATTTGAAAATTTGCATGAAACATAATTTTACAACTTATGTGAGTTAAATTTTAAAAATCTGAAAGACGCGATTGACATTAGTGTCTAAAATTTGGTTCAATAAGAAGAAAATAATTTTTTATGAATAGTAACTTTTTACTTTTATTTACCACAGTTAAAAGTAAATAGGATAAGTAAGCATAAAAATGATATTATAACTACCCTAACACATGTCCTAATTCTATTGGATAAGTGTAATTCGACCAAAAAAAACATTCTAATAAAATATGATCCTCTTTGGTCCACATGGATTATATTCAGACACTCATTATTATTTTATTTAAAGAAGTGTTTAAAGAGTTAAATTCAAAGTTTAATAAATAAACCATTTTAAATATAGGGTTACGCACAAAATAAATTAGACGATAAATAATCATTATAAAGCTATAAATAATTCCTAAATGATGGTGTTTTAATTATAATTATTAGAAATTAAATAATCTAATTTATTTATGACACAATGATGATGCATTAATTACCTTAATAATGAAATATTAAAATAATTGACATTATAAATATCCAAATAAATTGAAATGGAAACTTTTGATGAATTCCACTAATTTTATAGGTTAATATGACATGTAAGGATTTATTAATTAAATTTTATTTGAAGTGATAATGTTTTTATGGATTTTAAAAAAATAAAATACTAAATAGTGTCAAAATTGACATAATTGAGTTTTAAAAAAATACAATATTATTAATTGATATAATATTCGTAAAAATATAAGGTTCCTCCAAAAGACTTATATATGGTTATATATATTAATACGGTACCAATTGGGGTTCTCTTGGCTTGTTATACTATGTTTATTAACCATATAATATAAAAATTCAAAGACACATGGTAAATGTCAAACTATTTAAATAAGAGTTAAATCTAAAAGATAAGGTTAATATGGTGACCTAAACCAGTATAAAATCTATCGGTGGAGATTTTTTCGATCCATCACCACATTATACTCGAAATAAGTAATTTTGGATCTATTAGAAAATGAAAATAAGTTTTTTTATAATATAATATTTCATGATTTTCCTAAAGTGACCCTCACCTCTCTTATAAAAGGGGACTTCCTCATCTCTTAATTTCACGCCGCCAAATCCATTTGGATCATCAAAACACTACCGAAATATCTTCCCAACTTCTGTCAATTCAACCTAGAGGACTTACTTTGATTAGAAATCCATCCTAAGGATCCCTTTTGATCAACTCAAAAGGTAACACCCGAAAAAGGGGTAATAATTTCACCACACACTTTCATGTTCTTTTCTTCTTCAACATCAATTTTATTTGTTGTTTCCATACCAAAATAATAAATCCATTACCTTATACATACTGTGATGTTATTATAAATATTGTACAACCATATTCGTTATTCTATTCATCCTATAAATGACAAAGTCACCATATGTGCGTACGTACGACTTACCGTCTCCACGTTGTGGTGTAGTTTGTTATTCAAACACTTCATTATGTGTATGGGTATACCAATGAGTATAAGTGATGTAAATAATAAATATAACAAGTTAATGATTCTATATATATGATATACCATCCAATTAGATACAATTTCACCATCAATATAATGATATTGTTTCTCGTGCGTACGAACTAATTACTGTCTCCACGAACGTGATGAGATTCATTCCCCATCGTAATCATTCAACAAAAAAAATTTATTTTGATGGTTAAAATAATTTTTAAGAACATAATATTATTCTGGATATGAATCAAATACATCCTATTCATAACAAACTTGGCTTAAGTAACCAAGCATATAAAGTAAAATGAATCGGTTAACACCCGAAACGATGATACTATTAAAATATTATTAACAAAGCAATATTAGAAGATCATATATGATATCATATTTATGTATATGATTCTTGTATAATTTAATAATATTGATTTAACTATTATATAAGAGGTTAACATTCCCTTGACCAATGAAAAGTACAAGGAAAGGGTTAATTCTTCAATATCATTACTTATCCAAGGTTATTGATATATATGTATCTAGTGGGACATCTTTATCATCCACATCAGTGTTTTCCTAAAAATGTAATTCCAAACATTTTAACAATTTACTAGACTATGGGTTAAATTCCTTTATAACCTAATTTGACTATATATGTTTTGAAATTAATCTTCTTAGCGTTTTCCAAATAAGCTACTTTATGACATTTTCGACAAAATTAAGGTAAGAATGTATTTTTTAACTTATACAGATGGTGCGGCTATTTTACACTGTTATAACATCTTTGAA
Source organism: Viscum album (assembly GCA_963277665.1). Classification (NCBI taxonomy): domain Eukaryota; kingdom Viridiplantae; phylum Streptophyta; class Magnoliopsida; order Santalales; family Viscaceae; genus Viscum; species Viscum album. Next base: position 393,935,134 of record OY728129.1, read on the forward strand.
GATTCCTGTACACACTTATAAGAATATTTTCAAAATAAATGTTTTCTTTTATAATTTTGTGACTTTTGAATGATTTAAAATTAGAAATCGGTATTTATTTCAAATAGTTTTCATTTCATATATGTCAACATACTATGATGGATTTTAAACTTGTTTAAAGTTGATTTTTATGATAAAAATCATCAAAAATATAGTGATGGTTTTTTTATATGCTTGACTATGGATTTGTTATTTTTATACCATTCATGGTATATGTTTAAAGTATTAACATTTTGTTTGATAGTTTTAATATAAATGTTTATGTTATGATTTAACATTTTAATATGAGGAATGCATTGGACTTAGTAAATGAAAGGTGGAGCATGCTTTAGATCCTCGATGCATTGGTAGGTCTCATGTGACAAATTAGTGTCTTGGAATAAGGCCTTGAAAAAAATCTTATTTTTAGTCTTGGAACATGATCTTGACTATATGCTTATGAAGTCTGACATTATGCATTCCAACATTATGAAATTGGCTATTGATATTACAAGTGATTATTCGACTAGTAGAATATCCATTTGAATAAGTAAATGGCATTATTTAATTTATCTTTTCCATATTATGACGAAGTTTAAGTTTAAAAGTATTTTGTTTTATTCTTTTACATTGCCTTAATTTTTTATTCTAATTCTTGAAATTTTCCACTATATTGTTATCCTTACTGAACATCTGAGCTCACCCCTTTCTATGTTTTATTTTTCCCAAGATGGTAAGAATTATATTATGACTGACCTGCAGGGATAGTCTAACGGATGAATGCGGTCAATGGAGACATTTTTTTTCTTTTTATAATTTAATGTAAAACTTATGAATGTATCTAGTATTTCCATTTCTTCTAAACAGATAGGTCTTTTGATATTTTGATCCCTTGTGATCATACCAATGTTATGTAATATTGCACCGACTCTGGGTAACTGGGGTAAGGGAATTACATACATGGTGTTATAGTAATTGAGAAACATATATAAAAATTTAATTAGATGTAACAACATGAATATTTTCTTTAAAAAAATAATATAGTTGATTTCATTTTTAACACGCAACACCGAGCATTAAGAAAATTAGAATATACTAGAAAAATATTATTTTTTTAAACATTACTATTATAACCTAGTCATTAAATTGGGAGGTATGAGTACCCATACACATATTTTTAAAAATATGTATAATGGTTTTATATAATATTAATGTATTTATGAATTCATAATAAATAAGTACTTAATTTTCATTAATGTCGTTTTAGGCTCCAAAATATCATTTCTTCAAAAATGGTTTTTGTTTCTTTTCTATGAGAGAATTTTAAAATTAATTTTTGAAACATTTATAAATACTAATTAATAAAAAGGATATAATTTTTTAAATGAAAATATCAAAATTATCTTGGGATGAAATATTTATATTTTTATGAATATATAGATTTTTCAGTGATAGGAGGAAAACAATGATTTTTGTAAAACATTATTTTTTCATTAAAAACTCATAATGATTTGATTTTTTTATAATGTTACATAAAGATAATTGGTTAGATAAAATATAATTAATTATATATAAATAAATGTTATTTTTTAATATTTTTTTGAATTTTTTTTAAATATTGTTACACATAGTTAATTCATTACTTTTGTTCTAACTTCAATAATAATATCTTTTTAAGGATTATTCATCTCAATATCATTTCATTGATTCATGCCTTGTATTATGAACCTTTATCCTTTTATAAGGTGTATATTTCACCAATTGAGATATTATATGATGAATTGATCTTTGAGAATTATATTTAATGTTCCTTTGAATTTCTCTCTTTCATGATATATTAATTCAAATGATGTAAAATTTTAAAGAGTTTTCATAGTCTCAATTTCAATTATTTCAGACATAATTCATGTTATGCACCATTGGTTATTTTTTATGGTGTTATTATTTACCAAGGAATATTTTTTATAATATTATTTTATAGAAATTATGTGTTTTATATAATCATTTTAGGTTCTTTATTTCAATGTACATTTGATTCAAGAATTAAAAAATTTACAAGGTTTTATAATCTCAAACATCATTATTTGAGACGTGTTTTTATTGATACACATATATTAATTTATATGGAATATACACAAAATATTGAAATATTATATCATGAATCTTTCTATTCTCATGAAATTTTATGTTCCTTTTAATATTCTTTCTTTCAAATGGATTTTGGTTTTAAAATGTCATAATTGGACTTTTCTTTAAAAATGTTGTATGAATATTTCTACATAATTTTAACAAAATAAAACCTCCATTATCATTATTTTATTTCAATAATTATATTTTATAAACATAAATTATTTTATAAAGTTATTTTATATGATATTTGAGCTTATTTTAAATGTTTTAAAAGGAATGTTCTTAACGCTTTACACCTGGGTCACTATTTACTCTCTTTATGATATTTTTAAAAGTATGTTGATTTTTCACATTTATGACATGAACTTATTTTCCCACAATCATAAATATTCTTCACATTGAAGATTAATTTACAGGTTTATATATTTATTTTAAAATAAAGTAATTTTATTAATATTTTCTGAATTTTTATATTATTAATGGTAATAAAATAAATGGGTGCTTTCCCTTGTCTGTAAATAAATGTTTTAAATGTTCTTTTAGTGGTTGTTTTATCCATTTAAACACATTTAATGATTATAATGATTTACTAGAGAAATGGACTTATCATACCATATATTTCCATTCATTGAAAGGTTTATAATGATTTTTTAAATACATTATCATGAAACCCTTTTCTTTCCGTTGGGTAAATGAAGTTATAATGGAATGAACAATATTCTTTAAATATTGATGATGATAATGAATGATTCCATGAGTTATATTCATGTAAAATAATTTGAAATTATTGATGATGATATTTGATCTCAATAAAACATATATGATGTGTAATAACGACACAACTCATTCATCAGGGGATCCCAATACAACTTATAAGAATGAGGAATTTTCTCATAATTATTTAACTAGGCAACAATTATGTCATACATGAGTGAACATGGGTTATGAAGATAATATTTCAAGATACAAAACCATATTATGTATGATTTATATGAGTTTTTTATGGTTTATTTTATCAATCTTAATATGATATAGCTCATGGATATTGATTCATATTACACTTTGATTTATTAAATGTTTATGACTTGTAATATGTTTAATAATACATGTTTTTATGGGTTTGAATTCATTTAGGAGATGCTCATAAACTTTCATTATATTATCAAACCCGTATTCTCATCTTATTATCACCATTGATATTAAATTGGTACTTCTTATATTTACCCATAAAATGTGATTGAACTTACACTTCTAATGTTTTCCATTTCCCCAAGTTATTAATAATGTTTTTAGATGAATTATATCTATAAAGGTTTCATGTGTGAATAATTTTATGATATATTTTGAATTTTTTTTAAATAAAAAACACTAGGTAGTGTAAGAAATGTTATCACTTAAATACATGTGTATTCTTATTTAAGATTTTTTTATAGTTCTATAAAACACTAAACCAAAAATATCATTAGGTATATAATTGATTCAATATTTATATTTCAATTTTTATTCTTTAGATGGTTAAATTTGGTTAAATTTTTATCAATATCAAAGAATGAAATTTAATAATTATGTATTTATCACTGGATATGAGATTACCAGTTCATGGCTATAATAGTTGGTATCAAAGTATAGTTTAGATAACATTGGAGATCAGGTTGAATTCATGTTATGTTAAAATAAGAGTTGTAGATACCATCGAGGTTTTATATGTTTAGGGTTTATTATAAGTTCAAAGGTATAGACACCAATTTAAGGTTATAAGTGATGGAATTTGGAGGTAATTAATGATATTTTTGGAGGTTTTTTATTTTTTTTAGGCATATATATCTATTAGGTTTAAAATAAAGAGTTATTTTAGAAGAATTCTACAATATTTTTTTGGACATAGGGTGAAATGTATATGACAAAATTTTAGGAAAAATATTGTTTAATATTGAGGTTATTATGGTTAATTGTTATATATGTTTTTTTATTAACAGAATGATCTATGCTTAACCTTTGGTGTCATTGTTGAATTTTAGAGATTAATGTATGAAGGTTTATTTATTTTGGGTAATATATTATCATGTGATAACTATTTTATTTATATTAAATATGGGATGATTATAATTTCATTCATTTATATACCTCATGTCCAATCATAAGTTGATTATAGTGCTTGATACATTAAATATTCATACTCATCATTTGGAGTAAAATATGAGATAAATGTGAAAACTAATTTAAACACACATCTAAAGGATGAAATAATATTTATTAATTTGAATAAAATAATTTTAAGTATATTTTCTTATATTATTATTCTAGATGAGAATGTAATTCCTCATCCCTATGAAAAATAATTGAATTAAAAATGTTATAATATTACTTTCATTTGAAATAATTTTATGGCCTTCTATATCCCTTATATTTTTATGGTTTTTTCATTAACATTATCATGATGGAATTCTCGGTTACATTCCATAATTTTGACATTAAATTTCTCCTCCAAGTTCATATTTTCACTTTTCACTATTGATATACTATTTGGGAACAAAATTAATTGTTATTAAAGATTATATTTTTATTTTACTTTTACTCTTTTTAAAAGGAATATCTATTATCTCTTTTTACAATGTGGGTTTTCAAAGAAGAATTTTTTGAAATATTAAAATAAATCATTCAAGATTATATGTTTTATCTTATACTCCATGGAATTGATTTTTTTTAAATGTTATAAACAATATTTATTAGGAATGGTACAGAATTAAAAGGATTTAATTTATTTGTTATGTTATAATGTAACAAGCTGATAATCTATTTTAAAAGAATGATATGCTTGATAGATTTCTTGATACCCAACACCGATATTTAGGTGAATTGTGATGTACTATAAAAATATTTTTATTTAAATTTGATTATTATAACATACCCATTAAATTAGTAGGTATTAATGTTAATAATAAAATTATGAAAAACGTGTATAAAGGTTTCATATAATGTAAAGTCATTTTATGTTTTAAAATTATGTTTTCTTTAAGAATACTTTTTTTGTGAGAGAATATTATAGTTAATTTATATATTTTTTGTAAATTTTATTTTACCAAAATTATATCATTTTTCTATCATCATATCAATGTTATATTGTTGTAAATTTTATGTATTTTTCTGAAAATAATGATTTTCCAATTAATTGTAAAATATAACAATTTCTGTAAAATTATAAATTATTTTCATTAAAATGTTCCATTGCACATTGAATATTATCTTAAAATAACATAATTATTATTTAATTAGATATAATATAATGAATTAAATTTGAATCATCATTAAAATTAATTTTAATATAAGTTCGTTGTTAGGATTAAAATGCATGTTTCTAAAAACTGTATTCACTGCATTTTTTTCATTTATAACAAAATTGATTTCTGACACTTCAAGAATATTGAAAAATGTATTATATATTTGGAATAAGAAGGTTAAAATATGTTAAATACACCCCCATTATATTTTGATATTATAAATACTAGTTGTAGTAAATATTTATCACCTTGGTAAGGGTAAAATGAAAAAAACAAGATTAAAACTAAAAGAAAACACTTTTAAGACACCAAAATAATAGTGTTTATTTTATTATAGGAGTGTTCTTGGACCATAAAATTCCATTATATTTAAATATTTAAATTTATTCCCACTTTCCATAATTTTAACATTTATATTATTTTAAATAAAGGATAAATTCAAAATGTCACTCTTTATGTTTTAATACCTCTAATTTTTTCATATTGCTAAAAGAAATTATGTTATGTTATAATTTTTTATTTTTTATTTGATTGATTTTTTTTATCATGGTAATTATTTTTATATTTTTAATAATGAAATAATTACCTTAAATGATTACATAATGTTCATATAGTGTTTAAGAAACTAGCAAAATAATAAAATAAATGATTTATAGAAATTTGAAAAATAAAAAGACTTTGATAAATTACTCTCTTTATAAATTTATAAATAAATATAACATATTAGTTATGTTTTAATATATTATATTAAATTTATATTGTTATCTTGATTACATTAACATCAAATTATGTGAATATTCCATAAATTGACTTTAATAGTATAATATACTAAATAATATTTTATTTATGGACGAGAAAATAATAGAAGTATAATATTTGGTACTTTTGATGTGATATGGTCTATCAAATAAACAATTTTCTATTTCTTAATGACTCTTCCTTTTATAGTAAATTTCTTGACCACTAATGAGTAAAATCATTAATCTCATTGTAATCATCAAAATGGTTAACAAAGGCTTAAAATTAATAAATAAGGGTTAAATCATAAACATAACATGTATATATTTGATTTTATGAGATTATTTAATCAAATTATCAAATTATATTTTAAATATATCAATTTCATAAAATTTTTTATTAAAATAAATTTATATTAATTTATTACTTTATGAAATCCTAAGGGTTAATATCTACTCACTTTAATAAGAGTGCCTCCTATCCTATATTACTCACATATTGTTGTAACGCTCTGACCCTAGTGACCCAGAGTTGGTGCATTATTATATAACATTGGAATGATCACAAGGGACCAAAATCCTGAAAGGCCAATTAGTTTAGTAGCCTTGGAAGTACTAGATACATTCATAAGTTTTACATTACATTATTTAATGAGAAACAAGAACAACATTTTATACAATGACCACATTCATCTTTTTGACTATCCCTGCAGGTCATTAATAACATTTTTCTTCACATCCTGGGAAAAATAAAACATATAAAGGGGTGAGCTCAGATTCTTAGTAAGGATAACAATATTGCGGAAACTTTCAATAATAAGTATAAATATTTATGAAAATGTATAAGACTAAAAGACAAGACTTTTAAATATAAAAACCATCATAATATGGAAATGATAAATCAAATAATTCAATTTACATATTCACATGGATATTATACCAGTTGAATAATCACATGTCATATCAATAACCAATTTCATAATTTTGGAATGTATAATGATAGACTTCATAACCACATAGTCAAGGCCTTCTGCCAAGACAAAACGTATGATTTTTCGAGGCCTTGTGGAAAGACACGAGTTTGTCTCATGAGACCTACCGATGCCGCGATGAGCTATAGTGGGCTCCACCTATCACATACTAAGTCCAATGCATTCCTCAAATGAAAATGTTTAAACATTACATAAACATTCATATTAAAAATAGCACATGAAATGTCAATAATTTATCCATAAACCATGAATGGTGTAAAATAACACATCCATGGTCAAACATATCACAAAAACTTCAATACCATATAGAATATTTGTATCATAATAAATCACATTCAAAAAAGATTAAAATCCATCAAAGGATGTTGACATAGAAGAAATAAAAACTTTTTGTAGAGAAATATCTTTTTCTACTATGAAATCATTTAAAAGTCAAGTAATTATAAATGAAAACATTTATTATGAAAATATTCATATAAACATGTATGGAAATATTTGATGATGTTATGGCGGTGTAAAATAGTCTCATCTACTGTATATGTTAAAAAATACATTCTTACCTTGATTTTTTCGATGTCATAAAGCTCCTTATTTGGAAAACTATGGAATGATTCCTTTAAAAACATATGAGTTCAAATAAGGGTTTAAATGAATTTAACCCATAGTCTATTAAATATTAAAAAAAATTAATTACATTTTTATGAAAACACATATGTGGATGATAAAGAAGTCCCAGTAGATACTTCTGTATTAATAACCTTGGATTAGTAAAGAGATTTTAGAATTAACCATTACCATGTACTTTTTCTTAGTCGATGGTATGTTTAACTCATGTATAATAGTTAAAAAAATTATGAAATTAAAAAATAACTATATACATAAATACAATATCATATATGATCCTATAATATTCTTTGTTAATAATATTTCAATATTATCGTCGTTTCGGGTTTTAACTGATTCATTTTCTTCTATATGATTGGTTACGTAAACCATGATTGTTATGGATAGGATGTAATTGTTTAATATAAGGAATGATATTATGTTCATAAAAATTATTTTTAATGAAAAAATTAAAATTTTTATTGAATGATTACGATGTTGAATGAATCTCATCACGAGCAACAATATCATAATATTGATAGGGAAATAGTATGTAATTTGATGTTATATCATATATATAGAATAAGTAAAATTTTATTTTTATTATTTACATTAGTTATACTCATTATTATACCAATCCAAATAATGAAGTGCTTGAATAAAAAACTACACCACGATGTGGAGATAGTAAGTCGCACATACAGACATATAATGACTTTGTCATTTATAGGACGGATAGAAAAATAAATAATTTTGTAAAATATTTATAATAACATAAAATTATGTATATGGTACTGGAGTTATTATTTGTGTATGGAAACAACAAATAAAGAGTAAGTGGAAGAAGAAAAACATGAAAGAGGAAGGTGAAATTATTACCTCTTCTTGGTGTGTTTTGTTTTGAGTTGACCAAAAGGGCTCTATAGCTTGGATTTCAGATCACATTAAGGCCTCTAGGTTGAAGTTTGTAAGGTTTGGAAGATATTGGGGAAGGGATAGTTCGAGGAAAATGTATTTGGAGGTGTGAAATTAAGATAAGGGAATGTACCCTTTTATAAGAGAGGTGAGGGTCACTTTAGGAAAAGCATGAAATATTATTTTATAATAAAATAAATTTCTTCTTTTAATGGATCCAAAATGATTTATTTAAAGGATAAGGTGGGTATGGGTATAAAATCTCTCAACCAATAGTTTTTATACATATTTATGTCACCATATTAACCTTATATTTTATATTTAACTCTTAGTTAAATAGTTTGACATTTACCATGTCTATTTGTATTTTTATATATAATATTTAATAAACATTCTATAAACAGACAAGAGAACCCAAATTGGTTCATTAATAATATATGTAACCTTATGTATGTACTTTTTCAGAACCGTATATTTTTATTAATACTATTTCAAGTAATAATATAGTACTTGTTTTAAAAACTCAATTATTTCAATTTTGACACTATTTAGTATTTGATTTTCTGTAAAATCCATAAAATCATTATCACATAGAATGCAATTTATTTAATCAACTATAGCATGTTATATTAACCTATAAAATTAGTTTAATTCATTATAAGTCTCAATTTACATTTATTTGGATATATATAATATCAATTAGTTTAATATTTCATATTTAAGGTAATTACAACATCATCATTGTGTAATAAATTAATTAAATTATTCAATGTCTAAAAATTATAAATAAAATACCATTATGTAGGAAATATTTTATGATTTATAATTAATATTTATAGTAGAATTTATATTGTGTATAATCCTATATTCACAATGTTTTAGTTTTTAAACAGTAAATTTAAGACTTTTATCTCTTCTTTAAATAAAATAATAATAAATGTCCTAATATAATCTAAGTGGAGAAAAAGGATCATATTTTATTCATAAGGTTGTTTTTGGTAGGATTATACTTATCCAATAGAATTAGGACAAGTGTTATAGAAATTATAATATCATTTTTACCCTTAATTACCCTATTTAATTTTAACCGTGGTAAATAAAAGTCAAAAGTTACTATTCACCAAAAATTATTTTCATCTTATGGACCAAATTTTACTTACTGATATCAACTGTGTTTCTCAGATTTCTGAAATTCAACTCACAGATGTGGTAAAATTATGTTTTTTGAAAATTTTCAAATGCATCTAGAAGGTAGGTAAAAGACGGTAAAAAGTTCAATTTGTTTATATATCTAAACTTATTAAAAAAAATCCAATGGATTACATTGAAAATATATAGTTATTATGCCTCTATTTTAACCTAAAATAAATTAAAATAAAGTATCAAATTACTTAAAAATAAAGTCAGTTTTAAACAATAACACAGTGTTTTCACTATTTATAAAAAATTGAACGTTTTTAGAAAAATACCAAAAATTCTCCCTAAGCTAATTTTGATATTTCAAATTCAAAAATGAAGTCCATCTTGAAGAATAAAATTTATTAAATTTCAAAGATTTGGTATTACAATTCATAACGGCTAAATTGATTGGCCATGGTGTGTTAAAACTCCAAGTTGCGTAAAACGCGAGATACTGTATTATTCAAAGGGAAACGTATCGTGGAAGCTTGTGGTGTTACATTATCCCCTCCTTAAAATAATTTCTTCCTCACAATTTATATTATATTTTTGCATAAAAATATCAGGATGAATATTCATCATAATTTACTCATCTTCCCACGTTTTCTCTTCTATATTATGGTTTCTCCATAGAACTTTTACGTGATGAGTCATCCAGTTTCTCAGCAATTGTTCTCTGGTATTAAGAATCTTGAAAAGGTCTTCACAATAAGACAGATCAGGTTTCAGTTAAATTTACACATAGGTGAGTACATGCGTTGGGTCAGGCATATATTTTATTAATAGTGATATGTGGAACACATCATGAAATTTGGAGATACTTGGAGGCATTGCCAAATGATAAGCCACAACTCCAATTTTTTCTAGAATATCTAAAGATCTGATGTACCTGGGACTCAATATACCTTTCTTACCAAATAACTTAACACCCCTCCATGGATATACCTTCAAGAAAACATGATCACCTACATGAAATTCCAAATCCTTCCTCTGATTATCAGAATAACTATTTTTCCTTCTTTGAGCTGATTTGATGTGGGTTTGGATAATCTTCACCTTTTCCATTGTTTCCACAACAAGTTCTGGGCCTACACGTTTTCTTTCACCGACATCATCCCAAAAAGTTGGTGTGCAACATCTCTTTCCATATAATGCTTCATATTGTGCCATCTGAATACTTGAATGGAAGCTATTGTTATAGTAAAATTATATCAGATGTAAATATTTATCCCACATACCTTTAAAGTCAAGTGAGAAAGATCTCAAATTTCTTCTAATTTTTGAATAATCCATTCTGATTGTCCATTAGTTTGAGGGTGGTAGGATGTTCTCAAAAAAAAGTTCTGTATCCAAGGACTTCTGAAGAATTTTCCAAAATCATGATGTAAAACGGGGAGCGCGATCAGAAACAATTGATAGGGGTACAATGTGATGTTTTATAACTTCATAAATATATAGCCTTGCTAGACGTTCAAGTGGTAAATCTTCTCTTATAGCAAGAAAATGTGTTTAAATGGTTAGATGATCAATAATGACCCATATTGCATCATTACTTCTAGGAGTCTTTGGTAGCCCCATGACAAATTCCATCGTAATATTATCCCATTTCCACTCAGGTATGGGAATAGGTTGCATGACTCTTCTAGGCAGTTGGCTTCTAGCATTCACTTGTTGACTAACCATACATCTTAACACAAATTCCGAAATTTCCATATTAATGTTTTCCCACCACAAATTTTTCTTCAAATCACTATACATCTTGGTTCTCCCATAGTGTACAGAGAAATTGGATCTATGAGCATCATCCAACAATTCCCTTTTCAGATCAGGTATATCAGGAATACAAAGTCTCTTCCCAAATTTCAAAACTCCATATTCATATATGAATTCACTCAATATCCCATCATATATAGCTTTAATCTTCCTTTTAAAATCATCATCATTAGTCTGATAACTTTTCATCATTTCTATTCAATATTGTTTTGTATCTATTTTAAAAAGTATTGGTGTTTCACTTTCCATGGTTATTCCAATATCCATCATTACAAGATCCATGAAAATAGGATCCCTTAAACTCTCATCTTGCTATAAACTCCATGATCCTTTCTACTCAAATCATCTTCCACCTTATTTTCCTTCCCTAGGTGGAAGTTTATTTTGAAATCATAATCTTTTAGTAGATCAAGCCATCTCCATTGCCTCATGTTGACTTCTTTTTGTTAGAAAATATACTTCAAAATCTTGTGATCAGCATAAATCTCACTTTTTTACCATAGAGATAGTGTCTCCATATCTTCAGAGCAAATATTATAGCTAATAAATAATGATCATGAGTGGGATAGTTTTGATCATGGATTTTTAGCTATTGTTATACATAGAAAAATAACTATATCATCCTGCCTAAGGACACAACCAGGTCCTTTCTTTGAAGCATCACTATAAATTAAAAACCCGTCGTTCCCTGATGGTAGAGTCAGGATAGGAGTGTTGTCTAATCTTCTCAATAGTTATTCAAAAAATTCTTCACACTCATTTTTACAAACAAATTTAACCCCTATACGTGGGATCTTGGTTAATGGGTTATCTAACCAAGAAAAATTCTGGATGAAACGTTGATAATAACATGTTAAAGCAATAAAACTGTGTACCTCAGTTATTCTCATCGGTGTTGGCCATTTTTGGATTGCCTTGTTCATTGAAGGATTAATATATATTCTATCCTTAGAGAAAATATGGAAAAGAAAATAAATATTTTGATTCCCAAATTAAAATATGGTAAACTTCTCATATAATTAATTTCTTCTGAGGGTTTTTAGAATTGCGCACAAGTGATTTTGATGATCTTTGTATCTTTTTTAGTATACCAAGATATTATCAGAAAATAACATTTCAATGTCATCAAGATAATCCTTAAAAACTCTATTCATTTAATCCATGAACACAGATGGTGCATTATTCAATCCAAAAAGGCATTACTGTAAACTCATAATGCTCGTACCAAGTTAAAAATTCAATTTTTGGAATGTCTTCTATCTTCACACAAAACTGATGATATCCAAATCGAAGGTAAATCTTCGAAAAATATAGATCTCTATGAAGTTTGTCAAATAAATCATTAATGTGAGGTAAGGGATACTTTTTCTTTATTATTATATCATTGATCCCCTGTATTCAATGCACAACCTCATCAATCTATCTTTCTTCATAACAAAATGGCCAGGGTCTCCCCATGGAGAAACACTAGAGAGAAAAAAATCCTTAATTACTGAATTACTCTGGTTGTTTCTTTAGTTCCACTAATTCCACAATGGTCATTCTATAAGGGGTCTTCGATATGGGCCTTGAAGTAGGAATTAAATCAATGGAAACCTCAATTTCTCGTTCTTGAGGACATCCAGGTTAATCTTCTGGAAACACATCAACATATTCTTGCACAATAGGTACTTCCACTATTCAAAAATTATTTTCCTCACCCATAATTATTTAATTATATTAGTCCCCAGTAGTTGAATTTAGCAAAGATACTGGGGGTGGATCTAGATAAGAATCAGGTGGTGACATTTATGCTCTAAAGATAAGGTACTCCTAATCATCATCAAAAATTGTATCCTCTTTCTTACAATAAATTTTTGCATCATGGTCCAAAATCCAATCCATTCGGAGGATTATATCAAATACAATAATGGGTATGAAGATAAGATAAGAAAGTAAAGAACATTTATATGCCCTAATGGGAACTGATTCAAAAAACCTTGTTGTGATGATACTTCCCTTAAGATCTTTGAATGACAAATCCATTGTTATGTCAAATTGAAAATAATTAATTTTCTTAGCAAACTGGGAAGAAATGAAACAATGTGATGTTCTAGAATCAAATAAATCATTGGCTAAACTTGATTATACCATTAAATTACCTTCTACCATGTCTTTCGGAGATTAAACCTTAGTATTAGTGATCGCATAAGCTTGGCCTTGTTCCCTTGTAATTTTATGAGGTAAGTTCCCTCGGTGCATAGGGATTTTTTTGCATAATTTCCCATTTCTATACAATTGTAGCATCCAAGATTGAAAACCTCTTTCCTTCCCTTAAAATCACGTGCTTGGTGGCCTTTTTTACCACACTTATAATAGGCTCCCATTCCCTTCAGGCAAGTACTGGGGTGTTTCTTCCCACATTTACTGCAGGATGGATATTCAACTTTTCCATTCTTCCCCTTATTTCCATTTCCAGAGTGATCAATAGAACTCTTCTTCTCTTTTTTTAAAGTCATAAGACTTAGAGAATTCCTTTTCGATCTTGATAGCACAAGAGACAATATATTTATATGATAAGATGGATTGTGAAACTAATACTCGATAGAGAAATGTATTTAAATCATAAAAGAATCAATAAATATTACTCATTGGGTTATGTATATAATCTATTGCATGTATTTCTAACCTTTTAAAGTTAGCATCATACTTTGCGACATTATCATCCTCCTATTGCCTTAGACTCATAAATTTAATTTCTATATCCGCTCGATGGTAATGAGCTAACTATTTTTATAAGAAAATATATTTAAACTTCCTAAATTCCATTTCAATACTTCTTCATATTTCTTTGTGTTTTGGATTAATAACCACCATTGATCTGCATCTCTCATGAGGCGATAAATTGCCATGAAAACTTTTTCCCCTTCTCTACTCCCCAAACCATAAAATATTTTTTCTATGGAACTTATCCTTTTCTCAGCAACTAAATGATTTGTATTCCCAATGATTGTTGGTGGTTTCTACCTCATTAATTGGTCTAACATTGGTCCTCTATATTGTGGATCAGGGTGCTCCATATGGGTAATGTTATTATTCGTAACCTGAGTGAGTTTTCCCAACATGGTGATAAGCAGATTAGCACTAGTTGCATCAATATATCCACTATAATTATCTTGAATATGATGGAAATACCTACATGGATTACATGGGTTGATACGGTTTATATCCCTTCCACTAGGCGCCATTTCTAAATAATGTCATTCACTAGATGAGTTTAGGAATCATAATACATAATTCCAAACTTGTAAAACACATAACATAAATTGAGAAATTTATGGATATAATCCATAATAATAATAAAAATCCTTTCTTTGAGGAGTTATATAATCATAAATATTTAATAATTATTTGTAATGAAAATGTGAAATATCTTAAGCATATCCCCTAGGAGTTTCGTAACCAAGAGTGCAGCAAGGCTCGTTATCGGGTACTACGATTCCTCAGGTCAAGCCTGAAACTCCTTGTCGGAGCCTTCACTCATAGGTACATCTGTGCAAGAGCCGCCTCTACCAGCTCATATCCATAAAGTGATTTATTTCTTGGAAAATACACAAAATCTCTATATTACCAAAATTCTAGGTAGTTCTTCTATACCAATCTTCAACGTCTATCTTAGGGTAATGTGATCTAATCAAAGTTTATCTAAATCTAGTTTCCAAGGTTTGTACTAAACTTCATCTGATACAAACTATAATTCCCTGACCCTAGTTACCCAGAGTTAGTGCATTATTAAATAACATTTTCATGATCACAATGGATCAAATCCCGAATGACCGATCAGTTTAGTAGCCTTGGAAGTAATAGATACATTAATAAAATTTACATTACATTATGAAATGAAAAACAACAACAAAAATATCTACATTGACAACATTAATCCCATAGACTATAACTTTAGGTTAGTCATAATATACATCTTCGTATACAGGGAATAATAAAACATAGGAAGGGGTGTGCTCAAATGCTCAGTAAGGATAACAATATAGTGCAAACTTTCAAGAATAATCATAAACATTTAAGGCAATGTATAAGACTAAAACAAAAGCATTTTAACCATAAAATTCATCAGAATATGTTAAAGATAAATAAAATAATTCCATTTAATTATTTACATGGATTTTCTACTAGTCTAATAATAACAGGTAATATCAAAAGCCAATTTCATAATGTTGGAATGCATAATTCCAGACTTCATAACCACATTTTCAAGGCCTTCTGCCAAGACTACAAATAATATTTTGTCAAGGCCTTGTGACAAGACACTTGTTTTTCTCCTGAGACCTACCGATTAATTGAGGATCTATATCGGGCTCCACATGTCACTTACTAAGTCCAATGCATTCCCCATATGAAAAGGTTTCAACATAACAAAAACATTCGTATTAAAAATAGCATACAAAATGTCAACACATTATCAATAAAAAATGAATGGTGTAAAAATAAAACATCCAAAGTCAATAAAATCACAAATCCTTCAATATAATATGGTTGATTTGAATCAGAATAAATAAACATCAAAAATATTAAAATCCCTCAGAGAATGTTGACATAGATGAAATCAGAACTTTTTGTAGATAAATATCTCTTTCAATTTTGAAATAATTTTAAAGTAATATAATTATAATAGATAAAATTTATTTTAAAAATATTCTTATAAGATTGTATAGGACCCTTTAATGATGTTATAACAGTGGAAAATAGATTCACCTGCTAAATAAGTCAAAAAAGACACGCTTACCTTAATTTCGTATAGAAGGTCATAAAGTTCCTTGTTTGGAAAACTATGAAAAGATTCCTTTAAAAACATATTTTTTTTAAATAAGAGTACAAATGACATTAACCCAGAGTCTTGTAAATATTAAATATGTTTTTAATTACATTTTTAAAAAACACGGATGTGGATGATAAAGAGGTCTCAGTAGATACTTACGTAATAACAACCTCTGATATGTAAAGAGATTGTAGAATTAACCCATACCTTGTAATTTTCTTTAGTCGATGGTATTTTGACCTCCGGTATAATAGTTAAAACATTGTTATTAAATTATACATGAACTATATAAAAAATATGATATCATATATGATCTTCTAATATTTAATTGTTAATAATATTTCAGTAGTATCATTGTTTCGGGTGTTAACTGATTCATTCTCCACTATATGAATGGTTATGTAAGCCATGTTTGATATGGATAGTATGTATTTGATTCATATACATAATTATATTATTTTCATAAACATTATTTTTAATCCTAAAATGAAAATTATTCTTCATTGATTATGATGGTGAATTAATCTCATTGCGTTCGTGGAGACGGTAATCTGTACGTACGCAGGAGCGAGAATATCATTATAGTGATGGTAAAATAATATGTAATTGGATGGTATTTAATATATAAAGAATAATTAACATGTTATATTTATTATATAAATTTTTTTACTCATTATTATACCCATCCAAATAAATAAGTGTTTGAATAACATACTACACCACATCGTGGAGACAGTAAGTCGTATATACGCACGTACGATGACTTTTTCATTTATAGCATGGATAGAATAATGAATATGGTTTTTCCATATTTATAATGACATCACAATTTTATATGGTACCAGGTTTATTATTTTGGTATGTAAACAAAAAATAAAGAGGAAGTGGAAGGAGAAAAGAATTTGAAACAGGGTGGTGAAATTATTACCTCTTCTTCAGGTGTTTCCTTTTGAGATGATCAAAATGGATCCATTGGTTGGATTTATGATCAATGTAAGGCATCTATATTGAAGGGAATAAATTTGGAAATATATTTTGGTAGGGTTTGGCTGAGCCAAATGGCTTTGGAGATGTGAAACTAAGAGAAGGGGAAGTACCCTATTTTAAGAGAGGTGAGGGTCACTTTAGGAAAAGCTTGAAGGATTTTTTTTATAATAAAATAATTATCTATTTATAATGGATCCAAACTGATTTATTTATAGGATAAGGTGGGTATGGGTCGAAAAAAACTCAACCAATTGGTTTTATATAGGTTTAGGTCACCATATTATCCTTATATTTTATATTTAACTCTTAGTTAAATATTTTTACATTTACCATGTCTCTTTGTATTTTTATATTATATGGTTAGTAAACCTACTATTATCTTCCAGGAGAACCCCAAGAGGTTAATTATTAACATATATAACCTTATCTATGTTATGTTACCGGATATTTTATTTTTAGGAATATTATATCAATTAATAATATACTATTTGTGTTAAAAACTCAATTGTGTCAATTTTGATACTATTTAGTATTTGATTTTTTGAAAGCCATAATAACTTTATAAATTTTAATAAAATTTAAATAATCAACCCTAAAATGTCATTTTAACCTATAATGTTTTCGAAATTCATCTTAAGTATTAATTTAAATTTATTTGGATATTTATAATATTCATTATTTTAATATTTCATTATTAACTTAATTATTACATCATCATTGTGTCACAAATAAATTAAATTATATAATGTATAAAGATTATAAATACAATATAATTCTGTGGAAAATATTTTTTTATTTCTAGTGAATATTTATAGTCAAATTTATGTTGTGTATAACCTTATATTAAAAAGGATTATTTATTAAACATTGAATTTAACAATTTAAACTCTACATAAATTAAAATAATAATAAATGTAATAATCTAATTCTAGGCGACCAAAAGGATCATATTTTATTCAAATAGTTTTTTTGGGTTGAATTAAACTTATCCAATAGAATTAGGACGTGTTTTGGGTAATTAAAATATCAGTTTTACCCTTAATTACCCTATTTACTTTTAACTGTGGTAAATAAAAGTAAAAAATTACTATTCACCAACATTTATTTTCATCTTATTGAACTAAATATTAATTACAGATTTTAATACCGTCTCTTTTATTTTTTTCAATCCAACTCACAAATGCAGCAAAATTATGTTTTATGCAAATTTGCAAATTCTCTTATAAGGTGGGTAAAAGACGGTAAAAAGTTCAATAAAATTCTATATATATAAACATATTATAAAATGACTCCAATGAATTACATTGAACATATATAGATATTATGTGTCTATTATTACCTAAAATAAATTAAAATATAATAAATAATTACCTAAATAAAAAAGTCAGTTTTAAATAATAACGTAGTGTTTTTCACTATTCACCCAAAATTTAATGTCTTCAGAAAAATACCCAAAATTAACCCTATTCTAATTTCGATATTATTAATAAAAAAATGAAGTCTATTTCAAAGAATAAAAATTATAAAATTTTAAAAATTGGGTATTACTATTCATACCGGCTAGTTTGATTGGTCGTGGTGTGTTAAAACTGCATGTTGCGTACAACGTAAGCTATTGCATTATTGAAAGGGAAATGTACCGTGGAATCTTGGGGTGTTAAAATTGTGATCACTATAGTTCAGATTATCCTACAAAAAATATCTCCCTAAAATACTTTACCATTTTCCTATAGTTCTTGGACTCACCAAAGTATCAAACATATGGGGCTTAAGGAGTAATCCAAATTAGTTATCAGAGAGGTTGGTATAAGTACTAACTAACCTATTTAATGTTTATTTATACTTCTAAATTCATTATATCTTATTAAAAAATGATTATATAATAAAATAATTTTCCCCAATATTGTTAAATATTTAATTTACTATGGCCCAACCCCTTTTCATCTACCTTTCCATCAATATAAGAACAAAAACATCGTTCATGTGTATATGTGGACTGCCACCTCCATGAAGTGATGTGTTTCATTTTCCATCACTAACACAAATGGTTGTTTATATTGATGTATTTAATTTATATATAGGATATTAATAACATAAATATCATTATTGTAAGATAATATATAATCTATTTTCTTACCTTACAATCTATTGAAAAATGGTATTGTTTTTTGTGTATACGTGAGGACTAACACCTCCACGAAGCGATGTGAATTGTTTTACATATATTCCTTTCTTGATATTTTCAAAATTATATTTAATTTATAAAAATGATAATTATTACCTAATTATTAATTTTTATATGATTATATAATTACTACTTTAACCATGATCAACATACTGATATCGTTTTGTTACTATAAACTGAACATACTCAAAACACACGACGTAGACTTAACCAATTAAGTAATTAAATATATCATTGAAATAATTGTAAAATACTATTTAATGATATATTTATAATCATGTAAAATCTTATTAAATAATTAAATAATTGATATATGTTTATTATATAGGTGTTACGAGATACACATGGTATGTATGGACTTGATGTAAGGGTTTTCTTAACTCAATTTCCATTCATTCGATTGTACTTACACTTTATTGACAATGTTATGCAGTGATAATTTTTGTAAAGAACTATGATTATATTATTTTGAATTCCTAATTTTTTACTATTATTTTACAATTGATAAAAATAATAAGTTTATTGATTATATTTGAACGTCATTGATATGATATTTGTAGGGATTATTCATCTCAATATTTTTTCTTGGAGACATATCTTGTATTACGAACCTACGAACATTATATGGTTTATATGATTCTTATTTTGTAATTATATCATTAATGAATACTTTATGATGATATTTAATTTTCCTTTTATTTTATCTCTTTAATAATATATTAATTCAAATATTTTAAAAGATGCATGGGTTTATATAGTCTCAATTTTAATTATTTGGGACATAATTCATGTTATGAACCATGATTTATTTTATATGGTTTATTAATTCCCCCATGAATTTGTTTCATCTTATTATTTCATGTAATTTTTTTTTTCTCATAATCATTTTATATTCTTTCATTCAATGTATTTTTAATTAAAGTAATAACCAAGTTTCAATGTATTCTTGTCTCAAACTCCATTATTTGAGACTTATTTTTAATTGATGCACCAATATTTAATTATATGGTGTATACAGTGACAATTGACATATAATATCTTGAATATTTATATACTCATGGTATTTTATGATTCTAATTATGTTCTTACTTTAAATTTTGTTTTGGGTTTCAAAAGGATGTCAAGGGGGTTTTCTTTAAAAACATCACATAAAAGTTTTTAATTACCTTTAACAGAATTTGTCCACCATTATATTTATCTTATTTAAATAAAAATATTTTTTAACCATAAATTATTTTACAAAGTTATATTCTAATATATTATAACTTATTTTAAATTTTTTAAAAGAAAATTATATAACATTTTCAGTATGGTTCACTTCTGACTCTCTTTACAAAAGTTTTAAAAGTATGTTTATTTTAAACATTTACAACATGAAAGGATTTTACCAACACCATAAAAGATATATTAATTGATAATTTCCTTATAAGTATAAATTATAATTTTCAATGAAATCCCATTTCAATATATATTTTGTAATATTTATATTTTTAGTGTTATCAAAAAAATATGGTATTTTACCATGTTTTTAATGAATTTTTTTATATTTTTAATAAAGTTATTTTTATCTATTTAAACTTATTTAATGATTATAATGATTCAGTAGAGATATAATCTTAATATACTGTTCAATTCCTTTCAATAAATATTTTAAATTTTTTTAGGGAGATTTTAATGGAAGATGTTATTTTTCTATAGTTAAATCAGGTTATAGAGTACTGTATGATGTTTTTTAAAGATTGGTGATGAAAATGCAAGCTTACATGAGTTAAATTAATTTATGGTACATGGAAATTATTTATAATTATAGATAATACCAATATAGATTATATTATGACTAAGCTTGGTACATCTTATAATATGAGTGATCTCTATATAAATTATATAATATGTGATCCCGACATAGCTCTCCAACAAACTTGGCATTGTTCTTTATCATCAAATACATGAAGGATAGAGCTATCCATGTAGGTTTCTAATATGGATTTAAGTGGGATCTCAATATTTACAACACGAGTGAACATAGATTATGTAGATAATGTTCCAAAATACCAACATGTTTTATTAATGATTTCTTAGGTGATTTGATTGTTTTGTTGGTTCATATTGAAATCAAATGGCTCATGATAATTTATTATTATGACTATTTCCTTTGATAAATATTTATTCAATACTAAATGATTAATGTTATGGGTTCTTATAGATATGAATTATTTTATGTTATGTTCATTCATTTTTATTATGTCATCATACCCTTATGCTCATCATATGCTCACTAATGATATTTGATTGTTAATGATTATGGTTACCCTAATTGAGTGATTCAAATCACCATTCTTATGTTTTCCATTACCTCCGTTTATGAAGAACTGTGTAAAATTAATTACGTATAGAAAGGTTACATCTGTGCAGAATTTTATGAGTGATGTGGAATAATTTTGCTAAACTAAGATAATCTATATATAGTATGAAAATTAATCACTAGAATACATGGGTATTATCATCTACAAGTTTTTACTAATTTTATAAATCTCTAAACCTAAAATTCCTCAAGTATTTAAGTGGTATAATATTTACATTTGATGTTTTATGTATTGGTGAGTTAAATTTGGATTACATTTATCGGTATCAAAACAATATATTTAAATATTATATATTTTGTATTGAATCTTGTAGTGAGGGTATTGGGTTGTTATATTAGAAGAAAGTGAAACTGAAATCCCAAAAAAAGCTGTTTTCTAGTCAAAAATTCAAAATAACTGAAAGTGATTTCTGTAAAATGTTAAAAAATAATCCCTCTTAAATTTAATCAATGATTTAGAATTTACATATAATTATGAAGTTGATTATTCAACTTTATCAGAATTTGAAAAAATTGTTCAATCAGATGTTGAAAAAGATTATTCAGTGGAAGATGATGAATGTTGAACTTCTATAGTTGAAAATTATAGATGGGTTATTATTATTAATCAATATAATAATAAATTAAAAAAATACTTATGTGTTTTTTGAAGGTAATATAATAAATACTTATAAATGAATTTCATAATTAGTTTCATAAATTTAAAAATTAACATCATATATTTTAATTCTATCAACTGAATGAGATTGAAAACATAATTCTTGTGATCAGAATTTAGTTTATCATAATTGAGTTGGTCAAAATTTTATTGATCAAAATTTATTTTATTATAAATTTGATGAAGCCAATCAGATGTTGATAGTTCAACTAAAATATGTTATTTTTTATGGTAACGTTTATCTAGTTTTATTTCTGTTAAATATAATTGTGATAAAATGTATAAACGAATGTGACCCTATAGAACTACAAGTGGAATATATTTTACTTCTGATAAACATTATTTTAAATCATATTACATTAAACCTAAAAGTGAACCTTTTTTACTAAATGTAAAATAAGAGGTCACAAGAGAGTAAATATTATTCTTTAAAAAACATTAATATTTTGGTTTTCAAAAATATTTTATATCAGTAGTACTAGAAGTTGTACGACACAAATGAGTTGGAAATATGTGGGTTCCTAAAATTTTATTTGCTAACGTAACTAGACTAAAAAATATTTGGTTATCCCGAAAACAATAGTATATTTTTTAGGAAACTATGTGGAGTTATAGAATTAGAAACAAATGTTTCATAGATGGGGGTTTTTCTTGACATTTGACTAATCAAAAGTCAAATGTTCAAAATTACTATAAATTAAATGGAGGAAGAGTTTCTTTTGGAGACAATTTACATGGTGAAATCATTAAAATCAGTGACATTTATTTTCCTGTAAAATCTATTATTTTAACTACATTTTATGTATTATGACTTAAGAATATCCTTATCATCATAATTTATTTATGTGTTAAGTTATAGCTTGTGAAATCCAAGAGTGAAAAATATATTATTCCTATTTTATAAGGTAATTTAATTTTATCCAATAATTGGAATGAAATGTTTTACACACTCAACTTGGAAAAATTAATTAATCTAAATTTCATATAGTTAGGTTCAAATGAAGAATTATCTTGGTTATGGTATAAAAGGATAAGACATTGTATCTTCTTAAATTTAACTAAAATTCCAAGGAAATGTTTTGTTATGAATCTATAAATACATATGATAATTTCAACTAGTGTCTATGATCCTTGTTTTTTGGTAATAAACAAAAGTCATGATTTATATATAAGTGTGACATTTTAACTACTAAAGCTCTATAGTTAGTTAACATTGATCTATTTGGTTTACACCAACTGGATGTATTATATGAAAATACTTTGCATATATATTATTTGATGATTACCCTAGATTTACATGGATTTATTTTCTCACTAAAAAATCATATGCTTTTAATCATTTTATGGAACATCTTGATTTAGTTAAAAATGTAAAAATGTACCATAGGTTACAATCTAGAGTTATCGGGGCGGTGTATTTTTTAATTCATATTTTGAATCTTTTTTAGTATAAATTTCATTACTCGTTATTTTTCTACCCCAAGAACACCAATACGAATAGTTTGTTTTAAGTAAAAAATAGAATAACATTAGGAAATTACTCAGACTTTTCTATGTGAGTATTTTATTTCTAGACATTTCTGGGATGAGGCTATGAGTAAAAATTCTTATATAATAAATCATGTTTTATGATGAATTTTTTTAATAAAATACATTATGAGTTATGGAATATAAAAACATCAAAAAAAAAATTAATTCATATTTCTTGGATGAAAATTATTCATACTAAATACAATATAGCAGTTACATAATTTTTTTTATAAAAGTGATGATGGAATTTATTGGGGTTATTCTAATACTTTAATGGAATATATATTATTTAATATAAGAACTCACTTTTTTAGGAAACAATTCATATAAATTTTGATGAATCCAATCCTTTTGATTTTGTAAAACTATAAGAATTTAAAAATACAAGGATATTTTAAAAAATCCTTATATTTTCATACCAATAGATAAAAAAAGAACTAATTATATATACATTAGAAATTAGACCAAAAAAATTTCAATATCTAAAAACTAATTTAATAGATTAAATATTTCTCTCAGATGAATGTTGTCTTACCACATTGCCTAAAAATTCGTCGGCCAAATGGAATCATCCTTATGATTTTATTTTTATAAATGTATGTCTACCTATTAAATATATAAATTCATTGTTAAATCATCATGAGAATCAAGATTTGTTATCAAAATTTTATATTAAAATTACATAATATGCTTTAGGTGATGAATGTCAAATTAAGGTAATTCAATAAGAGATCAGTCAGTTTGAACAGAACCAATTTTGGACCACATTTGTACCTCGAAAAAATCACCTATTAAATAGAGAAATTGGGTTTTTTACAAACAAAAGTACTGAAAATGGAATAATGATTAAAAATAAAGGAATACTTATTACTAAAATTTTTTGTTATGAATATCAAATAAAATATGGTGAAACTTTTCCACCAATATCTAGATTAGAATCTATCATAATCTCATTAACCTTCATATATCCTTTGAACATTACTTTCGTTCAAATGTATTAGAAAAGTACTTTCCTTAATCGATATGTTCAAGAGTTTGTGTGAAACAACATCATATTTTTAATGATAATAAATTTCGAAACAAAGTATTTATTCATAACAAATAAATATATGTACATGAAGAATCCCCAAAATGATGGTATTCTAGACATACTAGATATTTACTAAAAATTAAATTTTTTAAAGGAAGTGACGATCTGACCCTTCTCATAATGAATATTTTTCTAAACACTATTTTTGTTCAAATTTTTGTTGATGGATTTATTTTTGTTTGTACTCATAAATCCTTTTTTTAATAACATCAATGAACATATGAAAAATGTGTTTGAAATAAGCATAATGAGGGACCTTAACTTTTTCCTTGGTTTTCAAATTTTCCAGAAACTAGAAGAAACATTATATAAAAAATTAAAAATATTAATGATTTTCTCAAATGTTTTATTAAAAATTCATTATATATTAGTACTAAAATAGTTATGAACCCAAACTCTTGGATCACATTCTATAAATATAAATGTTACATTTTTGGATTTCATAACAAAAAATGCAACCCAATTTAATCCTTTAAAATAATAATATCTAATTGAAATTTTGATTACTCATATATCAAAGGAAATTTTAGGTTTAGAGTTTTAGATGATCAAAGAAAACTCATTAAAATTGGATACATTAAAATAGTATCTATTTTCCCAAAATATAATATTTTTAACATATACCATGACATATTATCAAAACATTCATCTTCATATCATCATTGTCCCTACACATACTTAAAATCCTATAAAAAACATTTTAAAATTATTTATGGGAAAACAAATCACAGTAACGATAATAAAATGAACGAAATAAACATATTAGTTTATGAATACTTAAAAAATTTCACCCTATTCAAGGATAAAATTCTGGATCAATATAAATGTTTTCTTACCCAATAAATCAAATTTTATGAAAAAATATTTTCATAAAAAATTTCAGAAGAAATATTAAAGGAAAAATATACCCCAAAAATATATATTTAAAGTCATTAAAAACATAAAAAATATTTTACAAAAATTTAACCCTTAAGAATTATCGTATACTCACCTTCAAAAATAAGCCTACAGTCTTTTTAAAACCACTGGTTTTCTATAAAACCCCATCGAAATCATAGATAAATCACATGGGTATGTTGAGGCATCATTTACTTATCACTATTACAATGGAATTAACTAATTGATAAATTCCAAAAGTATCATAAGATAAAAATATAACAGGTTAAATATATCTCTTTACTCAATTCATTATAAGTCTATAACAAACCGACTCATCCGTGGTTTTTAAAACAACCACGCGTACTTGGTTTTAATTGAACCATCCATCATTGATTTATAGAGGATCCACACATCATAAAAAATTATTAAAAAACCATAAAAAATCATAACACATAAAATATTTTATTATAAAAAAAATTTAACCCTAAGAAATCATATTTTGATATCAATATATCACTTTCCCTTAAAACCCAATTTTAAAAAATGAAATTCTAAGAATAAATTGAAGGATTATTTTTATTTTTAGAAAATATGAATTGATTTAAAATAATACAAAAATAAAATAATACATGGGGTGGTGAGAAAATCATTGAACTTGTATATGTTAAAATATACCATTCCTTATGTCTTTTTATCAAAACATTCCATATAAAACATGTAAAAGAAGGTTAATTTTTCAAATAAATGAAATAATGTCAAAATAATAAAATATCATTTATAATAATTTTATTTACAATTTATTACATCCATAAAATAATTTTAATATAATTAATATGGAAGAGAAATATTTAGAAAATAATTGTTTAAGATGTGTAAAATGTGGTTTTTATAGTAATGTGTCCCTTACCTCATGTCTGGCTCTTCACGAGCATTATTTACATTCATAAATAATAAAGTAATGTTAATTATTTAATTAATTAAGATCCATTTTCCAGTTTATTTTTTCAATTATTTTACTTAATACCTTGTGATATACAATTACTAAATCAATTAAGTTCACATCAGATGTTTTGATTATATTTGGTTTATATGTTCAAAATGACTTCGGTAGGCGGGATATAGTAAGAAATCTCATTATTATACCATTTAAAGAATAATAATAATCAAATAATTATATTTCTTATGCACCAGTTATACTTTTATAACAAACCATGTTGGATTATTGTGAAAAATGAACTACAACAGAATCATGGTGATGGTAGGCCATAAGTACATATGAGTAATGTGTCCATTTTTCAACGATCAGGATGAAACGATAGTAAGTATTATTTTATCTTTATATAATGATATTTTTATCATAGATACCATGTTATTTATTTAAATACATTAATATTATCACCCATGTGATGCAGTGATGAAAAATATATCAAATTGGTTGTGGAGGTTGTAATAAACACATACACACAAATAGCACTACATCCTAGAGAGGTGGTGATGGAAAAATATTTTCACTAGTTTTTGAGGTGGGAGTCTACCATATAAATGAATGTTGGTTTCATTTCACATTTTATAGAAGAGGGAATTGATATAGGTAATTACACTATCATTAAAGAATCCCAATATATGGAATATATTAGTGTTATTATTTTATCTTGTTTAAATAATATTTTAAGATGGTAAGGGATGAAATAAAATATATATATTCGGTTAAATACTATACTTCTTCTTTGGACAATTTCTATTTTTTTAAATGTTAATCCCCCCGAAGATTGTATTTTTCTGAAAGAATACATCAATAATGTGGTTATAGATAATAGAAAGGTATTTTTTTTTGGTTCGACACAACTAATAAGTTTCTTAACATGAATAAAAAAGAAGAGGAGTTCCCATTTATAAATGAGTAGAGGAGAACTCTTAGAATTAAATAAACTAATAAATAATTATAAATTAATTATCTTTAAAAAAGGCTCAATAATGATATAATTTCAAATATAAGATGAGTGTGGGTTGAAATAATCTCATGAAAGTAAATTTATTAAATGTATAGATTATGTTTTTACCCTTATCTATTTCTTTTAGCCACCTATTTTAGTTTTTTTCAATTATCATGATATTAATGTTTATTACACTTTAGGGGTAAATAAAACTACTTTAAAGGAGAAAATGACCCATAATTGGGGAATGGTTGTTATTTTAAACCATATACTAATCACTTTTCCAAATATAATATTTTCATGAATTTTATAACATTTAATCAAACATTAGTTATTCAAAAATATCATTAATATCATTTTTGGAACAATTCCATTAATTTGACTTTGAAAACAACATGAAAAAAAATGAATTAAAATATAACCCTTTTAAAAAATATAATATGTTATATTTATCTAAAAAAACATTGAACAAAATAAATATTTTAAATTTTATAAAATTTAATTTTTTTAAAACATTTATGTTATTTTTAAGTTAATTGACCAAATATTATGTTGGCATTGCGTAAGAATTTAAGGTATTATTTCATCAATAAAAATTAGAAAAAAAATTACCATGATATAAAAATATTTTACCATTAAAATATAAAATTTAAAACTAAATATATAATCTTTTTATCCCAATGTAAAAAATTTATAAATAATATGGCAAAGAGAATAACATTTTTGGATTTTATTTATATAAAATAATATAATTGTAAAAAAAGGAAATATGGAACCCTTTAGACATATATTAAAATAACACATTGAAAAGGAAAAACTAAACTCTTAAAATAGGTTAAATTAATGTGTTATGGTGATTTCTTTCATTATAATATTCTTTCTAACCAAAATTACCAGATTTACCCTTTTGTGGTGATAATTATTTACTATGGTAACTATTTATAATGAAAAAATGGGACCTATTAACCAAATTTATAAATCTATATTAAAAATATAGAATCCAATTTTTGAGATTCAATTTCTATTAATGGTATAATTTAATTTAAGATTAAAACATTAAATGTAACAAATTTTTTTTTTGAGAAAAATGCCTTTATAAGTATACAAATGTTTTTATAAAAAATTAAATCAAAAAATTTATTCAAATAAACTTTACTGTATTGTTAATAATATAATAGAACTAATTTTATTTCAATACCATTTAAAAATTTTAACCTTTTTAATTCTAGAAAAAATACAATTCTCAATGAAAATTAGTATTATTCACTATTCACTAGAAAATCTTTCTTTTTAGAAAAATATATAAAATTAACTCTAAGATAATATTGAAATACTAATTATATAATTTATAACCTTTTTATAAATTAATGTTCCTAAAAATTCCATAAATTTATTATAACATTCTCCAAAATAATGAAAAAAAATTTCTAGAAAAAATGTATTTTTAAATAATAAAACGACTTTACTAAAAATTGAGGGATTATTTGGTAATCCTTAATAAATATATTTTTATTGAGTATTAAATATACACAAAAACACACACACACATTTATATATATATATATATATCATAATATGGATTATCATATTCTTAAACACCAATACAATGATTATGTTATAACAGTCACATTCAAACTAGATTTTGATGAAACAGATAAACCATTATATCAAAAAAATTATTGAATTATAATTGGAAATTTAATATATCTTACTGAAATTCAACTAGTAATAAATTTTTTAGTATATTTATGAGAATGATTCTAAATTTATCCAAAATAATTTCATCTGAAAGTGGTAAAACACATTTTTAGATACCTTAAATTCCCTTCAATAAATAGATTATTCTATTCTTCCATAAATGATTTCGTTTTAAAAAGATAATCTGACACTGAATTTGGAGGCTATAGGTTAGATAAAAATCTACTTTAAAATAATGATATATTTTAGGAGAAGCTTTAGTCTCTTGGTTTAGTAAGAAACAAAATTTTGTAGCACATTCCACTGTTGAATTAGAGTTTGTAGAAACTCAATGTTGTTGTGATCAAGTGTTGTAGATGTGACACAGACTAATGGATTTTGATTTCAGTTTTACAAAAAACTCTTATAATTTGTGATAATATTAGTAAAACTTCCTTATCTATAAACCCAATACACCAATAATGGGAAAACACATTGATTTAAGACACTATTTCCTTAGGGATGATACAGAAAAAATGATATATCGTACTTTAATTTATTGATATAGAAATAATGTTGTTGATATCTTCAAAAAAATTCATACTTCGTATGTATTCAAAATTATTAAATAGAAATTAATAATTGTCAATATTAAGTTATAGTCAATTAATATTTTGTTTCATAAATCCCATTACATTAAGAAAAATACTCTTGGAAGAAGGGAGATGTTTTTCAAAAATATACCTAAATGTGAAATTTGTCATTTTTTCATATGTCAGTTTTTCAAACCAATATGTATATTAAAAATATACTTTATTTTCAAACATAACTGTTTATAAATTTTATATTTAATGTTTATCATTTTATCTATAATTGAATTGTACTATTTCTAATCTTTTTCTTGAACCATCATTCAATGAGGATGATCATCCATTTTTTTGGAAGATAACTTTAATAAGGTTTAATCTTTTCAATTATATATTTTATTATTAACTTGATATTATTGTTTAATTTAGTGGGAGATATTATATTTTTCATACAACGCGTTTAATTAATTTTTATAGTGGGAGTTGTTCTAAATTTAGAAATTTGTAACTTTTTACTTTTCCATTAAAAGAAATTCTAAATATAAATCTTAGGATAATTTTAAGGACATATGTTTTGGTCTTTCATCTTGTATACATGTCATTGAAAACCACTCGTACATTAGTATGTATATTTTTGGACAACATAATTCTTAATATTTTTTATAAGGTATTCCTCTCAATGCTTATTTTATATATAGTTTATATATATTATTGTTTCTACTATAATATTTTTCATTGAATGTATCTTTCTAAGAGTATATCTAAAGAAGCTTAGAAACCCATTAATAATCATAATTTCATTGATAAAGTATTAAGATCATCATATAATGCCATATATTTACCTTTAATCATTATTAAAGAAGGTTATGTTCAATGTATAATAACGTGGAATCTTTTCTTTTATTATGTGGAGACACTTAATAAGATCTATAGTAAAGGTAGAGAAAGCGACATGTAAATTGAACTCAATTCATTAAGATATCTGGTTAGATATTAAAACATGATAGAAATAGAATTGATGTAAACAAATTTCATTAAATTAACCATGCTAAAATGATTTTTATTGAAGATATGAAGATTTTTAGAAGTTCCAGAGGAAACCACAAAATTATATTGAAGAATTGTCATCTAAATTAAGTTTTTATTTTTTTCTCTTCTATGTATTTATTTTTATAAATAAAAAATGGGTATAAATTTATAAAAAAAATAATGTTTTGTTATGATTATTTCTTATATTCTCTAATTAATTTAAGGGGGGATTTAATCTATTATTATTGTCTTTTTTTCTAAAAAAATAAAGGTTGATTGTTATGGATTTTTTAGGGGAGATTTTTGGATGATTAGTATTACATTTAATTTATTGTTTTTTTAGTGTTTTAATCACAATATAGAGTATTTCATATCATTATGACAATCAAAATATTTCTTCTTAATTTTAATTCTTCTCTTCAAATTTTATTGCATGACTTGTGTTTTCCAAAAAGGGTGATACCATTGGGGACATTGTTAGATCAATTACTTAATTTTTTATTTATTTCAGATAAATTAATACACTATATATTAAAATAATATTAATTTATATTTTTTATGTTCTTATGTTTATGAACAATTAATTTTTGGAAAATGAAATACTGAAAATCTATAATAATAAATGAAAATATGGTGATATTATGTTTAAAAATCAGATCACTCCCTTAAAATTTACGAATCATTATAAATATGTTGATCTAACTAATTCGTAGATGAATTAACATGATGGTTTTATTTTTAGATGAATAAGTTACCACCAATACCATTACAACTAATTCCAGGAAATTTGGAATTTAATCATTTGAGTTTGTTACAATATTTCTTACAAATAATGATATAGATCAATCATCAAAAGTACATAAAAATATTTATGATAATCTAGAATTCTTAACACTTATATTAATTTTAAATCTTTGTTATTTATTATTAATGATTATACCTTTGATCAGTTTAAATTTTCTTTTTGAGTGTTTCTACTAAGAGATAACGATGTGTGAGGATTTCCTTATAAATGTATTAGTATTTTAATAAAAATCATTATTTTTTTTATTCCAAGTGATTGAGTTCTTATGAGGATTGGAAGACTAAAAATTGGATCATATGATCAAATTAAGACATCACTAGTAAGACATAGCTTGTGTACATCCATTGTGTAAAACTTGATCTGCTAACAATATGTATAGTCAAGGTCTTCTAGGGTTAGAAAGATAGATCATCTGATAGGTATAAATTCAAGGAGACCTTATGAGTGTTTAAATTCCATTGATACCTCAGATTAGGTATATAGATCTATCATTCAATTTGGTTGAAAAGTTTTGTTTTTCTAAATATCCATTAATGTAGTATTTGGTTTTCTAACTAATAATCATTTTTCATAAACATCATTTATATTATTTTTGGAATTATAATATCTAGAATTCAATTAATTTAATGTTATACTACTTTTAATCATTCATCAGTAGTTTAAAATAAAAATCACATTATTTTTTTCTGCAAAAAATATTGCAATATAGTATATATTACCATTACCCAGATGTTTCATTTAATTAATATATTAAAAATTAGATCAATATTTGATCTCATCGGCATTTTTAAAAATTGTTCAACTTAATATTTGATGTGGATATAAAATATAAGTTTATTTTTTGATATATAATTCACCCTTGATGGTATTTTTTCATTATTCTTTCGGAAAATAGTAAATGCATTGTCCCAACGGTGTGATGTCAGCCATCTGATGACACCACAACCTTTATCCAAATCTAAGTGCTTAGTCAGAGTGTTGTCATCCATATGAGGTATTTGAAATCAAATTACCCTCTGAGATACCCATAATCCCAAGTGCTTACCCATTTATAAAGTTCCACATTTCATATTAAAAGGTTTCTTTCATCAACCCATCACAATCCAAGTAATTTATCGAAAACACACATGATTCTTAACTATACTCTCATCAAAACGAAGTGAACTATTAAAACACCCAAGGGGTGTGTAATAAAACAAAAACAAAACATTATAAAATAACTAAATAGTGTTAAATAATGCTAACCAGTCATTATAATTAATTTTAAAAATTCATTTAAATTTTTGTTTGAAAGATGATACAAGTATCAAATTTAAATTCCTATGGTTTTCATCTAGTTATACACACAAACAATTATACACACGCACATGACTCTAAATGCATTAATTCACAATACCTTATGTGAATTGGGTCATCTATACATATTTATATTCTTATATTAATACCCATTATGTGTATTACTACTAAATACATCGAATAAATTTTGAGACCTTGTATTTTTTTTAAACCAAATATTGGGACTCCTTATCAATATGTGGAATTTAAATTATTACCTAAAATTCCATATACAACTTAAGATACAATTGATAATTTTAAAAGATACTAGATATCCTTTTTTGAATCAGTTGATTTATTTATATGGTTCATTGATGTCATTTCTCAAAATCATGGCATGCATGGTTTTTCGAAATAGACATTAACATTTTTTAAAATTTATGAAATACTTTAAATTGGAATGTTATTATGAAAAACCTGATTTACATTTCAAATAATCCTCAACCATATTTTATATTATAATTTAATTATAAAAAAGTTATTTTTTACATAACAAAACAATGTTCTATAATATATTTAGATGATGAAATCCCTTCAAGTATAATGAAAGGATGATCTAAATAAAATTGAACATATCCTAGTAAAAAAAGGTGTATATATGTAAAACCCAAAACCCACATAAAAAACATTATAATGAAAAAAAAGAAGGAGGAGGGACATAGAGAAAGGAGAGTAAGAGGAATGTGGAGAGGAATAAAAATATGACATATGATGATCACAAGTGAAATAGGAGGGAAGATCATGAGGAAATGTAGAGGAGAATGAGGGAAGATAATATAGGTGTCCCCTTCTTAGACATGTTGGAAAAGAGAGTGAGATATGTGGAGGGGTGGATTGAGTAATGTAAAATGAAGGATGGGAAAATAATTAATTCCCCATTTTTTAATAACTGATCATTGTGAATGGTTTGGTCACATGGTTGATGAAATATTTCACCAATTATGTGCCGCAACTGAATAAATGGTTCAACCATCATATATAAGACACATGGTTTAAAAAACACTGCCAAAAACCATGAATTCTGGAGCTATGACATTGTAGACTCATTAAAATTGTTTCCACATAGTTTTTACTAATCATGAATCTACCATGTGATTGTGTTGAAAATTTAAATTTCCTTAAATTTCAACTACTTCAACATGAAATTTTATAATAACATTAGAAATCATTAAATAAATGGATAATCTAAGGCTATGTGATAGATATCTACACTATAATTCTTTTCCCCCAAAAATCCTTTAATTAAATAGTTGACATAAGATGGAATGAAGTTCGACTCCCTCAAAAATGAAACAATTGTGAAACATGAAGAGTGTCTATAATTTCTACCAATAAATAATGAAATTTTCCTCCATATGAAAATAAGATACACCACAATTTTCCAATTCCCTCATCACTACAACCATAAAAAATCAACACTAATAAAGGGAATATAGATAAAAGGAAAGTTTGATCCCATAAATCACAAACTCAAAACCCATGGAACACCCTGATGAATAGAGAAATGTTAGAAAGAAACAATGAATCTCAATCACCACTCCTGAAGATACATCCCAATGCAAAAAATAAGAAAAATGATCTATATTCGTCCTTAGGGTATGGGTCCTCAGGATTGAATCATAGAATTGGTCCCCCACCACTCAATTTGATCTAACTAGAAAACAAATAAGCACACTCATGGTGAAAGTAATATAATTTTATAAAATGGGGGACCCTTGGTTTTCACCCTATATATTAAATTTTATTAAAGATATAACACCTATAGCATAACCAATAATGTTTATTGAAATTAAAACAATTATTAAATGTTATGAAAGTAACTTCTTTATAAATGGGTAATAAAGGAAAAGTAGATAGTAAGAAGGAAAGGATAAGGATACAATCAAGAATGATTTAAAAAAACCTTAAAATAACAGCATGGTCCATGAAATGTGTTGAGAGAGATAGATAATAACTTAGGACCATGCATATGGTTCATTGAATCATATTGAACCCTACCAATGAAATAAAATAGTGCACTCATCCTTGTCACCCAAACAGTTACCCAAATCTCCCTATATATATACCCTCAATGGAAAAACCTCATCTCTATATTAGAATCACAAATAAGCTATGATTTGATCAACCGTAATCATAGGTTGAGGAAGGTGATAAAAATATAAGACTAACACTCCAGCCAATTCTTCATAATGAACAACCAATCAACAATGTAATAATAACCCCATAATTATCAACATTCCAACAAAAAAACCATAGGAAAGAACCAAAGTGAAAGATAAAATGATGAAAACTTTATAGATTCCCCTACTCAAAAAAACCTCAAAAATTGGGGAACAACACCCCTCCACCTAGGAAACCACGAGCAAACTTCCAATAGACATGTCCCTCAACCATTTAATCTTTAGTTTTCTAGTAGGTCAATGAAAAGTAACATAATACATAAACCTAGATAAATTGTACTTCATAATTGAAATAAAATAGAATCAAATTATGAAAATAAAAATTCATAAAAACCCAAGACAAAAAAATAAAACATCTTAAAAAATTTCCATTTTCTATTAAAAACCCAGTAATCCTAATTTAAGTATTTGAAAGTTATTTTACACAGAAAATCTGCCATAAATAATTTATACCTTTTAATAGAACAGATAGACCCTCAAAATCCTTATTTAGAAAACCAAATAAATCTCATTCAAAATATGAATTTCATTATAAACCACATTATGGAAACTTATTTTAAAATTTATATGTTTCATTTAGTACATGGAAAATCTAAATTTCATCACAAAACCCCTCTTTAAAATTTTCAAACCCCAATTCCATTCCTCTTTAAAACCATTATTGATGTTTGAAAATTCCAAAAACACTTCATGCTATTGAAAATATTTTTTTTTCAAATTTCAAATCCATTTATTTTAATGGGATATATCACACATAATTATTTTAGAAATACCTTTCTAATCAATTCCATTTCATAAAAAATAAAAGATCCAAGTTCATTTTTTAATCAATCTAGAAAAACTCATTTCGTATCATTACATTCAAAAAAAATATGTAAAAAAACTTTTATAATTAAAACTCATTCTTTATCCAAAACAAAACATCATGAAAAAATCTAAAAGAAATAAAGAAAAATTCTAATACATAATTCAAATGGGTAATAGTGTCTGTGTGTAGTCTAATCGCATGGCTTCAAAGACCTTGTTCCAATTATATCACATGAATCGATATTCACTTACAACCATGTACTCACTCTTCACACAGAATTACAATACCTATGAGCTCAATAGGAACCACCTATTCATTCCCATTATCCCAACCAAACACTAAATTATTAAAAAATTATAGATATAAATAAAAAATAAACTCATAATTTAAAAATCAAAATCCATATTCCAATGGAATCTCATGGTTCAGAACGAGAAAGAGATAACAACACTATTCACACTCCTAACTCTCACGTATCAACAATAATATCTTAATTAAAAAATTAATCCCAAAATAAAAAATACTTTTCTAAAACATATTCCTTTTGAAGAACCTAATATTTGATATCATTTTTTTATAAACCATCCTGATCCATCCATATAGTGGATGGTTGATCCAGCTCGCAACATGTTGGTGCATGTTCTTGATCAACTCATGTTGGATAAAAGTTATGGGGAAAAAAATTAAATGTATATGGGAATGATTTCACCCAAAAAATGAATTTATAAAAAAATGGGAATTAACCCTTCAAACATCAGAGGTCCCTGCACAAACACAAAATAAAGAAAAAAATATGAAAAAAAATTAACCAATTCAAATGGAACAATACCTCTTCTAATCCCCAATGTCATTCAATAGAAATAGACTCACAAAAAATATCCAAAATCCATATTTATAATTCACCTACCAATAACCGTAACTAAAAGTAATAAAATTCATATTCAACCGATACAATAAAGAGAAATAAAAAACACCAACATACCTTCACACAACTTAACGAGTCACCATCCCATCTCAAACAAATCAATTCTTGAAGAATAGGTAATATGTAAAACAAAATTATAATTAAATGATAATATAAACAGGAAAAACATGCTTAATATGAATGCTAAATAGAAACCACACCCCATAAATAATCATTATATAAAGGATATAATTTATCCCAGTTTTAATTAAATTATTTAAATGTAGGTTTCCCTTGAATAAATACATAATAGCCAATATAATTTCATATATTTTTCTTTTTTATTCTATTTAAATGGAAATAATCACTTAAAAATAATATCATCATCCTACATCGCTTTCATTACAATAACCATTTTTAAACCATTTTCAATATCCATTTAGAAACATCTATTTCCAAATACCCTTTTTATAAATTTAAATTAGAAAAAAAGTAGAAAACATATTTTTTAAATTTATAAAAGGGAGATAATTACAAAAATTATAAATTTAATACACGACGTCAAGTATCAAAAAAATATCCATTTATTAAACATGCATCATGGGTAAAACACATCGGTCATCTAATATTATAGTGTACGAAATTTATTCAGATCAACTCATGATCGTATTAGTTAAAACGAAAATGGGCATTGTAACCGCTAAGGATAACATACCCTTGGACTAGTGTGTTATTTTCTCCCATATCATTAAACCTTCTCAATCTCACATAGTATGTAGTACATTCCATTTCCTAGTGGTGTGATTATTTCCATCCAAAGACACCACAACATTTCTTAATGTATAAGTGTTTAGTTAGTGGGGAATTATTTAAAAGAGATACATAATAAACACATCCCATATTAGATACCCAACTTCTTATATTCTTACCCATTTAAAAATTTACAACATTCATTTTAAAACGGTCCATTTATAAACCCATCACAATCCATGTCATTTATCAAAAACACATATGCCTCTTTAATCCATTTTCTCATCAAAACAAAGGGGACTATTAAAAAACCTTCAAGTATTTTTTCAAAATTATATA
Organism: Viscum album; assembly: GCA_963277665.1. Lineage (NCBI taxonomy): Eukaryota > Viridiplantae > Streptophyta > Magnoliopsida > Santalales > Viscaceae > Viscum > Viscum album. Next base: position 393,973,611 of record OY728129.1, read on the forward strand.
ATCTATGTAAAATATTAAAAGTGAAGTTAATTATTGCAATTATCCATTTATAATTAATTTTAGTAATTTAGTTAAAATAATATTTTAAATACAACTTGAGTACCAAATTTAAATCCCCAAGGTTTATTTCTCATTAAACAAGTATCAAATTACACACACATATATGTTTCTAATTTCTTGAGTTCACACACCCTTATATGAATCGGTATGTATATATATATACCCATGTATATTCATATAACATACAAGGATATAAAATAAATTTGAAAAACTTACATTTTTATTCAAAAAAATTTATAAGAATACTCTTCAAGAACGGTGATAGGAAGAACTAAGGGGAAGATCAAACACCCAAAAAACCAAATCCACAATAATTTAAAACATGAAATCCACCAAGGGTTTAGCATAGGGTTCAACAAAATGATTAAGGAGGAGAAAAACAATTAGAAAATAGATGAAGAGAAAGGAGTAGAGGATGAAAACTATCTTAGGATAATCACCCATGAAATCTGAGCGATGATATACTAGAAATAGAGGAAAGAAATATGAGTTGTATTTAGGGGATCTATCCTATACAATTTTGAGCAAGAGGATGAGGTGTGGAGGGAGGGAGATCGATTAGGGTAAAAGAATGGTGGGGAAATTTAATAGATTTACATTTTATAATAAACTGAGCATTGCACATTATCTGGTTATATCATTGTCCAGAACTATGTTCCAACCATGAAATCCCTACTATAATAACTAAAGGACCCCATATATGAATGAAACATAGTTATAAAAATTGTACACAAACCGTGAATTTTGGATTTGCCAAACTATAGAATCTTTCACACATTTTTTACTAATCAAGGACTATCCATGAGCCTATGATGAAATTATAAATGCACTAAATACTATTAGTATACTCTAAAATTAAAGTAAAATATTATTAATCATTAAATAATGTAAATTACTGAGGAAAACTATGGTCTCTATGTTATACTAACTCAAAAAATAAAGTCAAATTTCTTGAATTACAGATTAAAAATTAAATGGAAAAGATGATTAAATATAAATTTAAATAGAAATCAATAATGAGATTCAATGATACCTATAAATTGTCTTATGTTAAATGGTCTCTTATAAATAATAAAATATGATAGCTAAAAGTTTTTAATAGTTAAATAGCTACATTATATAATTATAACTTTTAAAATTCATAATGTAAAATATCCAACTAAAACAAAGAACACATTTCCGAGAGAAGATTAACATGAATTCATGTATCTTCACAAATTTTGTTATAGTTATTCCTAATTTTATTAAATTTTGAAATTTATATAAGAGAATAATATTTTCCTCAAAAAAATTAGAAAATTAAATTTAGATGCATAGAATATGTTTGAGATCATTCTATTTTAATCACATCAAATGCACATCTGTATTAATGATCTAAAATCAGTTGACATTATATTAAATAATGTTTCATTGTAGGACATCCCAAATTCCATATAATGGTATATATACACATTTTGATCCATGATATGGTGTAAAAAAATATAAATATCTTGATATATTCAATAAATATCATGACCATGTAATGTAAATTATTATAATGAATTAATGAAAATATGTAATGCAACATACATGGTATAATATCAATAAATTAATAGAAATGAAAATAAATCAATTGCATGCATCTTGTTTTACTCATCTCTAAACTACCTAGGGAACTCCACTATCCTTACTATGATATTCAATAACCACCCAAAGGAGTGTTGGATAATTATAAGATGAAAATCACTATTTATTCTATGTAAGTAGGTTACATATTCCTATAAAATGGATGAAAAGTACCTTTTACTAGACCCAAAACATAATTTGTTGGGGTTATAATAAGAGGGAAACCAATATACTCAATAACAGCAGTGGGAGACATCCTTTCAGTTCACCATTGAAGAAATATCAAGATTAATACTCGGATAAAGAAGATAATAATAAACAGAGAGAATATCTTTGATTAGTGTGTGTTGTCCTTCCCATTGGGTAGTGGTGGTGTTTGCAGTAGAGATCAAGATAGTGAATATTAATTATACTTTAGCCATGATTTTCCAGGAATTTTAATTATCCTTGGATAGTTTCATACTAAATTGGGGTTCCTCTAGATTTTATTTTCATTGACTATTCTTATCATTTTCTTTTGGTTATAGTTATCTAGAAAATTCCAATTGCTGATATACCAAAGTAATGGAGTTGATTTTATCCATGTGATGTATTGGGTAAAAAAAATTCCACTCAATAGTCTAAGTTTCATATATTATATGATTGGGATGATGACCTTCCAAAATAAATAATTTCTGTGTTTCACACTAATGTAGTGTTATTTTACTTATAAAATATTGATATTTTCCCACTAATGTGTATGGTGAACTTTTAAAAGGGGTTATCAATTCGGTGAGATCATATTTAATAAATGTATTTATTATGTGATAAAACATTATTCTCATATCATAAATGCTTCTGTTAGTGTTAAATAACATCATTATCATCAAACTAACCTTTGAGATTAATCTATGGAAGGATAAAGTAATATAATCTTCTCAAATGACTGGTAACTAAAGAAAATTTCTTAAGCTATACTGGTAGTTTAAAAAATATCTAAAATAAAATCCTATTTATTATAATAATTACTTCCTGAGTGACTATGTGGTGAAATTTCTCATAAGAGTGAATATAGATTTGTATGAAGTGTATCATGGTTTAATTAATGTTTTAAATTCATTAGATGAAATATGACCTAAATAATTATAGTAACATACACTCAATATGATTATGTACAACAATAATATTCAATGTGATCAAATATGATAATCAATTGGTGAGGCTATAGTTTTTTAATGTTTATTTTGGTTTAATAATTCATTTTCTCATTACATATGGAAATGTTCCAACAAAATGAATGAAAAAGTTTACCAAATATGATCAATGTGTTGAGAATATATGAACTATATATATGATTTTTTTCCTTGTAGTGCAGTACATGTGGGAAAATGTTTATACCTTAATAATAATCAAACAATGTTTCTTTTATCCAAACCCATATTCACATATAAATAAAATAACAATGAAATATATAATATTTCCCTATAATGAAATTGTCATGATTATCGGATGGGTTATAAGAATCCATGTGAATAGTCCACATTAGGTGAAAATGTTATAGATTTCAATTCTATTGTTATGGAAGGTATGTGTTATTAGTTCTATGTTTGAAAAAATTTGTAAACATATATTAAATCTAATTATTACAAGAAAAGTGAATCTTGAAGGCTACTATTAAATAACAGAGTAATGGAATTTCTACATTGATAACTTTTATGCTTCAAGATTAGATAATTTTTTTGTAAGATGTGTATTAATTATCTCATTTTCCTCGTTAAGAGAAAATGTAAAAAAAGAATTGAATAAAATGAGATGGTTGTTTTGATATAAATTATTATGGGTTTTTAGAATTATTTTATAGGATTTAATAGATACTTAAAATGGATCATTCTGGTTCAGGATTTATCCAATTTCTATTTACATAAATTTTGTACAATATGATATAATTCAATGAAATTTTATACAATATGATAGAATTCAATAAAATTTTAATTAATATTCTAAAATTATTAAGAATATTTAAATTTTACATATGATGTATAATTACTAGTGTGGTACTGATGATACTAGAGAGTAAAAGTTAAAACTCAAAGAAGAAAGGTTAGTTGAAGAGTTTTGTAAAGACCCATAAAATTCAAGGTAAATTTTTTTCATAATTTTATTTGAAATTTTAAAAGAGCGCGGTTTCTAACGGCACCTGATTTTGAGGCCCGGTGTGCCCGGAATCAATTTCCGAAGTTTGGCTCCGGTACGTTCAGTGAACGAACGAGCGGGTTTTTCTAACTTTTGAACCGGTGCTCGGAATTGAAATCCGAGGACACCAATGAGCTCGCAGCGTCGATATTCGCATAAGGAGACCTTCTCTGAGGTTGTGTTTTATGCGGGTTGAGAATTAGTTTTGGGGGAAATTAGAAGAAGTTAAATAAATTGTGGAACACAATTTATTTTTAACTTTGTTGGTTATTTCCTCCCAAAGGGAGTTAGAGGTGGGACCCACATCCACATAACCTCGCTTGGGAGGATTAAGTGTGGTGGGGCCCACACGATCCCTAACTCTTCAACTTCCCTTAATTTCCCCAAAAACTCCACTCTAATTAATTTGACAACTTCTGGTATTAATTAAGATGAGTTACTTAATTTCAAACCATTGAAATTCAAAGAGGTTAGGATGTGTAAATAAAATAAGGCTTGGACTTATTTTATTTTGGTTAGTTTCTTTTGCAACCTTGAGAAGATTGGGAAGATTTCTTCATCTTCTTCAACCTCGACGAAGAACGCGAAGAACACCATTCTTCAACGAAGAACTTCTCCACCGAAGAACACGATTCTTCCGTGACGCCATATCCGCGACGCAACATTCTTCTTCCGCGACATCTCTTCCACGACGGTTTTCCGCGACGAAATCACCGTCAACGACTTCGAATCCTCGCTTCGCGACGTCGACGTTCTTTCCCCGTGACGCCCGACCTCCGCGACGGTCATCTTCCACGGGTCATTGACAAACACCATTCCTGAACCGAGGTAGGGGTTGTTTTCAATTATTTTTATTTGTTTGAGAATTCTGACTTGATGATCATCGTGGTTTAAAAACATTTGTTATCGAATTTGAACTTTGTGGTTTAAAACCAAGTGATAACGAATAATGTGAGGGGGCCGGACCGCATGAACACGGCCAACCCTCCAACTTTTTTTCGTGTTGGTTCTTTGTTGTTCGGTGCAGGAGACATGGTGCAGTCGCACCATGCGGAACCTTGCGATAAGAAAATGCGCGGTGCCATCGCGCCGCGCCGTGAAATGAAGAACAAGAACGCGACGTCGTCGCACCACGTCGGAGATACACGGAAAATACCATGGCCAGTACGGGGCCGCGGTGGAGGGGCGCAGTGCCGTCGCACCACGCAGGACGACAAGGGCCACGGTCGGTTCCGGACTGCGGCGGAGCAGGGTGACCGGCGGCCGGCATCGGGCCGCCGGCGTCGGTGCAGGAAGGGGGACCGGCCGTCGCCGGTCCCATGGTGCAGGAACCGGTAGGCCATAGCGGGCTGGCCGGACGTGGAGAACTAGGGGAATTAAATTCCCCCGACTGGCAGCAGCAAGCGGCCCCATGAAGGGGCCGCAGTTTCGAACGAAACGAGGGGGCATCGCCCCCCTGTGCGCGGGCAGCCAAAACGGCTCAGCCGTTTTGGCTGAGTGACCGGCCAGCGCGCCCAGCGCATGGGTCGTCAGGTCGCCGGGCCGGGCCGACCCGGACCGGGGCGGGTCGAACCAATTCGGGCCGACCGGGGGCTCTCGGGCTGGGTCGGTCCGGGCCCGAAACCCCCGTTTTCAGACTATTTGGGTTCAAATTCCCATAACTCGTGCTACGGACCTCCAAACAATGCGCCGTCAGTAGAGATGCGATCCTTGGATCGAGAAGGTCATTTTGGTATATCGCACTCAAGCTTTTGGAATACTTTGTGTTCCGCCGGGTTGGATCGTACACGAAACCAACCGGGCCCTCGGAGCGGAAACGCTCATATCTTGAGCTACCGACGTCCGATTGGCGTTCCGTCGACATTCTTGAGTTCCTCTTAGTGAGTAAGATCTTTTGGCATCCTCCTCCTGAGGTTTGGACGCTGGTGGAGTACGGTCGGGTTGGTTTTTCCTTAAAAACCAACCGGGCCCCTGGAACGAAAAAGCCAATAACTTTCAGACATGGCGTCCGATCGACGTGCCGTCTGCGAAGTTGAGTTCCTGTTGACGATACAGAACTTTTGGATATATAAACTCTAGACTATGTGACATTTGATGTATCATCCTCTCGGTTCGTGGAGTGGACCCTCCTGAATGAGCTTGCTGTGTGCGGGAACCCTAGAGCTAGCTGCGACTGCTACTGTGACTGCGACGACGACTGTGCAGAGATCCTCAGTGGATTCGATGACGACGACTACAGCACTCAGCGATCCTGTGTGGATCAGTGCTACCGATCCTGTGTGGGTCAGCGCTCAGTGGTTCTATGTGAGCCAGCGCCTACATATCCTGTGTGGGTCTGATCCTGTGTGGGTCTTTGCGGGGGTTAGTACCTATCGATCCTTTGTGGGTCTGACGACTTAGATGGATCAGTGATCATCTCTATCGTCTTTCGAAGAAGTATACCTATGTGAACTGAATCCTGTTGCTTTCCTGTGTGGATTGGTTGTGCTATCCTGTGTGGATTACGTTCGCTTTCCTGTGTGGAATACGTATACTTTCCTGTGTGGACTGAGTTGTACTTGGGCTTGGAGGTTGGAGCGTATTGGAATTGATGACTTAGGTATATGTATGGGCATATACCTAAGCAGTGTCGGTTGTTACTTCATGATTGTATCTTTCCATTGTGGTTTATCCTTTCTGGATTTTGGGAGACCTTTGGGGGTCTCGGGGTCCCTACTAGTAGCTTATACTCACCCCTGCACGGGCTATGCCTGCACTACATTGTGTTGCTTGCAGACGACGGACAGCGTTGATCGTTGTTGAGGCTTGTAGGGCAGGACGGTACCTGGAGGTGGACCACTGGGCGGGACATGCTCGGAGCGGACGGCGGGACCCGAGGAGCAGTGGAGCTATCTGTACCCACCCTTCAGGTGGGATTTCCAGTGGACAGCTCGGCGTAGCATCTTTTACTTTTCAGTTGATGTTTTCCCTTTCGAGTTGTACTTTACTTCCAGTTTCGGTTTGTATAATGGCCCATTTTCATTTCCGCACTTACTGTTGTACCAGTTTTTACTTAGTGTTTACTTTTTCCGCTTGCTAACTCTGTGGTGCTTGTTTACTTTACAAAGTCAATGCCTTCCCTTTACCGGGATTTACGCCTTGGTGCTAGTCACCAGCCCCTGGCCTATGGAAGGCGGGCTTGGGGTAGTCACGGCACGGGCCCTGAGGACGGGTCGTGACAAGTTCAATAATGGTTCTTCAAAAAAAACTTCATGGTAATTGGATCCTAGGGTTGTTAGGGAGGAAAGGAAATAATTCAATATTACTGGATTATCTAATATGCCTAAAGGATTTTAGGAATCTACATAAAATTCCCATGTTTGGTATGAATGTTTTAGAAATTGATTTTTTGATTTCGAATGATATTTGATAATGAATGTATATTTACAATTGTTTTAAATATACACGATTTCAAAATAAATAGGAATAATTGATTAATATTATAGTTTATATTTAAATGAAAAAGAAAATAGTTTCTACATCAATGATTTTGAGTGTAATTAAATGTATCAAGATTAGATGAATACTACTAAAGGTGTATATCTTTTTCTAACTTCTTATATGATATGATAAATTTTTAGTCAAAAAGTTATTATTATGAACAACATGAGATGATTATTTTAAAACAAATTTTTTATGATTCATAATTTTATATAAAATTTTTTGAGAACAAATTAAAGATTAATTTTTTATTGAAGATAAAGTGTTTATCTAGATTTTTTTTAAAATATTAAGGAATGTGAATCGTTCCCATTAGTAATGTATTTTAATAAAGTTTACATTTCTGAAAAATACTACAATCTTATAGAATAAAATATTTGATAGATATACAATTTTTTAGGTGTTAAATATTTCCAATTTTTTAAATAAGAATTATTTTCAAGTATGAATTAATTTTTGTGTCTTCATAAGATATTTAGAGAAGAATATAGTATCTACAAATTTATTTGGATTATGTTTGGACTTAGATAAGTTCAAAGTTAAGAAATAAAGGGTTATAATTTTCTAACATCAAATAATTTCTAACACAAAATCCTAATATATTTTAGGATATTTAATGATAAATATTAATTTAAATTGTTATATTTAGTTATCATCAATAAGGGAAAATGAATATTACATGACATATTATACAAGTTTGATATCCTAAAAGTGTTTTTGGATTTGGTGGTAAATTGAAATGTAAATAGTTACATTAGTTACCATCATGATGAGAATATCATTGTATCCTATATATTTTAGTTTCTGAGATAATAAAGAAAATTTTAAAGGGTTACATTTAATTATCAGGGAAATATGAACATTACATTATCTCTAAATAGTATAGGATGTGTTAGTAAAACTATAATGTAAATAGTTACATTTACCTAAAAGATTTCATAAAAATGATTGATGGAAATGGATATACATATTACAATGACGAACATGAATATTTATATATAGAAAATAAAATTGGAATTATAACATATGCTTTTGTGAATTCGAGATGTTTGAATTTGTTCATGTAGTCGAACATTAGGGGTATAATTCCACAAATATAACTATTATTCAAACTTTCTTACTTCAAAAATGTTTTAAAATAAAGATTTTAGAGGGATGGTTATATTAGATGGTCACATAAAGATTTTTTTTAAATTACATATGAATTAATACGTTAATAAGAAATGTAAAAGTAACGAAAACATAATGATGATCGAACAGTATTTCATATATGATATGATAAATAGGTGATTATGTTGGGTTTTTTAATTATCCTTAAAAATTTTATGGATATTAATTGTATAATATTAAATTCATTTTTCATTTTATCATTCTTTCACATTGGATTCATAAATATATATATACATATATATATATATATAATCATCTCATAAAGTGTAATGATAATTATCCCCTCAAATCATGACATTGTGGTGTCCTTAACCGATGATCATTACAGAGTATCATTGGTTGTAATGATATGTTACAGTTATCTTGATTAGATTCTTATAATCACTAAAAAGGTAGTATATTAGATAGGAATAATGGATTCATGAGGTAATAAATAGATATTTATTACTTGGACTGGCCCATCAAGGTATTTCACATTGAACATAATTTAATCGTCAACATACTTAGGGGTGTATGCTTGTTACAAACCCTTCTTATATAAGAATGGTGACATACATATAATGATAAAATTAATACTTTTATACCATAATTTTATATGTTTAAAAATAAATTAGCTATCAAATGGTGATTAGGTATGTTTCTAATCATGTTGGCGATTGGAGGATAACTAAGATGAGATTTAACCACTTTTATAAAAAGAAAACTCATCTAGATCATGATTAAATTAGACTAATGAAATACAAGTCCATGTTTACTGGATTCATATATGATGTATTAATATAATTATATTAGGGGCATGTGGTGTACTCATATTTTATATGAATGATACACATTGTGTTCATTATCTTGGTTAGTATTTTTTAAAATAATCAAGAAACAAATGCGTGGGAAATACTACAAAGACATGTTCTATATATAGCGGTCAGTTGATTTAATAGAAATTTATTATATAGGTATAAATATGATTTATATGATACATCATGTGGTGGAAATATTCATATAGAGCTATGAGTATGTTTAATAAAGATCAAACCAGACCCCTTTACAGCTTGAGTAAAACCGAAGCCTTTCTAGAGGATTATTTTTTAATAAATCTATAAAGTAGGATGTCAAAAAAATGATGATAATTTCTATAAGATCAGATTATTTATCCCTTGTATAAGGATTTTTTTTTACAAAGTTATTTTTCGAAATGAAAATAGATTGACGAGATCATATCAAAAATAGTTTGAATGGATTCATAGAGTTGTAAAGTTTGAAACTAAAACATTATGAATTTAAATACAAGTGTGATATTATTAGATATTCACTAAAATTTATATTCATGGGATGGATATAAAAATTTATATGTTGAATGAAGAATATATCTATAAATATATAATATGATATTGTATATATAATGTACATTAAATAAATTCATATGATGCATCAATTTTTCCATTCGTACGATGCATGTAAAGATATATATATATATATATATATATATTATTAAATTTGAATGAGATTCATTTAATCCTCTTTGTTGAAATATAATTGTTTCAACACTCTCTTTTGAATTGTTTCATTAGAATCAAACCAATGGTTGGTTCATTAATATTTGAATTTATTCATTGATGATTTTAATTAATGGTGAACCTAAACAAATAGTGATAAATGTGTTCTGTTGTGTTGTGATTCAAATATATAAAGAGAAGGGATATATTTATTTGTGTTTGTGTTTTGGGTAACATTTTTTTGTCTATTGGTGGTCGTTGATTTTAATAAAATTTTATATAATTTTCATCCTCCTCGAAGAATTTTTATCACCTTCGGTGAAAATTCTAGCACCTATTTAGGAATATAGGATTTTTATAGTTATGAACTAGGATCTAGAAAATATTGTATCACCTTAGAGGTAGGATTTTCATATTTAATTCACCTCATGATTTATCTCAAATTCAATTCACTATAAATGAGTATGAAAGTTTATTGTATTCTTGATTTTACTTGGGATCTCTCTTAAATTTACTCCTTCATAATGGAAGTTGGAATCTACCGTTATTTTCAATTTATTGTTAAGGCATTTTCAAGATTTATAAATGTTGTATTTAAGAACTATACATCATCATATTTTCAAAAAAAATCCACTCCCATTAATCATAATATTATTAAAGGGAACCCATCAACTATTTCACATTTCTATTTTAAAATTATTTATCTGTGATATGTAGAGTGTAATGTTTTGAGGAAGGAATAATATCACTTGAAAAAGGATTCCTGAGATGACATGGTTTAGTTACACAACATTTTATTTGGTCATTTAATATGACTATTCTCACTTGAGGTTGGGATTATTCCATATCAAGGGATGTCATGGTTACACCAACATTGGTAAAATACTATTAGTATCCTTTTATATCCAATTTATGATAAATGATTTTTGTAAAAATAATTTAGACACAACTTTTACGAACAATAATTATGATACTCCTAGATGACACAAGTGAATAATTGATTAATTAGAATAGTGATGTAACAAACTATTTATGTTTTACTTGACTAAAATGAAGAATAAAATTAAAAAATACTATTGAATAATATAACAATGAAAAAAAATTGAATAACATAATATTTATTGGGGTATTGTGATTAATAAATATTTGAATGATACATAGACCAAATTCACATATAAAAATAAAATAAAATGAAAAAAACTCGCATAAAATTTTTATGCACATTATATCATCAAGATACATCTTCATGAGTTCCCATTGAGTAACCTGAAAAATTAGGAATTGGGATCATGACTGTATAGAAAAATAATTTTAAATATCATTTGTAACTATTTTATAAAAATAATCATATAACATAATAATCATCATCATCATTATCATCATCCATTCTACAAACCACTATCTTATTCTTGCTTCAACAATTTACCTATTTGTCCCCACTTTCACTCCCCTCGTAAGGTTCTTTAATTATAAACATGTAATCTATGATCATATCCATATTTGGAGCTAAAACACCAACATTTTTTTACCACACAAAAATGTAAGAAAAAAGGAAGATAGAGACTTGAAACCTATTGGGATAATCATGAATGAATATGAAAATCCTCAAACAAGTATCAGTTAGATAAAAAAGAATCTAACCTACTCCATGAAAAAAAAAATTTAATAAAGAAAAATGGTTATCATATAAAACATTCAGAAAAAAATTATTTATAGAATGCATACAAAGAAATTTAACATTAAATATAAATTAAACTAAATTCAAAAAAAAAATGATACTTATTTGAGGATTAAATGAAAAAATTTCATAAAAACAACTAGCCAATATAATTTCAAATCATGTATCAAGGGATATAATCTATCATGTCCTCAAAACCCCAAAAGTAAAACTAGATAGCTAAACCTAGATAATATATTGATTATACTTTATAAATTTTTAAAAGAAAATAATAACATAAATATCATAACTCTATATACAAAACATTTTTTTATGAAAAAATATAACAAAAAACTAAATATTTTCCAAATAAAAAAAATAAATTTTAGTAAAATAAGTTCTCATCCAAATATTTATGAGTAAAAGTTTACACACAAAAAAATTATGTCTTTTAAATTACCCAGTATATAAGGATATAACATAAATTACTGGGTGTATTTTTATCAATATGATGCTTATGTAACACTTTAGTTTAAATAATACTAATAATTTTCTAAATGTAAGGAAAAAAACATTAAAAATCAATTAATAATTTTTTAAAAAAACAATAGTTGAAAAAACACACTTTTGACTAACCAACCAAAAATTCAATCAATTTTCAAACTGCACAAAAACCTATAAATGTAACACGTAACATAAAAAATAAATGTTTTTAAAAAAATAAGATCCCACATAGCCTAAAAATATTCATGGATACATTTTTACGAATCACGATAGAATCTATTGATATATTAAAAATTATATATTTATTTTTAATATTGTTTTCGTGAAACAATAATATAATAGTGAAAGCTAAAATATACTCATAGTTAAAATTCAATCCTCTAAATTATAGAGAATCCACCACTATTCGGGACTAACTAACACACCATTAAAAATGGATAATAAATCCCAATGTTGTGCATACATGTGGATAGGAGAACTAAAAATATTATATAGGTATAGGGTTAAAACCTAGCTGGATTTGATAATAAAAATAAAATACTTTTTTGAATCACCTATCATTTCTTCTAAGTAATGCGTTCAGAATTTTTTTACTAATTTCTTATTGAAGATCTTTAATTTTATTATCTGTAAAATATATTTTATTTAATAAAAAAAGCATAAATGGAAATAAAATAAGAAAATACATTTTAATTTTAAAAAGTAGTTATCATCATTGTAAAGTGCTATAAATACTTTTAAGTGTTATAAAATATAGACTATAATTTTTTCCAAGTGAAGCATTTTTTTTAAATATATTATCTCATTTTCAGTATATTTTATTTAAAACACCAATAAAAAAATAATTTATGTTAATATAAAAAGCTCAACAATTTACTTTAAGAAACATAGTAAATACAATTAATGAATTATAATTCTGTAAAAAACACATTTTTGAAGTTCAACCCAGTCAAGTATACAAAATAAAAACACAAATAAAATTGTATGAATCCAAAAAAACAAATTATTATTTAATTTGAATAATAAATTAAAGAAACAATATTCTCATAATATGTATAGGACTCCAAAAATGATGAACCATGAACAAAAAGTATTGATTCATGTGAAAATAAAAACAATCAAAAACATAATAAGTTTTTTTATGATCATTGGAATTTGGATCCTAATCTATAGTGGGTGTACACCTATAACATTTTTTTAAGAAAATAAGAAAATAACGATTTTATATAGATGATTAAATATATATTTCTATAATAAATTAGTGTAAATATCATATTGGTTAAAAAAATTATCATAAAACCCTGATGTTTTCTGGACCCAACATCATTGGTAACCCTTTTGGGATGGCAGTGAAGACAAGAGTGACCTTATAAGCTCACCGTGTATTGGAGAACTGCACTTAGGGTATAAAAAACACTCATACATGAGTCAATACACCTAATATTACCATGAATGTTTAAGAAACCTGAAATAAACTTCACAATAATTAATTAACAGACATCAGTATATGTAACTTTGTACAATGAAAAATGAAAATAGAAATGTACTATCACAACACCTATGAATGTGACCAAGAACAAAATAAACCCATGATAACCATCTACAATCTATTCACTCTAAAATAAATCCTCAACTCCCTCACAAATAATTAAAAAACACAAATGCACACACAAATTTGTATAAGCATACAATTATACTCATTAAGATACTCCAAACAACCTCTCATGAAAATTTCAAAGAAGCATGCTAAATAACTAGTGAATAACTATATATAATTAACCCATTACCTAAATAGGGTTAAATATATCTCCATCATCAGCATGAATCACTCTCCAAATAGCACATATAAATAGATAATATATTATTAAAAGCATATATATATATATTTATATAACAATAGTATCATGATACCACTTTCCCATTGAACCAATTAACCTAAACCATAACATATTATGTTATGGAGTTGAGGTCAACTCTATATATGACAATTCACATGACTTCCATCAAATAAGTATCATATCACTATAACAACACTAATATAATTTAGTAAGACAAAGATACATTATAGCTTGTGTAAATACACATTATACCTTAATCCATTACAACATATGAGTAAATATACATATAATAACCTCATGTCATCAAAATCGAGAAACATGTTATTATTATAAACTTATGCCACCACATCCCATATGTATATCTATGTCAAATATATAAGCTAGTAAAGTCTATATCAGCACATATCCTATATCCACAAGCCACCATTGTGACGCCTATATTTTTTCTTAATTTGTTTTGTTGAATAAATTAAATTTCTTTGATGTCTTGTTTTACATGAAACACTATGTTAATATTTTTATATACGCAATTCTTGTTTAGAATCTATTACAAGCAACAATGGTTTTTAACTAAAATAAGATGTATTATTAATATAATTATTTAAACTCAAACATTATAAACAAGTTGGAAACATAGTTATATGAATTGTAATAACTAATTTTCAAATATTTAGCTTAATGTTTTTATATAAAGAAGTCATATTTATAATAATAATATTTTATAACGTCTTTATACGTATCAAAAATACTATTTTTTTAAAAACCATTTTATGTCTTTTTTGTGATGAATAATAAAAATAAAATTGTTCACATTCCGTAAATGAATATGATAAAATAAACCATATTTTTAAAATCTTAAATTAAAAATTAATTGAGGGTAAATTTTTGGGTATTTTCTATATTTTTTTTGTTTTTTAATTAATACAGAAAAATGTTAAATTTTAATTAAAAACTTTATTTTCAGTGAATTTATTTATATAGATACATTTTATATTAAATTATTTTAATGTATAAATAGTTTAATAATAAATATTTTAATTCAATTTTATCATTTGAATCAATTTCATATTGAATTTCTATATAAAATCATTTCAACCTTTTGGACCTTTCCTCATTAAAAACCTCATTCCTTATCACGTCTGCAGGATTAATTTTAAATTAATATATTCCATATAAGTGAATTTTATTTTGTAAAAATTGATTAAATATTTGGAATAAGAATATATTTTAATTCCTAATAAGGTAAACTTATTTTTTTACCAATATGAATAATGAATGTGGTAAAAATTAATTATTGTGGCTAAAGTAAAAAATGAGTTTCCTGGTGGGTTAAACAAGAATTATAAGGGTGAGAATGACTTGAAATATTATCTAATTTTTATTTAATGAGTATATTTATAACTTTATCATAAAATTCAGTAAAATATAAAAATTCATTTCCAATTTCCTTTGAATATGAACCAAATAATAAGTTAAGTAAATTAGAAGAAAAAACAACTTTTTTATTTTTAATATCTATAATACTTTGGTATAGGTAGAAAAAAATCAGTTTGAATTTATATATGATTATTAAATATAAATTGTTTTTTATAATAATAATTTATGTTTAATTATTTCAGTCGAATTAGATACATACTGACTAAAAATTAACTTTTTATTAATAAAATCACTTTTTATGCCCGAATGGCCCGAATGCCTTCTTTTTTTATTTATTAAGGATAATCCCCCTTTTAAGGGTTGAAGGGGAACCCACTCATAACCCATAGGCCCATGGCACAAGGCCCGATATGAACCGTAATACATGACCCGAAGGCCCAGAGGCATACCGTGCCCAAAACATTACCCGAAGGCCCAGCCCACTAGAACTACCCCTCCCCAGATTCTGCATCATTGATTGCCTTTAGCTTCCCACCTACATTGCTGATCGGCTAGCATTGCCACGTAAAAAGCTACACGGTGCCTGGTCCTGATTTTTATTGTCATACCCTCTCATTCGTTCAATCCGATTAGCTCTACTTCTGGTGACTTCTACTGGTGCTCTGATCCTCATCTGGGGCCTGCTCTGTGTGAACTGGGCTACTTCATGGACTTCAATGGCCCGAAGGCCCTGTTTCACGAAGGCCTTTGATGCCTCAAAGGCCCTGAGATCCGTGGGGCCAAACCGGTGGCCATAAAGCCCAAATCAGGTGAATAGTCTGGCTGCTACAGTACCGAATAGTGCCTGCTACAGTGCCTGCTACAGTACTCCTACGGTACCCGGAAATTCGCCTCCACCCAATTTTGAACCTGGGACTCTTGGATGCCATGTAGTAACCTAGTTCATATTCCATACCTTAGCATCAGGGTCTTTGCTGATAACAACTTCAATGCAGGATGCCATTTTGTCCCAAGTACGAATATACTCTTCTTTGCTGATTTTCCCATCATTGAAGCCTCTCATCAGGATCATATCCTATTTGTCAATCCAATTAGCCTGCTCTCTGTTGACCTCCACTTGAATATGTCTTCCCATCATCTCTGCCTCTTCCTACGGTATATTTTCATAAATGAATTATTCCACAATTTCCTCTTTATAGTGGAGGATGGGTTCTATAGAGTCCTTCTCCATATCGATATGACTCAGACTCAACTTTTCATTACTGATTCCATGAACCGCAACTTTAGGCTTCTCCTACACAACAATCATGGAAGCAGATGACGGTTCTTTCTCAAAAGGTTTAGACTTTTTACCTGACCATGTCTCCATCGGTTTTGGTATATGTGAGTAGTCCTTGCGGCCCATACCCTTCATGTTATTAGGGGTATTCCCCTCCTCATGAGATTTAGTTACTTCGTAGTTCCCCTCAGACTCTATACCTTTTGTTGCTCCTCCATCCGGGTCAAGGGGTTGATCTTGTATAATCTTTTTGTTGCCTAAACACTCAAAAGAGTTGTTGGTCTGGACACTATCTTGGACCAAACCCTTCCTGGGTGATTGTTGGATGACCCCCGAAGTAGTAGCACTCTGAATACTATTGACTTGGGGTTCATTCCCCACCCCTTCTGTCCAAACTACCAGATCCTCCCCAGAAAAAATCTCACCTTTAGCTTGTGGAATTTTATAGGGTGGATCATCATTCTTCTTTGACATAGATTTACTGGTGTCCCGATCCCTCAAAGCCTCCTTGAGCCAATCGAAAACCCCCGACACAGAGGGTTACACAACCTTCTTTCCCGCTGGTTTACTCTGTACCTCATTATTCACCACTTTCTTCATCTGTTTGCCATCATCACCCTTCCTCACCTACATTGGAACCTTCCCCTGGTGAACACAGTGTCTGAAGATAGCCTCCAAGTGTCCCAGTCGATGACAAGATGAGAAAAACTCCACCTAATGGTCATAGACCACCGGCTTCTTACACCGTACCTCCACGTCAGCTTCAGTCCACACAGACTCGACCAACGACCTCAATACATCAACCTCTACACACATGCGTGGGTTGACCAGATGACACACAGAAGCCGTGCGCGAGTCAACACAGAGAAACTGACTCACTAAATTCCCTAACATATGCATAATCACCGGATTCTGTAATGGAAGAGGAAGTTGAGGGAGGCTTACCCAAACCCAAATTGAAGGAGAATCACACTTTAGATAAAGATCGTAGCTCCACCGAAACAGGTAGAAGCCATAGCCGCTGTACTTCCTAGGTGAAAACGACAGACCATAGATAAAATCCTCTGATGAAGAATAATGCACCATCAAATGCCTTTATAAATTCTAACATGATAATTATTTAGATAATATTTGACTATAAGAAATTATACTAAAAATATATAAAGTGGATTAAATTGAATGAATAAATGTATTAAATTATTTTTTTGAAGATAATATCATGTTACATTTGTTTTAATTTAATATTCTTGAATTACATAATTTTATTTAAATTTTTAAAATCAATGTAAATAAATAATTTCAAAATTAAAATTAATGTTATTTTATGATAAATGATATTTTTTAAATGATTTAAAATTACTCATATTCTTATATCATTCCATGTTATTTTTTAATAATAAGAAATATAAAACATTGGTCTATTAATAGACTAATTTTTCATTTATATATAACATACTAACCCCAGATTAGTAAAAAATATATTATCATAATTAAGGTTAAATTGATGTTTTTTTGTGGGTAACATTCCCAAGTGTTAAAATTAATTTCCAACACACATGTGATTTAAAATTTATAAAATATATATCACATGTAGAACATTTTTTTCCAAATTATATAATAATTCCCACATTAATTTGTTCCTTAATTATAAATTACCTAGGGTGTAAAACTATTAATCGTAGAGAAATCACCATTCATGTGTATGACGGACTACAGCCTAGTGAACGGATGTCATTCATTTTTCAATTACCACCGTTCAGGTTAGAAATAGTGATGGATTTATTTTTTATATGTGAAATATATTATATTTATCATGTTATTATGATTTTGAAATTTTTTATATCACACACAACATCATGTTTCCATTTTGTGGGAATATAACAACATTGTTCATGTGTACGATGGAATATCACTTCATGAAGTGATATGATTCATTCACGCATAAAATATAATTAATTAAAGATGGGTTAAATAAAAAAAAAATTGGTATATATTAATTTAGAATTATTATATAATGATAATATATATTTCTTTTACTTTTCTTTCTTACAACCCAATAATAAAATGAAAAGCAAAATTCAAGCATATGTATGGCCTATCATCTCTATGAACGGTGAATTTAATATTCTATCACTAAATATTATCAATTAATCTAAATAGATATATATGTAATATATATTATATTTTTACAATTTTTAATATTTTTGATATTATGAAACAATGATAAATTTAAGACGATAAAAAACAACAAATCGAAACATTTATGAAAAACAAAACAGTTATTCAATGAAAGTTAACTTTAACATGTAATTGTTAATAAAATAGAAATAAAATGTCATAATAAATTCATATATGGTATTATATATATAATTATGATTCATTAATATATTTATAATAAATTCATATATGATATGATAAAATATAATGATGAGTATGACGGTAGTCAAGACTTAAAGTAAGGGATTTACATATCACTTTTTTACTTCCATGAGGCATATGCAATGTGCACCAATTATTTATTTTATTTAATATTTATAATTCCCATTAATGTATTTTATGATTCAAAAAATAATAATTTTTTTTATATACATATGCAATTTTGGATATCTTTTTCATGAGGTTTTTGGTTAAAATGTTACCAAAGCAGTAAAGGAATTTCATCTCAATTTTTTTCTTTGAGATGTACAATATATTATGAACCTATATTCTATCATAAGGTGTATATAAAGAAATTTTGACTTATAATATCATTAATAAATTAATCTTCATGATATTTTAGGTTTCATTTTATTTTATTCCTTCATAGGGATTTTTATTCAATGTTACCAAAGTAGTAATGATTTTATGATATAATCTCATCATTTATTGGGGTAGTTTATGATTAAGTCGCCAACATTGAAATATCATAATATATCTCTCAAAAATTGGCATATAATTAATTATCCTCAAGTTATTCATGATATATTCATTTATTAGTACCATTTTACCACTATGTATCACACAATATAGTAATTTTTTTTAAACAAACTGACTTTATTACACCCTTCAGTTGAAAATATGTTTTCATCAAAATCAATGTTTTATAAAAAAAATTGAATTTTTGATTTCAATTTATATTTTAATATAATTTTAAATGAAATGTATTTAAAAAAAATATGTTTTAAAAAGTGTTTTAAATTATTTTCATAGATTCTTTTATAATTTTAAATGGTTATTTTCAAATAAATGGATTTTGAAAATGTTTTATATTTAAAAAATAATTTTAATGTTTTTTAAAGATTAATTTATATATTTAAAAGTTTATTTTTAATTAAAAGTATTTTAAAAAGATTTAATTTTTATAAAGTTAATTAAATTATTTTTAAATCTCCATTTATAGGATTTCAAGGATATTTTCAAAGGAAAATATTTTCAAAATGTTGTATGTCTGAAAAAGAATATTTCAAATTACAAATGATATTTTCTTTAAGAACTATTTTAAATAATCCTTTAAAATTTATTTTACATCTAATATTTTATATTTTGATGTTACCTATGACGTACTAGAGTTATTATCCAATTATAAAACTCTTATTATATCAATGAATGGTTTATATTTATGATGACAATTTATTTACGAAACCCATTTCTATTCAACCAATTAAAACATGAAAAAATTATTATGAAACCCATTTAATTTCATGGGTTATGTAATGATAATTTTTTTATTAACGTACAATACACATATGTTTGATTTTCATTATGTGATGGGGGGGAAATATATCTCCCTCTAATGTATTGGGTAAAGTTTTATATCTCACAAGATGAAAATGGGAAACATGTCATCAGGCATGATCCATGGTGGGAAAAAGTGTGTCTTTATACACAATGGTAGACATGTATTTCCCTATCCACAATGGGAAATGGGTGTGTCTAGATACAAAATGGTAAATATGTTAATCTTGATCCACTATGGGAAACATGTTCATCTTGATCAATATTATTGATGGTGTTAATATTTATCCTTGATATATAAAATGGATTTCTGTATTTATGATGGTTACAAAATTTAATGATATTTTATTGTGGTTTATGATTTAATTATGACGATTTATCACTCTTATGGAAAACAAATTCTAAAATGAAAACATTTTTTATTCTATGACTCATATTTGTGAACAATGATTGGTTGGGTGTGAACTTTTTATGTTATATTCAGGATAATATATCCTTTTTCTTATCTTATTCTTTCATATGGTCATAGATCAATATCTCTTATGAAGAAACATATTTATCTTATAATCTCACACTTTCTTGCATCTCCTTTATCTTCGTTATAAATAAGGGTTTAATTATGGTATTCCTAAGAGGAGTACCTTGTGAGACGATTTTTGTGGGATATTTTGAATGAATTTCAACCAATTAGATGATTATGTTCCATGTTTCTGAAGGATCACGACTTTTATGGTCTTGAGGTGTGTTTTTTGTGTACTATAATGAATATTTATTTAAAAAGAAGTAATATCCACTTATGATATTCTTGGGTCACTATAGTTTGTATCAAAGTAATGTTTTAGTTAACATTTGGAAACTAGGATGATCAATAATTAGAGAGACCCTTATGAATATTTATAATTTTGTGTATAATTAGTCTTCAAAGGATAATTATAATGATGACTTAAAGTATAGGAACATGTCATGTAAATTTGGTAAAGGATAGAGTGAGTAGATTAAAATAAATTACATCCCTGTATGAATACTAAAAGTGTATGTAGATCTGGAAAAAATGTACCTAAGAGTAAAAACCATGAAAACACTTTATTAAGCTAGACTTGATCGGAAACTGGTGCATGAAATTGGTCCTTGCTACACACCTAGTATGGAACTCTACGATTATTATTTGGAAGTGATAATACTCTTTATGAACCATAGTGGAGGGTTTATATTTTTTTTGACTATGATAAACTTAAGTAAAATATATGGTGTTATAGATTTTAAATAATGTGTCTTGATTTAGACATCTTATTAGTGATTTTTCATGATTATGTGATTTTCCAATAAGGTTATTGTTAATAACACTATGATTTTTGGCTTTCTTCAATGGATAGAACTAGAAGGAATCTTGTATGCATTGAATCTGATGGAAATTCAGTATCTTAGAGAATCTAAATGGGATGATAACTATAGTGAAGTAATTTTTGATTATTAATAATCAGAATTCATAGAACATGACTAATAATGTGTACCTTAACAAACTCGTAAACTCGCAAATGAAGATAAGAATATAGTTCACTAAGGGTTTGGTAGATCCTAACCATGGAGGATAGAAAATTCAGATTCTATTTCGCAATAAAGGGGAAAGAAGTACCCATATGAATGTGTTAGAGTAATGAGAAGATTTTTTGACGGTGGAAAGGGACTCAAAGAAAGAAACTATAAAGAAAAAATGAAAAGGTACGTAAACATAATAGATATGAATAGTTGAATACCTAAGGTATTATCAATGGTTTAATTCTTTAAATGTTGAATGTATGGGAATTATGCAATTCCATGTCCCAAGGGGAAAACATTTTTAAAAGAATCAGAAAGGTGGTATGAGTAATGGTTACATTTCTAATGAAGAAGATACTAAAAAAGACACGTGAAAAGAAATAATTGTTATGGAATAAGATGAAAAATCCTTGTTAAATATTTTAGATTGAAGTGGGATGATTTCAGTATTTATGTATTAGACTTCAACCATATAGAATAATGAAATACATAATTATTTTTTAGTATAATTTTTTCATTAATTATTTGAACGAATATGTTAAATAATGATGATGGCCTAGAAAAGTTAATTAGTGGAAAGGTGGTATTCATGGAATACACATTATTAGGGGATATATTATCATTAATATGTTCCTGATATTTGGATAATGATGCCCAAATTAAGAAATTATTATTTTTTTGATAGATTTAATTGGATAGTATTGATGACCTCAGAACTAGTAACAGATTTTCTTATAAATTAGTTTTTGTTATCTATTATGGGGTTTATAGAATATAAATATTTAAGGAATATATCAAATAATATGTGTTTTATTTAAGGTGTAAGGTATCATGAATGTTTAAAATAAATTTTTATGGTAATTTTGGTTATTCCCATTTTTTAGTAGAATACATTATAAAGGTATTCACATGTTTGGTATGTTTCAATCATGATCTACATTATGTTATATGGTGGTTCAATGTTAAATTTTTTTAGAATTTTAGAAACCCCATTTCTTTGTTTTGTGCTTTCAAATTTGATAAGGGTAAAAATTTTAACTATTTATGAATTCATTTATGTTTAAATTTAAATGATGTTTTAGATATTAACATATTATTTCCCTATATGAAGATTTATAGATATTATATAAACTATGGTAACCATTTTATTTTAAGAGTAACTGAAGATATTAGGAATGGCTTATCATTCAATATATTTATCATAACATATATTAGTGCTTTAGAAAAAAATCATCTTGATTTCATTGAGTAAGATATAAAATGGAAATTGATTAAGGAAAACCCCAAAGGTTAAGATTGTGATTATGAAATGGAATTAAATCATGTAAGTATATCTTCTGGGGAAAATTTTTCAACGTTAAGATAAAATCATGAAACAAATGTTTTACTAGTACCTTAAATTATGATAGATCAAATGGTTACTTTTCTTATAACATATTTATTGTATTTTGGTCATTAATTGTCTATGTATTACCCACTTTCTTGTGATCAGTTTTCTCTATCTCTCTCTATTAGTATTTTGGTGTTAGTTATCTCTTCCATGTCTATATGTTCACTTGCCTCATATGTTCTACTAAATGGAATCCAATTTATGAGTCATATTGGGTGACAGTTATGTTTAAAAAATTTCCTTTTTTTGGGACATTTCATTATTCATTTGTGTAATGTGTGTTTTCATAGAGGATGTTTCAAATGTTAAACCTTTGATGTTTGAGATAAATTTTGAAAGAAAAATTCATTTTTAAGGGGGTAGAATGTACCACCTCTAGTTTTTATGATTATTTTTCTAGTAATTAAAATTTCATTTAGGGATTGGGTTATACAAAACACAAATTTAATCATTCCCAAAATGAGACTCTAGTTTAACATTCGTTACACACAACATTGAGTTTTAACAAAACTGTGAAATATTATTTAAATAATTATATAAACATTACTGTTATTGCCTATTCCTTAACCATAGTATATTAATATTAATAAGTAATTTGAAAATATTTTATATAATGCTTTTATATAAAAAACGTATTGACAATAAAATATATATTTTTTGATAATGTCTTTATATGTTTAAAAAAATACCATTTTTGAAAAAAAAATGTTTTTTAAGTGCTTTTATAAACAATAATAAAATTATTTTTTTACAATATTAGAAATTTAATTTTATAAACAAAAATAAATTTTTTAAATAATAATTAAAAAAGTATCCTACGAATAATTATTGCAATTTTTTTTTGAAAATTTTCATTTTTCGATGAAAAGTGAAAAATATTAAATATTAATTAAAAAATACGTTTCATTTTATTTATTAATAAAGATAAATTATATTTTAAATTATTTTTAAAGTATAACTAGTAATGTAATATACATATTAATACAATTTAGGTCATTGGAATTAATTTAATAATGAATTTGGATATAAGAACATTTCAAACATTTGAGCATTTTCTCTCTAAAACTGCATTTATCATCAGTTCTACATGACTAATTTGGAAATTAATTAATTAATTGTATGAATAGAATTTATAAGAATGTATTAAATTTTTTTAATCATAATAATTTATAATTTCTATAAATTTAAACATCATTTTGACCAAAATGAATATTGAATGCAAAAAAAGTTGATTAATGTAGTTAAAGTAAAAAAGGGTTTACAGGGGGTTCAACTAGAATTGTAAATGTGAAAATGACCAAATATTTTATATAAATTTTATTTAATGAGTTTATATAGAACATTTAAATAAAATTATACTAAATATTTCAATTACACTCCACTTTCCATTGTATGTAAACCATATAATTATTTAAGTAAAGAAAAAATACAAAAAATATAAATTTCCACCTTTTAATATCTATAAAAATTTGGGATAGGAAAAAACAAAATTTCATTGGTTATAAATATTATTTTTAAATAAAAATTAATTATTTTATCATAATAAGAGATATTTAATTTTATATATGAAATATTCACATAAAATGATTAAGAAACCTAAATGCAGTAATTATTTAGTTATTATTCAACCACAATAAGTATTACTAAAAATATCTATAGTGAAGTAAATTGATTTAATTACTATCATAAAATAATTTTTTTATATGATTTTATCATTTTAATCTATTTATAACTTAATATATTTTAATCCATACTTTTATTTATATTTTTAAATTCAAATTAAATAAATAATGTCAAAATGGATATTCACTATTTTTTATAATACATTTTATTTTATTAAATGATTTAAAATTACTAAAAATCATAACATATAAAAATTGATATTTAAACTCCAATAAATATGATATATTGTTCTTTAATTCACCAATTTAGCTTTTATAATGAACATATTGACCCATAAATAGTAATAATCTATTAGCATGGTCGAGGTTAAAGCGGCAGTTTTTGTGTGTCACATGCCCTTGTGTAAAAATTAATTTCCATCACACATAGGATTCACAATTTATATATTATATATCATATATATAATCCATTGGTAAAAATTATATAATAATTATCACTTGAATTTATCCTTAAAGGACATGTTTTCTTGGTTAGATAACTAGTAACCATAGGGAAAAACCAAAATAGTAAAAATAGTGATACTTGGATGTTAAGAAATCAATCATTTAAAACATGAGTTTCAATGTGTTGTGGATGTACCAATCGACCATATAATACCTAAAAACAATTAATTATTATATTTTGAATAAATTTATTTAATATTTACCTCCAAATAGTGAATACCTTTGATTATTTACAAGAATTCGACCATCAACTATAAAAGGTAACTCTCTATCCCCACTTATTCACACCTCTTGAGACATTTGGATCAATAAATTTATAATAAAGTAAATTTAAAAATTATATCCCATAATCCTAATAATTCATAGTTTGTGCATAAATCTAACCAATAATGGATTTAGTGCAAACTGAAAGAGATACTCAAAGAAGAGGTATTGTTCCACAACCAGCAGTTTCATTTCATTTCATCCTTGACCCATTAAATTATTATTATAACATGATTATAAATAAAATAAATATTCTCAATATAATTAGATTTTTTATGTTAATTTTATTACCCTTAACCACACACACTTTCATCAAATGGGTTATGAAATTATAGTTCGTGTGTACGGTAGACTACCACCTTGCGAACCTATATCGATCATTTTTCCATAACCACCTTTCAAGGTATGAAATAATGATGTATTTTTTGTTTATACATGAATTATATAAAATTTTTGATTTCATTATGATTTTTAAATTTTTATATCGTGCACACCTTCATTCTTTCCATTTTTTGGGAGTACAATAACATCGTTCATGTGTACGACGGACTAACACCTTGTGAACCGATGTAATTCATTCACACATTACATAGAATGTATTAGGGATGAGTTTAATAGACATTAGTGATATATATTACATAAGAATTATTCTGGTATGATAATATATATATATATATATATCATTTAATTTATTCCAACCCATTAAAGAAAATGAAAGGCATCATTCTTATTTATGTACTACATACCATATACAGGAATGGGGTATTTTATTTCATATCACATAATATAGTTGATTAAAATAAATAAATATATAGTAAATATATATTATATTTATATCCTGGTTTACATATTTTATATTATGATACCATGATATATGTAAGTGCACAAAATATAATATGTCAAATCATATAAGAAAAACAAATCAGTTAATACACAAAATGTAACTTTAAAATGGAATTCTTAAAAAAAGTGTAATAAAAGGTCATAAGAAAATAAAAAATTTTACAAGATATGTAATTATTTTTATTTAATATATTTATAATAAACTTATATTTATTATATAGTAGGGTTGAATGAGTATGATGAAAGTCAAGACATAAGTTAATGAATTTCCCTCTCACATTTTACTTTCGTGAGACTTATTTAATGTTAACCAAATATTTCATTTATGTGGTGTGTACACTAGCCGTTAATGTATTTTATTATTATAGCATTGAAAATTATTTTTATTTACATATCCATTTCAAGATCTCCCTGTCATGTGGTTTATGGTTAAAATTTTCCCAATGCGGTAAGAGATTTTTTCTCATTTAATTCTTGGAAACGTACGTTATATTATGCACCTATATTATTTCACGAGGTTTATATAGATCCCCTTGGTATGTAATATCATGTATTTATTCATCCAAATTACATTTTAGGTTTCATTTTATGTTATTCTTTCGTGGGGATTATGATTCAATTTAAACAAAGTGGTATATATTTTATTTTATAATCACATTATTTGTCATTATTGTTTATGATTAAGTCTCTAATATTTAAATATTATAATCTACCTCTCAATAATTCTCATGAATTTTATTATAATATAAATATTAATAATATCTTCTTTTATTAGTATGATTTTCCACTATTTGTTACTTAAGAGAATAATAAAATATTTTTAAAAATACTTAACTTTATTTCCCTCTTCTCTCGAAAATCCGTTTTCTTCAAAAACAATGTATTCTAAAAATGTTTTAGTTTTTTTTCAATTGAAATTTTAATATCATTTTCATGAAAATTATTTAAATTTTTTTTTGGTTTTCAAAAAAGTTTTAAAGGATTTCTAAGTCCTCTTTTATAAATTTTAAAGGTTATTTTCAATGAAAAGGATTTCAAAAATATCTTATGTTTAAAAATTTATTTATATTATTTTCAAATATTAAATTTCATGTTTAAAATGTTATTTCCAAATACAATGATTTCAAAAAGGTTTTATTTTTAATGTTTTTTAGATAATTTTCAAAACATCCATTATAACTTTACAGTATTATTTTTAAAGTTTTTTTAAAATTTTTGATATTTTAAAAAGTTTGTTTCAAAGTGGAAATAAAATTTTACTCTAAATATGTTTTAAACGATCCTCTAAAAATTATTTTCCATTTAATATTTCATAAGCTTACATAACATGTTTTATACTAGGAATATGATCCAAATATACCATTATTTTTATTTGTCTAAATTTTCTACGTTTATGAAGGCAAGTTTGTTTGTGAAACCCATTTCTGTTCTACATGATATATGATAAAACATTCATATAAATCTCATTTAATTTCTTTGGTTATGATATAATTATTTTTTATGAACTTTTGGAACACATATGAATTATTTTCATTATGTGTTGGGTGGGACCATTATATCCCTCCAATGAATTGGGTAAATATTTATATTTCATGAAATGATAATGAGAAGCTAGTTAGCGGGCTTGATATAAAATCAGAAATAGTTGTTTCCTCAACGCAATGGGAAATAGGCATATCTCGATCCATAATTTGAAATAGATGTGTCATGATCCGCATTGGGAAGTATGTGTATCCTAATCCACTATGGGAAATAGGTGTATATTGATCTACTATGTTTATATTATGGGTAATTAACCTGACACCTAAAATGGTTTTCTATATTTATATTGATGCCAAAAATTTATCACATGGTCATATGGTTCTTGATTAAATTATGATGATTTCTCACTATTATTTTCAATGTCCTTTAAATGGTAAAATTTTAATCCATGACTCATGTTTACGATCCATCAAAAGTTTGGTATGAACTATTTATGTTATGTCCATGATAACATACCCTTATGATCATTTTATTCTTTCATATGATCATAGAATGATATCCCTTATGTTTACACTTTCTGAGGATTTTATCTTACCCATTCTTGTGTTTCCTTTTCCCATGTAATGAAGATATGTTTAGTTAGTGTGTTCATAAGAGAGGTACTATGTGAGAATAATTTTATATGATATTTTAAAGATATTTCACTAGATTTGAATATTATGTTCCATTTATTCGAAGGCACTAAACAATTATGGTCCCAAGGAATGTTTTTTTGTAATTGAATAAATATTCATCTAAAAAGATGTAACATCAATGTATGATAATCCTCGATCATTTGAAACATATCCCTCATATACCTCTTCTTATACTATGTCTTGAAGACAAATTGGGGTAGGGGAGTAGTAAACAATTTATATCCTTAATTCCCTAATGTTGGGAAGACATGAGGAACCTAATGTTAAGTGAGTTAGTACTGATTTCAATCCCCTATAATGTAGAATCAAATGCCCTTGAGGCCCTTTTAGTCCATTAATTATAAATTTAAATTTTTTTTATCACTATTGATTAGTTTATTATTTAATTATAATTAATATTTTATTAGTTTTTCATTTATATTAGTAAATTGAGTGTTTCGTGACAATTATAATAAGTTTTTTCTATATTAATTTAATTCGAGATAGTGTTTTGTTAGGTGTTATTATTATACCTATATTCGTATATGGATCCTCATAAAAGGGCCTGTTTTATTCCACTGACATGCACTATTTGGTATCAATTTTATTTCATTACACATTTTCTTTTATATGATTTCATTTTGGAATATTCACAATTCTACAAGGTGGAAACCCTATTGAGATTATAGACCTTCTAGAATCCAATATCTCATTATAACACTAGATTGTAGAACACCACTCACATGTGATCGACGAAACCCTATTGACTCCCTCCTCCTATACCTCATCATGTTGCGGGTAGTGGTTCATAGGTAGTCATCTAAATATAACATCCATCCACCCTAGTGGGGTGGAAAGATCACCACCTACCCCTATTAATAAAAAATAAAAATAGATTAAAATATAGGGCATAAAATGTTTCAAAAATTATGATTTTTTAAATATCCTCATGGTCATCTCCAACCCCAAGATCCATAAATTTAATTATTTCAACATCCACGCAATACATGTGCTTTAGTGCAAGAAAATATCTCTAAATGATCCTCTCTCATTGTTTGTTCAAACACCTCACATACAAGACATTCTTGTGTGCCTCAATATTTCCAGCCTACATGCTCCCCAATCCTTTTGAATTCACTCACCTCACATGCTTAAATAGGACCCCAGATTCAGTTCACCATGAATCCCCATTCATGACTATGTATATAAACATGTGCGAATATAACCTATAGAAAAATATCAGAAAATCTAGATATAATGGGGGAATATAAAATAGAAAATGTTAAATTATAAAAAAAGATGAAACCCCAATAAGAAAATAAGGAAGACATTACTAGGCCTAGGGAAATACCAATCCTAGGGTAGTTAACTTCATGTACACGGCATACCCAAGCATATCCCCTACTTCTCTAATCCACTCACATGCACGTGCATCACCTAATCATGAAACTTCAATCTCCAAGTTCATTGATCCCAGACTCTGTTTACACAACCCTTCTACCTCTTATCTATCCACAATGATCCACATTATCTACTCCAACACTATCATATTGAGTTGCCAGGGCCGAAACAATGAAATTAATGAGACTATATATTAGAAGAACCAAATTTTATAACTAGTCTTGGAAGTAATTCAGTTGAAACAACTACTGTTTTAGTAACAATAAATCCAATGTTGAAACCAATAAGATTAATTTTTTAGAGTAATATGAGACCTTCTCATAAAAAAACTATTATATCCTTGGGTTTAGGATACCCTTACACCCCACCATTACATTGCTGATCATGTTTTTGATGGAACTATTGTTCATATTCCCTCATCAAAGAAGGAATTATACTCTGACCACAATAATAATGGTATGAAATTCATGAATTTAATGATAATGACATTGATAATTAATGAGGGTTGAGTTGTTTCTTAAAATTATTTGTGTGTAGACACTGCCCACATGCACATATTTGGAGACAATACTCATGATCCACTAAATAAATTCTCTTCTCACTTATCACATATAAAATCAGCTACCTATACTCCACTACCTCCCTAAAGCATGCCAAAAAATCAAATAGAGGTTGAAAATATTTATTTCGTATACTTCACTACCATATATTATGTACGAATCATAGAAAAACAAGTAATGAGATGATTGCTCGAAGGATGAAAAAGCTGGTTGGACAAGCCTACTAAACCTAATGATAAAGAAACACAATAGTTTGAAACAATTAATGGTTTTAATTAAATAACGAGCATTCAAAATTATTTTCACACTCATTATAACTATTCCATACTGATGGAACTTCTTAAATAGCCATAAGAAAATAGGTATTTAATATTCATTGATTGTACACCAAAAGAGATTCTTATAATATTTCATCCATTATAAAGAATGAATCACAATGACTTTCTATTCTACCCTTTTGAAAATCTTTATCCAATGGGACTCAATTGATCATCCATTCAATGTGGGAAAATTGATGAAACACTAATTCATATCCCCTCTAGTGTAGCAGATTACACCATCAATGACTCTTAGTTCTTATTTTTTGATTATTTTTTTATATTATGGAATATTATATTATTAAGAGTTAATTATATTTTTTATTTGTTTAGGGTTTAGGTCTATAAATAGGGTGTTCAATGTAAATTATATTAATATTTATATATATTAATTTATTTATATATAGTGTTCTTTCCTGTGTGGGTGTTAGGGATCCTCATTAAAGGACCTGATTTATCCCTTTACAGTGCATCACCATGTATGGGCATTAAACACCCCTCCTGACTGAGCTGGTGGATCATAAGAAATCATAAAACCTAATCAATATAATAACACCCAGCCAACTTAAGGTTATATATCCTATGACATGAAATTTAGAGACTGTTCTCTTATGTGGGGTTGTTATACCTATATTCCCCTAGGGATTCTCTGGAAGGAAATGATTTATCCCACTGCACTGCATTACAAAGTATAGGTGTTGGTTACCCCTTTTGACTTGGGTGGTGGATTAAGATAAATAGAATAACGTAATAAATATAATTACACACAACTATATTTATATAATCTTACCAAAGACTCAAAATTTTTCCAATGTCCCATGATGATCCATCTACCTTTACTTTATAAAGGAAATATAACACTTTCCTAAGAATGCAACTATAGAATGATCAATACTATGACTCAAACATTGACTAATATACCACAAAACCCCATCTTCGACTATTATAGCCATGGAAGCTAACACATTACTTAGGACATAATAATAAACAACTCAATAATATCATTGATTATTTATGTTTCTGTTATAAAATACCATCACTAATTCAGGTTTGAAAGATCACATACATCATCTATGGATGAGGTGTTTTTAGAATTCAGAACTAAAATTCTATTTTTCAAAACTTTTATCTTTTAATAATTTACCAAATCATAAATAAACATGATAAGAACCATCCACATTCAATTAAGTCATCATTTATTAACAATTTCTTAACCCTGGGTACTATGAGACAACTAATCCTACTTTGAATAAGAATATAACCAAAGTAAAAAAAAAATATTCATCTCAAAACTATAATCATATGACAACAAAAAATAAGAATACATCAATAAAAATTAAGAATACAAAAAAATAAACACAATAACTTAAAAATGATCCCATCTATATCCAACTATCCCAACATCATTCCCATCACCTTTCCATACCATATGTACTATCCCACCATCAACCACATCATGATGATACCATAAATATGGAAGGTATTTGTTTTATAATGAAATTACTAAAGGTTCCATAAAAATACTAGGTTATCTCGAAATAAACATAATGTTGGTTTGGGTTTGATATGTTGAGGAGAAGGAAATAGAATGATTTTTAGAGACCCCTTAAATTTATCAAAAATAATATAATATAGGAAATCATGCAGTGATAGGCCTCTATCCAAAAAGTGTATATAAATTTGTCATGAATTCCTAAAGATATTCGATTTAACTTTATCTCAAGTACCCACCTTATTGTGTGGATCCTTAAAACACATCATTTATTTATTTTAAGATAATTAAAAATCCTCACATAAATAATTTGAGGTTTTAGGTTTCCTCATTAATGTAAATAGTGAAACTGTCATGTAAACATTTAATTATGTTCCAATATTTAAAATTTAACTAAAAATATTTTAGTAGAACATTCAATTGAAAATATGATCAGTATTTTGTTCCAACTAGTCAGGGTTATGGTATGATGATCCTTTAGGATTATTTTTAGAGTCACATCTAGAAATATGGGTGTTTTACTAGGAACCATGTCCCTATTCTTGTTCTCATAAAGACCATCCTCTAGTCCTTGTTAAATTATGATAAGCCACATTTTTATTATCTAGAGGTTTATTGGACCCAATATCATTTATGTATCATCCCATATACATTTTATCTTGGTTTTATTATTTTAAAAAATTTATAAATAATCATATATACCTATTATTTAGATAAGGTGATGGGTTATACTCTTATATGTTACCAAATAGCCCTTGATTCAAACCATTTTTAATAAATCAACCCCAACCCTATCTTCCCTCCTATACCAACTATTTTGATCCCAATACCAAGACGCTACTTTATTATTTCCAATTCAATAACCCACATCACAGATCCCACATTAGTTTCCTATCAGTTTTATTATTTTTCACCCTTTATAAATAAATTTTCCCATCACTTATTGAGGTTATGTGTTATGTTTTACTCCTACATAGTTAAAATTATTTTAATAATTAAAATTTTCTATATCATACATGGAAATATTCATATTGAGTATAAATATTTAATTCCAATTTTTATGTTCAAACCATTTGAGTAATAAATAATATCGGTGATAAGAAATAGTGTTCCACAAAATAATCAAGATTGATTCAGCACTGTGAATAGAACAACAAATGATGATAAAGAAAAGATTTATTTTTTGATTTTTTGTCAAGTAAGGGTGGATGGTTGACATATAATGATGGATTTATTTATCAAATAGGTTTATAACTAAGGATAAACCTACATTTTTGTGTTTTAATGTAAATATTATCATGTTCATATTTGAAACACAATCCAAGGGAGATAAATGTGGTAACCAAATAGTGGAGTTTTTAGAAGTCCATGGAGATTATGAACATGGATAATAATGGAATAATTTTAGAGATCAATAGATAATGTTCTGGATTCATTATGGAGGCTACATCAAAATTATAAAAAATCTAATTTAAATGTGGCATTAGCATAATAATACTAAGGAATAGAATTATGAAGCATAAAGACTTCTAAAATATTCATAGTTTAATATGAAATTGAAAATAACTATGATTTGGAAAACATGTTCATTATAGATTGTCATTATTTTAAAAGTATTATGATCATGAATAGAATCTTTTAGAGAAGTTTAGAAGGTTATTTGGATGAATGAATAAAAATAATGCTCCAACTTGATTGATTACTCTATGAATTATGCATTAGATAAAATTGAATGTGTGTAGGAATAAAATATATAGCTTCATTCACTATAAAAATGTTGTTTTTAATTAATATTTAATGAAAATTTTACATAGACAAATAGTTATTTGTTAAAGCAATCATGATGTGAATGATCATATCATACAATAATAATATATCAACTAAGATGTGACAAAGGATAGGTCTCACCACAATGTAAGGCTATATTTACTTGATGTTTATTGCAAATTTTTTGATTCTTATATGATTCATGAGTCCACATCACATTCCATAGGATATCAATGTGGACATACAGGAAAATGATGATATTTTAGAGGATTTTTCAATTTTATTTCATTATAATTTTTTAGAATAATGTTTTTATATGTATCACACTGTGAAGATGATTGTTGAATTGTAAATTATTAAAGGTGAGGTAATGTCACATTGAAATAAAGGTCTTCATTCCATGATTTTTTCAGATAAATTTTATCTAAAAATTTTGTATGTAATTTAAAAACGAAGTGATATGTGTCATGTTTTTAGATATTTAATTATCGTAATTAGATAGGTTTAACCACATTGAAATTTGTGGTAAAAATATAATGATATAGGATATTAGAGAAAACATGGATTTATCTTTATAATTTATTAATGGGTTGGAGGTTTGGAAGTAAATATAATTATACTATAACAAAACTAAAACAATATATTGATAGACATATTGCTATTAATGAAAGGAGACACTATTAATTGGGGACTCAATACTACATCTAGTTTATTATTGGAAGGCTCATATTTTATAGAGATTAATTAATTCATCTAGATTATTTTGAAGAAGATAAATCATACTATATTTAATTCATGTTTGGAATTATTTTTATCTCAAGGTGTTATTTATTGTTTTTGTGATCATGTGTTCTTTAATGATTCAATTCTCATTGAGAAGTTGTGCACATCAGGACCTAGAAGAGAATAATGGAAAGGTAGTTTTAAATATTGTTTCAAAATCTATAGTTGAATATATAAAATGATACAATTATTTATATTGATCCTAAATAGAACTAAAATACTTTACACTAATACTTTTATTTGAATCCTTTTAAAAGGAAAAAACTAGTAAACCTTGGAGGGTAATATAATATCCCTAAGCCCTGGTAAAGGTAACGATTTCTATTATAGAGTAACGATGAATGAAATATTTGTATCCACTAAAATAGAATTTTATAATTTATTTTTCATATAGGAACATAATT
The DNA here is from genome assembly GCA_963277665.1 of Viscum album. Classification (NCBI taxonomy): domain Eukaryota; kingdom Viridiplantae; phylum Streptophyta; class Magnoliopsida; order Santalales; family Viscaceae; genus Viscum; species Viscum album. The sequence goes on from OY728129.1 coordinate 394,008,999, forward strand.
TTCTGTATGATCCTCAAAATTTTCCTTGTCTAGGTGAACCATGTTAGAATTATTTTATTCATGTGGTTTACTTTTGATGTTTTTGTTTGATTTTTATGTTTGAGAGAAATATACAGTGAGATAGATTGAGTGAATTCTTTACAAATATAGAACAAGATTCATTAATGGTTGATGGTTATGAAATAAATGTTTTAATTTTGATAATAACATGATTCTCCCCATTTCAAGGTTCCACATTAATATATTATAACCCTCTGGTCCCAATAAGTGGTATCTAGTCCCAAAGTTTCTCACATGGTCTTCAATTTTTCAAATATAGTTTCTGTCATTTTTATTATTATATATAATTCTATAGGAAGCCTCATGTATTTAATGGAAAAAGATTTTATAGTTGGAAAAGGTAGATGGTTTTGATTTTACAAGCTTGTGGTAATGATGTTGTGGAGCATATACATCATGATGCATATATGATAAAGCGCAGTGAAAAGTAGCTTGACATAGAGAAAGAAAATATCTTGTTTAGATCAATTACTAATGAGGTATATATGAAAATCATTCATTGTTCTGAGAAATTAATGATGTGGAAAATTTTATAATTAATTTATACGAATTCCATATAGTAGAATAAATTTGAGATATATTCCATAATATTATATTTCAAATTTGGTTGTGATGAGTTATCAAGGGACAAACATGGGGAAAATATTCTACTGAAAAATTGAAAGAATGTGTGCAAGAAGAAGAAAACTATGAGAAAAATTAAAAATCAATTGAGTTAAATAAGATAGTTTTTTATAATAAATATAATTATATAACTATTATTGAAAAAACTTTCAAATCAGAAGATATAGATTTCACCACAAAGTTGGAATGGTGTGATGATTCTGATAAAGTAGTAGAAATGTCTTCAAGCCACGAATACAAAAAATGTATATAAAATAATCCAAGATACATTAAATTATTATAAGAGAAGGTGGATAAAATAGAAATCAATCATAGAGTGGGATACACTTTGTAGAAAATTTTGAATTGAAAAACAAAAGGTTAAAATAATAGTAATTTTCCTTGAAATAACCCATTACTAAGAATAGTTAAAAGATAAATAATAAAATTAATTTACTTAGATATATTGGATATTAATTCAAGGAACATAAATCTAAAGATAATGAGCATAAAGATAATTCCTCATAAAACACAACTTGATGAGAGTTTTAAATAATTGGGATACACTGTACATAACTTTGACCATAAACAATGGGAAAAGACTTAAAAAAATGCCAAAATAGATAGGGAGTGAAATAAAAAATATGAAATCAGAAAATAATAAGACACGGATACCTCATTATTCATGTTATTTATTTTAACTGATTGTGAGTTTTATAAGGTTCCCTCAATAATAACTAATAAGATATTAACTTTTATTGTATCCACTAATCATTAGAATCACTGAATTATTTGGTAGGAGAAAAATTTGTTAAAACCTACTCCATATTGTAAAATATAGATAAGTAAAATAGATAGAATTTTCCAATAGATATTGGTCATATATATCTCAAATTAGTTGCTTGAATCTCTATTTTATTGGTCTCCATTAGGGAAAGAAAAGGCCTCTTTGATTTTTAGCCATTAATAATTCATGAATCTTCCGAACCATGTGGATTATACCTCATTTATTATTATATATTTAAACTCTTTTAACAATTAATTTACTATTCTAAATATTATCATATGGAGTGTCAACTAAAAAAATAAACATATTAATTATCATAGTAGTTATGACTTTATTTTTATAGAAAAAATGCAATGTCACATGGTATAATAGACCATGTCATTACACTAATTAAGGCATAGTGACTTTTACCATGTTGAGGTCGGTAATTTAGTCCATATTATTCATCAATTTCCTATTTGAAATAAATTCTCATTGTATTTTGGGAAAACATAAAAAATCTTTTTGAATAAAACCAAACTCCTTTGGACATGATTATAATAATCTCTCTTAAATTTTGGTAGGAATTATATACATAAATAAGTCCTTATTATTAGACCCTATGTGTGAATTTGATGGGTATTTATCATTGGAAAAAAAATTTGAAATTCCTAATCCTTGATTATAAGCAAAGGACAACCTTTATCCAAACTACATTTTTATAAAAACTAAAAATGTTGATGGAATAATCTAGATGAAACACATGGATATCTTCATATGAACTTGTTTTCCATAAGAAATATATCTATACATTGTATACATTATTATATAATTTCTTTTTTTAATACATTGAGTGATCAGTATAAATGGAACCTGTCAATCTAGTATAGGACATTTCATATGTTCACGATTCTTCAACATAGACTATCCTATTTAAATGAGTATATCACATGTTATTCATCCAAGTAGTTGATAACCTCACATGTCATTTAAATAAAAATGATCATTCATTTCCTTGGTCTAATTTAATTATGGTCTAAAATATCATACTTTACAAACACGAGTAAAATTTTACTCCTATTAAAACATAACATATTCCATAATTGAAAACGTATACAATCATCATTGATTATCCAATCCTCGTGGATTATGTGAGAATGGTGTAAAAATATAATGATTCATATGCTATGAAACTTATCGGTTTCAGGTAATGGGGATTCATAATAAGAATACACCCAAAAGTACATCAATAGTTGTCTGACATTCCATGTGTTATATTTTATTGGTTCAATATAGGTAATAAGTATCGACTTATTATCTCCGGAGTTTAATTTGTATCATATATTTGATTTTACAAATTATAATCATAATTTATAATCGTAATTCATAATTCAGCATGATGATCATCAATTAGGGATAATTAATTATATAATTTAAGGAAATTTTATCATTCTACTTTCTATTTGATATATATAGCACACATGAATGAATGATAAAAAAGATTTTATTTCTTAAAAATCATAATACAATCTCATTGATATCAATTATGAAATATACTAGTGAATAAGGGGTTTTAACACCATGTTTTCTAAATTTTAGCATTAGTAAAATTGGGATTCCATTGTAAGAGACATTGTAAATTGGTTTTTATGTTGGTTATTTTCAACCAATGTGAAAAACTATTTTAGATCGGTTATCATATTAATCTTATAAAAGGAAACATTTGAATAATAGGAAGTGTATTTCATATCAATTATACAATAATAACATGAAATATGATTTATCACATCGATTATTGAAAATAACCTATGGGAAAAACCATATTTCATATCAATTATTGTTTAATTGACATAAAAGACAACGTTTCCTTAATTTTTTACATCAATTATAACATTATTGATGTTAAAAACTATAATTTTAAAATTACTTCCATATCCATTAACCTATAAGTTCAAAAATAGTAATAAAAATGGAACTAGATGACTACAACAAAGATATAGAATCACAACCAAAAATTTACATCACATATTTATTCATATAATTTCAAATTTACGATATGAAATTTCAACATAATATTAAATATTATAAATAAAATAAAATCCAATAAAACCTATGAAATAATATGTTCATTTTCTTTATAAGTGATATAAATATTTTTTAGAATAAGGGTGATGGTCATAAAATCTATATAATTTAAAAGGAATTCATTAATAATGTATTCTAAATATAACTATAAGATACATTAAAAAAAAATATAATAAAATAAAATATTATTGAATTTTTTTATTTCCCCAGTTGAAATTATTAAAAAAAAAATCTAAGAAGAAAATATATATACATTCCTTTAAACTTTTTTAATGATGTAATTTCAATTTTGAACGAATTATTCATATTAAAATTAATATTTTATGAACTTTTATCCAAAATTTACTAATTGTAAATGAAAATTTACCTATTCACACACATATTTGATATTCTATTTAATTTGTCATATTGTCTCTATAAAGTGATTCCATGCCCTATTTAAAATGATATGTATGAAATGAAATTAAAAGTCATTATTATATATATGTATTAAAATATTCAAACATACATATCTAATAATTTGATAAATGTTTCCTGCATATCATCATGCATTGAAAAAAACTATTAAGTTGACTTATATTTTGGAAAAAACTCACACATCATCAAATAGATAGTAATATTATGAAAATAACATGATTAGTTATTTGGTTAAGATAAATAGCACTATGAATATATGTTTCATACCCTTTAAGATAATGAATCATCCAACACTGGATTTCATTATTTTGACGTGTTTCGTAAATACTTATAATTTTTTTTGTATTATTAATTGCCTTCATTATTAATGAAATAAATTTTGGGTCAAAAAATCCATATATTTCTGTGGTATCATACTAAATACAAAGTGTATAAATATAACTAATATAAAATAACCATAATTATTAAGATTTATTAAATTAAAATAACTGAATGAAATATTATAATCAACATATATGGAAATTAATTTCATCATGTGGATGCCAAAAAAAATATTCAATTAAAAGCTCCATGATATCTCTCTTTTAAATCCTAAAAGTCATATCATGCCAAAAAATGTTAGCATCCATTGTAATATCATAAATTTCTAACAATAAATTTGAATATGATTATAATATACGAATTCTAGAAAAAGTAGTACCATAAATTGTTTTCTATAAAATATATTTTTACCTTTAAATTATTACTACAAATATATATATACATATATAATAAAATTCTAAAAACATTAACAACAATATGAAATAAATGATATAATCTATACATAACTTAGAGGTAATTTTTTGGATAAGAATATATGGAAAAACTAAAAATTTACTGATACTTAGTCTGAATTTAGTGATATCACCTTTCAATTTCCTAACCTAGGTTCTGCACACTGGTTCACTGAGCTGGTTTACATCACGACCTCAAGCGTGCCTCCCCATATTCCAGAGGTTTCCGACTAGCTGTGAGGATATAATATCGATCATGGGAAGACTATAACCTCTTTTTATTGGATTAACAAACCAATTTTAATGATAAATATAACCAGATAATATTATATAACTAGAATAATACAATAACAACATAAACAAAACTAGAAATACAATGTCAAAACAAAATAGTAGATATGCCATGCTAAATAAATTTCATGTGTTAAAATGAAAACCCAAAAGTAAAGAAACTAAAAACACACATGGGGGTCCTGAACCACATCTGGATCCCTCACTCTTAATGTATAACAAATAATTCATTTAACATAGGAAAATTTACAAAAACCTATCCTAAAACCGTGAAATCTATTCAAGTACCGATCTGGAATCTAGATTAGGGTGTGAGTATAACTCAGGAGGTGACCACTAACTACCTCTAAAACAATATCCATTCAATAGATGTACATGTCGCTCTATAAAAAAAAGTGTATATGTAAATTTTTATAACATTATCAATTATTATTTATTTATCCACATAAATCCAAGGTTTCCTGAGGACACTTGAACCTCCATACTTTCTTCATCCCATGATAGATTCTAAACTATCCCTAGGGGATATCACATGTGAGAATTTTTGTGTTAGCATTAATTATCAGAACACATATACAAATGTCAATGTTACCATTTATGATCAGAATTCACATTTGAATTTCCATGTTTCCATTGTCCATTTCATAATTTAATGTCCATGTTACCATTCATAATTTTTATAGTTAAATGGACATGTTACTATAAATAATTTCAAAATTCAATGAAAATATTACCATTCATAATATATAAGTGAATGACCATGTTTCCATTCATAATACATGACTTAATAACCATGTTACAATTCACTACTAAATGTCACATATCTCAAAAAATCACAATTTCACTTGTGTCACAATCTCACATTAACTCGTTCACTAATTAATTAATCATACTCAAAAATTTCATATTCACATATTTCAATGATTTAATTCAATTATTAATTATCCACATAAACATCATAATAATTAATCATTTATTTTATAAAATCACTCCCATTAATTAATTCACCAATTAATTAATCATGTTACTACCAATAATTAATTTACCAATTAATTAATTATAGAACTCTCATTAAGTAATTCAACAATTAATTAATCAAAACCATCTAATTAGTTAATTCACTAATTAATTAATCACCTAACATCCATTAATTAATTTATCAATCACTTAATCAAATCCACTATCACAAAATCAATATATTTACTTAAATATTTAATTATTAATTTAACAATCTCTATATCTTATTATTAATTCAACAATTAATTATACATTCCACAATATCTATATCTATTAAGTAATTCATCAAGTAATTATTCATTTCACAACCTCAATATCTCAAAATTTATTCAATTATTAATTATTCAATTCATTTTCTCTATATCTCATAATTAATTCAATAATTAATTATTCCTTTGAAACTATCAGTATTCCAGTAATTAATTCAACATTAAATTATTCAATTCAGTAGTCAATATTCGAAAAATTTAATCAACATTTAATTTTTCCCCAAATCAAACACTTTCAATGTTCCAATAATTAATCCAACAATTAATTATTCCTCAAATCACATTTCAGTGTTCCAATAATAAATTGAACAATTAATTATCCCAAATTCCCAAATCAATTAATTAAATAATTAAACAAATTATTAATGTAATTTAGGAAATTAAATTGATAAATAAATCCTATAGATTCCTTAATTAAATAAATGTTGTTGAAATCATGACTATGATATTTGAATAATAAACCACCTACCTCAAAATTGAAAAATAACGCTCGCTAATAGAAATCCCCAATTTTAGCATTATGACTACATAGAAAGAGAACTAGATCTGAAACCTAAATTCAAGATCATATGAATAAAGATACCAAAATTTTAGATCTATATTCAACAAAAACATATGATATCTTCCCAAAAAAAGATGATGGAGAGATGGAATAGAATAATGAGACAACACGAGATTAGATCCTCTTACCGAGAGGGGTGAAGATATTAAATATTTCCTTAGATTTTCTAGGAACATCGGTAGTTAAGGCATGAAATATGTCAAGGTTCCCTTAAAATCATAAAAGAGTGACTAGGGTCGAGGTGAGGTCAATTTGGGGGATAATATGTTGGATCCGGTAATTAAAAATCTACTTTTCAAATTAAATTAATTTAGGTTCAAGCTTTACTGGGAAGAGGTGAATAGTTTTCTCTAATAGTTCACTTTAACCATGTGCATATTCTAGGGTGGGGGTGAAAATTTTCATCTTTTATGGTGAATTGTTTGAAAAAACATGTTCCATTTTTGAAAACCCTCACTATCCAGGGTTGTACGGTTTACTGGGCTAGGGCACACTATTTGGGAAAGTTGTGCGCTAGTGGTTCACATCCATCTATCCTTCCAAAATTTAACATTTTCACCCAAATTCACCCCTAGGATAAACATAAATGAAAATAACTCTAAAATATTCAAAAGTATAGCTAAAATATTTCTTGTTACGTCTTGAGAAAAGGTTGAGGTTTTAAAATCTCCCAACATTATAATAGCTCATCCTCATGTTGTACTTCCATTCATATCGAGATTCAAACTCAAAAAGATTATGCCATTGGGACCTGATATCCTCTTCTCAATACCATGTTTCCTCCATCACATGCCCATGTTTCCATAATAAATGAAATATCAGCATGATCTTCTCCCACATATAATTCTCTTTGTGATCTAACACACATGTCAGATTCTTTTTAAAGGATACATCTATATCAAGATCAATATAATCAAATTCAATCAAATGAGGAGAATTGACGTGATACAACCAACATTTTGAAAAATAAAAAATGACATTCATAGCATTGAATTTCTGTGGAAGAGAAAATCGTTATTCTATTGGACCGATTCTCTCAACTACTTAACAGGTCTAAGAAAGCTCGGAACCATCTTTCCCTACCAATGTATCATTTGGTGACCCAACCTATGTGACACCAATGGAATACAGGATCACCCTCTATAAAATATATAAGTCATAATTATCTCTCTCTATATTACTTTTGTCTACTCTATGTCATATCCATATTCTTCTGAATTAACGAAACATATTCTGATGAATCATGCCTGAGAATCAGTCCCAAAAACATTGAATCACCTACCTACATCCATCATTGAGGTGATCTACAAGACCTACCCTAAAGAACCTCATACGGTTTGATATGTATTGTACCATGATAACTATTTTTATAGGAAAACTCCACTAAATCTTGGTTATGCTCCCATGATCCACCAAATTCTAGGACACATTGTTGAAACATATCGTCAAGAACATGAATAGTATACTACGATGTCCAATATATCTATGGGTGGAATTACATACTTATAAAACTCTATTTTCGAAGTGCATTCTATATGAAATTCTATAATAACAAAGTAAAACACGATTCATGGTCTAAAAAATAGTATGTGGCACCTCATGTAGGAATTATATTTCCCAAATATACAAATACCTGATGTGATCCACTATGAATGTGTCATGTATAGGTAAGAAATGTGATACCATTGTCAGAAAGTCCACAATCTCCCAAAAAACATCATTCTTTTGAGGTGTCCTCGAAAGACACACCACAATTTCCATGGTAACATTGTTCCACTCCCATTCTATAATGGGTAACTATTTTATCAAACCTATGTTTATTTTTTGTTTTTCATTCACCCACTAAAAGGTGTAGCATCATGTCACAAATACTTATATCTCATTTTTCCGCTCGACCAAAAAAACTATTGAAGTATGTCGTGATAACATTTGGTCACACTTGGGTGCACCACCCACTTAGTGGCATGGGATTCCCACATGAACTCTTAATACATGCATGTAGGCAAAAAAACCTGATTTATAACCCAGATGATCTCACCCTTATCTATGATCCAATCTAAAAGTGTCTCACTAGCTTTAAGGATTTCCCATAGGGTCAATAATTATGGATCCTCATAATATTTCTCTTCGATCCATTTCAAAATGCTAGACTCCACAAAAACTAATATGAGAGTCATCCTCTCCTAATTCTCTTGAACCACAACATGCATCTCTACTAGTAATGTCATTATCTTCCAGTCAGCACTGTAATCATGCAATGCCCATGTCTATGTATTCCTACGTATAGTGTCAGCTATAATTTTACCTTTCATGGGTGTATATACAAGATAAAAAATGACCAAATATACTCAACCCCCCCCCACCCCCCACTGTGGGAGATTTAATTCTTGCTATGAAAAGGTATACTTCAAAGTCTTGTGATCAGTATACAAGGTAAACATCTCAACGAATAGATAATGCCACAAATATTTCATAGAATAAAACATAATATAAAACTCTAGGTTGGGTGTATGGTAGTTCCTCTCATATGGAATCAACTACTCAGACCCATTTTCCACAACTCGATCTCCTTGCATCAACACATCCCCCAATCCCAATTCTAAAAGAATCACAATACACTATATACACCTCACCTGGGATGGGAAAGATAAAAATTAGTGTTAATGTCAAATGCAACCTTGTTTCCCAAAAAAAATTATATCATGATTCTAATCATTAAAACATTACCCCTTATTACTCAATCCCAATAGTGGAGTTCATAAATCAGAAAATTCTAAGTTGAATCATTAATAATATCTTGTTAAACATCATATATGTTCTTGGGATGCTCCCACAAAACTACTTCCTAAACCCTCTCTAGTTCTGTATACACAATTTTCTCAAATATTATGTGACCCATGAAGTGTACCTAATCAATCAAAAACTACCCATTAGATAGCTTGCAGTATAGAAGATTCTCTCTCAGTTTACTTAGGAAAATTCCAAGATGTCGATCGTGATCATTAGGAGTCTTGTAGTATACCAAGATTTCATCAAAAACACTACAAAAAATGAACCATGTATGGATGTAGAAATATATTAAACTTTTTCATAAATACTTCAGGTGAATTAAACATCCAAGATGATATTATGATGAACTCATAATGGTTACACCTACTTCTGAAAGCAGTCCTTAGTATATCATAAGTTCAAACTCTCAATTGATGATACCTGAATCTCAAAAGAATAATTGAGAAAAAAATCTCTTATATAGTAGTAAAACAGATCATTGATACATGAAATATTATACAGGTTCATCACTATTATCCAGTTAAACTTTTGGTAGTCAACACACAAGAAAAGATCCCAGACAGTCTTCTTGGAAAGAAAAAATCAGTGAACCCCAAGGTGATGTAATTGGTTGGATAAATGCATTGTCCTACAAATCATATAGCTAATTCATGATATCTTAAATAACTATATGATCCATTCTATATAATTGAATACAAACTAGATCAAATTTTTGTGTGAGATTAATAGTAAACTCTACATCACTTTCAGCTGGCATCCCTAATAACTACTCAGGAAAAACATCCTGAAACTGATCCACTACTAGTGGATTGATCTCATGCATTACACCTCCATAATCCAATAATATAATTACAACCTAGGCTATTATCTCTTATAGTTACTGAGTAATTATACCTGCTTGGCCCACCTGGATATCCCACTCTCCACGGTGGATGTAGTTGTCACACATAGAAGACGTTAAAGTCACTCTCCTATGGTAACATGTAATGTATGCTTGGTATACAATTATCCAGTCCATAAATAAAATTAGGTAGAAGCATGAAATGTTAAGTATATATAGACCCCATAAAAAATGAATCTTCCCAACTTCATGAGAACATCCCTTTCACAAGTATATGTCGCTAGACCATAATCCCAATGGTGTATATGTCTTCATTACTCTGCTCATGAACTCCGCTTTCAGGCTCCAACCACTAAAAAGTTGTGATGAAATGATAGAATAAGAATCACTACTATCAAATAAGGATCTTGATAATTTATAAGATATAATAATAGTGAGCCTAATTATCAAGGGTATAACCATGCTATCCACAATTGTAGGTTGAATGACATGTAATTATCATGCCCCTCTTCCCTATGATGCAATCTGAGTCCCATGTACTGCACCACTCTTCTGATATGGGCTCTCTTTCCCTGTAACTCCACATCCACTACCTCTACAACCTTATCTAGTATAAATCCAACTACTAGAATAATATGGTATAGAAGATCCCTTTACCACGCCCTAAGTATGTATATGTCCTCTATCACTAAGTGTTTCTCATTAGGTCCTAAATAACTTCTGTAGATGTCCAATACTTCCGTATGACCAACACTCTACTAGTTGTCGAGTGAATAATATGTGGAATTATCCTGACCAACCACACAAGTGGAAGATCTCATGGAAGAGGTTATGTGTAACCAAACATTTCCCCTTGGTACTCCTCATGTTATCACATTGATTAACATTTTCATAACAATTCATCCTACTCTTGGTAGTGGTACCTCATGACAGTCCAACAATAATTATATGTCATGCACTAGAATCCTCCTTCAGGTTCCCCTTATCTTTGACAGGCTAATTCACTACCTCACAAATCTTCTTTAACTAAAATAGGTTAACTTGGGACTTAATATCACATTTAAGCCCATCCACAAAACACATCATTGTAGCTATATAATCCCCTTTTAAAATGATGCAAATCACTGCAAATATTCAAAGGGTCCAACATATTCTATCATATATATACTTCCCTGAGTCGACCTCATGAAATTATCTTACCTCTCCAACCTCGATGTATCTGAATAGAAATTCTCTAAGAACTTCTCTAATAAGTCCTTCCATAGCATACCATCATCATTTCAAGTTAATTCATGAATGTCCCACTAGCACTTCTCTAATATGTGAGGCACATAAGAATCCTAACATGAAAAAATAATTAGGATGAGTCTTTAAATAGTCAAGTATTATTTTTATAGACTCAAACTAGAACTCAGATCCTCCATGTCCACCCGCTTCAGTAAATTCCATAGGCTTCTGCAATTCAAACTCTCATGTATGATCAAACATTCATTTCCGGACCCACCCTGGGTTTCTCTCTATCACCTATAGGAATTTTGATACATTCTCTTATAATGTATCTGTTACATCCTCAACCAGCAATAGTAGTACCTCTGGGTCCACTACTGGAGGATCATCCATATCCATATCCTCTAACCGTCCTCACAAAAAAACATCATGGAGTAATATTCTCTAAAATTCCTAAAACACATATTTGGACTTAGAACAAAACTTTATCACATTATATAAGAATAAAATAAAAAAATCAAATAAAGTATTTTCCCCGAACCACACCACACAGTCAAAACAGAGGCGCAATCACTACCCTTAACCATCTAACACCTAGGTCTTGGTTATAAAAGTGTATTATAAATATCATATCAGGTTTATCATTAGACACCTATTTAGTCTCATCTTGAATCATTTTACAATTGACTTCGGTTTATGAAAATCTTCAATTCAATTTCCTATGTAATGAAAAATAATTTATGTTCAACAACTTACCCAAAACCTATTTTCCCATGCATGCCAAAAATGATGCATGTCACAAATATTGCTAAGTTCCTATAATGATGTATAAACCCAAAACTTGTGCCATTACAGTCCAAGAGTAAATAATCTATATAAATCTCAAAACAGTTATCAAATCCACTATAAGTGCATCATCCAAGGTGAAATAACATAAACTTCAATAGCACAAAGCAATAATATAATCCCACCATGGGTACTTTAAATTTCCCCCATACATGGGTTAGTTACTCCAATGAATGAGAACTTAGCAAGGTCCTAACTCTTCCTATTCTCTTTTCCTCTTTTTCTAAATAGTAATAAAAAATTAAAAAAAAAATAAAATTGGAATCTTATATCCCTTCTGAACGTCCCGACATAGGAGCTACACATTGATACCCTGAGCTGATTCCATATGTGACCTCAAGATAACCACCCCATAAGCATGATGATTCTAACTAAAAATGAGGTTCTAATATCAATCATGGGGAACTAGACCCTCTTTTTGTGACTAACAAACTAGTGAAAATAATAAAAGTAACCATATAATATTACATAACTAGAATTATTTAGTATCTTAATTTGTCTGAAACAAGAAATACACTATCAAAACTTAATAGTATATATTCTATGCTAATGTACGTGACATGTGTCAAAATGAAAATAAAAAAATAAAGGCACCAAAAAATACCTTATGGGTCTTGAACCACATTGGGTTCCCTCAGTCATCCTCTATCCCAAATAAGCAATCTATCTGAGATCATTTTCCCCTAACTTGTCCTACAATCCGGAAATCTATTTAGGTGTTGATCTGGAAGACCAGGTAGGGTGTGAGTACAACATAGTTTTCCATCACCAACAACATATAAATAAATTTTTAGTCAATATCCATTTATGTAGTTTTATAAATTAGAAAATACAATTCATAAGTAAAGATTTATCACAATATAAAGTGTTCTTTATTTTACCATATAACCCCTTGGGTTCCTAAGGACAGCCAAACCTTAATACCTACTCTGTCCCTTTCCAGATTCTGAACTGTCCCCAATGGATATCACATGCCTGAATGTTCGTGTTACCTTTAATTTTCACAACTCATATCCAAATTTCTATGTCACCATTTTTCATCCCAATTCACATTTGAATGACCATGTTTTCATTCACCATTAGATAAATGAAGGACTATGTTACAAATCATAATTTCAAAATTGAATAGACATGATACCATTCATAATTTCATATTTAAATGACCATGTTTCCATTAATAATAAAAAACTTTATGTCCATTTTAATGTTCATAATACATGACTGAATGACCATGTTACCATTCACCACTTATTGTCACATATATCACACTATCTCAATTTCACATGCATCATAGTCTAACATCAATTAATTTATAAATTAATTAATCAAACTCAAAAATTTCATATTTTCATTTTTACCAAAATTAATTCAATAACTAATTATCCACATCAACTTCATACTTTTTCGAAAAAAAAATTTATTACATTATCCCCATTAATTAATTAACCAATTAAATAATCACATTACTCATAGTAATTAATTTACCAATTAATTAATTCAATAATTAATTAATAAACTCAATCCACTAACTAGTTCAATAATTAATTAATCATTTCATTTCAATTAATTAATTATATAATCAGTTAATCAAATCAACCATAACAAAATATCCATAATTAATTAATCAATAAATTATACATTTAATAATCTCAATATCCCATTATTAAATCAATAATTAATTATACATTTCATAATATACATATCTATTAATTAATTTAACAATTAAATATTTATTTAATTATTTCAATATATCATAAATAATTAAAAAATTAATTATTCAGTTCACAGTCTCTATATATCATAATTAATTCAACAACTATTTTTTCATTTCACAATCTCAAAATTTTAATAATTAGTTATTCAATTCCCATTTCAATATTCTAATAATTATATCAAAAATAAATTATTTCCAAAATCCATTAATTTAAATGTTCTGATAATTAGTCCGACAATTAATTATCCCACAAATCTCAATTGAATATTCTGATAAATAATCTAACAATTATTTATACCGAATTCTATAATCCCTTGATTAATTATTTCACTAAATTAATAAATTCAATTAGAAAATTAAATTACTCTAAGATTTTTATAACAGATCTCCAACCTCAAAATTGATGAAGAATGATCGCCAACCAAAATCCCCAATTCTAAAGGAATAACAAAGTATAATTATATTTGGATGCTAATCCTAAATTCAAGATCATATGAATCAAGGCCCCAAAATTATCCATATAGATCTAAAATACTACATCTATATCTAACCAAACTAGAGTATATATTCCCTTTAAAATATGAGGGAGTGATGGGAGCTAAGAAAGAAAACACATGGGATTAGATCCTCTTATTGGGAAGGGTGAAGATCATTAATTGACCCATCATTTCACTATGAACGGTGGTCGGGAAGGCTTTGAATCTATCTGAGAACCTCTAAAATCATGAATGAGAACCTATGGTCTAATAGGGATCAATTTTAGGTTGATATGGGGGTTTGGGTAACTAAAATCTATTGTTTGATTAAATTAAATTTTATGAATGTTTTTAATGGAAGAGGTGCAAAGTTTTCTCTAACTCTATTCCATAATGGTGTGAGTATTCATGGGGTGCATTGTTTATCCTTTTAGGGTGTATTTTTTAGATTGTTTTTCACTATCTATGTAAAATCTCACTATTTAGGGTTGGACGATTAGTTGGGCCAAGGTGCCCGGTTATGGAAAAACATGCTCCAACCATAAACAACCCTCATTACTTCCAAAACTTCACGGTTTAACCCAAAATTTCCAAAGTTAAAAAATGGTAATTACATAGAGCAAGTCATAAGTGTACTTGAAAATGAGCCTAATAAATCTTCACGAATGCATAAGGTTTTTCACATCAGTGTGAAATGTTATACTTTCTCATTTATTTGTAATATACTATAACATTACCCTATATCAATCCATCTCCATTTTTCGAGGATACCTGACTTCCCCAAAATAATATATAATATCATATGAAAAAATAATCTACTAAGGATATTAAACATATATGTCACAGTATATAGGATGTTATAGAGTATGAGGTGTCGGAGTTGTATATGTAGGAATAGGTGGAGGAGTGGGATATATAAGAGAAGTTTGAGGAGTGGGATATGTATCTTGAAACTATCATTTCATGTCTGTAAAAAACAACTATATCAAAGCTCTAATACTCTCATCTATAATCTCACACATATCTTGAACGTTAGCTTTTAAATCATTAATTTTTTTCTTTTATATACATCCTCCTTTAAATAATATCCATAATGACCCAACACTTTTTAACAAATACACCTATCTTTTATTCTCATAAGCAACTCAGGTGTTCAGGTTTTACCAATCTAGAAGATAAAATATCCTTCCCAACCCCATGTATGATTGTTCCATTTGTTCTATGATCTTAAATGGATTCCCATATAGTATATTTAAAAAAAATCTATTAGTGAATCATTATGTATAAATAGTTGAAATAATTAAAACAACTTAATAACTCCTTATAATTCTCTCAGCTACTACCCTATAGTCTTTTATAATATTTTTTCTGATTTTCTTATGCAGGCTCTATTCTATTTTTGATTTCAAGCTTGATGGAAAATGTTTTAACCTTTGTAGATCTTGAAGTCCCAGATCTCATTTTTTTAAATTTAATATCCATAACTTGTTCTTATAATAACATATACCCTATAGAATATAATGTATGATGGTATGAATTTTTTGATTGGATATCCTAATGATATATCCTCATTTTTTATATATTAAGGAAAATCAAATAAATCATATGATCATAATTATAAAAAATTTTGTAAAAGATGAAATTTCACTTAAAAAATGATTCTCATCATCTATTTTCAACAATCCTATTCTATGTATCCTAATCTAGAAAACATTATATATCTCATTAATTTTTATTTTACCATGCCCAAAAAATAAAATCTTATATTAGAGATGATTTAAAATCCATCAATCTCGTAGAAGAAAAATATAAAAATTTCTTCCAGACTTCTCCAGTGCCAAGTATATCATATGTCATCGAATATTTATAGAAAAAAACATATATTAATAAAAAAACCATGATAAGTAAAATAATAATAAATGATCTAACTAAAATTTTCTTCCACAGCTGAGATAGTGTCTCTTTTAGATAGTTCTCCGATGAAAAATTAAAATGTTAATTTTTTCATGAGATTTCATCGCAACAATAGTCCTATATAAAACTAATATTTTTTTAATCATGTGCTATCATTTTTAACCTCCTAGTAAGCCTTCTCCTCCCCTATATAAGTATAAGGATCCTATGTAAATGGATTATGGTACTCTTTAGTATATGTATATGTAATGTATTTGATAAAATATCACGATGACTCAACTATTTTATCTGACTTTATCCTAAAAATAAAATAAAAAGAACAATTAGTAAAAAATATACAAATCTGAATATAAAATATAAAATTAAATAAAATTGGGAAAATTATCTAACAAAAACTAAACTAAAAAAAATACATTTATATTCATATTTGAAAATATAGTTAACTAAAATACTAAAAAACTCTTGGTAATATTAATAATAGTTAAAATGATATAAATAGGGTAAAAATAATGTAATATATTATACAAACCCATTTCTAACATACAAATTTGAATAAAAATTTTAAAATGATACAAAAAATCAAAACAATACAAAAACCCACTCTTTATCATATTCATTATAGTAGTTAAAAAATCTAAACAAATATAGACAAATTTATGTGCCATAAAATGAAATAGAAAAAATAAATGATTATATAAATGAAAATATTCTATATAAATTTGAATAATAGTTGGAAAATGGAAAAAAAATACTAAAATGTTAGACAAGAAAAAATATATTTTGCTTGTAATATTAAGAGAGTAGTAAAAGATTGTTTTCCCATTTCCATCATCATGATCATTCCATATAGAATAATCCTTGTCTATAATATGGTCATCAATATTCTTTGATGATCTTTCCTTGTAAGTAGGTATATTAAATAAATCATCATTGTTGTCATCTTTTTCATCACCAAAATACAATTTTCCTTGAAAAATTATAGACCACAGTGTTGTTTATGGATAAATAACATAGAAAATTTGTTTTTCTTGGGCTTCCAAGAAAAAAGGATCAACTATTTATTCCAATATATTAAAGTTTTCTTGTTATATAAAAAATTCATCATGTTGGGCACAAATATTACCAATAAATTATTTTTAGTTAAACTTTGGGACTCCAAATTTAATATAATAAATTTTCCATCATTATTTAATAACTCTATAATATTCACTTAACATGAAGATTGAGTTTTTGTGTTTTGTACTCAAAACATTCATTGCATCTACAAACACTAACACACTAATATTATCATCTAAAATTTTTTTTATTGGTTTCAGGTATAAAATGTAGAGCCAATGATGTCATACCAAGACCATGTTATCAAATATGAACATGGCCTGCCCACTAACCATTCCAATGTTTTTGATGCATCTCATAGATCATAAATAGACTCTTTAAACAATGGAAAAATATTATAATCATTTAATATATATATATATATTACTTTGTATAAGAAAATTGACATATTAATATGAAATATAATATATGGTTGAGCATCATCAATATTATTCAAGATTTATAAACACACCCACTTAACTTGGAAACATGTCAAAAAATTCACTTTTATTATATGAACCCACATTCCCAAAAAATAGAATCATTCATGTTGAGATGTAGGTTACCCAATGTGGTCCTCTATAAACAAGAAGTTTCACATAACTTTGGAACCTCCTCAGAAATATACTTCTCAACAATGGATTGTTTTGGTCGATATGGATTCTTAAAAAATCCCTTGAATCTATTCATATAACATTCAAAATCATATATAAAATGTTGATATAAATTCCCTTAAAGTTTTATTTTTCACTCAGAATGAACTATTTACTGAACTATTATATCAAAAAATATGTTGGAAAGTACACTTCTAGTTGAAAAGGTTTAAAACGTCAACATTTTATAAATTGTTTATTAAATTTTGTTAAATCACCATATTAAAAATGTAATTAAAAAAATAAAAAACATTATTTATAGTCATTATGACACATATGAGAAATATTCCACCCAATAAATTTTGTAGTTTCTATTTCATCATGACATGATAATACATATATTTCATGCCTATTATGTCCATGTCTATTAGTGATGTTTTTCACATCTCTAGAATTACTCGGTGACACATTGATACTATTGAGACACTCAAAAAAAATAATTTTATCCCTCTTATGTAATGTATGGAAATATTTATAAAGGTAAACTCATCATCTATTAGGAGTGGGAGCTAAATCCAAACGTATTCTCATTGACAATAAGCCTAATATTGCGTTAAACCCATCCTCATTTTTTCTTTTATCATCTAAAAATATTCTAATAAAACTTTCAGAAATATTATTCTAAAAATGCATGAAATTAATTTTGTGTTATTCAACATGATTTATCTAATATGGAATATTATAAATTATTAATAATTAATTCCTTATATTTAAATCATTATCAAATTTTTGTGTCATTATGAATGTGATGTCAAGGAATTTTACCCTCTCCAAATACAATTTTCATGAATTGTTTTTTAATGAAATATCAATTTTTTGTCAAATTATAAATGAAAATTTTAATTTTAAATAAGATTTATCCATAGAAGAAACCTTCAATGTCTCATGCATACTGTTTTTATCTGATATTCTAGTTGATATATAAAGTCCTTTCATTGTAAATTATACAAGATTTATGCTTCTTAAGATTGTTTTCAAAAGAATTTCCTTATTCTAGGAAGTCACTTACAATGAACACAATAATTTCATACTATTGAAAATATTTCATTTTATAAGAATAAAAAACATTGATACCATTTTGTAGGGTCGTGAAAATTCCGCTAAGGAGAAGAAATACCCATGAAGTCACTTTTCAAAAGGAATTAAGATCTTCTATAAGTTTATCATGGTGAAGGGACTCAAATTAAGTTGTATATAATTGAAGGAACTTGAATGAATTAATTTTTTCCAACGGCCTGCCTACCATCACCGGGAAAGGTATTCGTAGAATATGGATCGTGAAATGCTGGGTATGTGGGACAGTCCACAAACTGCTGGCCCATGAAACGATGGCCAACAAGAAGGGAAAACCGTGAACTGCATCTGCCAGAAATGTTTTGCAAGGAAGAACGTCTACATACCATTTCCTGAACCCCTCAATTCACGGATTAAGTGGACGAGCAAGGTTTTGCGAGCCATTATCATTAACAATTGTCTCTGCAAACCCTGGTTGACTGAGTCTTCCATGGGTTAGAATGTTGCATTAATGGGATTCCAAAAATAGTACCACGTGCCCAGTAGATACGATCACTCAGATTCTCTATAAAAGGAGCATAGTAGATGATGAGAAATAGTCAAAGAGGAGACAAATTGATAGAAGGACCGGAGGAAAAATCTTGAGGGAAACTCATAGGTTACACTATGGATTCCGTCTTGTTTCATCAATGATGCACAAACCATGAGCCACTTCTTTTGTAGGTATAGCCGGACGTGAACTAGAAAAATGGGGAATTGAATAATAATAATAATATGAACCGAGAACCCATTTGTTGAAAAGAGAACCAAAGACTTATCTCGAATGAATTTCCTGTAAATGGTAATTCCACCAACCCTCCTTCAATATGGCTCTATGCGTAGCGTACCACTACATTGACTAAACCTGGCATCGCATACCCAATCGATACACGGATATAATCCAAATCGTCATGGTGATCTTCATACCTCTATGGTACATGGTTGGCGATACCCATGCCCACATACCACATCTTTATGTGGATGGACATCCTACCCACATACAACTACGGTATGAGGATCCTTCCCCATCCCGCCTGAGAAACCAGTACATGGAATGGTTTGTTTTCGGGTACTATTCCCTTCGATTCCAACCTCATCCATCCATTACCATCCAGTACTCCGTAATCCATCCTTTAACTAGTTCTCTAGCACTATCCCAAATCCACCTAAAAATCCATCGGACCCGTATGATCGGGCCATCGGGTGCATTAGTGTGCCCCGTTGAGTCTACATACCCATGGTAAGTGGAATCAAGAAGGCCCTCCCAAAAAGGGTGGAGGCTTCAGGAATGTATGTAAGGATATATTACCATGATAACCTATAGTCCAAAGTTGGGAAGCTGACCTAAAATTTCCTATTCTTAGGATTATGGTGATCAGATTCTTTTCCATTTAATAAGGAACAATGATCAGACGAAGGGGTTATGTTTTCTCCCCCCATTGATCAGGATGAAACTCCTCCCCTTCCTAGTTCATGCTCTGGGGCCCTCCCACTGTGGTAAGTCCCCAATCCTCTAAGGCAGGTCTTTGTGACCTTTAATTCCATTTCACATGGATAGGTTCATTGCTTCGCACCCTCACCCACGTTTTCCCCAGCCTCTTCTGTCGCGGGCTCTCCCTCCCCCACTGGTAGGGGAGGAGGCATGTGCATTGTTGAATCTTTAAAATCCTATTTTATATTAAACCAAGCATGACTCACATGGTCTTAGAGTTCTGTGAGGATTAAAACATCAACACATCATCTGAACTATGAGAACTTTGATTCCTAATCAAAATAGGATATGTAGGACTCCTACCAGAAGGCCTGATCTTAAAAGGGTTCCAATTCCAAAAGGTTCCACCCAACCATGCCCCCCACAAATGGGAAGCTTCCATGCATAATCCACAAACATCTTTTGTACCTCTCGAACCCCTCGTTGGTTAATTTTCATGATCACAATCACCCTCTTGTTTTATTAATCTTGTTTTCAAGTGTTTTTGTTGATAGGCATGATTTTAGGTGCCAAGGAATTGGGCCAAGAAGGCCAAGAAAGAAACAAGGCAAAGTGGACTGAAATTCAGTCCACCGGCCAGCCGATGGAGGCCTGGACAGAAGGAATCCTTCTGTCCAGACAACCGGCCAACCGCTGTCACACCAGCGGCCAGCCAGTGGCACCCAGAAAGAAGAGGTTGCTACTGCCTCCTCACCGGCCAACCGGTGGCCTCAGCACCAGCCAGCCGGTGGCACCCATCCAGAACAGTGACACCTACTGCCTCAGCACCGGCCAACCGGTGGCTTCACCACCGGCCAGCCGGTGGAGCCTGAGCCCGAATCCCTCTCCATTTTGCACACACCGGCCAACCGGTGGCCCTGTACCGGTCAGCCGGTGGAGGCAGTCAAACTAGTCGTTGGGCTTTTGACCAGCCTGTCCACTTGCCTCCCAACGGCTCCGAAGCCCTTTCCAACGGCTCCGAAGGCCTCCAACGGCCATATGAGGGTTCCCCCTCTATAAATAAAGGACCTTGAAGCCCCGGATCAAAACCGGAACTATAACCAAGCCACGGAAGCCCACGGGGAACATTTTCCATCATTTGGCGAACCTCCGGCGGATTCCTCCAAGGGAACTCCTATAGCTCCAACTCACTTCCACATCCAAGGAGCACCTCCAAAGAAGCTTGGGAGCGCCCTTCATCAGCTCCATCAATCCATTGGCGCCCAAGACTTCCCCATTACGGTTTTTATTGCTTTATTTATTTTGAGCTTCAATTTGGGTTTGTGCCTACAAACCCCCAACTCTTTCTCTCATCCTCTCTCTTGGGTTTTCGCACCACCTTCAAGGTGTGAAGAGGTTGGTCAAGCCTTACCTTGTAAAAGGCTTGAGACATAGGTGAGCTAGCCTTCACCTGTAAGAAGGCTAGTGGGTTCTTGCTCAACCATTGAAAGCAAGTGGGTTCTTGCAAAACCATTAAAAAGCAAGCTGTAATAGGTGAGCTAGCCTTCACCTGTAAAAAGGCTAGTGGGTTTCTTGCTACAACCATTGAAAAGCAAGCGGTAGAATCTCTCAATGGTTGAGTTGGGAGCGGAGACGTAGGCCGGGTTTTATGCCGAACTCCGTTATCAATTTTGTGTCTTTCCTCTTTTATTTCCGCTGCATTTCAACTTTGATTTTAAATTGATAATCTTTTTTAAAAAGGCAATTCACCCCCCCTCTTGCCATCACTTCCTTTATTTCTCCGTACAAAAATTGGTATCAAAGGGAAAATTTGAGTAATACCCTAACCGGTTTCAAATTCAAGATCTTTTTTTGATGGCTTCCACTTCTTTCGCCCCCGAAGGCTATTCTTTGGGTCGTGCTCCATTTTTTGATGGAACCGACTACACTTATTGGAAAACCCGCATGACTACTTTTCTTAGAAGTATAGGTTATCCTATTTATAAAATTTTCATGCAAGGTTACACTCTCTCTTCCCCCGATGAATCCAAATGGACCCAAGCCGATATTAGAAATTTCGAGCTTGATGGCAAAGCCATGAACGCTCTACATTGCGGCCTTGATCGTAATGAGTTCAATCGAGTTTCCACATGCACATCCTCACATGAAATCTGGAAACTTTTGGAGGTTACCCATGAGGGGACCAACAAAGTTAAGGATACTCGGTTGGACATGTATCGACAAGATTTTGAAAGTTTTACCATGCATCCATCTGAATCTATTTCTGAAATGTTTACTCGTTTTACTGACGTTTGCAATGGTAGAAAATCTCTTGGAGATAATATTTCTGCAGAAACAATGGTCAAGAAGATCCTATGGATCCTACCAAACTCATGGGCTCCGAAGGTCACGGTAATCCAAGAAGCAAAGGACATCAAGAATATGCCGGTAGAAGAGCTCATCGGATCCCTAATGACCTACGAAATCACAATTAGGAGGCAAGCTGAAAAAGAAGGAAAACCGATCAAAGTTCCAAAGAACATCGCCTTCAAAGTTCAACAAGAAGATAGCTCCTCCTCCTCCTCCTCGTCTTCCTCATCAAGCGGCGATTCCGAAATGGAGAACCTTGCCCGCAAGATGCACAAATTAATGAAGAAGCACAAGAAGAAGAAATCCCGCAAGGCTCAACCCAACGAAAAATCCGAGCCCAAGGTAAAATGTTACGGGTGTGGCGAGAAAGGCCATTACAAGCCCGATTGCCCACTCAACAAGAAAAAGGACAAGCAAAAGGAGAAGAAGAAGGCATTCAAGGCCACATGGAGTGATAGCTCCACATCCTCCTCCTCCTCCTCCTCGAGTGACAACGGTAACAAATGCCTAATGGAATTTCATGAGGTAACATCTTCCGACTCCTCTTCCTCTAGTTCTTCAAATTCTTTAAATCATTTATCCTATGAGGATCTCCAACATGCTAGAGATCAATTGGAGGAAGTTTTTCACGAACTTTCTTCCAAATTTGTTTCTTTAAAAAAGAATTTCAAAAAACTTACTTCCGAAAAGGAACAACTTCTCAAAGAAAAGGAGGAGTTGTCCCTCAAAATCCAAAACCTTCCCGATGTTGATTCCATGGAATCAACAATCAAAGATCTAAGGGAGACTCTAGCCAAGTTCACTCAAGGTGAACAAAATTTGAACAATTTGCTAGGTTCCCAACGTGTTTCTAGAACCACCCAATGGCTTGGCTATTCCAAGCAAGCTTCCTCTTCCCATGCACCTACTATTTTTTTAAGGGGGAGCTCTCAATTTAAATTTTGTAATTATTGCAAAAAACCCGGGCACTTAATCTATGAGTGCAATTGTAAAAATGCCCGGTATGGCCGCCCCAAAAGTATTTTCTTCAATGATGAATTTTATAGGAGATGACCCGCCACTAGACAAGTGTGGATTGAAAAATCCCTTCTAGCGAGTCTCTCCGGGCCAAAATTTGTCTCGGTTTCAAAAACCTCTCCCCGGTGATTTGTTGTTTTTATTTAGGGAGTTAGGATCGTTTAAGCCCTTTTGATTTCAATTTCAAAATTTTCGATTCCAACTTTCAATTTCAACACTTGGTATCAAAATTTTCATTTCAAAATATTCAATTCAAATTTTTCATTTCAATTCTCTTTTCAAAACTTTCAATTCAAACTGTTATTCAATTTTCTTTTCAAAACATTCAATTCAAACTGTTATTCAATTCTTTATTCAAAACATTCATTTCAAATTTTTTATTCAAAACATTCAATTCAAATTTCAAAAATTTCAATTGGTTTAAAACCTTTTTCCCTCAATCAAGTTTTATGCCCCGTGCTATTTTGATAATCACAAAGGGGGAGAAAATTCTTGATTGATTGGGGGAAAAATCTTTTAAAGCATGCCTTTCATTTCATTTTTACATTGTTTGTTTTGGTGATTGTGATCATCAAAATAGGGGGAGATTGTTGTACCTCTCAAACCCCTCGTGGTTTAATTTTCATGATCACAATCACCCTCTTGTTTTACTAATCTTGTTTTCAAGTGTTTTTGTTCATAGGCATGATTTTAGGTGCCAAGGAATTGGGCCAAGATGGCCAAGAAAGAAACAAGGAAAAGTGGACTGAAATTCAGTCCACCGGCCAACCGATGGAAGAGCATCGGCCAGCCGATGGAGGCCTGGACAGAAGGCATCCTTCTGTCCAGACCACCGGCCAACCGGTGTCACACCAGCGGCCAGACGGTGGCACCCAGAAAGAAGAGGTTGCTATTGCCTCCTCACAGGCCAACCGGTGGCCTCAGCACCGGCCAGCCGGTGGCACCCAGCCAGAACAGTGACACCTACTGCCTCAGCACCGGCCAACCGGTGGCTTCACCACCGGCCAGCTGGTGGAGCCTGAGCCCGAAGCCCTCTCCATTTTGCACACACCAGCCAATCGGTGGCCCGGTACCGGTCAGCCGGTGGAGGCAGTCAAACTAGTCGTTGGGCTTTTGACCAGCCTGTCCACTTGCCTCCCAACGGCTCCGAAGCCCTTTCCAACGGCTCCGAAGGCCTCCAATGGCCGTATGAGGGTTCCCCCTCTATAAATAAAGGACCTTGAAGCCCCGGATCAAAACCGGAACTATAACCAAGCCACGGAAGCCCACGGGGAACATTTTCCATCATTTGGCGAACCTCAGGCGGATTCCTCCAAGGGAACTCCAATAGCTCCAACTCACTTCCACATCCAAGGAGCACCTCCAAAGAAGCTTGGGAGCGCCCTTCATCAGCTCCATCAATCCATTGGCACCCAATACTTCCCCATTATGGTTTTTATTGCTTTATTTATTTTGAGCTTCAGTTTGGGTTTGTGCCTACAAACCCCCCAACTCTTTCTCTTATCCTCTCTCTTGGGTTTTCACACCACCTTCAAGGTGTGAAGAGGTTGGTCAAGCCTTACCTTGTAAAAGGATTGAGACATAGGTGAGCTAGCCTTCACCTGTAAGAAGGCTAGTGGGTTCTTGCTCAACCATTGAAAGCAAGTGGGTTCTTGCAAAACCATTAAAAAGCAAGCTGTAATAGGTGAGCTAGCCTTCACCTGTAAAAAGGCTAGTGGGTTTCTTGCTACAACCATTGAAAAGAAAGCGGTAGAATCTCTCAACGGTTGAGTTGGGAGCGGAGACGTAGGTCGGGTTTTAGGCCGAACTCCGTTATCAATTTTGTGTCTTGCCTCTTTTATTTCCGCTGCATTTCAACTTTGATTTTAAATTGTTAATATTTTTTTAAAAGGCAATTCACCCCCCCTCTTGCCATCACTTCCTTTCTTTCTCCGTACAACAACATCATCCAAATGATGAGAAATTTGATTCTCGATCAAATCATGATATGTAGAACACCTTTCAGAAGGCCCAAGCTTAAAAGGGTTCCCATCCATAAAGTGTACACCCAATCATGTTTCTCAAATCAACAGCTTCAATGTGTAATCCCCACATAATAAGAACTAAGTGGGTTATGATTCCTCTCCTGAGGATACGTATGAATCCCCCCTTGTCGGCCTGATCCCAACACCCAGTCATTTTTTGTCCACCCTAGATGAAGATAAATTTCGAAGCCCCATACTCTATAGCTAAGTCACCATCAACTCTTTGGCATAAAACATTTTATTTCTAATGATGATCTTGGAAACTAAGGGTAGCCGATGGACACAGTCTTCGGGAATCAACCAAAGATTCATGAACATATGAACACGACATAAATCTACAATAGAGTCCCAAAATATGAAAAAAGCTTCCCATGGAAGGGTACGGTAAGCCTGACCTCCCATCCTCTCAACCAATGGTGTCCTCAAATGCCATTGTCCAAATCGTCAGCTGATAAGTTCCTACCTTTGGAATGCGGGTCCATGAATCATGGATACAAAGGCCATTGGGAATTTTTGGCTTTTCCAATAAACCCATTAGATACCATATAAAGAATTTATATCCTAGAAGGACCGATTTCATGAGTGCTTGGCCCTCACACAGTCATCCACTGGGAACAACAGTTCCCCATATGTTTAAATCAACCTTATTTAAATGATAATGATACTAAATAGGTCAAAACAAAGGAATAGTAATTTCGACGAGAGCCCAACCCTATAAAAAATGGACATTTGATGATCCTTTTCATTCCATATCCACATCACCTGAAAATTTTCCACCTCAGAGGTGGAACAAAAATGGTGAACCCGACTTGAATCATTATCTAAGCTGGTGGTCTCATATCACTTAGGCCCCTTTGCCCTGTAGTAAAAGAAAATCGGAAGGGTACCAAGCTGAATGGCCAAATATTCATATGTTTAAAGGAATGATACATTTACGATGTTTAGCAGTTTGTACGTCATACATGTATTGCAGGATCATGTATAGAAACCTTAGATCCAAAAGACATCCCCATGATCCATGACGAATCATGAATCAATGATCCTGTAGGCAGTCGGGGCCTCATTGAAGAGCAGGACCCCTTCGCCAACCTATCATCTTCAACACTGGGTATCCAACACTATGATCAAAGAGTACCACCAAAATGGTACTCTTCCCACAATGGATGCTAAAAGGAAAGCCCTCCATTCCGTGAAGGTCTCCTAGTTGCCTCTTCAACCACTGTTGGTACCTCTGCACATGGCGACCCCGATGGTCGTCTTAACCCGTTTCAGAAGCCTGTCTCTAGAATGTGACAACGACTACCTCCCATACCTTAGGGATGCAGATGAATTAAATATGGACATATTCATCCCCACTACAAAGGGGCCCTACCTATGGGCCCCTGCCAGAGAGCATCACCACCGAACCCAGACAACTAGACATCCTCCCACCGAGGATGATCTTATACCGAGGGCACCTACCAAAGACCAGAATACTCGATCCACTCAGGCTTCCCACGAAGGGAAGAAAATATATAACTAGGGACATGCTATCACCCTGGTTCCTAAGGAGATACTCTTTCATACTAATGTGATGAAGTTCAATGGGAAAACACATAACTCTGCACTCTCCACTCAAACCCACTAGGTAAATAGGGTGGAACAATAAAACCACTTTCATGTTTTTGTTAGGGATCGTTGGTCTCGCTATGTAGACATAGTGGCATGCTATAGTCCGATGAAAATATCTTCCAACTAACTACATGTCTGCCACCAAGATAGGGCAGCAATTGGATATATGTAGGCACAAATACCTATTAATGTAAAAGAAGCTCTCCACACAAATAGGGAGGCACTCATCTATATGTAGTCAAAAACACCTACTGACGCATTTCAATACCACCATCCAAATAGGGTGGCATGAAAATATATGAAGAGTCAAATTCCTACAAATGCATACAAAGCCCGTGAGACAAATACAGCAGCACGTGAGCGGATGAAAATCCCCACTCGTGTATATGAATACCACCAGTCAAATATGGTGGCAACTGGAGAATAAAACCAACGACAGACTTGTTCCTATGTCCCAGTATAGGAGAAGTACCAGTACATACTGGCAAATTATGGAAGAGCAGAGCATGAGAAAACTCCTACTCTAACATTGGAATAGGCCTTCATACCCATTCTATCCAAAGATGTATCTCAACACATCATGGCCATGATGAAAGAACAGATGTCGATTCTAGACCATATCCTTCAAACATTATTGGATTTCATTACATCGATGGAAAAGGTGATAAATTGGGCCCAGGACTCGATTTATCTAACGAAATGACTCACTCGTAAAATGAGTTAGTCACTCCGAAGCAGTTATGCATCCATGATCTAGTGTAGGAGGGTCGATGTCAATATCCCACAACATACCGACAACTAGATCCAAAAAAATACCCATTCAGACTAGGGGACGCTGGTCCAAAGTGGTGGCCGCTCCAGGGTAGGTATATATCCCTTCCAAAACTCAATATTCTCGTCCGCATATCCCGAAAACATTATGGGACCCAAGAAGATAGGGACCCACATATGACGGACATTACTAATAACAGATGGCCAGTGACCCACAAGAGTGTGAAAAAAAAGGAAAAGTTCCAAAGGCCACTGGACAATGAAGAGAACATCCACGATCATGTTGTGATGGATGCTAGGGTTCTCGACACCCTCAAGAACATATCAACAAAAGATAAAGACCCTGTCATTCCATTACCAAATTATGGAAGTGGCAGTAGCAGCTACAATGGTCCCCCCTGTAATGTCACTACCAGCGGCTCTAAATGTCCTCCACAGAGCACCCACGGGGTCTTACTCCATGGATCTAGAATGATCGATCATGATATATTATCTCCTAATGCATGTTGTTGTATCCCTCCACTTGACCTGATGATCAGAAAGCAAGAAGTTTATCCCCTTGTTTTTGTTCGCCCAGATGGTCCTCCCCAGGGTATACGCTGCAGATATGATTCTCCATGTAGTCGTACATCATGTCAAGATTGTATTCCTCACCATGATGGCAGTCATTGTGAAGGCCCTCCACGCAATGACAGTTTCTGTGAAGGTCCTCGCCATAGTAATACCATGCAATGACATGGTCCTTCTCTCATTGTAGTACATCCCAATGGTACTCCTCAGGATGTACATTGCAAAAATTATTTCTGTAGCCAGGTATCAAGTCATGATGGCAGTCCTCGCTATAATGATGTTCATTCCAAAGGACCTCCCCACAATGACAGTTGTTGTGAAGGTCCTCACCATAGTGACGTTGAGCTATAAAACGGTCTTCCCCTTACTATAGCCCACCCTGAATGTCCTCTCGATGGTACACACAATCAAAACAATCCCCATGGTCGGGCATTAAGTTTCCATAGTGGTCCTCTCCATCGCAACACCAATTGTGATGGTCCTACTCACAACCTAAATATATGCTGCAAAGAAGGTCCAACCCTTGATGGAACAAATATGATAATTCCCTCCAATTATGAGGATCTCATAATGGAGTCAAAAACATCATGAACTCTTTCTATTAAGAGTGATATTATTTCTCAACCAGAGGATGGATCGGGGCTACGCTCATCTTCTGAACCACCCCCACGGCGTCTGCAAATCGATTAGGCTCCCACTAGCTCTGTTTCTTGGAATGAAATCATCAATAAGTAGTCAAGAAGGGAATATCAAGTAGAGGATCCTCCAAAAAAGAAATAGTATGATATGTTACTTGTGAGAAGACAACTAGTTAAGGATAATATACAAGTGATGTATTGGCTAATGACCACTTCTCACTTCGACATTCCAGGTGAATTTTCAATGGAATGCATGCATTCCATTCACCTCAATATATGGAAAAATCCTCAAAAGTAGAAAGAAAAATTCCTACCCTAAGAAGGGTATGTGGACCTTGTCTGCACAATAGGGGAGCTTTTTCATCTGACCATCTTGGAAGCCCTCCTATCCATAAGGCATCCACTATCAGAAAGGAAAAAGAAAACCCTTGAACGAGCTTTCCACAATGTACTTCATAAATTTTTTCACCTCATTGGAAATTCCATTATGGGAGTTCACATTCATGGGTGGGGAGAACATGGAGATTTACACATCCCCCCACATCCCATCAAATGGGCCCCAATGGAAATGAAATCCTACAATGTCATTACCTAGATGAAATAATAAAATAAAACCTCTTCTCAAGAAAGATGGGATCCTCAACCAAAATCTGCCCGGAGTACATCCCAAAATCATTAGGGCCAAAGAGATCATCCCCTCAAAATAATATGAGTCAGGTGACTAGGAACATCCACCATGATTCCCGCCTAAGGAAATCCAACCAGATAGAAAAGATCATGTCTTTATAAGACCATAGGTCCTGTGCAGGCCCAATCCCACACTCAGAATACACCCGCACGGGAGTACATGAAATAGAAAGGGTGGAAATAGTGGAAGCTACTGCTGTGATATGAGAACAACCCAATCTACAGGTTTGGGGGAATTTTTAAAATAAAATTGCCTTGTATGACCAAAACATCTAGGCCATAACACATTGACAGGAGAACGGGAACAACTCCAGCCCACAGGGCTAGGGGGGAATTTTTACCCCAAATACATGTAAGGCAAACATCTGTCTTCCACTATCTTGGAATAACGATGGACAGAGTAGTTACCAGTTTTACCACTTCTCGTGTTTCACACCCATTGAGACAAAGGTGCATTGCGAGGTCAGAACATGGCTCCCTTTGTGTCAATCTTCACCAAGAAACCGAAAGAATACAGTAGAATGGAAGGAAAAGGTCCAATAAAGGGTGAATGAAGCTTCCCTACCATTCAGCACCAGGAACACCACCCCCAATGTGGTATGACACAATGAACGTGATGGGTGTAAACCCCATGGATCTCATAAGAAATGACATAGGGGTAGAATAATCAAAGGAAGATGGTTCCCTCCTAGAGTTGTTTAGCACCGAGCCAGATGGTGTTCATACCTAGAACCGAAGGGTGGTTCGAAATCTCAGTGCCCCCTCATTTAATCCAACATTACCTCCCTCGAAAAACACCAATAAATAGAAAAATAAATCCAATTTCATCTATGACCTGAATCCTCATCACCATGAAAGTGTCTCCCTCACCCTTGAGAAAATGTTCTGCAAGAATGAGGATGAAATGAAATAGCTCAGATTAATTATTATTGAGCTACGTCGAGGGAGTTATCTCACCAGATGTATTCCCTCTGTGGAACATCAACAGGTGATACTAGAAGAGGTGACCATACATTAGGCACTCATTCTAGGGAATGAATCCATGTTCGGAGATCCATTTAACCCAACCCTAGAAGAATATCAAAACTTCCCCCCATTAGGAAGGCATCCCGAATATACCTAGGTAAATACATAAATGATTCCCCCAACTGGGCATCCACCCCAAAATCTAGTAGCGTCCGCACACCCAATCTTGGACCCCACAACACTAGCCCAAGCTCAAGCCTGACAGGATATGCATCAAGGGATCTTAAACAATATCGAGCAATTGAGAGGCTAACTAGAATCCATGGAGGTTTGGTGCACTCCGATACAACTAGAGCACAAACCCTACCCTGAGTTGGTGAGAAATTTTATGCCACCACCAAACTTCAAAAACACTATATTCCCATAATTCAGTGGCTCGGGGGACCCATAATAGTATTTGATACACTATTCCTCTTACTGTGACCCGAGGATGGGCACTGTCGAGTAGAAAAAAGCCATAAAACTCATGTTCTTCGTACGAACCCTGAAGGGATTGGATTTCATATGGTATACTATCCTTCCATCCAATTCAATCACATGTTGGGAGGACCTTCGGTGATAGTTTCTCTTCTAGTTCAGTTCAATGCTTCCCATGATGATGGTCAGTGATCTCAAGAACAATAAGTAGTGAGAGAACGAGAGAGTCTCAGACTTCATTTCCAGATAGAAATGCCTGACATATTCTATGAACCGGCTACTCCCCAAGGATGAGATTCTCTCCATGTGCATCGATAACCTTTGGGATTAATTGCAAATGCCAGTCATACAAGTGAAGTACAGCAGTGGGTTTAGGGACTTATCTAATTGGCCCCATCAGCCACTGGTAAAATAACAAGAAAAGATGAAACATCTTCTGTTACTCCTAAGCCACCCCCAGTACCTACCCCAATTTCAAGGCACCCACTGAACCATGTGGGGCCACCTGGACACCAATAGCCACCCCAACTCTGCAAGATGAGTGACAGGGTGATAAAATAAATCAGTTCTAATAACAAAGAAATATTGTTTATTTATTCTTATATAAACAGGTCCGTAGTTATTTCATAGCATCCAGGAATAGAAATCTTCTCCGGCTACTAGATACAAAGTGAGAAGATGAAGTGGTTCCTGATGACCATCCAAATTATTTTTTGTATCACCAGATACTAGGACAAACCATCCAAGAGTTATTTTGTTTGAAACATATCCTTCAAAATATTGTGTATTTTGTGAATGTCAAGTTGGGCACACTGCCAACACATGTAGCATATGTTTCCACCTCTAACTTGAGGGATTAAGAATAATGGAAAACAGTCTGTAGCAATAAGGAGAAAAAGAATAACATTTGGAAGATATGGAATACCATCAACCGAGTCCATGGTATCCTCTAGACATAGTTGAAACAACCTATTGTGCCCCCAGAAGCTCTTAATATAGCACAACCATCCTCATTAACCACGCAGTCCTCTAAAGTCCAGAAGGGAAAAATCAAGAGAAAGAATATGAGCTGGTACCAAATCCGAAGTGAGTATGGACACTTTTTGACTTCATGCCAACAGAATTGGTATAATAGGCACTACCCCGCCAAATGGTACCTTCATAATGAGGATATCAGAAGGGAACAATATCATATTAAGAACTGATCTTCAGCTCCATTAATGTCCTTCCCTTGATGGACCATTTCTCTAATGAAGACTATGTCCATGAACCTGAACTCCCTACACCCAACTGGAGATTTAGAGGAAGAGGCTATAGAGGCTGGAGGTTTCCCAAAAGGCATGATTATGGTAGGATTCAAATTCTTAGTAATGTCGCAATTCTAACCATTAACATCATGGAAACCCATGGAAGGACCCTCTAGAAGTTGCAATGATAACCATAATGCTTCTTCTCCCCCGTTAGAGTAAATCCAAGACCAATCATCTTAGAGTATCCATCAGAAGAAGAAAAAGTGATGAAACATCCAAGGTATATAGGCAGACCAGTCCAGTCAAAGGTGGAAAGGACTACAGAACCATCGGCTCCTACTATAGAGGTTGAAGTGTCTACGTACAAAGCTCAAACCCCTAAAGTGTTTTTGAAAGAGAATCCATGAGCCAGGAAGCACCGACCATTAGAGCATAAGTATGAAATTTCAAAGTATTTAGCTACATTAATACAAAAGCTATCAATCCTGGATGTATTGAGTGTGTCCATAGATCTTAGGGAGGAACTAATTTAATCCTTACTAAGTCCCCATTACTAGGCTGAAGTAGCAGCGGATGAAGTATACCGATTAGAGACCAGTCCCGAATAATTTCATGTTGTCATCTACTTCATAGACAAAGATGAAGAAGCCATCATGAAAAGTCACATCAATACCTTATATGTGACTGGAAAGATAAATGGAGTGGATGTTTGGAGAAATTTTATCGACAACATCTCTGGAGTTAACCTCGTCCCGCTAAGAATGCTTCATCAACTAGGATATGATGAAGATAACATGACCCCCTTCAATACCACTCTGATGGGGAATGGAAAAGGTGACTATAAATCATTAGGAATAATCATGTTTAAAACATGGCTCAGAGATCTCATATGAGATTCCGAGTTCCTAGTGGTGCGGCAAAGTACGGACTTCAATATTTTGTTAGGGAGACCTTGGCTGCATCAGCATGCTGCAATTCCTTCCTCAAACCATCATCATCATGAAAATTATTATTCAAAAGAGGAAAAATCACCACTACCAACCATGTAAAAGAGACTATAGAGGTCTAAAATAATGAATACCAACGGCACACCCTCTAATAATGTTGACCCCATTCGTTTCTAGACTTTGGGGGTGTGAAAAAGAAAAGCATCCGGACCTAAATTGACAATTGAAGTAAGGTAGTTGGCAGCTTTATTTCCCTCGCACAAGGTATGAGACACATTTGTGTGGTTGCCAAGGAAACCCCAAAAATTCTGAATTATTTACTCGATAAACCATGGAACACTGTCGAGGCCCTGGAGAGCATTACAGACGAGCATGGAATCAGTTTCAACCTCCACTGTAGCCACACCCCATTGGTTGTACACTTGAAGACCTACAAGTATGGTCTCTACCTCTCCAAGAAGAGGTGTGCCCTGGCCCAACTGGATGGAGAAGGAAAAAAGGACTGAGTCGTTGCAATCACGAATGAGAACCCCACCACATATGGTACCTTCAAGATAGGATCTGTCAGTGTTGAGCTTGAAACAATGATGAGGGGGGTCCATCGAACCCAAATACCATTGGGAGAAGCAAGGGCTGGAGAGGGATTACGCACGGTAGGAAGAAGTCTCTGAGGGGTGGGTGCCTCCCTCCAGGCGCTGAGGACACTAATCATATCAAGTAGAAGGCTCTTAGTTCGAAAGAAGATGGTTTTAATAGAGGAGGCCACCCCTTCAAAAAGATACATGTTCCGACCCTGACACAATCTCCATCATCTAGCGTGAAGCACCAAAGTACGCGCTCTTATTTTCGGACCCTCAGCACCCAAGCCAAGAAACTATCAGGTATGGAAGGACTAATTTTCCAGGGTTGGAATAGAAAATCCATTGAAATCAACAAATAAAGTACACACCTTTCTTGGCCATTCACTTTCAAAGAATAGATGGTCAAAAGTTTCCTCCTTGTTCTGCTTACATCAAACGCATTTGGAGGCTATGTTCACCACACCCCTTTTAATGTTCTCATTGGTAGGAATGGAGCTTTGATGGATTCTCCAAGTAAGGAAGTTAAATTTTGTGGGGATAACGTTATCCCATATCCCATCATTCCAAGAATCCTCCACCGCTTTCATGACAAACACCCGACAGTAGTCTTTGGACGTGAAGAGTCAAGACGGGGATGGGGTGAACAAACACAGATCGGGAGCCGTGGTCAGATCAATGAGGTTAAACAGATCCTCTTGGTTCATGTCAAGGACAACACTAATGAAAGGTGGGTTTTTTCTGGCATCTTGGAAGGAAATTTTGGTAACAGGGTACCCCGGGTACCCAATTACCTCCCCACACCAATTGTCATACTAGAAGGAGAAATCCCCTATTCCAATGATCCAACGAGCGTAAGGTTTGTGGTAGTTCACTAGGGGGAAATATCGCACCAGAAAGGGGAGGCCTACTCAACCATACCACCCCCATTCCCAACGTAGAAATCATGCATGTTCTTACCCCATAACGTATGCTTCTCCGGCACTTCATAGGCCATTTTCGCCTGCATACAGGTGTGGGAATCTCGAAGAATTCGGACTCTGATACCACCTTCCTTGACAGGTTGTGCCATCCTATGCCAAGAAACCCAGTGCCTTCTCCCCTCATTATTGGGGTCCCAAATGAAGCCTGCAAAAATCTAATCCATGTTGTGGGTAACTCCCTTGGGAACCATAATGGAAGAAAGTTCGTGAATCGGGGTGGCCATGAGAACACTATTAACCAAGCTGATCCTGCCTCTAAAGGAAAAGTATTGTCTCTTCCAGTTAAGAACCCTCTCCATGATTTTACAAACTATGGAGTCATAGTCATGGATATGTAGAGGCCTCGTCGAGATTGGGGCTCCCAAATACAGCATCGTAAGATTCTGGTTATGCATGCCCAGGATGCTACCCACATTGAGGATCCTCCTGTCAGAGCATGTGTTAGAGATATAGAATTTAATCTTACTTCTGTTGATGATCTAACTGCTCAAGTTACAATATGCCTCCAAAGCTATATTCAGTCCATGCACAGACCTACTAGATGCATTGATGAAAAAAATGGATTCATCTGCAAACATGATATGGGAAATAGGTGGGGAGCGCATCCTTCTACGGCAGGGCAGGATCGCATTTCTGGAAAGGTTATAGTATATGAGGTAGGTGAGAACGTCCCAAGTGAAGATAAATATTTTTGGCAAGATTGGGTCTCCTTGACAAAGCTCATGAGTTTCTTTAAATAAGCCGAACAGTTTTTCCCATGAACGAGATCGACATCCAGGATGAATGCACCAATGGAAGATGATATCAATATTCCATGGAGAGAGGCCCATACCTATGAGGACTTTGATTATGAAGCTCCACTCCACACAGTCGTAGGCCTTACACATATCCAGCTTAACTGCCATATTAGAACTACATGATGTAACGTTTAGGTCCCTAATAATTTCTTGTGCCATGTTGATCGCCCCCTCGATGGAGCGTCCTTTAACAAATCCATGTTGTTCCTTGGAGATGCACCTAGGAAGAGGGATAGACAGCCATGCATTAATAAGGCCTGCAAGAATTTTTTACGACACGTTTCACAGAATGATTGGATGAAAATACTCTAACAATGTGGGAGACTTGGATTTGGGAATGAGAACCACGTTTTTTTCACATGACACTATGGGAAGAGGCCTGGCCCTGAAAAAGTCTTGGATAGCCTCAATGAGAACCCCATTAACGATGTCCCACGAAGCTCTATAAAAACGTACGGGGAAGCCATCAGGACCCGCCGCACTATTAGGATTCAGATCCATCATGGCTCCACGTATTTCATCCTCCATAGGAATACCACTCAATGCCTCGTTTTCACAGTCTTAGAAGATAGGTTGAAGTTTATTGAGGAGCTCTATGTCTCCCCTTATGTACCCATTAGGAAAGGTGTTACTAGGACTAGAAAGAATGGCATAGAAGTGTGAGTTCGTGTGAACCCCAACGACCTCCCTGTCATATATGGAAGATCCATCCCCCATCTCAATGGTCGGCTTTATCCACCTTTTCTTCTCCTTAATACAAGCATGGAAAAAAGATGTATTCTTATCACCCTTTTTTAGCCAATGTATCATGGCCTTCTCCCTTGCCTTGCATTCCTACCTCAAGAACATTTCCAAGAGGAGATCATTCTTGATAGAAAGCTCCTCAAAGTGCCTATCATTCCAATCCTCCTCAAGACAACTTTCAAGTCGATAAACATCCTTCATGAAAGCTTCGAGGGTTCTGTCTAACGTTGGAAAATCCTTCACCCAAGACTGAAGACTCTGCTTGATCTATATTAGTTTGTTTTGGAGAGTGTACCACGTATGGCCCTGGACAAGGAGGGCCCAAGCCTGAGATGATAGTCCAGTGATGATAAAACTGAATGTGGTTGTGGTGGTCTTGGCCAGATGATAATGATATGAGGAGAGGGGAATGATCTGATAAACCACGTGCCAAGTGAGTAACATAAGTGTTTTCATATGTTGAGATTGCAGACATGTTGGCCAGGAATCGATCCATATGACTCCAGAACCTACGGGGGCTCAGCTAGTTGTTGCACCATGTGAAGCGGTCACCTAAGAAACCAAGATCCATGAGGCCTTTCCCAGACATGAATTAAGAAAAATTGTGGCTGTCTTTCTAGTTAAATTGACCTCTTCCCCGGTGTTCCTCAGAATCCATGATGACATTGACCCCCCCCCCCCCACGATCCAAGGAATATTACTGGGATCAAAGGAATTGAGGTCACTCCACAGGGACTCTCGAATATGGGAGTCACAGCTTCCATAAATGATGAAAGCGAAAAATGATTGGGGTTATAAGGTAACCTTCATAGTGATGAATCATTCCCCTACCTGGGTGAGAATTTCAGCGAAACTATGGTGCGAGAATAACCATATATGATTGTTGGTCGGTTCCGTATGC
This sequence comes from Viscum album, assembly GCA_963277665.1. Lineage (NCBI taxonomy): Eukaryota > Viridiplantae > Streptophyta > Magnoliopsida > Santalales > Viscaceae > Viscum > Viscum album. The sequence continues at coordinate 394,047,193 of OY728129.1, forward strand.
ATGTAGCCATGAAATTAAATTTATCTAGAGAACTCAGATATCTGGCTAAGTTTTTTCCTGTGTTCAAGGATGGAAACTGTAGAGACATTGTTTTTAGTATGCTTTGAAGACAGGAAGTCTGTTTTTACACATCCACCAATACCTCGGGTATTCTAGATGAGCAGTTGATTCATTAGAAATTAATGGATCTGGGACTGGCCCTAGACTGCATGGCCTTAAAAAATGGGAGGACTAGAGACCCTTGAGTTTCATGGATTGTGATCTGGTATGAACAATAGTACCATTTGATGGTGAGGGAAGGGGAGGGGAGACGCGGTTTTGAAGTAGGGCCTCTAGTGACCCCGCTTTGCATGGTAGAGAAAGCTCCTGCACATGACCTTCGGGAACCCCCTGGAGATCTGCTGAGAAGTGAACTGGGGAGGGGCTCATTACGGTGGTAGTCCCTTCAATGTAGAAACCCAGAGGGTTATCGCACGGGAATGAGCCTCCTCCCCTGAACTGATGTAAGCCAGAGCCGAAGGAAGGAAGGGAGGCAGTCCCATGGGAAGAACAAGAGGATGAAGGCCGCCATCTTGAACCAGTGGTATAAACCGCGAAACATAAGGCACTATGTCCGGGCACACTGAACTGTCTAACTCCAAGATAGGTTCAGGAGGAATAAAAATAGCCTTGACATCCATAAGAGACACCGCGACAAGCCCGATGGGCAGGGCTGCCACTGAGTGCACTGCAAATAGGATGTCAGGGGAAGGAGACATACTAGCACTACTAGGCGAAGAGGGGGGGGGGAAGGTGGCGCCGCCCAGCCTGAAAAAAGTGACAAGACATCGGAATGGAGTTCCTCTAAATGAGGCAATGAGAGCAGAAATGGGGGAACACCGAATATGAAAGTACTTGAGGCCAACAAATGGAATCCTGCACCTGAAGGTCGAGCAACTCGAGCACGGGTATGGAGAGGTCTGGTTAAACAAAAATTAGGGCCACAGATTCCTCCTTATATAATTTGGTTCGGGGATCCGGGCACAGGAAGCCTCCCAATGAAACGTGGATCATTTTTAGGAAACTACCATTTTGGAAGGAAAGCGTCAGCCCAGAGAGATTAATCCACACTACCGCATGAGCACTCTCTTTCCCCCTATGTGCATCCATCATCCTTTTGGAAAAATCGATGCTCCAGCTACCCCAAGATCAGGGATCCAAACAGCATGCCTAAAGGAAGTCCTCTTGTGACATGAGAACCATGCAGAAAGAATGCTGATGCAGGCCAGAGATCCGCCCCAGAAGCCAAAGACCCCAAGAGGCCACGAAGCACTAGAAGGCTTCGAACTAGGGTTTAGCGGTTCCAATGTGAGCTACCAGGGTGAGAAGCAATCATGAAGAATCATCCTTAAATGCTGAGGCTGGATGATCCAGAGAGATACGAGATGCCTCGCGCGATGACTGAGACTACCCCAGGGTGGCCGCTAAGAAACAAGGGCCGGCGAGGGAGGGAGGCCCACATAGAGCATCACAAAAAGAAGGCTGAGCGAGGAGAGGGGCATCGGTGGGAGGAGTGGAGAACGCCTTAGTAGAATAAAGAGCCGCCAACAAAGGGATACAAGATCAAGAGCCATAAGGGGCCTATTTTGAGTCCAAAGACATATAAAAATGGCTTGACTCCCATGTTTTCAGGAAAAGCAATGTCAAAGATGCTCTCGGCCCATCCTTGGGGCATCAAACTGCCCTTGCCTCACACACTAAAGAAAAAAAGACGATTTCTTTCCCAATATTAGAGATGTTATTTAAAAAATCCTTTTCTCCATTAGAAGGGAAAGATGATCAAGATGATGAATAATAAGAGGAAGAAGACCTCAGAGATTCCCCTCATGAATTTGAAGAAGGTGTTTCCACCCCCATCGACGAACTTAAGATGGTAAATCTGGGAACTGAAAACAACCTGCACTACCACTCAGGAATCCCCATACTCACTAGTATATGGGTCAGAGGAGGTGTTACCTATAAAAATCCTTGTGTTTTCACTTCATGTATCCATTTGTGATCAACTAACCAAGAATGAGAAATCCTAGAGACTGTTTTATGAATTGGTGAAGTTAGATGAAAAATGTATGTACACTCTACACCATTTGGAAATCTACCAAAACTGGATTGCACGAGCCTTCAACAAAAAGGGTTGCCTTTGATAATTCCTCGGTGGAGAAATGGTGCTAGTCCTTATAACCTTGATTATACTAGAGAAGAGTCCCCCAAATCTTGAACCAAAGTGGGAAGGACCATATTTCATACATCATGATTATTCTAATAGAGCATACACCCTTATATCAAAAGATGGAAATCTCATCACAGCTCCCACAAATTCTAATTTATTGAAGAAATACTTCTCATAAAAATTCCCCTATGATAATTCCAAGCTCTATGACGTTAAACTATGAGTCATAAAAAAATATCACATGCCATGGCCCAAACTCTATGACCTTAAACTATGAGTAACAGAAAATCACTATGTTATGGTCCATACTCTAACACCTTAAACTGTGAGTTAAAAATGTACCTATTGTCAAAACTCTATAACCCTAAACGATGAGTCATAAAAATTCCCTCCCGTATCATAATTCCAAGATCTACAACATTAAACAATGAGTCATAAAAAAAATTCCCCCAAACATCGTGGTCCAAACTCTAAGACCTTAAAAAATGAGTCATCATCCTTTTTGAATGACATTAAACTGTAAGGAACATGTCCTCGTCGTAAGAAGTTGAATTAAGTAGCATAAAATGTCTTAATTGCAGGAAAATAAATTTCATGATCTTTCACAGAACTATGTATGGATTGATTCCTGCCCTCGTACGATATGTAGCGACACCTCAATCTTCGATCATGGCCTATCCCCCATAAAATATTCTTCCATCACTCCCCTATCAACCCATATTCGTAAAGGAAACCCTTATCACTCCTTGTTTCTCACACTGAATAAAACACTTGTGAGCTTAGGAATGGTGATAGAGATTCTATTATGATGGTCAATTATAAAGCAACTTGGAAAACCTAACTACTGTAATGAGTAGGATGCAAATTCTTCTACCCATTGGACAGAGCCAAACCGATATGGGGAACACATAGAACTACATACAGCTTGATTACTGCCCTTGTAGGATACATAGCAATGTCTTAAGAATCGATCCTAGCCCAACCCCACCAAAAAAGGAAATGAAAATTCCCCCATCATATTCTATGTTTCCTCACACTAGAAAAGGAGACTCTATAACCACTCTTTTTTTCTCACGTTGAGTATAAATCACGTGAGCTTATGTTTATTTGTATGGATTCTCTTAAGCTTGTAAACCATAAAATAGTATGGTAGGCCTGGCACCCATATCAAGTAAAACCAAAATTCCCTCAACTGTCCCTAACACATTGAACAAAAATTTGCAGGGAACATCTAGAACTATGTGTGGCTTGATTCTTGCTCTCGAGGATATATAGTGATGCTCAGATTCGACATCCTTGCCCATACACCTGCAAAAAAAATCCCTTTTCCCCCATGCATGGGGAGGACCAATTTGGGATCTCTAAGAAGGTCAATGTCAGTCATGGTTTTGGTATTCTCACATTCACAGGCACACCTTTCCCTTCTGTCACGCTCCATACCTTGGGAAACATTGGATCCTTATAATCATCCAAGGCCATCTGGGAGAGAAGGACAATGTCATGAAGGCACCTTGGATTGACTATGCATATCATGCCCTGGTGGATCTGCACACATCGCCCACAAAAATGTCTGTCAATCAATGGAATTTTTTTCCCAAGGACAGTCCTCCCCTAACTCAGTACGCTCAATGGCTTTCAATCCACATGTCATGCCTCCTGATTTAAGTCGCCCTGGGGACTATGGTTTACACCTTATATCATCACTCACATCTATGGAATGTCGGAACACCCTAGTTGTGATAAACTTGAATCTTTTGAAGACCTCTACAAGGCCAAAATCATCCTCACCACATGATGTTAAACTAAAAGGCCAAAATCCTCCTCACCGCACGATGTAAAACTGCATGATCAAAATATTCCTCACCTCACGACATTAAACTATATTCCCAAAATCGTTCTCATCACACGACGTTAAATTGCGAGGCCACAATCATCCTCAACACACAACGTTGAACTGAAAGGTCAAAATTTTCCTCACAGCATGAAGCTAAACTACGAGGCCAAAATCATCCTCACCAGAAGATACTATATTGCGAGTCCAAAATCATCCTCACTGCATGACACTTAACTACGAGGCCAGTTTCATTTTCACCACACAACGCTAAACTAAAAGCAATGGATTTTGACTAAAAATTCCCACTAATGTTGAATTAACTATTCTTAGATAGTGACATGAAACCCTTTTTATCCCTTGTTTCTCACACTATGAATAGCTCACTTGAGCTTAGGGATCTTAGAAATAGTCCCACCGTGACATTATGGAAAAATGGCCTAAGAATTTGGTCCAAGAAGTGAAACCCTAAAAGGAATATAATGGCTCCCTCCCCCAAGAGTATCCCCCTATCCTAGCCATGTGATGTTAAACAACTGGGTATCTCATTGATCTAAGGAATACCTTACCCTACGTATGGGTTAGATCCACATAAGGGTCACCATTATATGAGTAAATCACAGCCCAAATGTCCCCAATATGTTTTGATATACCTCTTTCATATCCTAAAAATTATGATATATGTGATCTTGAATCCCTATAACCCTTCAAGGCCATCTGGGATGGAGGCCAGTGTCCTATAGAAACCTTTTATTGACTATTCATATAATGCCTCGATGGCTCTTCATACTTCTCCCATACAAATGGCCATCAATCAAAGGAAAAAACATCCCTTGTAGAGTCCTCTTCTATATCACTATGCCAAATAGCATTTAAGCCTCATTATACCACTCCCGATTCAAGGGTTGTTGAATTCATGGTTTATATTTTCCCCCTTTAACATATCCTATATAGATCAAAACATATGGTCATGATTCACCTTTTGTCTCTTTTGAGGTTTGGAAAAGATATCCTATATGCATGCACGAAGGAGATCTATATTCAAAGGAAGAGTGCATCCACTAATTTTCATGTTTCCTTGAAGAAGTTCATCTAAAAATCAACCTTTTTTATTAGAGGCACCACTAGTTCAAGGTCACACATTGAATTCAAAAAGATCCCAATCTCTATGATCCTCAAAGTCAATCAGAGACAGAAGGACAATATCTTGGGGACTCCTTTTCTTGACTATGTATATCATGCCATGGTGGCTCTACATGCGTCGCCCACAAAAATGGTCGTCAATCAATGGAAAATTTGTCTCTATGAGAGTCATCCCTTGCCTCTTTATGCTCAAATGACATTCGCATCTTTTCACAACCCAAGATTCAGAAAACTCATGGATAATAGCCTATGTACCTCCTTCTTCTCAAGAGCCCCTAACATATAAAAAATTCTTAACTGAACTATCCACTTGTCGGCTCTCCCTCACATAAGTAAAAAATGTGTGGGATCAATTTCCCACTCATGGAAAATGGGAATGTTCCTAATGTTCTCAGGAAACACAACTTAATCCAGCCACCTATGGTGGATCCCAACATTAAGATAATTCTAGAATATAGAAAATCACACCAGCCCATCGGGAATGGAAGTCTAGTGTCCTGGGGACACCTTTCCTTGAATATGCACATCATGCCCTGGTGGATCTGCATACGTCAACCACAAAAATGGCTGCCAATTAATGGAATATTTTTCCCTAGGAGAGTCTTTACCTACCTTTGTACACCTAAAGGGTCCCTTGATCAATATGCAAGTCCAGAATCCACAAATCCAGGGTCAAGAAATATCCACAACCCTTTTATTAAGGATAATATAACATTACAGAATAATGGCCCTTAGTTGGGGCCTTACCCCATTAAATTTGGTCAAATTTGTTTGACCTAAAACTTCAGCAATATGATTGAATTGCATGAATATGAACTTATAGTAAAAAAAATATGTTATGCTTCCCATAGGTAAAATACGATGAAGGACCCTCTGGGAAAAAGATGAGTATCAGTTCATTAAAAAACACATTGCGCCATCCTAAAACGCGTAAATATTGATAGTTAAAAACCCACAAAGGGGGGGCCTACGAAAAATCCATGTTATACATTGTAATACCATATTGAGTAGTATTAGGAAAAAATTAGGTTTAAAATTAAATAGGGACAAAATTTTGTGAGGTGTTCCATAAAACCTCAGAAATAATCGAACTATGCTCGTTGAGTCCCTTAGAATAAGAAAACATTAGAGCTCAATTCGGTTATCATATTTTATTGATTTCAAGTCATGGTATAAAATTAACATTTTACTGAAATTATCTTGACATGGAAGGAAAAAATAATGGGAATTTAGAGTTTAATTAGTACTATTATATTCCCTGAAATATATGGTGGGAATCCAAAACCTGGAGCCTCTCCTTGAGAACATAATAAAACCTTTATAGTAGGAATTCACCGATGTCTCAAAGTTGCATCAATGATTGGTGAGATTCTTCAATGTCTTGGTAAAGCTTCAATAAGTTCTCAGTCTCGGTTTATGCACTCACTCGCAGTGCCTCTACATCTCTCATGGAATAGAGGTCGGTTCTCTCCCCATCCTGAATTTTCCATCACCCATCCTCAATGGAAGTTGTGGCCTAAGACCTCTCTTATTTAATCCATTCTAGTGTCTTGATTTGTTGCTCCACTTACTTGTCAAGATGATCCATCAAAGACCCTTGATTTGAGAGTTCGTTTTGCAACTTTGCAACCATCCTGGCATGAGTTGCAGTTTCATTAATAAGGATTTGTTGTGTAGCCTCCAGATAAGTTGTTGACTTTTCCATAGAGAGTCGAGACTGAAGAGCACCCATTGCTTCCTGAGAAGCAACCACTTTCCTTATTATATCATAAATTACATGATAGTTAAATCCACTAAAACCCAGAACTACAAATTTGTGGTGTAACCTTGGAGACTTTGCTAGCATCTTTTCTAATGGAGAATGAGAGATTAATCCCCAGATGTTCCTCTATGATTTTTCCTGAGTATGATGGAATTCATCTAGGATTTATCGACCAGTCTTGAAATCACTCCCTGATGCTGAAATATAGTCGAGAATGGACATCACCAGAGCGGGACTTGGTACAGAAGCTACATCTTGTCTTGACCCTATAACAACCTCGTCTCTGTTAACCATAATAGATGGAAAAGAAGAAACATCTGTTATTTCCAAATCTTGTGGCCGTGATTCTATGAATAGAGAGGATATGGAAATACCTCCCACCCCCATAGTATTATCGTTGTCCAAAATTGGTGGCGCTACATCTTTAATCATTAACTGCACTACATGGATATGAGAGAGTGCTGAGGAACTGGAACCATGACCTATCAGAATAGCGGTCCTCAAGATGGCCCTTAAAAGGTCACTGGTAAGTATAAGACTTGTGGGGATAGTCATTCTGAACAAGGATATTGGTCTCGGAATAATGGGGGTAGAAAACATAATTCCTCTCATAACTGGAAACAATGGCATGGTATCCCACTCTAGATTTTCATGGTATGGAAAATCAGCCTCCCCAGCAGTGACTTTCCAAGAACCACAATAATAAGGCATAGTATTGGCTTTTGAATCAATCCCCTCTAAATGGAAAAAATCTTCTTTTTCGATATTTACTATCCCAATGGTATTCGAAGCCCTTCAAAAATCCAAAAACCTTGGTGCTTTTCACTAGACATAGCCCTCACCACAAAGAAAACCATGTCTCTCTCCATGAGAATCAGCTCAACATGATCAAATGAATCCTTGACTTTTGGATGACCTTCCATTGATGGGAGAAAATTGTTTGAGCCTGAGAAACCACATCTGAGGGGTCAAAAACACCCCTGATATCCTCAAAAGTCCCTACTTCCTTATTCTGATTAGCTGTAATAGATGGCGATTCATCCTCCACCCTGAAGGGGTTAGGGGGTATAGATTCTTGTGCAGTCGTCGTTTGATCCCCGATGATCCCTATGTCAATGTAAATATATGTACCAATGAATCAAAAAGGTAAGGATATTTGGTTCAATCACCATGTGATCAGACACTTACTTATGATCCCCCTTCGAATGTGCTTCGATAGTTGGGAATCCTGCATACGTTTCATGGACTGTTGGGAAGATGGCTCCTAAATAAGATCACAGAGAGGATCTGGAAGAGGAAATGACATGGATGGGTTGGAAATCACTACTTCCATATGCTCTTGGGATATGGGTGATCCTTCAGTAGCACCCCCTACTGGTGAGGGAGCGCACTCTCCAGCTATAGTACCTCCAGGGGAATATGTCGGAAAAATCTGTCTCCCGAGACTCGGAAACCTCCTATACCAAAAATTAAGAAGGAATGTGGGGAAACATTAAATAAATTTTCAATAAATGAATTTAAGGCCAAATTTTTTAGATAATACCTCTCCTGTAATCCATGGGAATACTGCCATTAATTCCACGCTTTCTGACCAGTAATTTCTTTCTGTAAGACAATGAAGGCACTTATCCATTTCATTCAGGTGAGTAGCCACTTCATCAGGCTCTTCTTCTGCTGAAATTCTGGTAGGAGTGATGGATCCCCTAAAACCTGAAGATTGAAGCATTCCCTATGTATAAGTCTCCATATATATTCATCTATGGTGATAACCCTCATCTCATCCCAAACACTCCTATCCTCCAGAAACAGAGCTGTAATTGAGATGTTCAACGCAGGAGGGTTACCATCAGGAAGCGAGGTAGGATTCGACAATCGTAAACATTTTTAGGTGTCCCTGAAAGCATAGGACCTTGAGGAAAGAAGATTTTAAGAGATTATGTGGGCGATGAAGAATCCTTTTTCGTGGCAGCCATAGTAGGTAAGCCAGAAATTTCGTCATCGTCGTCTACAGTTTCTTGTCGCAGCATAGAAAGCACCCGATGCAAGTACCAACAGTGAACACTTCGAGAGTGGATGAGGGTCTCGAGGTCCTTAAGGTAACAAACCACCTCATCTAAATCCTCATTGAAATAAATTTTAGTCAGTGATGACACTAAACCAATATCTATAAGGGCATCTTCTCTAGTCTGGAGGAGTTTCCATAAATCGCAAGAGAACTGCCATGAGAAGATTGATGAGATTTCAAAAGGTCTCATTGCCTCCAAGCCACTAGAAAATTGACCTCCAAAGGGATGGAAGATGGACTCCTAGTAGTAGCCTCAGTAGCTTCTTCGGCTGCTCATGAGGCCATAACCCCATTTGTCATAACTTTCCTGGGGAGGGAGAAAAAGGACCTTCAAAGAACTTTTACTGGTTGAGGGTGCTCACCCACTTCCTTTTTCATCCCCTTTACCTTCTCCTTGGATGCCCTATGAGTCTCCATAGTGGGCACTAGGTCAGTCAATTAGACATCATGACATGAACTAACCCATGCCTCTATGTATTTCATGGTATGGATGTGCATAGAATCTGTAGAATCCGAATGTTTGTCCTGGCTCTAGGTGCCCTCCTGGGTGAAAATTAGACACAATTGGCGAGCTATCACAAGATGTTTCTCCTGGAAAGAGTTGTTAAGAGTAGGAGGGCATAACTTCTAAATGAAGTTGAATTGTTGGATAAACCTACAGGGTGTATAGCCCTCGCAGATGAGTTTCCCTCTAATACGAACATCCAAAATGCCTTATCTCAATGAAAAGAAGTAATCCAAACTAACAATGTCTTCTAATGCATTGTGTGTAATGGTACCAGTGGGGAAATCATAAGGGTTGTAAGAAAAAAAATTTAAACATTGAGGAAATCCTTTAAGTCTTCCTCGTTCCTTTCAGTATACTTCTCCTGCTTATCCTATAAGGCTCAAGCCACTTGCATGACTTCACTAGTTCTCAAAAGGTATGGTAGAAGGGTTGAATATGGTATTGGTAAGAATTGATAAAGGAATAACCTCTTATGTGGGCTCTCATCCATCCCTGGAGAATTTTAAAAGGGTCAACCATCTAGCTGGGTCACCCCCCCCCCCCTCACTGATGTGGCCCAGCAAGAAATATATCTTATCCAACACAGGGATATCCAAATTGACGCATTTACCAATGGCCAACTGAGCAGTCATGATAAAGGTTGAGGGCCTTATGCCACTGGATTCTCGCACTGGTAGAATACACATGATCAGGAACATGGCTAAGATAGTTGTCAGTAAAAATATCCAATCAACATCAAGGATGATACCCCATACCCATTTCCAAAAATTCTCCTCTTCTAAGGTGGACCAGTAAGTACCTACTAACCTGCGAGTGGATTTGGTAGGACATGCCCTGGGTCTCCACGAATCAGGCTCTAAACCATTATGCTTAGAAAAAGAACCAAACCAGTCATTGAACAGAATGTCCTGTTTCAGATAGGTATCACATTCCTTCAAAAGGGTCTTCGCTTGGATGATGAGTTTCCTGTATAGAGGGGGCTTCCTGCAACATCATCCCAAATAATTGACGGGGAGAAATTACTCATATATATGACCAACTATAGGGACTCCTGAAATCCTCTGGATTTCCCAAAGGTTGATGGCATCCTCTCCATGGGTCAAGTGGAAAGTGTTGGTATTTAGACTCCGCCTTCTTAAAATCTTCGAAATAAGGGTAGTAGGATGATGGGTTTATGTAAAAAAATCAAGAGGCCTTGTATAGTCCTACAAGCTATAGCTCAGATCATAATTCTGTACAAATCTGGAAAACCCAAAAACGCACACCCCCAATCCAATACAAATGATCCTATAAGGTGAAGGTCCCATCGAGATGGACAACCTTGCTACTCATTTACTGTATCCTTCCTCACGATGCTCTAATAATAGTGGGTATCCTGATCAGGTTTCCACTGCACCCACTTTAAGGTCTGAGGTGCATAATATAGCATGGGACCAGAAGTGGTCTCTATATGAAGGTAACTTCCCTTGGAAGAGATCAATGAATTCAGAATTGAAGTATTAATTATCCAAGAATAGGGAAGATTTGTCATGTTGGGATCTGGGATCTTTGTGTCAGACAAAAGGACAAACCCATAAGCAGGAAGCTTTTCGGAGACTGGGTACTCCCATTGACCTACTATGAGGATATTTGCAAGGGATTAGTGAAATAGAGTGACCTGAGTCTTGCCATCAACCAAAGATGCCATATCCCTTGATCTTTCATCAGAAGCAGAATGAGGGGAAACAATAGTTACCTTAGAAGAAGCATTGACATTGTCAGCTGTCTGTAAATCAGCCATTGTAACCTATATAGGAAGATCCAGAGGCTGATGAGAGTCAGTCGGATAAAAAATATTTGGAAAAGGCTATAAAAAATGACTGAAGGACATATAACATGTCCAAAAAAGGCTCTATGTACTATTTATAATGGTGGTACGAGAAAAGAGAATTCAATGTACAACATAACACATTGAAGCTACACCACCTATACCTGTGGTATGAAAATAATATTCACCATGTACAACCATGGTACGTGGATTGACCATAAGGTGTAGGCCCGCGAACCGATGGTTGACGAAAATAATGGTCTATAGAAAGTAGGAACTGCGAACCTTGGGCTTAGTTACATTTTCATTCAAGAGTTGTGGATTAAAATTAAAATCCTTATTAATAGTGTTTGAGGTTTGGTTCATTGATTCAATTTTAGTACACAAACAACTTATTCGTGTAGCCTTCTTCTATGTAGAATCTGGATTTTATGTTTTAAATTCTACAATCCCTTTAACGAAAAACTAAATGTGGTGTGTGAATGGGGAAAATAGAAAGGAAATTGGTTCACAAAACATAAATAATAGTTCATGAACGCCGTTTTCTCAAGGAGAATGGTACGCAAAAGTGAAGGAGGTTGGGAAATTGGGAGCACTTTTCACCATGAGAAATGGTATGAGACAAATTACATGGGCCTCTGTATATAGGTTTGGTCCCCTCCCACTGATTCTACCTATTCTACAGTAAACCATTTCAGTTCAAGACCACTTCTAAATCTGAATTTCCCCTTTTTCATTCTGAATGGTCACCATTCCTATGGGTGGAATTTGTAGGGTCTTGAAAATTCCACTAAGGAGAAGAAATACCCCTGAAGTCACTTTGGAAAATGAATTAAGAACATCTATAAGCTTATCAAGGTGAAGGGGCTCAAATTGAGTTGTATTTCGTTGAAGGAACATGATGTAATTCATGTTTTGAAATTCCTTGCATACCATCACTGGGAAAGATACACGAAGAATATGGATCGCGACCACCATGTATGTGGGATAGTTTGGAAAATGATGGCCTGCAAAATGATGGCCAGCAAGTAGGGAAAACAGAAAACCACATCAGCAGGAGGTGTTCTGTGTGGAAGAACATATGTGTACCATCTCTTGAACCCCTCATTTCTTGGATTAACCAGATGAGCAGGGTTCCACAACCCATTATTGTGAACCAATGTCTCTACAAACCCTGGTTGACCATGTCTTCTGCGGGTTAGAAAATTTCATCAATGGGCCTCCACAAATGGTGCAGCGTGCCCAGTAGTTACGATTGCTCTAATGATCTATAAAAGGATCACAGTATAAAAATAAAAATAGGAAGAGAGGAGATGGATAGAGGGAAGGACATGCGATGAAATCTTGAGGGAATCATAGAGGTTGGACTTCGGCTTCCGTCTTGTTTCATTGGCGAAGCACAAACTGAAAACCTCTTCTTCTATAGGTATATCCGTCTATGAGCCATAAAATAGGGAATATAATAATAATAATAAAAATAACTATGAACCCAACAGGTTAAATGAAAAACAAATACTTCTTGTGAGTGAATTTACTGTGAATATTAATTCCCCCAACCCTCCTTCAATATGGCACTCCGCGTAGAATACCACTACGTGGAATGAACCCAGCGTCATGTACCCAATAATTACATGGATATAACCTAATGTGTCATGGTGAGCCACATACCAAATCGGTATGCGGTTGGTGATACCTACACCCATGTACCACACTATTACCAGGTTGTCCCTCCTACTCGCATACCATTATGGTATTCAGAGCCTTCCCCATCCTGTATGAGAAACCTGCATGTGAAATGGCTGTTTTCGATTATCATTCCCTCCAATTCCAACCTCCCCCTCCATTACAGTCTAGTCCTCGGTAATCCAACCACTAACCAGTTATCTGATGCTAGGTCAAATCCTCCTCCAAACCCACTTGACTTGTATGATTAGGTCATCGGGCACATCCACTTACCCCGTTGAGTCTACATACCCAGAGTAAGAAAAGTCACAAAGGCCCTCCCAACAAACATGTGGCTTCAGGAATAACAGTAAGGCTACATTCCCATTGTAACCTGGATTCCAACATTGTGATACCTATGTGAACCTCCCCATTCTCGGGATTAGGGGTGATCACATGCTTTTCCATTTAATAAAGAAAAATGTTCAGTCGAAGGGGTTATGTTCACTCCCCCCTTTGATGAGGATAAAACTCCTCCCCTTCCGAAAAAGAGATTAGGGGCCCTACCCTGGAGGTAAGTCCCCAATCTTCCAAGGTAGGGCCATGCAACCATTAATGCAATTTAACATGGAAAGGTTAATCACTCCATGCCCCACCCTTGGTCACCCTAGCCTCTTCTGATGTGGGCTCTCCCTCCCCCACCAGCAGGGGAGGAGGCATGTGTATTTTTGAATATTTCCAATCCTTTTGTTTCTCACGCTAAGCATAACTGACATGGTCATAGAGGTCTGTATTGATTACAACATCAGCACATCATCTGAACTATGAGAACTATAATTCCTGATCAAAATAAGATATGTTGGATGCCTACTAGAAGACCCAAGCTCCAAAGGGTGATCATTCCAAAAAGGTCCACCCAACCATTCCCCCCTCTAATGGGAAACTTCCAAACATAATCCCCACAAATAATCTAAACTGCAAGAACTAAAATTCCTGATCGAATTAGGATATGTAGGATGCTTTCCAGAATTACCAAGCTCAAAAGGGTGCCCATCCATAAATGGTCCACCCAATCATGTTTCTCAATTGGACATCTTCCATGCATAAGAACAATACAATATGAACTATGTGCGTTCTAATTCTTCTCCCAAGGATATGTAGTAAGCCCTCGTTGTGGGATGGATCCCAACACCCAGTCACTTTTTATCCCCCGTTGATGGCGATAAACTCCAAAGTTCCTTATAATATGGCTATGTCAACATCACCTCCACGGAATCAAACATATGCATGCTCATAAAGATCTTGGAAACCAAGGGTAGCCTGTGGAAAGAATCTTCAAGAATGAACCAAGGATTAACAAGAATATAAAAATGACTTAAATATATAAGAGAGCCCAGAGCAGGAAAAAATCCACCTCCAGAAGGGTGCGGTGAGCCTGACCTCCCATCCTCTCGACCAATGGAGTCCTCAGGTGTCATTGGACAAATCGTTAACCGATGGGCACATGCCTTTGGATGGAGGTTCCATGAATCAATGATATTAGGGCCATTGGGCATTCTTGGCTCCATGAATAACCCCTTTAGAGACCGTCTGAGGAACTTATATCCGAGAAATAATGATTTTATGAGCACTTTCCCCCCACACAATCACCTGTTGGGACCAACAGTTCCCCACATGGTTAATTCAGAAATATTTAAAGGATAATGATGCGGAATGGGTCGAAATAAAGGAATGGTACATTTAATGAGAGCCCATCACTATGAAAAAATGGATAGGTGATGATGCTCATCATACCATATCCACATCACCTGAAAATTCACCACCTTAGAGGAAGAACACATTCTCTAATAGATGTTTCAAATAATAAATTAATGGAGATAATAAAACATAAATATATTTTCTAAGCTATTTTATTCTAGAAATAATTAAACTCAAAAAGTTATATTTATTCATCATAGAAAATTCATCAAATTAGTTATAAATTACCAATAAAATAGTTTAGGTACTATGTTTTCTTCTGAGGCTCTATTATGGATTAATTCTATCTTTACACATTCCAAGTTTGAGATTTCTAACTTCATTTCTAAAGGTAGGAAATTAATTAGCAATTTTATTCAACTATGGATAATAATCTAGATGTAACGCCCTGACCCCAGCTACCCAGAGTCGGTGCATTACTTCGTAACATTGGCATGTTCACAAAAGATCAAGTCTCGAAAGACCGATTAGTTTAGTAGCCTTGGAAACACTAGATACATTCGTAAACGTTACATTACATCATAAAGTGAAAAACTAATAACAAAGTCTTCATAGTCCAAACCCATATCCTCTTCTGACTATCCCTGCAGGTCTTTCATATAATACTTCTTCACATCCTGGAAAATATTAAAACATTGAAAGGGGTGAGCTCAGATGCTCAGTAAGGATAACAATATTGCGGAAGCTTTCATAAATAAACATTAACATTTAAGGCAATGTATAACTAAAACAAAATCCTTTTTAAACATGGACTTCAGCATAATATGGAAAAAGTAAAATGAGATAATGCCATTTACTTACTCACATGGATATTATATTAGTCGAATAATCACATGCAATATCAATAACCACCTTCATAATGAGGGAATGTATAATGCCGGACATTCTGAAACATTTTGTCAAGGCCTCGGCCAAGACGTCTAAAATGATTAAGGCCTCGGCCAAAACCATAAATCAAATTGGGAAAGGGCCTCGGCCAATTCCACGTCTAGTTGTCTCATGAGACCTAACGATGCATCGAGGAGCTATAGCGGGCTCCACCCGTCACTTATTAAGTCCAATAAATTCCTCATATGAATAGGTTTAAACATATCATAAACCATAACATAATCATATCACATAAAACATGCATAAAGGAAACATAACATTTCCACATTTCAATCACAAGATATCAATACAACACATTGATATAATAAAAACGCTTTCAAAACCATTTTCAAAACCAAAATAAAAGAAAGTTAAAACTTTGTATTAATTT
The DNA here is from genome assembly GCA_963277665.1 of Viscum album. NCBI lineage: Eukaryota > Viridiplantae > Streptophyta > Magnoliopsida > Santalales > Viscaceae > Viscum > Viscum album. The sequence continues at coordinate 394,063,193 of OY728129.1, forward strand.
TCATTAAAAAAAATGGCTTGTAGAGGAAGCCGAAACTCAAATAATGGTTACAGCGGTGGAGAAGTCGTTGTCGCCGCATAAGTATGGAAATAAAAGCATTCCCTTTTGTCGTTTATAAAAAAACTTCGTATAAAAAGATTCCTTTTGAATAACCATAAATGTCAAAGAGGTTTATACACCGTATAAAAGAAAGTTGTGTATAAAACCAAATATGCCTCAATGAAAGGAGATTGAGACGAAGTCCTTACAAAGATCATTTTTTTAAATAAAATAGATATATTATGTGTATTCACTATAGGTACACATAAAGAATACAAAATAAGACATAATAATATCATGACATAATTTGAAAGTAGGATATTAACCCAAAGAATAGAAATTGGGTTAAGAAGTTCCCTTACAAAGATCATTTTTTAAATAAAATAGATATATTATGTGTATTCACCATAAGTACACATAAATAAAATACAAATACAAGATATGACTTAATCATATAATGACATAATTTGAAAGTAGGAGATTAACCCAAAGAATGGAAGTTGGGTTAAGAAGTTACCTTACAAAGATCATTTTTTTAAATAAAATAGATATATTATGTGTATTCACTATAGGTACACATAAATAATACAAAATAAGACATAATAATATCATGACATAATTTGAAAGTAGGAGATTAACCCAAAGAATAGAAATTGGGTTAAGAAGTTCCCTTACAAAGATCATTTTTTAAATAAAATAGATATATTATGTGTATTCACCATAAGTACACATAAATAAAATACAAATACAAGATATGACTTAATCATATAATGACATAATTTGAAAGTAGGAGATTAACCCAAAGAATGGAAGTTGGGTTAAGAAATTCCCTTACCTCGTGTCTGACTTGACTCAACCGTTCTTTAACCTCCTGAATAATAAACTAGAGTTAATATATACCTTATTAAGAACCATTTTCAATTTCATTATCCTTATTATATCACTTATTACAATGATATGAACATTATGTAATTATTTAAGTTAATAACGGTCGTTTTGTCGATCTTTGGTACTTGAGTCAACAATAAACTTCTTATAATTACAAGTTGTTTATGTGGTAGAATATCCATTATCTCCAGAATTATATTCATGATTTAGATGTCATATATATCTTATATATCCAGTATATACATTCATTTATAATATTACGTAACATTTAGAGGTAAGAAATGAAATGCACCGTTCATGGAGACGGTAAGCCGTACGTACACATGAACGCTACTTTCATTTCAATTTCATATTTAATGGAATGAAATCATAATGATATAAATGTATAATATAATTCCAGTATAATATAGTGTATAATACCATTTACTCCATCCTTTATACATCCCACATATGGCATTAACGATTCAAATCACTTTGAGGGGGCGGTAGTCCACACTTCCTAAAATGAAATTATCACGTTTTACCCATAATGGAAATCATAAAGTATGCCATAAATGAGAAATACAGAAGAATAAGTAAAACATAAACATATTATATATCATATATAAAAATAGTGACATCTTAATGGCCACCTTTGAAGGTGTTATATGAGTGTTGAACAATCATCGTTTCGTGAGGCAGAAATTCGCCATCCACAGAAACCGTATGTTCTTTAACCATTAGATGTAAGTGTGTGTAATTGTAGCTCGAATCCTTCTTATAACAACATCCTAGTATATTGAGGATACTTTTTTTGTTACAAAAGAAATAAATAAAAAGAGTTTAGGGGGTTGGAGAAGAAAAATAAAACAAAACAACATTAGAGAAGACATTACCTCAAAATCGGGTAACTATTTTTGATTTGAGACAAAGGCTTCATTGAGAAGAGTTATGCCCAAAGTGAGGATTCTAGGAGTTAGAGGGGGAAGTTGGGAGAGTATTTGGGCAGAGGTTGGCCGATCCAAATGGCTTGAAAGTGTAAATGAGGTGGGAGAGGTGGGGGCCTTTTATAAGTGGGGAGGAGGGGCTCGTTTGGAAAGATTGAAATGTTACATTATTATACAATGCTTTTCGGATTCTAAAGGTCCCACACTTATATAATTCGTTGATATGGTGATAAGGGTTCGAAATATCTTCATCCAATAGGCTTTGGACAAGTGTAAGCCTTGGATTTTACATTATCTTTCCATTTTATTTAAATCGTTAAATAATGAGGTCATCGCTGCATCATCATTATGTCATAATTAATTTAATTTATTTAATGTCTAAAAATTATAAAAAAAATACTATGATGTAGGAAATCTTTTTATATTTCTAATGAATATTTATAATCAAAATTTGGACGTGTTTAACCCCACTTAAAAACTGTTTTAGTAAAACAACTCATGTTTGTGTCAATTTATATTTAACATTAAATAAATATATATTAATGTCATTTTCCAACCAAAGTGGCTCTATGGGGTCCCCAAGTTGACCCATGGGTTGTCTTGGTCGTCCATGACTCATCCAATAGGAGTAGTACAAGTGTCAAGCTCATATCATATTATTAAAACATTGTTTTTACCTTAAACTACACTAATTACCTCTAATCGCGATTAAGAACTTAAAAGTTACTATTCACCAAAAAATTATTTTGATCTCATTGAACCAAATTTTACTTCTTAATGTCAACCATGTATGTCGGATTTTTGAAAATCAAATCATATAATTGGTAATATTTCATTTAAACGAAAAATCAGTTATTTAACTACCACTTAGTGGTTTCACTATTCATCAAAAATTGAAGTTTTTCAGAACAATGCCAAAATTTCACCCTAAGCTATAATTGATATTCAAAATTCAAAAAAGATGTATATTTTAAAAAATTCTAAACATATAAGTTGCATTAATTAATTTTATAATTAATTCCCACTGTCACAACAAATAGCGTGTTTTAAGAAACAATTTATATCAAAAGATTGGCAATTGTTTATGTCCAATTTCAATGTTAAATTAATTCTAATGACCACCATTGGATAAAATGGTAAAAATATATTCTAATTATAGTTTAAAACCACTAAATAGTATAACTTATCACTATAAATTATTTTGATTAAAAAATTTGTTTTTAAGTATTTTTCACTATTCATAAAAAAATAGAAGTTCTCAGAAAAATACCAAAAATTCAACATAGGCTAATTTCGATATTCCGAATCCAAAAATGAAGTCCATTTTGATAAATAAAATTTATAAAATTTCAAAAAGTAGGTATTACTATTCACAACGGCTAGATTAATTCGCTGTGGTGTGTGTTAGAGCTCGAGGTTGCGTACAACACACGCTATTGCATTATTCGAAGTGAAACGTACCGTGGAAGCTTGGGGTGTTACATTCTCTCCTCTTTCAATAAATTGCGTCCTCGCAATTTGAAATTTCTCTTTGAAAATAAAAGGTTGAAAAGAGAAAATACCTTTGAGGAAAACCCACATCAGAAATAAGGTTGATAAATATATAACATTAAAAGAAAGCAAGATAAGTACAAAGGTCACCCGATATAGCCCATTCTAGGATTCTATGAAAATATGGATATGGAGGAGAAACAAACCATCAAGGTCTGATGGAGAGTTATAGAAAACAGGATTAGGAGAATGTTTAACCACAAGAAAATCACAAACATGTGATTGGTTAAACGGTCATTGAATCCCCAGTTGGAAAAGTTAACCGAAAACATTTTTGTTTTAAGTTACCTTTTATAATGTTGAGGAATTTATTTAGGAGATTTACTAAGAACGTAAGGGAATATACATACTTGTTATGTATACCTTCATTCGTTAATAAATATTTACCACAAACCCAACTTTTACTCCAAATGTTAACGAAACTCAAAAATATTCTATTTATCCTAATTGTATAAGGTTCCAAATGTTAACACATACCATTTAGATTAGTAAAATTATTTTGTAATAACCAGGGACTTCCTGTAGGCTAGTGGTAGGAAATAAAGGATTGTCGCACTATGGTTGTGGGTTCAATTCCTGCAGCTTTGTCCGACGCGACGAGTTATTCCCCAGCCTGCAGGTTGTCCTTTTCCTAAAACTATAGTATCATAATATTCCAAAAATAATCTTCATAAATTTTTTAACCTTAAACATTACTTATCCAAAGATCAACTTAATCCACTCCAACCTTTATAGTTATCCAAAATACCTCTGTCCAGACTTTCTCTAAAAGGTCTCTTAATTCCAAAATCAATTTATCAGATTCCCCAAACAAAGTAAAGTTTCTATTTTTGTCACATTCTAAAAATATGATTACCTTAATCATATTAAATCCTTAATGAAAACAACATGTACTGCAGTACAATCCTTATATATATCACATTATTCTTATAACCATAATCTACTTCTTGAGTCCAAAAACACAAATACAATAATTATTCTGCTTCAACTGTAGTCACAGCATAAGATTGGCCTTGATCCCTTGGCCTTTTCTGAGGTAAGTTTCCTTGACGCTTAGGATATTCATTTGCATAATGACCCATTTCTCTACAATTGTAGCATTCAACTTTGACAGCCTCATTCTTTCCCTTTCAATCACGAGCCTGATGACCCTTTTCTCCACATTTATAACAAACTCCCATTCCTTTTAGGCAAGTACCCGGGTGATTCTTCCCACAATTATCACATAATGGAAAATCCTTCTTTCCCTTTTTCCCTTTATCTGTCTCTTGTTCCACTGTTCTCTTCTTCTCTTGCTTTACTTTGTTGTCATAAGACTTAGAGAATTCCTTTTCTGTCTTGATAGCACACGAGACAATATCTTCGTATGATGAGAAGGATTGTGATACTAAAGCTCGACGGAGAAATGGTTTTAACCCATCAAAGAAACGATCAATCTTACCTCTTGGGTTACGTATATAATCTGAAGCATACCTCGCTAACCTTGTAAAGTTGGCCTCATACTTTGCGACATTCTCATCCTCCTTTTGTTTCAGACTCATAAATTACCTTTCCATATCTGCTCTAAGGTCATGAGGAAAGTATTTTTCTAAGAAAATATCTTTGAACTCCCTCTATTCTATATTCTATATGTCATCATCTTCCATTGTGTTTTGAATCAGCGACCACCACTGATCGGAATCTCCAGTGAGGCGGTAAACTGCCATGACAACCTTTTCCCTTTCACTACTCCCCAAGGCGTGGAATATTTTCTCTAAGGAGTTTATCCATTGCTTAGCTACTAATGGATTTGTACACCCATTAAATGTTGGTGGTTGTTGCCTCATGAAGCGGTCTAACATTGATCCTCCACGTTGCGGATCAGGGTGCTCCATATGAGTAAGGTTATTATTCATAACCTGAGTGAGTTGTCCCAGTATGGTAATAAGTTGATCAGCACCAGTTGTATCTCCAGATCCACAATAATTATCTTGAGCAGGAGGGAAATCCCTACATGGAGTGCGTGCATTGATACGGTTTCCATTCCTTCCACTAGGCGCCATTTCTAAACAATGGCATAAACTATATTAGTTTATGAATCAAAATACATAATTCCATACTTGTAAAATACTTAACATAAATTGAACTATTTATGGATATAATCCATAATCATAAAAAGGTTTTATTTGAGGAAGTATATACTCATAACCGTTCATAGTGGTTTGTAAAGAAAATGGGAATTACCCTAAGCATATCCCCCGGGAGTGTCGTAACCAAGAGTGCAGCAAGGCCCGTTGTCGTGCACCAGTTCCCGTTCGAGTCTAGCTCAAAGCGGTGTTTTCAGGTTTTACCCCTAGGTACATCTGTGCCAGAGCTGCCTCTACCTGCTCGTATCCAGACATGGATGTATTTCTCGGAAAACTCACAAAATCTCTACAATAACAAAATTCTAGGAAGTTCTTCTATAATAATCCTCAAAGTCTATCTTTGGGCTATGTGCTCTAATCAGAGTTTATCTAAATCTAGCTTCCAAGGTTAGTACTAAACTGCCTCTGATACCAACTGTAACGCCCCGACCCCAGCTACCCAGAGTCGGTGCATTACTTCGTAACATTGGCATGATCACAAAAGATCAAGTCTCGAATGACCGATTAGTTTAGTAGCCTTGGAAACACTAGATACATTCGTAAACGTTACATTACATCATAAAGTGAAAAACTAATAACAAAGTCTTCATAGTCCAAACTCATATCCTCTTCTGACTATCCCTGTAGGTCATTCATATAATACTTATTCACATCCTGGAAAATATTAAAACATTGAAAGGGGTGAGCTCAGATGCTCAGTAAGGATAACAATATTGCGGAAGCTTTCATAAATAAACATTAACATTTAAGGCAATGTATAACTAAAACAAAATCCTTTTTAAACTTGGACTTCAGCATAATATGGAAAAAGTAAAATGAGATAATGCCATTTACTTACTCACATGGATATTCTATTAGTCTAATAATCACATGCAATATCAATAACCACTTTCATAATGAGGGAATGTATAATGCCGGACATTCTGAAACATTTTGTCAAGGCCTCGGCCAAGACGTCTAAAATGATTAAGGCCTCGGCCAAAACCATAAATCAAATTGGGAAAGGGCCTCGGCCAATTCCACGTCTAGTTGTCTCATGAGACCTACCGATGCATCGAGGAGCTATAGCAGGCTCCACCCGTCACTTATTAAGTCCAATACATTCCTCATATGAATAGGTTTAAACATATCATAAACCATAACATAATCGTATCACATAAAACATGCATAAAGGAAACATAACATTTCCACATTTCAATCACAAGATATCAATACAACACATTGATATAATAAAAACGCTTTCAAAACCATTATCAAAACCAAAATAAAAGAAAGTTAAAACTTTGTATTAATTTTTCATTAAAAAAATGGCTTGTAGAGGAAGCCGAAACTCAAATAATGGTTACGGCGGCGGAGAAGTCATTGTCGCCGCATAAGTATGGAAATAAAAACATTCCCTTTTGTCGTTTATCAAAACGCTTTGTATAAAAAGATTCCTTTTGAATAACCATAAAAGTCAAAGGGGTTTATACACCGTATAAAGGAAAGTTGTGTATAAAACCAAATATGCCTCAATGAAAGGAGATTGAGACGAAGTCCTTACAAAGATCATTTTTTTAAATAAAATAGATATATTATGTGTATTCACTATAGGTACACATAAAGAATACAAAATAAGACATAATAATATCATGACATAATTTGAAAGTAGGAGATTAACCCAAAGAATAGAAATTGGGTTAAGAAGTTCCCTTACAAAGATAATTTTTTAAATAAAATAGATATATTATGTGTATTCACCATAAGTACACATAAATAAAATACAAATACAAGATATGACTTAATCATATAATGACATAATTTGAAAGTTGGAGATTAGCCCAAAGAATGGAAGTTGGGTTAAGAAGTTCCATTAAAAAGATCATTTTTTTAAATAAAATAGATATATTATGTGTATTCACTATAGGTACACATAAAGAATACAAAATAAGACATAATAATATCATGACATAATTTGAAAGTAGGAGATTAACCCAAAGAATAGAAATTGGGTTAAGAAGTTGCCTTACAAAGATCATTTTTTAAATAAAATAGATATATTATGTGTATTCACCATAAGTACACATAAATAAAATACAAATACAATATATGACTTAATCATATAATGACATAATTTGAAAGTAGGAGATTAACCCAAAGAATGGATGTTGGGTTATGAAGTTCCCTTACCTCGTGTCTGACTTGACTCAACCGTTCTTTAACCTCCTGAATAATAAACTAGAGTTAATATATACCTTATTAAGAACCATTTTCAATTTCATTATCCTTATTATATCACTTATTACAATGATATGAACATTATGTAATTATTTAAGTTAATAACAGTCGTTTTGTCGATCTTTGGTACTTGAGTCAACAATAAACTTCTTATAATTACAAGTTGTTTATGTGGTAGAATATCCATTATCTCCAGAATTATATTCATGATTTAGATGTCATATATATCTTATATATCCAGTATATACATTCATTTATAATATTACGTAACATTTAGAGGTAAGAAATGAAATGCACCATTCATGGAGACGGTAAGCCGTACGTACGCATGAACGCTACTTTCATTTCAATTTCATATTTAATGGAACGAAATCATAATGATATAAATTTATAATATAATTCCAGTATAATATAGTGTATAATACCATTTATTCCATCCTTTATACATCCCACATATGGCATTAATGATTCAAATCACTTTGAGGGGGCGGTAGTCCGCACTTCCTAAAATGAAATTATCGCGTTTTACCCATAATGGAAATCATAATGTATGCCATAAATGAGAAATACAGAAGAATAAGTAAAACATAAACATATTATATATCATATATAAAAATAGTGACATCTTAATTGCCACCTTTGAAGGTGTTATATGAGTGTTGAACAATCATCGTTTCGTGAGGCAGAAATTCGCCATCCACAGAAACCGTATGTTATTTAACCATTAGATGTAGGTGTGTGTAAGTGTAGCTCAAATATTTCTTATAAAAACATCCTAGTATATTTATGATACTGGTGTTGTTACAAAATAAATAAATAAAAAGAGTTTAGGGTGTTTGAGAAGAAAAATAAAACAAAACAACATTAGAGAAGACATTACCTCAAAATCGGGTAACTATTTTTGATTTGAGCCAAAGGCTTCCTTGAGAAGAGTTCTGCCCAAAGTGAAGATTCTAGGAGTTAGAGGGGGAAGTTGGGAGAGTATTTGGGCAGATGTTGGCCGAGCCAAATGGCTTGAAAGTGTAAATGAGGTGGGAGAGGTGGGGGCCTTTTATAAGTGGAGAGGAGGGGCTCCTTTGGAAAGATTGAAATGTTACATTATTATACAATTCTTTTCGGATTCTAAAGGTCCCAAACTTATATAATTCGTGGATAAGGTGATAATGGTTAGAAATATCTTCATCCAATAGGCTTTGGACAAGTGTAAGCCTTGGATTTTAAATTATCTTTCCATTTTATTTAAATCGTTAAATAATGAGGTCATCGCTGCATCATCATGATGTCATAATTAATTTAATTTATTTAATGTCTAAAAATTATAAAAAAATACTATGATGTAGGAAATCTTTTTATCTTTCTAATGAATATTTATAATAAAAATTTGTACTTGTTTAACACCACTTAAAAACTGTTTTAGTAAAACAACTCATGTTTGTGTCAATTTAAATTTAACATTAAATAAATATATATTAATGTCATTTTCCAACCAAAGTGGCTCTATGGGGTCCCCAAGTTTACCCATGGGTTGTATTGGTCGGACATGACTCATACAATAGGAGTAGTACAAGTTTCAAGCTCATATCATATTATTAAAACATTGTTTTTACCTTAAACTACACTAATTACCTCTAATCGCGATTAAGAACTTAAAAGTTACTATTCACCAAAAAATTATTTTGATCTCATTGAACCACATTTTACTTCTTAATGACAACCATGTAGGTAAGATTTTTGAAAATCAAATCACAGAAGTGGTAATATTTCATTTAAACGAAAAATCAGTTATTTAACTACCACTTAGTGGTTTCACTATTCATCAAAAATTGAAGTTTTTCAGAACAATGCCAAAATTTCACCCTAAGCTATAATTGATATTCTGAATTCAAAAATGATGTCTATTTTACAAAATTCCAAACATATAAGTTTCATTAATTAATTTTATAATTAATTCCCGCTGTCACAACAAATAGCGTGTTTTAAGAAACAATTTATATCAAAAGATTGGCAATTGTTTATGTCCAATTTCAATGTTAAATTTATTCTAATGACCACCATTGGATAAAATGGTAAAAATATATTCTAATTATACTTTAAAACCACTAAATAGTATAACTTATCACTATAAATTATTTTGATTAAAAAAGTTGTTTTTAAGTATTTTTCACTATTCATAAAAAAATAGAAGTTCTCAGAAAAATACCAAAAATTCAACATAGGCTAATTTCGATATTCCGAATCCAAAAATGAAGTCCATTTTGATAAATGAAATTTATAAAATTTCAAAAAGTAGGTATTACTATTCAAAACGGCTAGTTTAATTCGTTGTGGTGTGTGTTAGAGCTCGAGGTTGCGTGCAACACACGCTATTGCATTATTCGAAGTGAAACGTACCGTGGAAGCTTGGGGTGTTACACTAGATGAAGTTATCTTCCCTCGTATATTTTCTCATATTTATGCCATTTTAAATTTTTCTCTGCAATTTAATTTCTAACGAAATACTTTAAATGAGGAATTATATGAACATACCAAATTTCCTTATCAAGATTCACAGTAATTTCAAAATCAACATGTGGTTGTTATTTCAACATTTACTATGATGTTCCACATTTATGATACTCTGACAGATGTTCAAATTCCTTCTTATATATCACCTAATCGTTCCAGAAGACAGGTATCTTCTTAACCCCCAAACCCATTAGGCATAAAAGATTATTTACATTATAATGTTAATTTGGAAGATCATTTTCTTCAATAAGCGTGTATTTCAACAAATTTAGTAACTATGTAAAATGATTATCACTCTATCCATTTTTTGAATTATAGTTAATAAATATCATCATCATTGATAAAACAGTAAATTTTAAATAACTTGGATACATTTCGTTTTAAGCATCACTATATATGTTCTTTATCATCAGTGATTTCACAATTTCCTCTCTCCAATATAAAAAATAATTTCTTCAATATTATCATACATACCATCCTGAAAATCATTATCATCAATAGATCATGAATTATGACTAATTCCACCATGAAATATCCAAGTAATTTAAATTATATTAAAAACATGAAAAATTAAATGATCATTGATTTCTCTCCTTTGAAAATTTTTTATGTTTACAATTGTCACCCACGGTTAGAATATATGTCATTGTTTGAAATATTTTTGTTGAAAAATTCCTAAAATACATCAACTCCGTCCTCATATTAATCACTAGTTCACCTTCCATTAATTAAAACTATTACATATTATGAGCTATTAAATTTTTCAAGAATTTAATATAAGTTTCTATATAATAAAATTTAATTTAAATTTTACTTTTATAAAAAAAATAAAAAAACATATCAAAACATAAATGGTCAAATAATTTTTCAAATTCCATGATTTTTATTGTTTTAACAAATTTTATAGAAGCTATACAATTTTTTTGAATTAAATTATAATATGTTATGAAACATTTTCTATGTATAATAAAAAATATCTAAAATTAAAAAATAGTATAGTGAAAGTGTAATCCACCTAGTGAAATAGTTCTCCAATGTCCATTGTTATTATAAAATTTAAATAGTGTAAAAATATTCTACACATAAAATCTAATATTAGAGATTTAGAAAACATGATATTAAAAAAATAATCATAGATAATAATATGAACATTTTTAATAATAAATATAATAGAGTATTGTTATTTTTAATGGTATTCCATGAATTATATTTATTTGCAATAAATAATGAGTTCTTAGATTAATATCAATACATAAATAAATACATAATTTTTAAAGTACCTCTATGTAATAATATGTTTCTATATAATAAAAACAAGTCATTTGAAGTAGGGTAAATTTACCACTAAATATTAACAATTATGTAAAAATATGTATTATATTTGGACTTGAATTGAGATAATTAATCAAATATTAAAACAATAAACTAGTTTTTACATTATCATTTGAAGTGAATGAGAAAACTAAAGTAAATCATTATACAACCAATTACATAATTGTTGGATATATCAAAAAGCTAAAACATCAATTCATAATTTATGAAAATGAAATTTCTTAAAAAACCCATAAAACAAATTCAATAAATTAATCATACCATACATGATGAAAAAAATTAATTAGTAAATTAAAAATAATTTCAATACTGTGAAAAATTAACGCATGATTTATAAGACACCCATTCATAAAATAATCATTAATCAAATCCAAAACCCATTAAATATTCATTAATGAAAATTAAATATACCTTTTATATTGAAAAAACTTTTAAATAATTATTTGATAAAATATAGCAAAAATTAAGAAAGAATTAAGCACCAATTAATCATTATATTAACATGATTTATAAAACACATTCATCAAATAATATCCCAATAAAAAAATTATCTAAAAACACCCCTTCATCAAATTAATCAAACCATAGATGCATGAAAATTATAATTATGAATTCAAACCATGAATAAAAATTAAATAAGTAACGATAGGGGTTGATGATTAAAGAGAAGGTGATGACGATAATAGTGATGAAAATAATGATGGTGATAGTGAGGAGTGATTTTGGTGGTAAAAGATAGTGAATTTGATGAATAGTGAGAGAGATCTATGGCCTATGGGTTCAAGAAAAAAATTATGGGTTTTTCAGGGCTGAAATCGAACATATGGGAAAAAATGTAAAATAGTATAGATAATTTTCCATTTTTTAAAGGTTTTGTACATAAGTGGTTCTATAATTGATATAAAAAATATGATTTATATTTTCTTTAATTTTTTTACTATCATATAATATATGGGTTTCTATATTGGTTATTACATAACCAATGTAAAAAAACATACCGAGTGCAGTTTTTTCACAGGTTAAAAATGTACTGGCGTCAGAAATAATTTATAACAACTATTATTGAAAAATAAAATTATACATGTTATTCTAAAAAACCTTTTACACTAGTGATCATATTGAAACCATTTATTTTTATATTCTCAAATTACATCATTTTTTCCAAACATTTCATACATTACAGAAACACATGCCCAATGAACATATTATTTTAGAGCCTTTAGGAATGTGGAATCATAAACTAGTAATACATAACACATCTACTTATTCTCCCACCTATTTATATATAATTAAAACCCCTTTTAAAATATTATAATTAATACCTTCTTTTTTATCTTGGGGAAACAAAACTTAAGAAAGTGTGATCTAAGATGCTCTGTAATGTTAAACATGAAGTGCACTTAAACAAACAATGAGCATAAGGTTATGTTAACATGAGAATAAAATTTGAATATTATACCCTTAATATAAAAGATCATGTACATGAGTCATGGAATAAAGATTTTTAGTAAATAATACATGAATCATAATCAAATTAGATGACATAATCCATGATATCATAACAATATTATAGGACATGAAGTTGTGGCATTCGCATAAACATAAAATATCTTATGCCAATGATACTAACCTAGACGTTAATAATATATTAAGGATGGTATAATCACTTGTGTACCTTATTCAGGCTTAGGATGAACTTGTGTGTAACATTTTGTATTGGGCTTATTATGACCTCTTGTGTACCCTCTTATTGGAGGTATAGGATGACCTCTCTTGTACACTTTTCTTGCGAGAATAGGATGACCTTCTGTGTACCCTTTTGTTTCATGTTTAGGATGACCTCTCATGTACCCTTTTGAGATCATAGAACATTAATCATTAACCGATGAATTAGAGGGATACATTGCTCCCACCTTTCACGTATGGAAAACCAGACATTTGGGGACTATAAGAACAAAAATCATTGTAGAACCCATAAAATAAATGAGTTTCATATACATTTTAACATAAACCATTGAAAGGAAATGGGTTTCATAAATATCATTAAATAATAATCATAAAACATTATTTGAAAGATTAATAACTGTATAATTAAAAAATATCCCTAGTAAAACTAAAGTAACATTGAATAAAACTATCATAGATGGAAAATAATTTTGTGAGATTAACTTGAAAACAATTCTTGAGGAGATGTCCATTATTCGTTAAAAACATTTTATTTTCATAAAATCATGAACAATTTTAAAAGAAGTGATTTTATTGGAAGATAATCTATTATTATTATAAGGTAAGATTAAAGGAAATAAGATGTCAAAATACTAGAAAAATCCATCAATTCCATATAATTTTAAAGAAAAAAATATTCTCATACTTTTTCCAGAAATCACAAAGTACCTCATTTCGAAAATGACAAAATATTCATTTCAAACTATGTAGTAAAAATTGTAGAACAGGTAAAAATGAATTTATATATCCATAGTAGAATAGAAAACAAATTATTTGATAACATTTTTTGAAAACATGGAAACAGATGATATTCATTCCCCAATAGATACTTAAAATGAAACAATCTAAAATATTGAAGAGATTGTGAAATAAATACTCATCACATTATAATAATTAGAATTGTATGGCTCATAAAAAATGAAATTTACATTGTTATGTGAATACCATAATATTATATATAATACTCCTAAAATACATTCATGGGATTTATATATATGATATCAAGAACAAAATAGTGTATAAGTCATGTCTCCAATAGAAATAAAAGTGAAACTAGAAATCCCCTTACTACTAGAGTAACATTAGAATCATGATCTCAAAGAAACAATAACATAAATTTAAAATTTTAATATAATTAAATAAATGAAATCATTGACATAATATGTCATAGTTTAGTATATATACCACAAAAAATTAGCGAGTGGTAAATATGACATGTATCTCATGTAAATAAAATGTTACATGAAATCCCCTTACTATACGACTTGACTCTCATCGTTTATGTTCAAAACTCATGTATAATAAATGTAAATTTATATAATTCATTTAGAGAACCATATTATTATATATAATACCATATATAGTTTTATTATGACATTATAATACTCACTTATTAACAAAATCTTATTAATGTTATGTTTTGAGTAATAACTCTTTTATTTTTTGTACATGTTTTGAATTTTTATCCATGGTCCTCCTACATAGATCATGATTTAATCATAAAGACAATAATAACCATGATATATATATATATTGTATATATTAATTCATTATGATTTATAAAAGATATAGCTAGAAAATAAAATACATCTTTCATGGAGATGTTAGGTCGTACAAACACATGAACATTGTTTTCATTTTCTTAACATATGAAAAGAAATAGAATAATAGGGTATATTTTCATTAAATAATATTTTTTGTGATATATATTTCATATATATTCAAGAAATTTAGTCCTTATTACCATCTACATGAAATATATATGAAAAATGAATCACATCGCATCAGTAAGATGGTAAGTCATACGTATGCATGAGTAATATTTTAATTTCCCAATAGATTAGATGGTAAAAAGATATATATGATATTATCATTTCAGAAGTATAAGTATATCATAAATATCATATATATCATGTAAAAATAGAGTGTCCATCATAACTATCAAACATGATATTTGGTAAATTAAAAACGAACAACATCGTTTGGTGATGTGGTACTTCACCATACACAAGAACAGTTAATTTGTTACCCATTAGATTGAAGTGTATGTGAGTGTAGGTAATGCCCTCAATATAAAAAATCCCAGTATATTTAGGATATATATTTTATTATATAAACATTGAATACAAATAATTTAAGGGGTTTAAGGATGAAATAAAATAACCATGTTTGTTCATGAATACTACCTCCTCTTTGGGTATCTACTTTGGATTTGTTAAAATAGGACTCTTTTTCATGGATTTCATACAATGTATTTATTATAGGATGAAGGTATATAATGTTTTTGGATACCTGGGACTCTTTTGTACGATCAAAAGGACTTTATAGGTGTGAATAAAATAGAAGGAGATGTTCCCTTTTATAAGAGAAGAGAGAGGCACTTTTGGAAAATATCAAAATATTAATTTGTAATAAATTCAAATGGAATCAAAATACATAAAAAATTAAATATATTAAAATAATATAGGATTTAGGTTTGTAATATAATTATTTAATAAATTTTGGATATGTTTTGTCTGTTTTTTTAATTCTTATCTTTTAGTTTTAACCCATAATTAACCTATTTAATTATTACCAATATATAATGTAATTTACACTTTGAGGGTTAATATAATTATAATAACATTACAAATGATGAATAAATGAGTCATTTATTAAATTATTATACTTATCCCAACTAGTTTTCTTAATTATATTTTTTAGAAATTCAATATTAATTAATATAATATTTTATATTTTAAAATATCATTAATTTCAATTTTGACACTATTCATTTCTTGAATTTCTAAAAAAACATATCAACCTGATAAATTTGAGCACATTATTATAAAACATTAATAACATGTCAAAGTAAAATATAAAATAAATCTATGCCATTAATTATATAAAATTATATTTATTTTATTATTTTTAATATCATTTATTTTATTCTTCCATTAAACAATTATTACATCATCATTGTGTCACCAATTAAGGTAATTATTTTATCATTATATATTATAAATAAATTACCATTATTTAGATAAATATTTTATATTTCAAATTTCTATTTATACTCTGACATATCACCTGTATAACTCCATATTAAAAATGTTTCAATTATTATAAATATGACAAAATTGACTTTACTTTGAATATTATACTATAAAATGGTCAAACACCTCTATATAGATCCAAGTGGAAATAAAATCGTCCCATGGATGTTTTTGGTCTACAATAACTCATAAATTAAATTATGACATGTTTTAGGGTAATTTTATAATACTTATAATATTATTATTACCCTTAATTAACTGATTTACCCTTAAACAAGCTAATTTAATATTAACTAAATTAACTATCCATATGCCCAAAAATTAAATAAACCAATTTAAATAATTTTCACCTGATGATTAAAAATATGTAATACATTTTTCAAAAAAAAACATAGATGTTACAATAATTAATTTAAAATTATTTTCATTGGTGGATTAAGGAATAATGTTTTTAAGGTAAAAATATTCAAAAGTTCATAAGGTTTTTATATCACATTTCAAAGTGAATATGATTAAAATGACCTAAAATTGATTAAATTAGAAAAATATGATCTAATTATAAATTAGAAAAAATAATCATATAATTTAACACTATAATTGTTTGGATGAAAAATGTTTTTTTCAATTAAATTTTAATATTTTTTACTATTCATCAAAGCATTAAACATATCATAAAAACCCAAAAAATAAAATAAAGTAAATTTTTATCTTCCTATTTAAAATAAGAAGTTTATTTTGAATAATAAAATATATAAAAGTTTAAAAAATTGGATTTAAAATTTTTTGTTATTAAAAGGCCAAAAAAACTACCCA
The DNA here is from genome assembly GCA_963277665.1 of Viscum album. Taxonomy (NCBI): domain Eukaryota; kingdom Viridiplantae; phylum Streptophyta; class Magnoliopsida; order Santalales; family Viscaceae; genus Viscum; species Viscum album. The sequence continues at coordinate 394,080,350 of OY728129.1, forward strand.
TTTGAAAAATGTAGGTTCATATTTATAAAATTAGATTTATTATTATCATAGGATTATAAAAACTATTGTATTAATATTAAAAATATTTTATTTAATATATAACATATGTATTTCATTATTATTATTATTCACTAATTTTATCTAATTTAATTTATTAAGGCAAAATAACTTTAGGAACATAAAAATAACAATATTTCATTTATATTCAATATGTATATATTTTCACTTATAAATAATTTGTAAATAATAAATTATTTTGACCAAATTAATATTTTCAAATTTTTGTCAATAATATTATTAATCTTTAATTTAATGGCTTGTTTATTAATTTATTTAGATAACAATTAAATGATGATTTGTAGAAAATAAGTGTTGCGTGTAATGCAAGTTAAGCAGGTGTTGCGTATAGTACAATATTCACATGGTGGTGTGTATAATGTGATAAAACATAGTTATTTTTTTCTAAATAAGTCTATATTCAATATTCTGTGAAATGAAAAATATCAAAAAAAATTAAATTAGTTTTTAAAAAACATTTCACAAAATATAAGGGTGTTATATTCTACCCCCATAAAAATGAATTTTATCCTCAAAACTCATCTGGGTTATCAAAGGTTTAATAAATTAAGGTTGCTTTAATAGAATCTCATAATATAGTAATGAATACTAGAACATTTTATCAAAAAGTAATGTTCTAAATATAACAGTTACCTAATGTTAATCATAACAAGGTTTCCACATATGAGAACATAAGTGGGAAGTGAAAAAATGGAAATGTAAGAGAAATATAAATAACATGTTCTCATGGAGAATGATAGTGGTCCTAAAAAGGAGAAATATAACAGTCAAATTGACCTAAATCTGTGATGCTTTAAAGTAAAATTTGATTCATCATAGAATAATGTACTAGGATAAATTCTTTGGTGTTAAGATCATTCCATAGAGTTGAATAATTTTCATAAGAAGATATATTCATCACATTTCATAAGAATAATACTATCCTTTCATTATTCCTAGATCAGTTTATAATTTTATCTCTTATTCCAAAGAAATGAAGGTGAATTTCTCATTCTTGAAGCATTATTATATCATAAATTCAATATAATGAAAGATTATTCCATATATATTAATATTACAATAAGAAGGTTACAAAATGTTATCCAATAAACATAAATACATATATATAGAGATAATACATTAATATGCAAAACATTATCCAAAATCTCAATATAATTTCATTAGTGGTTACCCTTATGAACCTTTCAAAACATTAATATAAAAAAATCCAAATAAGGTTACAGAATTTCTAAAACAAACATATCATTATACCCAAAAAAACATGATGTAGCACTTAATTTCTAGACACCAAACATGTAAAAACCATTAGCAAGTAATATAATGAAACATGGTAATAAAATGAATTATCATAAAACCATATTGAATACACACATGCTTCTTCATTCCTTATATATACTATTTTCTTATATAATAATATTTTCATTAGATTCCTGGGTCCATACTCATACAGATAGAATATGTGATTTCATTATTCCATAATCCATTTATATAATTACATGAATTATTTCTAATGGATGAACAATAATATTTTCATAACGTTCATTCATACAACGAGAAACATGAAATTCCATAACAAAGGACTGCAGGATATGAATTTACTTATTAGCATGGATCCATTCATCCATTATGATAGGAAAATCATTCATGTTTTCCTTTTCTTCCTTAGAGGGTTTTTTGGATTATCATCCACATTACACCTTGGATTGGGGAACTTGTCTGCATAATGATGAAAGTCCTTAATATTGAAACACTGAATTGTGGGAGGTTTAATTTGTGGATATTTTTAATTATTCAAATCATTAGATACATTTTCCCCATTACTTTGGCATTCACCTACTAAATGAACTTACTTTACACATTTCTAACACCCTCTTTCCCCTTTCAGTCATACACCTGATTTCTTCTTCCCATATTTCTCGAAAACAGATACATAAAATTTCATTCCACCATTTATGTTTACATGGTAATTAATCTTATTTTTTTATCAAAACCATAAGAGTGGTGGGAATTTATAATTTCCATTACTACCTTTAGTGCATATTAAATGACAATTTCATAGCTACTAAAGTCTATTGTATTTGTGCCTTTTCAGAGACATGGTTTCACACCACCAAATAATTGATCGGTTATTCCTTCAAGGGCGATAATTATCCAAGAATCATACCATATATGTGTTGTAAAATTAGTTTCATAGGTACCAAGGAATTCATCATCCTTTTTTATGAGATCAAGGAATTACTTATCCATATTATTTGTAGAATGTGAGGGAAGTAATTAATAAATAATATGCCCTTAAATTCTTCCCATTTAATAAATTTAATTTAGGCGTGTTCCCTAGTGTTCTTTATAAGAGTACACCAATGATCGGATTAACTTCAGAAATGATTAAAATCCAAAATTAAAATTTCATTTTCCTAATACTGAAGTATGGGAAATATATTTTCAGTGGTAATGATCCATTGTTCAACAACAAGTGGATCAGATTACCCCTTGAAAGAATGTTGATGTTTCCTCATAAAATACGGAACACAAATTTATTTCCACCTCTACTCATTTTGAAGATCATCAGGATTAATAGCTTTCATGAGTATAGTGGTAAGATTTTTCATTCCATATCCCAAAAACAAATTTTCTATAGGAAAATAATTTCATTTATCATTTCATTCATCATTAACATGCTTCCATTAGGTTCCAACCATTGGTTAAAAAAAGAATATCTTGAGAACAACTAATCATACTGGAAAAAACTTGTAATAAAGGTAAATTATCTTCAATCTATCACATGTTAGGTTCAATCCTTGGATAGTAAAGATCGTTACCAAATTATATTATTTTATATTATACTTAGATTTAACCTAGATATATCCCTAGGAATATCTGTTGAAATTTCTATAGGGATATCACTATCATTTTCTTATTTTAGTTTCAAAGTGATGACCAAACCATTTCTCAGTTACCAATTATAGAAACCATATATTTTCATACATTGACATTATGTCATTTTTACAAAACAGTTCACACATTACACAAATACATGCCCAAATACAATATCAATTTATTGACTTTGTAAACTTGTAAACATAAACAACTAATTCATAACACATATACTTTTTATCCAACCTATTTCTTCAATACTAGAACCCTTTTTGACATATCAAACTTAATATAATTATTCATATCCATGTAAAAGAAACATATGAAAGGGTGAAAAAAAATTCAACAAGGTTAATCATGGAAGACACATAAACATAACAAGAGAATAAGGGTATGTAAGAATGAGAATAATATTTGAATATCATGACCTGCATATTAAAGATCATAAATATGAGTGATGTAATAAATAATGGAAATTCATAAAAGATGAATTATATGGTAATGAAAGAACATAATCCATGAGATCTTAAAATTTACATAATACACAAAATTGTGGCATACACATAAACATAATACCTTATGTCAATTATACCTACCAATACATTCATAGTATGGTAGGATTGGGATAATCACATGTATACATTATTCTGAATAGGGATGAAACCTCATGTACCTTTTATCTTTAGACTTAGGATGAGCACTTATTTACCTTCTTTTTTCTTTCTTGTGATGGCCTCCTGTGTATCCTATTATTTCGGGTTTAGGATAACCTCGTGTTTACCCTTTTTTAGTGAGCATAGTATGACCTCCCTTGTAATCTTTTGTTATGAGATTAGGATAACCTTCCATGTAACATTTAGTTCTTATAAAAAGTTTATTATTACCCAATGTATAAGAGGGATATATAGGTCCCCCCTTCAGATAAATAAAAACAAACATATATCTTCCATAGGAAAATAAATCATATCAGAACCCATAAATTAAATGGGTTTCATTAAAATTTTAACCTAACCCAAGGAAAAGAAATGAGTTTCATAAATATCATTCAATCATAATCATAAAAAATTCTTAAAAATAGTTTAAATGTAATTATTAAAATATATCCCTATTAAAACATAAGTAACATAAAATAATTCTAACTTAGAAAGAAAATAATTTTGAGATTTCACGTGAAAAAAATTCTTCAAGAATATATACATTCTACTTTGAAAAAGTGTTCAATTTATAAAAGGAATTGAAATTTTGAAAGAAAAAATTTTGTCAGAAAATAAATATTTAATTAGGTAAGGTAATCTTCAAGGAAATAATCCACCATAAAATAAGAAAATCCATTCATGCCATATAAGTAAAATTAATACATTACTCTCATACTTCTTCAGGAAAAATCACAGAGTACCTCATTTCAAAAATGACAAAAGATTCCTTTAAAATCATTTAGTAAAACGCAAAAACGAGAAAAATTGAATTTAAAAATTCATATGAGAATATTAAAACATTTTTTTTGAATATTTTATATAATACATGGATTTGGGTGAAAAATATTCCCCGAGAGATACTTAAAATGAAATAATCCAAAATATTGAAGATATTGTGAAATAAATACTCATCACATTATAATCAGTAGAATCGTATGCCTCATGAAAGAAATAAATTTATATGTATATGGAAATATCATAATATTATATATAACCCTCATAAAATACATTCATGGGACGTTTATAAACTAGGTAAAAGAAACAAATAGTGGATAAGGCATGTGTTGTACAGAAATAAATGTGAGACTATAAATCCCTTTACCACTTGAGTAACAATAGAATCATGATCTCTAAGAAATAATAACATATATTTAAGATTTAAATAACATTAATTAAAATAAATTAATAGTATAATATTTCATTGTTCATTATATACACCACAAAAATAGGGTGAGTGGTGAATATGAAATGTATCTCATGGAAATAAAAAGTGAGATGAAATTTCTTTACCTTACGTCTTGTTTCTCATAATACCTATAAATACCTCATTTATAATAAATATAATTTTATTATGAATATTTTAAAAATAATATTTTTATATATAATACCATATATGGTTTGATTATGACATCATATTTCTCACTTATTAGCAATTACATGTTAATTTTATGTTTTAGGTCATAACCACTTTGTTTTTTGTACATTTTTTGATATGTTATCCTTGGTATGCTTACATATATCATGATTTAATAATAAAAATAATGATAAAAATGATATATATATATATATATAACCATTTTATATTCATTCATGTTTATTCATTAAAGTTAGATGTAGAAAATAAAATACACCATTCAGTGAGATAACAGGTCATACGTAAACAAGAACATTATTTTCATTTAATTTTCATATGTGAAGAAGAAAATCATATGGTATATTTTCATTGAAGAATAATTTATTTTATTTATATAATAAAATTAAGTAAATTTAATACTGTTTACCATTTATGTGAATTTATATAAAAACAAATCACATCGCATCGTGGATATGGTAAGCTATACGTACACACGAGTGATGTTATCATTTCCAAAAGATTAGATGGTAAAATGTAGATGTCATATTATCATTTAATATCTATAAATATATCATAAATACCATATATATTTCATAAAAAATATTTTTCCTAGTATAATTCCCAATCATTAGAGGTGGTAAAGGAAAAAATGAATAACATCTTTTCGTGAGGCGGTAGTTCACCATACACTAGAATGGGATGCCTGTTACCCATTAGATAGAAGTTTCTATGATTGTAAGACAATCCATTAATATAACAACATCAATTTATATTTAGGTTACCAAATTTTTATATAAACATGTTATAAATAAAATTTATGGTATTAATGATTAAATAAACCAACAATGGTCCTTGATGAACATTACGACTTCTTTGGAAATCTCCTTTTTCCACAAAATGACTTTAAGATCATAATAATAAAAAAAATCAATTATATTCAATTGATATATTTTATTATAATTAATTGGTAGATAATAAATTTCACTTATAAATCATATATTTTCATAAGTTAGTTAATACTATTCATAATCTCTTCTTTAACGGATATGTTATTATCTTTTTTAAATAATAATAAAATGATGTTTCATATAAAAATAGTGTTGTGTATAATTAATGGTAAGTAATTGTTGTGTATAGAGTAAGTTTAAATTTTTTGTGTTTATAAAGAAAACCATACTTAGTGATTTTCATATAATGATTGATATATTCAATATTGTGTGAAAGAAAAAATATCGATAGGAATAAATTAAATTGAAAAATTATTTTTCACAAAATATCATGTAGTTACAGATCTTGTGTGTCGTGTATCTAATACCCAAACACATACATTACCCTCATGTTTTTTCCACATTGATTTTTTTTCAATATATTCATTACATTCTACTCTATAACCAACCATTAGATCTTTATTTACCCCTCCTAGTAACCTATCAAATGAAAATTTATATCCAAGGGATGTGTTTAGTCCTTTAATGTGTCCTTAAATCCTTATATTGAGTAACAAATTAATTATTATCATAACAAATCTAAATTTATCCCTTAATTATAGGAACCACCCCATGTTCAGTGATGAAATTCATGATCTATATAGCTTCCATAATATCATTTTGTGTAGGGATGTACTCTACCACTATTGACTATTCTTCCATGAGGTCTTGGTTAGAACTCCTCCAATTCAGAACTCCACCATTAACAAAAAACATGAAACCAAATTGAGATTTCATATTATCTTTTATGTCTTGAAACTATCATTACTGTAACCCTTCATAATGATCTCATTCTCACCTCCAAATATCAAGAACATATCCTTCTCATGTACATATGGATGTTCAAGACTACAATCTAGTGAATCACCAATATTGGTTTGATATATTCTTATTATGATCAAATAATAATAAATATCAGATCAAATACATAACAAAACCTACATGATTAATCTTACAGAAGATGTATACAAAATCCTATCCATCCTTTTTGACATGGATCAAGGATCTTAAATATTATTAATATTTTTACCACAGAACATGTGTATAAACCCCTTCTTGAAGTTTGACGTGGTAAATAGTTTTAGAAATTTACCAATATATATGTTCCAATGCAATCCAAATGACCTCTATGATTAATATCTAAGATCCCAATACCCAGTTTCTAGGCTGAATAATCCATGTATTTCATCATGAATCAAATTTTAAAGCTATCCTTTAATGATTTAATGTTAGGATATAATTTATAATAAGTAGTATTTCATCCACATAAAACACCAAAAATAGAACAACACTCCTATTGAATCACTTTTATGCATAAGAATCATCCACATTCTTAATAAAATAAATCCATTTGATTAGATAATAAATAAGATAATCTACCACCAATAATCTTGATCTAGTCTATAAATATACTATTAAAAACTCTATCACTATATCATATACATGTCATTCGAAAAATTATAATCATGGAAAAAATTTAAACATCTATTTGATATATCTCATAATAAAAATGATCTGTTATGAAAATCAATGTCTGAATTAACACACTTATCGCTATTGGAGAAAATGAATTTTTATAGTCAATACTATGAATTTTCTTACGACCTTTATAAATGAGATATTTCCCAAATACTTATATTCATATGAAATTTATAATTGATATTTTATTTTGTAAAAATAATTAATCATATACATTATGAGTTTATTATTTAAGACGTCCTACTCTATACACTTGAGCAATCTTGCACCTATGATATCATCAAGGACAGATACACAATAAGAAACATATGAGGAACACATTCATACAAGCATTTCCTGAATACACCTAAGGAGTTTATTAATGAAATATAAATAATATGTAAATTTGGTATCCCTTATAGAATCCTTTTGGATTCATATATAAACTTCCATATGATGTTTTTGTGTGTGTTCATGATTGGTAGATTCTCCCTAAAACCCAAATCTCTCTTCTCTTTTCACCTTTTCTTAACATGGTGCTATCACTTCTCTATTTTAAGGATAAACCTGACTAATCTTCGACTGATTCAACTTGAACCATTTTTAAAATCATATTTGAAATTAAAAACAAAAGCAAAAATAGAGAATTGGGTTTCTTAATTCTAGAAATTTTATATAAAATAGGTTACTTTTACATAGTCGGTCTACGTTATGGTAAATGATTCATTACCTTTATATATTCGTGATTTGTAATGGTATGAAATTAATTACCCTTATATGTTTCTATTGGGTAAAGGTAATAATTTCATTTCACAATACATATCCTAGCTACATAAAGGTAATCAATGTGTTACCTTTACATAATTGGGATGTGAAAGGTTACTATTGTGTTTTTATTTACATAGATGGGACACATAAATTCAATCCATTTGTTACCTTAACATAGTCATATTTCATAAATATAACCATTGATTTATATTTATACTGATATCATGCGTAGTGATAAAGGATATAACATTTATATAAGTGACCTCTCCAACATAAGAGTAAATACAAACGTCAAAATTTTATAATGTTTTATTTTTCTAATCGTATATAAATTGACTATAAGTTATAATAATTTGTATTTTTGGGATATTAATTAATTAATATAAGTTTAACTAATCATATAATTATAAAGTGTTTATAATAAGTTAATAAATGATTTTGAAATATTTATTGTTTAACATTTCTCAAATATTATATAATAATATGTAAAGATTATTTAAAAAAGTATGCAGAATGTCTTATGATTTTGAAGTATTTGTCTTTAGAAATCATATGAATAATTTAAAAAGTGTTTATAATTTTTTCATATAATGTTTTAGAATTACTATGAATTGAATTATCCCTTGAGTAAAGTATCCCTGAATAAAGTAAATTTTGGATGGACATCCGATTATCCTGGAGGCTTGTGCCTTGTCTAGAAAGGTGGGGGTTGACTATATATGGCTCTAGGATTACTCATACAGATTTTTTCAATATCATATAATTTTAAATCTTTACATGAAGAGTTCAGGTACCTTATGCATGTGGTTTGTTTAGATATGTGTAAATATGTTTGATTTCTTTGTTTATATGAGTAATACAAACTAGTATTTGTGTAAAATTTACACATCAATATTGTTTCAACATGTAGGTTTTTTAGGAGGAATATGCTTCCAATATAAATTACCAGAATGAGGTATGTGTAAAGTGAATAACATGATATAATATGGTGATATTAAATCCTGTTAAGCTACTATGTTTGTGATTCCTTCAAAACCATCACATTTCAAGAACTTGATCATCCAACTAATAAGGTCAAGTTTATCAGAGTACCCCTGGATTATGTAATGTAAGGAAAGAAATCTATAAGTGACATTGGATTGTATTTTTGGAGAATTTTACTTCAAAAAAGTACCAATTGATTTTCCTTTATTAGATTATTCTTGGAATTTTATTTGGGTTATACTAATTGGGAAACCATAGTGGTTCAGATACCATAGGAATACAATTGAGTTTATCAATATGATGGATTCGGTTAAATATTTCCCCCTCAACTATCCATAAATCATAATTATTATGATTGAGATGTTTCCCCACATAATATTCATGGATTGTTTATGTGATACCTGATGTATGCCATGATGAAATATGGATCATATCTTCTGTGTTTCTATTTAATAAAATTACTTATTAAATATTTATAAATACTAAAAATCATCTGATAAAATATTATATTACAGATAAATGGAATCATCATTGTCAATATTGACTTAGAGGTAAATCTTAAACATGGATAAACTAAATGGTAATAACTTCCATTACTTGTATCATAATATAAAAATAGTTTTGAAGAAAGAAATAATGTCGTATGTGTTAGAATAATCTCTTCTTAGGAAGCCCATAGTTGAAGATGTTAAATAAAAGGATTTATATGTCTATGAGTAACATCTCAAAAATGAAAAACAATTATCGACAATCATACATGTTACCGTGATGTATTTGTTGAAGAAACAATATGAGACCCTAAATGTCTATCAAATGAAAGATAACATGAAAGTCTCTATCTGGAATAAGCTAGTCATGAATGGTATAAAGTCTCAAAATCTCTTCATTCATTGAAAAATAATATAAGGATCTTCGTGATGGGTTTTTTTAATAATATTATGATTAATGGTAGTGGATAAAAACCCAAACACATGTGAATTTATCTTTACGAAATATAGCATGTAAAATATTCCAAACATATAGTACCAGAAAATTAGGATTGAAACATATTATTTCTTCTCTAATTGGGGGAGTATATGTGATGTTGATCACAATAAGAAACAAACAAGTGATTCCTTCATATATGGAAGTAAAATAAAAACATGGATCCATGATCATATCATGAGTAAACTAAGAATATAATGGGGTTTTAGAAACATTATTGATGAATGGTGAACAGACTTTTAGGAATAAAATGTTTTATCTGCTTTCCATGAAACTGATGATCTCTATAATTTCAAACGAATGTGATCATAGTCATATAAATTCACAAAAAAATATAAGAGATCATATCTCTTATATACCTGAATCCTAACGCAACACAACTTATGTATTACAATACAATTGTGTGTTGTATTCATTAAACTCATTTCAAGGAATAAATGAAAGCCGTAAATGAACTATCATTTGGTTTCAAAATGGATGTAATCATGCAAGAGATATAGTGTAGGTTGTATCACATTAAACATTACTAATATTCATCACATGCATTATATATATATATATAATACATTGTACATTCATCATATTCCCTTTTTTTAAGGAATAATATATATATAATATTATATTATATATATTCTTCATGCATCATATACATGTGTACATGCTTCTTATGATTGTATTTTAGTGCACATAAAACACTTTATTCTCGACTCATGTAATTAATATGATTGGGTATGTAAATGATTTATAGATACTAGGTTTCTTGAACTAGCCATATATTTAATTCTATAATCACTATTGGAATGGTTTTGATAGTTTTTTAGGAATTATAACATTAATGGATTATATAAACTTTTACTCGATCTCATCAATATGTTGATGATTATTGAGTAGGAAATGAGCATACTTGTAGAATGTGATATGTTAATGTTAAAAAAAGAAAATGGTAATGGTTTGGGAAAAAGAAGAAGAAAATTGGTCATAGAGAGTCTACACAATCAGCAATGATGAAAATGAAAAATGAATGGAAATTCTTCTATTCTAAAAAACCAGTGGAGGAGAAATTACATAGATTGCCTTAATGGTTGCAAGAATCCTATTGTATATTCCACAATAAGTTTAAAAGTTATACAATTTAATTATATTATATTGATAGGTATATGATACAAACTATATATTTTACAAATGCTGTAAATTTATAGGAGGTTGTAAGATGAGAAATATTTAAATAATGGACCTTGATGTTTTAATGTAATATATTAAATATGTTTCTACATTAATGAAATGGATGCTTTAAAATTTGGATAGAATTTTAAAAATATGTGTATTATGTATCATTATTTTATCTTGATAAATTCATGTAAAATAGTTCATTTAAAATATAATGAGATGGGTGTTTTAATACCCATAGATTTTGATTTGTCAAATTTAGTAACATTCTTTAAATGAGAAAAAAATATTTTATTCCAATTATTCAATTTAACTAATTTTTTTTTATAGTTTTTTTTATAATGTGATTGTGTTCATGGATATTTTACCTTATATTCTCAAAGTGTGGTGACAAGTTGAATTAGGAATGTGATGTCAAAATTTTGGTACTATGTAGAAAAGTTATAGTGGGTAATAATTCTAACAAAAAAAAGAGATCCTATAATGTTTTATCAACAAGATATCTAAGGTCATTGAAACCTAGGGTTGTAAGGAAGAAGTGATAATTACATATGATGGGATTATCTGAAATGCATGGGGTGGTTTATAAAACTCCAGGGAATTTCTATGTCAAGTATTAATGTTATAGAAATCAATTCTATACTTTTTAAAGGATATTTGATACAAAATATATTTATTAAACTTCATGTAAAGATACAAGAATTAAAAATAAAAGGATGAATTGATAAATCATGTAGTTATTGTTCATGCAATGAATAAAATGGTTACTAAATCAATGATTTTAATGTAAATGAACGTGTTGGATAAAATTAATCTCAATAAAAAAATTTATATTCATTTCATTTTTCTAATATAAAATTAGTTTCATTTCATTAACAAATATTTATTATGAAAAAAATGAGATGATTAATTATATTAACATGGTTTTTGGTTCATTAGACTCTAAAAAGTATTTTGAAAAATAAAACATGGATAATAATGTTTTATCTTAGATAAAGTATTTATATATATGTTTCTTTAAAAATTGTGGAATGTGTTCCCTCCACCCATTAGTTCTATATTTTGAAAAATTCCAGTTTTTAAAATAAAATGACCCTATAATATAGAATACCTTGAATGATACAGAAACAATTCTTTGTTTGTAAAATATTCTCATTAAAGGGAAATCAGTATTATTTCCTAAACAAAATTTATTTTTCCTATCATGTAAATATATTTTTAGAATAATATAGTGTCTAATAAGATAGTTAGAGTTTGTTTATCTTTATATATTTTCAAAAATTAAGATATAAAATATTATACCAGTCTAAAATTAAAGTGGTTTTCGCACAATATCCCAAACAGTTTAGGATATGTAATGATAATCAAAAAATTAAAAGAGTTACATATAGTTATTATAATAAGGTGAATATTAATATTTTATAATGGATTATTCCATTAAAATTAAAAATTGAATTACACGTGATATTATAAAATATTTTAAGGTATGGTGGAAAATAAAAATGTGTAGAGTTATATAAGTTATAACAACAATGTGGATATCATTTTTCCTAAAATATTTTATGATGTAATTTTATTGTATTTATGTAAATTATTATATTATTTGAAAATATATTTCAATGAAAAAATTTTATGGAAAGGGATCAAAGGATGACAATGCTGCACTTTGAAAGAGTTCTAAATACAACACAAAAATTAACATTATAATATTTGATGTTGTAAAGATAATAATTTTTAGTATGTTCTAATAGTTTAAAATTTGTAAAATGATTCCTAAGTCTCACCATTATACCAAATTTATTACATTATATTTTTTCATCACTAAAGAGTAAGTGGGAGGGTTTTATCATATATTCACATGTATATATAACAATAATTACATAGATATGAAATGAGTTTACAAAACCTTGAACATGAAGAAAACATATGGTTGATCTAGACATCTATTATATGTGATATGATAGATATGAACATATATGGGGTTTTTTAAGTATTCTTAAAATATCTTAATAATATAAAATGTATCATAAAAAATTTAATCTCAATTTTATCATTCTTTCACATTGGTTTCCTTAATTGTTTCATAGATACACATTTCCTAAAGTGTAATGATAAATAAACTCTCAATGTATAACGTTGAGTTATCCATAATCTATGTTTGACAAGGAGTATTATAGGTTATGATGACATGTCAAGGGTATCATGAGTAGGATTTAAATATAGATATAAAAAATATTCTCATGAGCTAAGTAAATGTGTCTTTATATATTGGGTGACCCATGAAGTATACCACATGGTGTTTCATACACTATATATTTGGTAAAATTTGGTGTAGGTATCATATTTGGGTCTCCACTACCTAAGTCTATAGGGATAGATAGAATGAAAAGATCCTTACATTAATACCCTACTTATGAAATTCTACTTGTTAAATTAGAAAATATGGGGGTGGTTGGGTATGTTACTGATCATTTCATCAGTTGGAGCTCAGCCAATATAATAATTTTTCTCTGATATGATGAGTATGAAATTTCAGACTTTGATTGAGATAGACCAAAGTCACAAACTAGCCAGGGTACCCTATTAACCAAATAACTGAGCTGAACATGACATATCTTGAAGGGTATTCCCAATCCCCACAAGATGGAGACTAGCACATGGAGTCATACAACATAAAAGTGGGAGATAATTTTCCACAAAACATAGTGAAAGAAAGACAAAAAATTCAATATGAATATAAAAGAAACTCTACAGGGAGTAAAGTAAAAGAATACAATAAGGCATAAAAATCCCAAACTATTACAACCAAAGTACCAAATAGGGAAAAAACAACCCACGTCCCTAAAGATACAACTCACTATGTCCAAGGTTCATTAACTAGATCCACCTTAAAAAGATGAATTTCCATTTCTCGATCCTAATAGAATAATGTATACAAAAAACCGAAGGAAAAAATGTAAGGTGTCAGACAAATCGTAGTGGGATACCATTAATGATTCTATAACAGATTCCAAATATATATTATCCAAAGAAAATATTTTAATTTTAAAAATAAATAGGTTTGTAAATTTAATAATAATATTTAAACAAAACATGTTATACAGTTTTCAAATTATAGATAATGATTTTAAAACACAAGATTTAATTTACGAGACATAGAATATTTCTAAAATAATGGTTTAAATAAAACAATGATATAAAACTATTAATGTAAATCCATAAAATGCACGTAAAGTAGTTTTACAACATTGGAATACATTTATATCATATATATCAATGAACGAGTTAGAAACATTGTCATATTCTGAGTAGGTATGATAGTATTAACAAACTATAGGATTATTCACTTTGTAAGTGATCATAGAAAAGTGAGTATACTCACATCCCACTGAAACTTTCCAAAGGAGACTCGTCACCCTCCCATTAGGGATGTGACCCATCATAAGTAAGTGTTACAATGTTGTAATAGTATATGGTGTATCCAAATAACTCACATACTACCTGAGGCTTTTATATGCTATTACATGATGGGAAAATTATTTTAAGTCTATTTAAAGTACAATAAATCCCTTTCATCAATTTCAAATAAAATCCAATTTTATTCCATTTAAAAAAAATGGGTTTTAATCAAAAAAAATTCTTTTTCATAAGATAAAACCATTGGGAATCTATACAAACATTTTAAAGCCATTTTTACAAGTTTGAAATCCATTTAAAACCAATTGTATACTTCTCCCAATTCATTCCCACATTTAAATTTAAATTTTTAATTGAAAACATTTCCATTGAATCCATATTTTAAATTCAAAATTTTTAATCATCTAATTTCCATAAACATGCCACAATTCAATGGAATTGGGGGTCTTACAAAATTCCATTCCAAACTATTTCAAATATCCAAATTCACTGGAATCGTTTTTTTAACAATTTAATTAAAATAAAATTTGGGAAATTGAATTTAAATCAACAATTTAAATAAATCAAACAATAAAAGTATAATCAATTTTCAAAATCGAGATCAAAGAACCTACCTATTTGTTGATACCCGACAATCGCAATGGATCCCATCAATGAGAACGATGGTGTAGAAGATATCAAAACTCAACCTAGAATATAGATACAACATAAGGGGGGATAGATCCATCAATTTTAGGATGACCCCTTGAAATCCTAAAATAGGAGAAAGGGAGATAGATTAATAACGATGAAAAATGATTACACAGATATCACCTACCAAAGCAATAATGATTGAATGAAAAATTAAGGGATCTGGTACAGTTGGAAGGCACCTAGATCACATGGGGAAGGATTTGAGTTGAGGGAGAGGAAAATGGTGAATATTTTGAGAGAAATTCCAACAACACTGCTACTTTTATAGGCACCTGTTGGGGTATTACTTGAAATGTAATATTTTACACATCGTGAAATCCTTAAGTAACACATACATAGAAAGAAAACAAGTTACCATGCATTAAAGGCTGACACGAGAGTCTAAGGAGTGATCATTCACTTTTTCATGACATGTAAATATGGTTTATGACATGAAAACCTTCACAACATGAATTATTCATTCATGAATTGTAATCTACAACAACTTAAACATTGTGTTACCCCCGGTACACGACGTCTAATTCCCTAGAAGCATACAGTTAAATTCCAAAAGAAAGTGAGATTCCATCAAGACAATGACTTCATAATATAAATCATCCTATCAAATCAACCTCAACCTTACTCCATTAATGAAAATGGAAAACCTATGACAAGATTAAAGATGTACCTATCATTTCGGTAATGGAATGTTACAACCTCCCCACCAATAAAACAGTATATCACTAGAAATACTAAGTAGAATCTTCCATGAAAAAGACATGAGGCCACTTCACTCTAAGAAATTCCTAAAATTCCATTGTCTATTGATTATCAGAACCATGCTGCCACATAACTTGAACCGAAGGTTTTGTCATCCCACGATGTACCTTGGTCTTCGAATTAACTATATAGACTGGTTGTTCAGTGAATGTTAGATCATGTTCAATCATTTTATCAGACTAACTCAAAACATGAGACAAATCAGAGAGATACTTTCTTATCTTTGATACATGGAATATTTTATTTTTCGATGTTATATGTGGTGAAAGAGATAAATGGTAAGAAACTTTAACCCCCTTCTCAAAAACCTTAAAAGGTCCCAAAAAAATGAGGAGCAAGATTCCATTTCCTCCTAATCCATTGCTGAACCAACTGAGGTGAAAACTTTAATAACACCTAGTAACCAACTGAAAACTCCAAAGGTCTATAATGACAATTATCATATGATTTTTACATGATTTTTACTGTCAAAATCCTATAAAAATGCACTAAATCTTTGTTTTTTTTCTTTCACCAAGCTTGGGCCAACCAATTAACTTTCACCATCCTTCAACCAACACAATAGAGATTTATAATGCATCCATAAAAGGCCTCAATAAGATCTATCCTAATAGTTTAACATTAAATATTATTATATGAAAACTCAACTAATACCAAGTGATCATCCTAAGCCCCAACGAAATCAAGGAAACAAGTGTGAAACATATCCTTAAGAATCAGTATAGCTCTCTCTGAATGGAAATCTGACTATGGATGGTAGGCCATGGTAAAATGGACCTGAGTTTCCAATTCCTCCTAAAGGCCTACCAAAAAGTGAGAAATAAACAAAGGATACATATAATTGAATATAGAAAATGTAACTCCGTGTAAACGGAACTTCTCTTCCACATAGATATTCCCCTACTCCTTAACTTTGGATGTATCTCAAATGAGTATAAATTGGGCTGACTTGGTCATCCATTCGATCACAACCCATATTGGACCCTTCTTTCTCTAGGTACGAGGAAACTCAATCACAAATTATATAGAGATATCATCCCACTTCCATGTAGTTACAAGAAGTGGATGAAGAAACCCTGAATGTTTTTTGTGAGCGGCTTTCACATGTTGGCCTGTTGAAAAATGTAAAACAAACTGAGCAATTCCCTGCCTCACACCGGGACACTTGAACTACCTCTACATATAATAAAAAATCATAATGATTCCTAGGTGTATAACTCACTGGGAATTATGATAATCCCACATCACAACATTCCCTGATGAAACTTCACAACGAAGTTGTTAAAATAACAAAGAACACCCTCGTTGGAAAATGACTACTAGAAAATAGTCTCCCCGCCCTAAATAGAGTATTTAATGCTACATAATTCATTATAAAGTTATTTTTGTTAAAGAATCACATTGATAAGAACATATGTCAACTAAAGGTTGGATAAAGAAACATCATACCCTTTCTCCTGAACTCCAATATGCAATTATGAAAACAAGGACATCAAATTCCACTCATTTAAAGATTATTTCACTATTTGGGTAGGAAGTTTCCTACTTAACAAATTTAGAATGACATTCCCATTCTAAAATGTGTAGGAAATGTCAAATTTGAAATATTACAGGTACTCCACCCAATGTATTTTTTAGAGATTTAAATATTTTAGAGAGAAGATATAACTCGGGCTTTTGTGATCTTAATACATAGTAAACATTTCTCCACAAAGGTTGTGTTTCCAACTCTTATGTGAATGCATCACAACTGCGAGTTTATGGTCATGGGTAGGATAATTCTTATTTTGTGGCATAAGTATACAAGATCCATTAGAAACAACTTGATTACGTTGCAATATGACACAACCCAAACCCAAAATCAATGCACCACAAAATACCACATTGTCTTGTTTGGCCTCTGGAAGAGTCAATGCGAGAGAATTAGTAAAAAAGACATTTCAACTCAATGAAATAAGTTTTAAATTTATAATTATAATAAAACTTCACACACTTTTCAATTTGATGAGTCATCGATGAAGTTAACTTCAAGAAGTCCTTCCCGAACTAGTGGTAATATACCGCTATGCCCACGAATCTCTGATTCAAAAAGACATTTTGTGGTTTATCCAAAGTAATAAAAACCATAACCTTCTATAGATAAACTGATATACCTTATTCGGGCACCACATGTCCAAATAATTTTACTTCGCAAATCCATAGACACATTTTGAAAGTTTGGAATAGAGTTTATGATTTTATTGTAGACTCAATACTATCTAGTGCGTGTGATCTTCTTTAGATTTACAGTAAACGAGGATGTAATACACCTAATTCCACAAATATATGTAGATACTCATGGAAAATCCATTTAATCATGGACATGAAAACTATAGGAGAATTTTTCATACCAAATGTCATAACATGGCACTCATAATGGTTTTACCTGCTCTGAAAAGTGGTTTTCTGAATGTCAGATTCTTTAATTATCTTCTGATAGTAACCATAACGAAGGTCGATTGTTGAAAATCACTTCTCACATTTCAATTGGTTGAGAAATATTATATCCATGGAAATTGGTACTTATTCTTTAATGTACCTAAATTTATATTTCAGTAGCCAATACATATGTGAAGTGAACCATCAGCCATCTTGGTGAGGAGAACCAGCATTTCCCATGGTGACACACTAGCGAATATAAATCATTTCTCAAGATGATCATCCATGTGGGAATTTATTTCTTTCATTTTATCTAGTTCAATAATGTAAGAGGGAATTGAAATTGGTTGAGTATCATGTATAAATTCAATAGAAAACTCGACCACCCTCGGTAGTGGAAAACTAGAGAAATCAGAAGGAAATATATTGGGAAAATCAATAAAGAATAGAGGTAGATCACCACCCATTTAATACCACTACATATCAAAACAAAAAATAGATATCCCCAATATAGGATAATAAGATCCCAATATACATGAACTTAGGTCAAAATCTCCTTGAAAGATAAGAGACACACCACTAGGTTTGGAAAAGTAGACCCACAGAAGATAAAAATCAATCTAGGCTCTATTGGAAATGAACCAATACATCCCAAATATGATGTCAATATATTTCATCTCTAGAACATGAAAACTCCCAAGTATATCAACATATGATAGAGAGAATATTCAAGAAGGGCACTGGATACCCTACACTCTATTCCTACCAAGGGGTGTAGTAATATCCATTGCTTAAGATAAAATATCAATATGAAGATTAAGAATATTTACAAAATGGGTTGAAATGAATGATCGATATGACTTACTATCAAATAAATCGATCCATAATAAATATGTTATAGTAACGATACCAATCACTGTCATTAGACCAATGTTTGTTTCCTTTGGAGACT
The DNA here is from genome assembly GCA_963277665.1 of Viscum album. Taxonomy (NCBI): domain Eukaryota; kingdom Viridiplantae; phylum Streptophyta; class Magnoliopsida; order Santalales; family Viscaceae; genus Viscum; species Viscum album. Next base: position 394,099,937 of record OY728129.1, read on the forward strand.
CTTCTACTACGTGAAGTAGCTTTGTTCCAGATACCTATGGATAGAACCATTTTAATAATGAATAATCTATTTTACACATAGTTTTAGGAGGTTATGGTGATCCCATACCACTACACAAAGTATATATTTGATGTAATAATCATTGTAACTGCCTGATAGTCCATGGGGTCTACAGCTTTTGAGTGCCTTAGTGAAAAAACTCTTAGAATCCCCTAGTTTTACACACCGGTAGAAAACCGAAGAACTTCATTTTGGTGTTGTATGAGTTCTAGAGTAACTCTACCATCAAGAACTATATTTAGAATCATCAAAAAAATTTCCCATTAAAGGAACCAACTCTGCCATTATGAGAAAAATGAACCCCCATCAACCATGACATCCATGCCAGTTCCATGTCAACCATAATCACCCTATTAATCATAATAGCATAAGTGGGAAACTTCATCATGAAAAACTGGGAAATAATATTTGGTAAAATCCCTCAACTAAATAGCTGATCCTCCATCCTTTAATTAGATAATTTCTTAGTTGAAAACTACACCAACTCAGTAAAGTGATTTTAATACTCGGTCATGGTTTTGTCTATTTTCTCAATCATGAAAAACTCAGCAGCCTTAGCAAACACCATTGACTCTAGATAGAACATATTGGTGAAAAGAAACTTGAATTATTTCCACTCTATACCCTTTTGTTTCCCTTCTGTCACAATCGTGTCCCACCACCTACTTCTTGGTCCTTCTAGCACAAAGGTGGTTCACTTCAGCTAGATCACATCCGGTGTCACCAAGAACTCTAATTGATGTTATGTCATGCCCAAACATTCCTCATCATGTTGAGGATTATGGGATCTAATGAAAATTTTTGTCTTCTATTGAAGGAACTCATGAGAATTATTTTAAACAACATCCTCTTAAGGATCTATAGATGGAGCCCGAACGAGGACAGGAAGTGGTGCTTGTCCTAGATCTTGAACTGTACACACAATCACCCAACAAAATTTAGGTCCACTTGAGGATTTGATTGTTGTGGTTTAGTAGTAGATTCTTCTGGATCATATTTCCACACATTCTCTAAGGTATTATGCTACACAACATTTGGGTGTAAAATAAAGACATTAGATTTCCACTCAAACTGAGTAAAAATTGAAATTATTCTCCTCATAAGGAATAAATAGGATTTATATTTCACACTATCTAAATCATAATTAGGAAAAGACTTTAACTAATCCATAAGTCATATTTCCCAAACAACCGCTGCTGACTTAAGGATCATTGCGGTGAGAGCTGGCCCATAAATCAATTGTAACTACCTCCAAAGTCTAGTAAAGATTTAAAAATTACATAAAACATTAAGACAAAATATAGACAACCTCCTCTGAAACCACTTTTTCATGAAACATACAAGGTTCTATAGTAACCTGATAACTGAGCCAACCCTAACATATCCAAAAGGGTGTTCCCAATTCCCATGGGTTAGAGACTAGCACCTGTAATCGTACAATATGCAAGTGCGAATGAATTTTCCACAAAACATAGTAGAAGTAATACAAGCAAGTCAATATGAATATGAAAGAAACTCCTCTGGGAGTAAAGTACCATAATACAACAAGGTATAAAAATCCCTATGTATTTCAACTAAATTACCACAGGGTGTAAATAGCCCAAGTCTCTAAATACCAAACTCATCACGCCCAAGGTTTAACAGCAAGATCCACCTCCAAGAGATCTTTTACCCTTGATTGAACCTAAAAGAAGAACATTACAAATAAAAAATGGAAAAAATTATGATGTGAGCATAAGAATAGTAGGATACCACCAAATTTCCATAAAAGATTCCAAATAATGATTATCCAAACACAATATTTCAATTTTTAAAATAAAAAGGTTTGTAAATTCAAAATTTATATTTAAACAAAACATTCTATAATGATTCAGAATGATGGAAAATACATTTAAAGAACAATATTTACTTTTTATGGGGTGTAATATTTATGAAATAATTTCATAAATAAAATATTTACATAAAATAGTTTATGTAAATCCATCAATGGCATGTAAATCATTTTTAAATATTAGAGTACATTTATATATCATATATAAATAAACAAGAGAACTACATGGTCATATTCCAAGTACATATGATAGTATTAACCAGCTATAGGATTCCACACTCTATATGTGATCAGAGAAAAATGAGTATACTCGTGTCCTCCTAACACTGGCTAGAGGTGACTCGTCACCATCCCATCGGGGATGTGACCCACCACAGGTATATTTTAGGATGTTGAAATAGCGTAGAGTGTATCCAAATAACTCACCAACTACCTACGGCTTGTGTGATATCATTAATGATAGGAAAATTATTTTAAGTCTTCTTAAAATACATTAAATCACATTCTTCAATCTCAAAAGTTTTAATTTCATTCCATTGTAAACCAAAATAGGTTTTAATCAAAAAATGTGTATTTTTTAAAAGATAAAAGTAATGTGTTTCTATCAAAACATTTTAAATCCATTTTCAAAAGTTTGATATCCATTCAAATCCAATTCCATCCATTTCATAAATAATTTTAACAATTAAATTAAATAATTTAATTAAAATAATTTCCCTCAAATCCAAAACTTAAATTCAATTAATTAAATCATCTTATTTCCATAAACACACCTCAATTCAATGGAATTTGTAGTATTTCAAATTTTCATGCCAAAACTATTTCATATCTATTGATTAACTACAAAAGTGTTTTTATCAATTTAATTGAATGCAATTTTGAGAAATTTTATTTAAATGAACAATTGAATTAATTCAATAAAGACAAGGAAAATCAGTTTGGCTAATAAGGATGGAACCACCTACCTCTTTCCCGAAACCCGACACTCGTAATTTCTCTCATCAATAATATTGATGGTGTAGAAGATATTGAAACTCATCATAGAATCAATATCCCACATCATGGGGGATAGATCCCTCAAATTTATGACAATCCAAAGAAATCATAAAATAGGGGAAATAAAGATATATAAGGAATGATGAAGAGCACCTACATGGATATCACCCGCCAAAGAAATGATGATCTAATTCCAAAGTAGTTGATATGGAAGGTTTGGAGGCTCATAAATCACATGGGGAAATCATTGGGTTGATAGAGAGAAAACTAGAGAATATGATGATAGATATTTCAGGCACACTGCATCTTTTATAGGTGTATGTTGGGGTATTACATGAAGCGTAATATATTTCACGTCGTGAAATCCATAAGCAATATAGTTGTGAGGAGAAAGCATGGTGCCATGAATTAAATGCAAACATTGGAGTCAAATGAGTGATTTATCACTTTTTCATGACATGTAAACATGGTTCATGATGTGAAAACCTTCACAACATGAATTCCTCTTTCACATTGTGTACCTTGCAACAACATACACATTGTGTAACTTTGGTTCGTGATGTGTAATTCCATGATAGTCTATAATTAAAGTCAAAAAGAAATTTACAGTCCAACCTAACTATGACATCACTATTTAATACATCCTCTCAACTCAAAATCAACCCTAATACATTTATGACATGGGAAAAAAACCACAAGGTTAAATATGTATATATTAGTTTGGTAATAGAATGTTACAATCGATGAGTGTGTGGTCACACATTTTTTTGTATATACAACATATTTATCTACATTTATTTGATACATGTGATGTGATCATCCATTAAGATGAATTTCATGTGATATATTCATCAACCAACTCAGTATATACTCAGAGAAATGGGAATGTATGAGTAAACTATATGGGATTGACAAACTTCGTGTCCCATGGTCGCTCAATGTCTTGAACATATAGAACATATGAGAATTCATTGTTGCATATGATCAAAGGTTGTGGATATAGGTATATAGAAACTTGTGTTAGGTGTAGATCATGTCATATACCTTTTTTATCTTGAGTAGTATTGATGTTTTCTAGATGTCTCTATTTTCATAAACGTTTGGATATATTTATTCGTATATTTATCACTCTTATAATGTCTAATAGGCTCACACATTATGGTAAATTAAATGGGGATTGAGTTTAACCCAAAGGGACACTCTAAAAACGTTTTATAGTTATTATAAATGGGGTTTTTGATGAGTATTGACATGGAATTACATATTATGTGATACACAATGATGTAAATGATAGCTTTCAAAAAGTGTTTTGAATGATATCTAAATGGACATTTTGATATGATTTCATAAGATACTGTATATGATAAAATATAAGGTTGCATGGGAAAAGTATTTTAGGATTTATTTAAAATGGGATATTAAAAGTAATATGCCTTAAAGCCTTATATATATATATATTATATAAACCATATTATAATGCATGAAAATTGTGATTTTCTTGCATTATATGTATATTATTCCATGAAACCTACACTAGAAACTTGAGTAATCTTCCACCTAAGCTATCATTAAGGAATGATACATAATATTTAATAGATTAGGAATACATTCATTTAATCATTTAGAAAATAAATCCAAGCAATTTAGTCATGTTTTATAACACATGAGTAAATACAGTAGCCCAAGTAGTATCCTTGTGGATTTTTAAAGACACAACCATCCAATGTTTATGTGATGGTGGATTCATGGATAAACCCCATAAAACCCTAGTATCTCTTCTCATTTCACCTTTTATTGAAGTGTATTGAATGTAACGCCCCGACCCTAGATACCTAGAGTCGGTGCATTATTACATAACGTTGGCATGATCACAAAGGATCGTGTCTCGAAAGAACGATTTGTTTAGTAGTCTTGGAAAACACTAGATATATTCATAAGTCTTACATTACATCATCAGGTAAAAAAACTACAACAACATCTTGTCTTCATATCCCCTCATACTATCCCTATAGGTCATTCATAAATTACTTCATCACATCCTGGGAAAAATAAAACATTTAAAGGGGTGAGCTCAGATGCTCAATAAGGAAAACAATATAGAAGAAGCTTTCAGAGATAAGCATAAACACTAAAAGAATTTTATAACTAAAAAAAATATTTTTAAACATGAACTTCAGCATAATATGGAAAAGATAAAATGAAATAGTTCCATTTACTTATTCACATGGATATTCTACTAGTCGAACAATCACATGCAATATCAATAACCACTTTCATAATGATGGAATGCATAATGCCAGACTATCATTACCACATAGCCAAGGCCTCGTGCCAAGACTACAAATAAGATTTTTCCAAGCCCTTGTGGCAAGACAGTATTTTGTGTCATGAGACCTACCAAATAATCAAGGAGCTATAGCGGGCTCCCCCCGTCACTTACTAAGTCCAATGCATTCCACATATGAAAAGTTTTAAACATAACATAAATATTCGTATTAAAACTAGCATACGAAATGTCAATACTTTATCCACAAACCATGAATGGTATAAATATAGAACATCCACAGTCAAACATAACATGTTCGATGCAATATGGAAGATTTTATTGTATCATATTATCCTTAATAGATAATAATGAAGGATATTGACATAGATTAAAATAATCATCAAAACTATTTGAGAGAAATATCCCCCTTTTTCTTGAAATCATTTAAAAGTCACACTATTTGTCAAGAAGCCATTTAAAAAAAGATTTTTGAATCAAAGTGTCCCATACCACTTTGAAACTTTTAAAAGGAGTTTTAATTTTAAAAATTTAATTTCCATATAAATAAATCCTTAAAACTATTTTTAAAACATGGACATTAATGATCAAGATTTAGAAGAATAAGTCTTTAAAACATTCAAAAATGGTATTTTAGTTAGAGTTTCTAACCAAAAGAGGGACACTTGAATACAAATAATTGAGGTAATAAAAACTTTGTAATTTCATGATAATAAAGGGATTCATGATATACTATGTCAAAGTACATTATATACACCACATAAAAGTGATTTGGTGTATAACAACAAAGAAGTCTCAATGGAATGTAAATTGAGATGAAATCTCTCATAAAGGTTGTATCCTTAGGTTAAGGATAAATCAACGACATAATTATGTGTGACAAATATAAATACATTAAATATGATTGGATATTAAGTGTAAACCAATCAATGGACATTCACACATAATCTTGTAAAAACAACACCAATGAATTGGATGTTTAACTCAATAAATGGAGAATGAGTTAAAATTACTCTTATCAAATTCATATCGATGACTTGAGAAATTATTTATTGATTGATTATGTGTATAAAAAGTATATCCATAGAAACCGGGAGAGGAAATTATGACATAACAAATGAATAGTGATTCCACACATAATCTCGTAGTAAAATAATCTATGAAGTTTGCGTAAATCCGAATAAATGGAAAATGAAATTTCAAATTCCCTTATCGATTAGGTAACTTATGAAAAATGAACCCATGAAAGAAGGATCATAAAATGATGATTTAAATACACATAAAGTAATGTATATTACACAATGAATACAATCATGGGAAGTACACACACCACATGCAATAAATAACTGGTGAACAATGGAAATCTCACTGAATTAAAAGTGAGATTAGAAACCCCTTACATTGTACTTTATCCTTGGTCGACGGTAGGGTATCCTCATTTATAATGGTGAAATATATTTTATTTAATTATAAAAGAATCATTTACATTAATATGATATCATATATGATCTTTTAACATTGATTTGTTAATAATATCTTAGTATTATAGTCATTTTGGGTGTTAACTTACTCGTTTTCCTTTATATACTTTGTTACGTAAGCCATGTTTGTTATTGATAGGTTGTATCTTATTCATATCCATAATTATATCAAGTCCTTAAACATTATTTTTAAATCATAAAATGATAATTATACTTGAATGGATACGATGGATAATGAATCTCATCACTTTAGTGGAGACGGTAGTCCGTACATACGCACGAGCGAAAATATCATTCTTTTGATGTTAAAAAAATATATAATTGGATGGTATATCATATATATAAAGAGTAGTTACTATTTTATATTTATTATTTACATAAATTAAACATCATTATTATACCCATCGAAATAATAATTTATTGAATGACAATTACACCACGACGTGGAGACGGTATGCCGTACGTACGCATGTATGGTGACATGTCATTCATAGGATGGATAGAATACTTAATATGGTTGTACCATATTTATAATAATATTATATTATATAGTAGATACTGGATTCTTTATTTTAGAATGGGAATAACAATGAAAGAAGAAGATGAAGAAGAAAAGAATTTGAAAAGGGGTGGTAAAAACATTACCTCTTCTTCGGGTTCTTCCTTTTGATTTGATCAAAAGGGATCCTTAGGTTGGCTTTCAGATCAAAATAAGTCCTATAGGTTTTAATGAGGGAAGTTGAGAGAGTATTTGGGAAGGGGTTGGCCGAACCAAAAGGCTCTGAAGATGTGAAGTAATAAAAGGGGGGGGTGCCCTTTTATAAGAGGGGTGAGGGGCACCTTTGGAAAAGCTAGAAATATTATTTTATAATAAATTCATATTTAATTTCTAATGGAACAATGTTGATTATTTAAATTTAAAGGTGGGGATAGGTTAAAAAACACTGAACAAATAGAATTTAGACAGGTTTGTGGCATTATATTAACCTTATCTTTAAGTATTAACTCTTAGTTAATTAGTTTCACTTTTACAATGTCTCTTTATATTTTTCTATTATATGGTTAATAAAAATAATATATACATCCAAGAGACCCCCAAGAGGTCCATTAATGATACACCTATCATGATATAAGTCTCTTGGCCAAACCTAATATTTTTAAAAATTTAATATCAATTAATAATATAATATGTTTTTTAAAAACTCTTTTATGTCAATTTTTACACTATTCAATAATTGATTTTTGTGAAACTCATAACAGAATGATTACTTCGAAAAAAGTCAATTAAATCAATACTAATATGTCATATTAACCTAGAAAATTAGTGCAATTCAATAAAAGTCTCCAATTAGATTTATTTTGGTATTTATAATATCAATTATTTTAATTGTTCACTATTATTGTAATTACTGCATCATAATTGTGTCATAAATAAATTAAATTATTTAATTTCTAAAATATATAAATAAAATATAATTATCTACCAAATAGTTTTAGCTTTCTAATGAATATTTATAATCTAATTTATCTTATTTTTAATTCTATATTAAAAATGTTTTAGTAAATAAACTTTGATTTTAACTCTTTTAACTCTTCTTTCAATTAAATAATAATAAATGTCCTAATCTAGTTCAAGTGGACCTAAATGATAATATTTTATTCCTAAGGTTGTTTGTGGTCTAGATACACTTGTCCAATAGAATTTGGACATGTGTTAGGGTAATATTAATACCATTTTTACACTTAATTACCCTATTTACTTTTAACTGTGGTAAATATATGTAAAAAGCTACTATTCACCAAAAATTATTTTCACCTCAATGAACCACATTTTACTCCTTGATATTAACCGTGTCTCTCGGATTTTCGAAATTCCACTAACAGAAGTAGTAAAATTATGATTTATGAAAAATTCAATTTTTTTTAACTACCACTTAGTGGTTTCACTATTCATCAAAAAATGAATGTTTCCAGAAAAATACCAAAAATTAGGCCTAATATATATTTAATATTATGAATTCAAAAATGATGTCTATTTTACCAAATTCAAAACATATCAGTTGCATTAATTAATTTAAAAATTAATTCCCGTTGTAAACACAAATAGCATGTTTTTAAGAGATAATAACTATCAAAAGATTGACACTTGTTTATGTCTGGTTTAAATGTGAAATCTCATCCAATGACCAACATTGTATTAAATGGTAAAAATATATTATAAATATTCTTTAAAACCACTAAAATTAATAATTTATCACTATTAATTATTTCAATTAAAAAAGTTGTTTTTAATTAAAATTTAGTAATTTTCACTATTCATCAAAATATGAAAGTTATCCGAAAAGTACCAAAATTTCACCCTAAGCTAATTTTTATATTACGAATCCAAAACTGAAGTCCATTTCAAAAGATAAAATTTATAAAATTTCAAAAAGTAGGTATTACTATTCATAACGGCTAGTTTGATTGGTTGTGGTGTGTCAGAATCTCAAAGTTGCATACAATGCACGTCATTGCATTATTCAAAGGGAAACGTACCGTGGATGCTTGGGGTGTTACATTCTCCCCTCCTTCAATAAATTGCATCCTCACAATTTTTTTTAAATTTTTTCTTGAGAATATAATGGAATGTCCCACATCAGAAAAAGAGACAATAAAACTATCACTTTAAAAGAAAGGAAAAGAGGTATAACGGTCACCCAAGATAACCCATACTAGGATTCCATGTAGGAAAACATGGATATGGATGATAAACTAAGTGTTCATTTCTAATGGAGAGGGATAGAAAACATGATCAAGAGAATGTTAACAATAAGAAAATCACAATCTTGTGTTGGGACAAACGGTCCTTAGTCTCCCAGTAGGAAAAGTACATGGACAACATTTTTTTGTTTTAAGTTACATTACATAAGGAAGAGGAATTAATTTATGATATTGACTATGAAAATAAAGAGATATACTTACTTTTTAAGTAGAGTTTCATTCTTTAATAACTTTTTACCACAAACTCATTTTTTTAACAATGAGTATTCTGGAAGACTTGGTCACAATGGAAGAGCTATAATAAACTTCTATAGAAATACATGATCCACGTAGGATAAACTATATATTTACCCTGTATTTAGAGATTAATCAAAACCAAAATGGTTAGTATAATATCTGATGACCCCCCAAATGAATATTCCATTAGATAAAAAAACACTAATCTTAATTTCTAAAATTAAACCATCAATACCCCAAAGTTAAATAAATACCATTCAATAATCAATTGTCCTTAATATCCTTCAATATAATCTAAACTAATCATGAAACTCAAAACTTATAATAATGTAGTCTTCCACGTTAAATTTTATCTCCAAATGACATTAATTACTCTTAATGTCACATAATTCGAAGTAATTAACCTAATCATTTTCACAAACAACCCAAATCACTATAAATCCATAATAAAAACATAGATAAAAATCCACCATTACTCCTCAAATGAAATCTCATACTATTCTATTTTCCATACAACAAAGCGAACAACTTCCAAAATAACATTTATCACTTAATTACCAAATCATTTTCCTATACTAAGGGTATTCATTTTATAAGACATAAGATCACAAATCAAATTATTAATGATCAATAAAATCATTTAACTAATAATAATATTTACACTAACTAGGTACATGACGTAGTCCAGTGGTAGGTGATAAATCGCAATCGCACTTTGGTTGTGGGTTCGATTCCCACAACATTGTCCGACGCGACGGGTTTTCACACGGTCTGTGTGTTGTCCTTTCTCAAAAACATTATTTTATAACATTACCAAAATGAGATAAATTCCTCAAAATAACCATAACATAATTTAACCACAAATCTTATCTCATACCTTGAATTTTCATCCCAAATTATAATAACTTATAATTTCCTCAAACCCAACGACCATATAAAACCAAATGGTTATTTATAACTATATTCACAAGAGAAAAGATAATTCTTCCTCAAATATCATTCTCACGTGGAAAACTGCAGGTTTAAAAATACAAGAGAAAATTATTCCATAGTAAACCCATCAACAAGGAGCACTAATAATTTTTAAATATTTCTCCAACCATTTATTCCCACATTGCTTCTTCTTTGACCTAGAAAATATCCTATAGAATAGGGCATTCACTCGGGTAATGGCCAGGTCGCCTACATTTATGGCATATGACTGTAAATGGACTCTTGGTACCATTTTTATCTTCTTCCATAGTACTCTTCATTTTTCTTCGGCAATTCTTCACTTTATGTCCTTCCTTCCCGTACGTAAAGAATTTCTTTTTCCCATTGAGAAGCTTTCCTTGGTGTCTCCTTCCACATTTCCTACGTGATAGAAATTGAGGATTCATTTCTCCATTGTCTCCACTACTGGAGCTCTTATCATTCATCACCTTTCTCTTCTTTGTTGAGTCCGGGAATTGGTTAATATATATATTCTTGATCATATTTTTGGAAAATTGATTTGGCATAAATACGATACCTTGTATTCCTATCGAAATTCCATTTTGTTGCTCATTGCCACCACCGTTCCCACCTAGTACATCATTCTCAAAGTCACTATGACTTCCTTTGAATCCAGCCATTGACTAAAACTAAAAAGCATTGTGTGAGTAACAGTAGTCATAAAATCATTAAGAGATTAACATGTCACCATATTCTCAATTTGAATCACATTAGGATTAACCAATGTCATTTACTCTCATCTTATATATTTAATAATTCAAATCGATTAGTAAAGAAAATGTAAATTATCCTAAGCATATCCCCTGGGAGTGTCGTAACCAAGAGTGCAGCAGGGCCCGTTGTCGTGCACCAGTTCCCGTTCGAGTCTAGCTCAAAGTGGTGTTTTTGGGTTTTACCCCTAGTTACATCTGTGCCAGATCCGCCTCTACCTGCTCGTATCCAGACAAGGATGTATTGCTCGGAAAACTCACAAAATCTCTACAATACCAAAATTCTAGGAAGTTCTTCTATACTAATCCTCAAAGTTCATCTTAGGTCTACGTGCTCTAATCCGAGTTTATCTAAATCTAGCTTCCAAGTTTTGTACTAAACTTCCTCTGATACCAACTGTAACGCCCCGACCCTAGATACCCAGAGTCGGTGCATTATTACATAACATTGGCATGATCACAAAGGATCAAGTCTCGAAATAATGATTTTTTTAGTAGTCTTGGAAACAATAGATATATTCATAAGTCTTACATTACATCATAAGGTAAAAAAACTACAACCACATATTGTCTTCATATCACCTTATACTATCCCATCAGGTCATTCATAAATTACTTCTTCACATCCTGTGAAAAATAAAACATTGAAAGTGGTGATCTCAGATGCTTAGTAAGGATAACAATATAGCAGAATCTTTCATATATAAGCATAAACACTTAAAGCAATTTATAACTAAAACAAAATCTTTTTAAACTTGAACTTCAGCATAATATGGAAAAGATAAAATGAAATAATATCATTTACTTATTCACATGGATATTCTACTAGTCAAACAATAACATGCAATATCAATAACCACCTTCATAATGATGGACTGTATAATTCCAGAATATCATAACCACATAGCCAAAGCCTCATGCCAGGAATACAAATAAGATTTTTCTAAGGCCTTGTGGAAAGACACTAGTTTGACTCATGAGACCTACCGATACATCGAGGAGATAAAGCAGGATCCACCCGTCACTTACTAAGTCCAATGCATTCCTCATATGAAAAGTTTCAAACATAACATAAACATTCGTATTAAAACTAGCATACGAAATGTCAATAATTTATCCACAAACCATGAATGGTATAAAAATAGCACATCCACAGTCAAACATCACTAATTCGATACAATATAGAAGATTTTATTGTATCATATTAACCTCAATCAAGAATAATTATGGATATTGACATAGATGAAAATAATCATCAAAACTATTTGAGAGAAATATCCCCCTTTTTCTTGAAATCATTTAAAAGTCACACTATTTGTCAAGAAGCCATTTAAAAATAGATTTTTGAATCAATGTGTCCCATACCACTTTGAAACTTTTAAAAGGAGTTTTAATTTTAAAACTTTAATGTCCATATAAATAAATCGTTAAATCCATTTTTAAAACATGGACATTAATGAGCAAGATTTAGAAGAATAAGCCTTTAAAACATTTCAAAATGGTATTTTGGTTAGAGTTTCTAAACAAAAGAGAGACACTTGAATAAAAATAATTGAGGTAATCAAAACATTGTAATATCATGAGAATAAAGGGATTAATGATATACTATGTCAATGTACATTATATACACCACATAAAAGTGATTTTGTGTATAATAACAAAGAAGTCACAATGAAATGTAAATTGAGATGAAATCTCTCATAAAGTCTGTATCCTTAGGTTAAGGATAAATCAAAGACACAATTTTGTGTGACAAATATAAATACACTAAATATGATTGGATATTCAGTGTAAAACAATCAAAGTACATTCACACATAATCTTGTAAAAACAACACCAATGAATTCGATGTTTAACTCAACAAATGGAAAACGAGTTAAAATTAATCTTATCAAATTCATATCGATGACTTGAGAAATTAATAATTGAGTGATTATGTGTATCAAAAGTATATCCACAGAAATGGGGAGTGGAAATTATGACATAATAAAATGAATAGTTATTCCACACATAATCTCGGAGTAAAATAATCAATGAAGTTTGCGTAAAGCCGAATAAATGGAAATTGAAATTTCAAATTCCCTTATCGATTAGGTAACTTATGAAACATGCACCCATGAAAGAAGGATCAAAAAATGATGATTTAAATACCCATAAATTAATGTATATTACACAATGAATACAATCATGGGTAGTACACACAACACATGCAATAAATAACTGGTGAACAATGGAAATCTCACTGAATTAAAAGTGAGATAATAAACCCCTTACTTTGTACTTTTTCCTTGGTCGACGGTAGGTTAACCTCCTGTATAATGGTTAAATATATGTTATTGAATTATACATGAATAATTTACATTAATATGATATCATATATGATCTTTGAACATTGATTTGTTAATAATATATTAGTATTATAGTCATTTCAGGTGTTAACTTACTCGTTTTCCTTTATATTCTTTGTTACGTAAGCCATGTTTGTTATGGATAAGTTGTATCTTATTCATATCTAGAATTATATAAATTCTTTAAAAATTATTTTTTAGATCATCAAATGATAATTATGCTTGAAGGGATATGATGGAGAATGAATCTCATCGCTTTCGTGGAGACGGTAGTCCGTACGTACGCACGAGCGACAATATCATTATTTTGATGTTAAAATAATATATAATTGGATGGTATATAATATATATAAATAATAATTATCATGTTATATTTATTATTTAGATAAATTACACATCATTATTATACCCATCCAAGTAATAATTTATTGAATGATAATTACACCACGACGTGGAGACGGTAAGTCGTACATACGCACGTATGGTGACATGTCATTCAAAGGATGGATAGAATACTGAATATGGTTGTACCATTTATATAATAATATTATAGTATATAGTAGATATTGGATTCATTAATTTAGAATGGTAATAACAATGAAAGAAGAAGTTGAAGAAGAATAGAATTTGAAAAAGGGTGGTAAAAACATTACCTCTTATTCGGGTTCTTCCTTTTGATTTGATCAAAAGGTCTCCTTAGGTTGGATTTCGGATCAAAATAAGGCCTTTATGTTATATTGAGGAACGTTGAGAGACTATTTGGGCAGGGGTTGGCCAAAACAAAAGGATTTGAAGGTGTGAAGTAATGAGAAGGGGGAGTGCCCTTTTATAAGAGGGGTGAGGGGCACCTTTTGAAAAGCTATAAATATTATTTTAGAATAAATTCATATTCGGTTTCTAATGGCTCAAAAGTGGATTATTTGTGGTTAAAGGTGGGGATAGGTTGAAAACCACTCAAACAATAGAACTTATATAGGTTTGTGTCATTATATTAACCGTATCTTTAAGTATTAACTCTTAGTTAATTAGTTTCACTTTTACAATGTGTCTTAGTATTTTAATAGTATATTGTTAATAAACCTACTATATACATCTAAGGGACCCCCAAATGGTCCATTTATGATACACCTATCATGATATAAGTCTCTGGGACGAACCTTAGATTTTTTGGAATTTAATATCAATTAATAATATAATATTTGTTTTAAAAACTCTTTTATGTCAATTTTGACACTATTAAATAATTGATTTTTGTGAAACTCATAAAAGAATGAATAATTTTCATAAAGTAAAATAAATCAATCCTAATATGTCATATTAACCTAGAAAATTATTTTAATTCAATATAAGTCTCTAATTAGATTTATTTGGGTATTTATAATATCAATTATTTTAATTTTTCACTATTATGGTAATTACTGCATCATCATTGTGTCATAAATAAATTAAATTATTTATTGTCTAAAAATTATAAATAAAATATCATTATTTAGGAAATAGTTTTATATTTCTATTTAATATTTATTATCGAATTTATCTTATGTGTAATTCTATATTAAAAATGTTTTAGTAAATAAACTTTGATTTTAACTCTTTTAACTCTTCTTTGAATAAAATAATAATAAATGTCCTAATCTAGTACAAGTGGACCTAAATGATAATATTTTATTCCTAAGGTTTTTTCTGGTCGAGATACACTTTTCCAATAGAATTAGGACATGTGTTAGGGTAATATTAATACCATTTTTACCCTTAATTACCCTATTTACTTTTAACCGTGGTAAATAAAAGTAAAAAGTTACTATTGACCAAAAATTATTTTCATCTAAATGAACCACATTTTACTCCTTGATATTAACCGTGTCTCTCATATTTTCAAAATTCCACTCGCAGAAGCGGAAAAATTATGTTTTATAAAAAATTCAGTTTTTTTTAACTACCACTTAGTGGTTTCACTATTCATCAAAAAATGAAAGTTTCCAGAAAAATACCAAAAATTAGGCCTAAGCTATATTTGATATTATGAATTCAAAAATGATGTCTATTTTAACAAATTAAAAACATATCAGTTGCAAAAATTAATGTAAAAATTAATTCACGTCGTCAAAACAAATAGCATGTTTTTAAGAGATAATAACTATCAAAAGATTGGCACTTGTTTATGTCTGGTTTAAATGAGAAATATCATCCAATGACCAAAATTTTATTAAATGGTAAAAATATATTAAAAATATACTTTAAAATCACTCAAATTAATAATTTATCACTCTTAATTATTTCGATTAAAAAATTTCTTTTTAATTAAAATTTAGTAATTTTCACTATTCATCAAAATATGAAAGTTATCCAAAAAGTACCAAAATTTCACCCTAAGCTAATTTTGATATTACGAATCCAAAAATGAAGTCCATTTCGAAATATAAAATTTATAAAATTTCAAAAATTAGGTATTACTATTCATAATTGCTAGTTTGATTGGTTGTGGTGTGTTAGAATCTCGAAGTTGCGTACAATGCACGTCATTGAATTATTCAAAGGGAAATGTACCGTGGAATCTTGGGGTGTTAAATTGAACACATTATAGTATTATAGAGAAAACTACAACAAAATTTATTGTTTCTTCTTAGCTAGTGGATACCTTTATAGTTTGGATACCTTTGTCTAAAACTTTTGCGATCTAATTTTGTCACATTAGATGAAAATAAATACTTTTAAGATGAATCATTAGTGTAAAGTATATTATTTCCAAGTTTTATTCAGTTATATTTTATCATTTTTTTAATATTTCACACATGGGTGATCTTGGGAAAATGGATTTAAACTGATTCAACTTATACTAATAATACTTATTATTAACCAATGAAATATCTAAAACTTTAGCTATAATAAAACATTTATAAGTAGAAAATATATCATATGAGTTAGTTTTCCAATGGAAAAATTGCATTCACCCTCCCCTTAAGGTTCATCTACCAATTATTAATGGTATATGGATTCTATATAAAATTTAATGGCCTCCAACGATTTCCTAGAATAATAAATTTCAATGTCATCTTGGTTGGGACAGATTTTTCTGTAACATCAAATGATCATTTTAGTGGATAAAAACAATAAAATTATTGATCCATCATCAATGGAATAATGTGAAATGAATAATATAAAGTATAAAAATACATTCCTAAAATAAAAAAATATCTATATCCAAAGAACTCGATAGAATTTTCATAATTTTATTGACCCACAGATATCTAATAGACCCGAATCACCATAAGGATACCAAAAAACACTAAAATTATCATTCATAATGATAGGACCTCTTGATAACCTATGATGTGATAGAGCCTTCTTTTTTGAGAATAAAGAGAACCATGAAGAAGAAAATATCAGTTATAGATTAACAATATCATCTATTTCTAATAGGGAGATTGTATCCCTTAATATAGGATCCCTTCATTCAACGATGGAATTTGAGTGTTTCCTACCATCACATTGGGGTTGACATAAATAATGATAAAGAAAAAATTCATGTCATTATCATTATTCACATTCCAATTTCATAGATTTTTGTACCATACATCTATAAATAAAATACTGAGCCTCACATTGGAGTAAAAAATTATAAGAATCTCCTTTTACATGTCCCATTTTCATCTATTATAATGGATGAATATGCTATCTAAAAAATTATATCATAAAATTCATTTAGATATATCAATCCATGAAAATGATGTGATATAAAAATTAATCCTACTCTAAAAAACCTTGTAATTTATCAAAATGACGAGCATTAAACTTTGAGGAAAGAATTTAGGGTTATATGACTAAATGAGACAATTCCTTTTAGACACTAAGAGAAATTTTTTTAATAGTCTTCCTTAGAGTTCCTTAAAATTTATAGAGAATAAAAAAATCCCAACTATAAGTGTATATAAAAATATATGTCAAAAAATAATTTAAATTTATTATAATTAAAAATGAAAAAGGATAAAGGATTAAATATAAATTTAAATACTGTATGATAATGAGAGTCAATAAGGTCTATAATGTGACTGAATGATAACAAGAAAATATTCCAATGGATCTTATATATAGTGATGTATGTATACCAATGAGTATACAAGAAATTGGTGGTTTTAGGTACTTCATGAGTTTTAAAGGTGTATTTAGTTGATATGGTTATGTGTTTATAATGATATATAAGTATGCATATTTTAAAAAGTTTAAATATATTTGGAATGAAGTATAAAATAAATAATTGAAAATATTAAGATCCTTTAATAAGATTAATTTGGTGAATACATGAGCCATTAATTCAATAATAATATGATAGATAGTATAACTTATTGATTAATCAGTCCTCCTAAACCACTATAGTGGAATGGTGTGTGTGGGAGGGATAATCGTACTATGTTGGACATAGTTTGATCAATTATTAGTTGGTGTAATCTACCTATTTAATTTTCGGGATATATTGTAGAGCCTTTTTATTTATACTTAAACACATTCCATCTAATATAGTCATAAATACATCATACCAAATATGGACTGGGGAAAGCCCATTTATGTATTTTAAGATGACATTGTAATATAAATCATGTTGTCCACATCTAGTTTTATTGCTCACAAATCATGCTTAACTGTGATAATTATCATTTATTAAGATACATTGTGTTTAATCATGTTCAATCATAACTATAACCTCTGGTATTAGTGTGTACATCATAAAACAACATTAAATATTTTGGTTAAGTATGAGATACTGATACGTATTCCATCGATATAAAAGTCACTAATACCTAACTTACCTATGCATAACCTAGCAACTCCTAGACAACCAACACCCAACCTACCGATGCCTAACCTTTCGACACCTAACCTACCGATTCCTAACCTACTAATGCCTAACCTACCGACAACTCACCTACAGATAGACTGAGATGTCGATACACTATCCTACTAATAGAAATGTATTATCGATGGATTATCCTACTAACAGAATGAACTACTGATAGACTAAGTCACTGGTGATCTATCATAAATTTTATCTTATAGCTAATAGAAATATTTGTGAATCTAAGTAATACTTATTATATTAATTAAATTTTCTACTTTTTTAGAAAAAAATTAATCATTTAAGTTACCAGTACGAGGTACATAAACGTGATAGAGAACATGCTCCTTATCGACCTGTAATGTATAAAGAAAGAACCTCGGAAAAAAAGTAATATAGAACCAAGAGAATTTTTTGATCAAAAAGTCACACGACTATGAAATAAGATCTATTAACCAACTGTGCATACCAAGAGAAATTTCAGAGAACCAAAATGGCCACAAAATACTACAGTTACAACTTGGAAAACAATAACACTTTAATAAATCTTTTACCATTTTGGAATTGAACATAAAAGAAAAAACGACTCTTTTTTTCATGTCTGTTTCTAATAGTCAACTACAGCTTCTTTTCTATCATCTAGAAAAAGTCCTCAAGATACATTGAACACCCCATAAAGCTTTATAAAATCTTCTTAAGATTTTCCTTTATATTTTTACCTTATTTACAATTCAAGTAGTGTGTGTGTCTATTTGGTAAACACTCACTGAATCCTATGATAAACTAGAAGATACAAAGATATATTCATCAAAATATCATTTTTACACTTTACACTCCCTCATATAATAGTGTAAGATGACCCTGCATGGCATGTCTATTTTCTTCACACTCCCACAAAAACATTGTAAGAAGTCTAATTGACCAAGATATTTTTATATTATTATTACCCCGATTTAGGGTGTGGATCATGTTTACTTAATATAAACATACTCGTGTTAGGTGATCAACATATTAAGAGTATTAGGTCTTGTCTTGAGGCTAAACATATTATTTTAAATACACTATTCATGTTCATGTTTAGTTTTCTTATTTTATTTATTCATTCAAACCAGAAAACTTCACTTTAATCTGATAGTTAATATTTTATAGTGTTTATACTAGAATTTTTTTTAGTATATTGATTTAAAATGATAAAATAATAATGTATGTTGTTTTAACTGAGAACTCATCAATCATTGAGAAATATTTTGAACATAAAAATCTTTTATAAATCCTCTACATTAGTTAATTTGGATATTTTTTTAAATTGGGGAACATTAAATAATTTTTTAATAATAATTTTTAGATATAAAGTTTTATAGGAACTCAATTTACCCATCTTTAGTGCTGAACTCCAACCAAAATTTGGTATTATAGGATTTTAAAATAATTTTTTCAAATTCCTTTTTACATAATTATTAGTTTAGTTGTGATTTGAATGATTTCTAAATTTCTATTTGTTATAAATTTTTACTTCGTTAAAATGGTATTTTATTCTTTAATATGGACAATAGATAGGAAGGTGTCAATACCAATAGACCTCCCTATTTCAATGGTACTAATGATTCCCAATGGAAAATTAATAAGAAAATGAACTTAGAAAGTATGGGGTTTGATATTTGTACTACAACAGAAGACAAATATGAAATTACAAAAACTTTGAGAACTACCTAGACTGAAGTTACAAAAGAATCTTACAAAAATAATTGTAAATCTATAAATTCCCTTTTTTCTCCTTTAGTCTATTAATAATTTAATAAAATATCTTCTTTTAAATCTACTTATGAAATTTGGGATACATTAGCTGTTTCACATGAAGGAAACACTAATGATTAGGAAATGAGACTTAATAGATATGCAATTAAATAAGATAATTTCAAAATAGAGTATGGTGAACCCATTTCAAATATATATCCCAGGTTCAATGAGATAGTCAATATAATGATCTCTCTTTGAAATCCATAAGATTCCAAAGAACAAATCATGATACTACTCAAATGTCTACCAGAAATATGTGGTGTATCTTTAGTTTCAATTAGAGAATCCTATTATATTAGTAACTTTCAAGTCAAGGATATGATAGGTAAGATAACAGCATATGAGGAAGAGTTAATGATAATTAGAGAAGTGGATTATGATCCTAAAAGAAATTCAATGGATTTCAAAACCACTGTCTCCATGAAAAAAAAGAAATTACAAGCTTGTACTAAATGTTCCAGTAATGGAGACTCACCAAGAGAAAGTGGTGAAGAAATGGATTTGTTATCTAAAATATTTAAAAAGATATATAGATGGTAAATGTTCTTTAGAAAGCCCAGTTATTGGGGAAAGTATAAAAATAAGGGAAATTGGAAAAATGATTGGAAGAAAAATGAACATTCTAATGAGTAAGTATTTTATGAGTGTAAGAGTAGAGGACATGTAAACGTTGATTGTCCTAAATTAATATTCAAAATTAAATATGAATAAAAAATATATAAATTAAAAAAATGAAATTAAGGGCAACTAGAGTTCTTTTGAGGATCGCTCAATTGACTCAGAGTCATCACATGATGAAAAGGCTGAAAAATCTAATATGTGATTCAAGAAAAACACATCACATGTAACTTTATAATCTCCTATAAAGAATTTATTTTATTTTGTATTGGCAGATGAATCTAAAACTGAAAATATAAAAAATGAATAAATGTTTGAATATTGTAAAATGCATAAAGAAACATGCAATGAACTAATGGATAAATATAAATCTCTGAAGAAAAAAAAGCTCTAACTATTTTTGTTGAATTTTAACTGACTATTGAAAAAGAAATTAATTCTCAATTTCTCAATAAAAATAATGAAATAAAAATTTCTAATGAGAAATCAAATAAAGATCTTGAGAAATACACTAATGGTAAAGATTCCTCAGTTAAAATTCATGGAAAACAAGTTTCTCCTAAATGAACTACTATTATTGGTTATCAACCTGGAAAAATAATTTTTTTATAACCATGTTTGTATATAAATCTAGAAAAATTGTTTTGATACATATATCGGAAAAATTTGCTACACGTTCAAGCACTGGAAATGTAATTACTTCTTGTTGTTTTTCTAGAACCAATAGGTTTTATTTTTCTAAGACATTATTAATTTTTTATATGAAATCTCTGAATCAAATATGGGTTACCAAATCATTAATCACTAATGTTACCCGACCTAAGAATGTATGGGTACCCAAATATTTTCTTTGTTAAATTGTTTTGTAGGAAGCCTTCTTGAAGATATCATAAAAAATCATATTTTACTTGTAATGTTGATGTTTAATACATATGATAGGGGTATAATCTAGCTTAAATAATCATATAAATATTGATGGTGGGCATGCCACCATTGGTGAAAATGAAAAAGGTAAAATAATCGGCCATGGAAAAATTTGTAACACTAACTCAATTTTAATTTTTAAACTTATTTTTGTGGATGCTATTAAGCCTGATATTATTAGAATTTCACAATTATGTGATGATGTATTTCAGGTTAATATTTAAATTATTCTTGTAATGTTTTTAATTCTGAAAATGATTTAGTATTTAATACCTTTAGAAATAATAATGTTTGTGTTTTAAATCTAGATTCATTAGTTTCTAAAAAAATTTATTTCTTGAGTTCTTTCCACAAAGTGTCTTGGATCTGGGATAGGATACTATGACATTGTAACATACAATCCCTTAGAAATATTAATTTAAATTTTTTATTTAATGATCTATCTAAACATGAGTTTCAAAACAAAAAAGTCAGTAATCCTTGTCAAAATGTTCAACAATACAAAATGTCATTCAAACCAATGAAAGAATTTCAAATTTCTCAACCTCTAGAGTTGGTTCACATGGATTTGTTTGGAAAATCTATATTTTCTCGACTAAATGGAAAGAACAATCTCTATGTTCTAATAGATTGCTTTTTTAGATATACATGGACCATCTTTTTAGCTCTTAAGAGTGAAGCTTGTTCTTACAAAACATAGTATGCTAGAATTATAGATAACATAATTGGTATTAAAATTATAACCATATGAATTGAACATGGTTGAGATTTTGAAAAAAAAGAGTTTGAATCAATTTTCTCTCAAAGTGGATACAGTCAAAACTTTATTCTCCTAGGAAACCCCAGAAAAATGGAGTTGTAGAAAGAAGTAATAGAAACTCACAATAAATATCCTGAACAATGCTAAATGAATACGACATAATAATTTACACATGGGAAGAAGCTATGAATAAAAAGTGATATATAATTAATAGATTTTTTATTATAACAATCTTTAAGAAAACTTCCTACAAACTGTGGAATAATAGGAATCCTATGATGAAATACATAATTTTTTTGATTGAAAATTTTTTATCCTTAATACAAAGGATAATCTTTACATGTTTTCCACCCAATGTAATTAAAGAATTTTCCTAGGTTATTCAAAAAATATTAATCCCTATAGGTTCTTCTATAAAATAACCAAGTGTGTGGAAGAATATTTTCATATAAAATTTGATGAAATAGATCAACATGAACTTAAAATATCTCTTGAAAATATTGAGGACTATCTATCATATCTGAAGATATATGATAAACCCTCTGATCCAACTATTAGGAAAGAAGAAAAATCCTCCAGTTTTGAAAAATCTCTTGACTCAGATCATAGTGAACCCAAACCCATAGAGGAACCTGAAATAACTAGTCCATATTTTTCGAGATTTTTCATAACCCTTAAGATCCATACCTTAAATTCTATAGTTCAAGACATAGATAATGGGACACATACCATAGCATCTCTTAGGAATTAGGTTGAAAATCAATCATTTTGTCATAGCTTGAACCTAAAAATATCAATGATACTATCAATGATGAATTTGAGGTGATAGATATGTAAGAATAGTTGGATCCGTTTGAAGGAAATAAAGATTGGAAACTTGTTGAAATACCCAAAGAAGTCATTACTATAATAACTATGTGGGTGTTTATAAATAATGTGGATTAATCTGGTACTATAGTATAAAATAATGCTAGAATTGTTACACATTGATATAGTAAAGAAGAAGGAATTGACTATGAAGAAAAATTTTCACTAGTTTCCAGACTTAAATCCATTAGAATTATTCTTGAATATGTAACACATCTCAATTTGAAAATATATCAAATGGATGTTAGAGGATCCTTCCTAAATGGATATATAATTGAGGATTTTTTGATTGAAGAACCCCCCAGTTTTACAAACCCTCATTTTCAAAATCATGTTTTTAAATTAACTAATGTATTTTACGGTTTAAAACAGGCTCTAAGAGATTAGTATGACAGTCTAAGTACGTTTCTTAATTCTAAAGGTTTCTCAAAAGTCATTACTAATCCTACACGTTTCATATAAATAATTTCTAAATATTTTTAATTTGTTCAAATATATGTTGATGATATTTTATTTGGATCTTCAAAGCATTCTTTATGTGTTGGTTTTTCAAAAATGATGTCAAGTGAATTTGAAATGAGTTTAATGGGTAAAAAAAATACATTCTTGGATTTCAAAAAATTCAAAATAAAAAAGGTATTATTTTAAATAAATTAATTAGACTTAATATCTTTTGACATGTTTTGACATGGATGGCAATAAAAGTATAGATATTCTTATGAGTAAAACCTGTAAATTGGATTTTGATGAAAATGTAATTTTTTTGATCAAACCAATTATACGGGTATGATTGGAAATCTACTTTACTTGACTGCTAGCCAGCCTAATAATATATTTAGTGTGTTTATGTGTGCATGTTTTCAAGAAAACCCTAAATAATCTCAGTTAACTTTTGTTAAAATAATTTTCAAATACCTATAGTATACTACCAACCTATGATTTTTCTATCCTAGAGAAAAAATTTTTGAAATATTTAGTTATTTAGATACTGATTTTGGTGATTGTAAGTTAGATATAAAAAGAACATATGGAACATGTAACATTTCAAGAAGATCTCTAGAGTCATGGTGTAGTAAAATAAAAATTTCTATTGAATTATCTGCTTCCAAATCTAAATATATAGTTTTTGGTAATTTTTGTGATCAGATTTTGTGGCTGAGATTCATTTTTCTAGATTAGGGATATTAGATTATACATGTCCCTATAAACTGTGATAATAAAAGTTCTATTATTATATATAATAATATAGTGTCTCACTCTAGGAAAAAAATATTGAGGAAATACATCACTTATTTTTAATTCATTTTCAAAAAGGTGATATAACTCTTGAATTCATTGGTAAAAAACATCATCATGATAATATATTTACTAATCTAATAAATTATGAGAGAATGAGTTGCATTAGACATTATTTGTGAATGATCAACCTTGAGAAATATTTTTTGAGTGACTAGCCAATGATGTCTCGCTGATGTTGTCTCACCGATGATATCTCACTAATGATGTCTCACCGATGATGTCTCACCTATGATGTCTCACCAATGTGTCTTACCAACTGATATTCTTTTCATGCACATTGTTCTCTATCTGGAATTTTAAAATGATTCTATTTTAATTATTTTATTTTATTTTACCCTGAATTTTGTATTTTTTTATTTCAAATCCCTAAATGATGTAATTAAGGTCGATATAACTTCTATACTCACTATCACACTACCTATTTCATACTTCTTTCTTAGAACCTTTCTCCCTGGAGTTTCTACCTTTATCCCTTGAACCCAAACCTCCAAAACTAGAATTCCTCATGTCAACCACATTCTTGATTGATCAAAGGATGAATCAGATCCATCTAAAAGGAAAAGAGGCAATTCTAGTCGACCAAAACCACCACCAGTTCATCCCATGCCTGTGTATCATTTTGTAACCCTAGAGAAATAAGTACATTCTGAATGGTTTTTTCCCAGTAAGTGTCATTTTCTAATGGTGTTGTAAGAACAAGGGTGGTGGCAGTGGTTCTCCAATAATGAGAATTCGTATTATCCATGTTTGGTCCCCAATTTTTACATGTATTCTAAGTTTCTGTTTGAAGGAGTTGAGGTATTCTAGTTGAAGTCAATAGTGGATGTCAGAATATTATCCTTTTCATCAAAATAATGGGATGATTGTCTAAATGTACCTCATGATGGTGTATGTGTTGATCATTAATGGAGTGCCCCTCCTACTAGTGATTTCTTCATCTATGAGGTATCTCAAGACGAGTTAACTAGAAATGTGGAACATAGAAGATCGATTGTAACTGAGATGGATGGTGTGATAATTTTTTGACTAAATTCATCCAACAACATTTGTTTCCTAGTAAAGGGGGAATTTCTTCTATAAAATACCAATATTTATATTTTTTGTACCTATTAAATATAGTTAATAAAGTAAATTTGTGAAAGAGTATAAGTAATCATATAAGTGGGATGATCAAGACTTCTGACAATATAAACATCTTGTTTTACGCAATGATAATCTCTACCTTGTTGAAAGATAAAGGGTTATTGAATTTAGGTGAAGAGACCATTTCAGTTTGTGATAGTTTTTTATTAAATAAGGTTATTTGTATTAGGATGAGTATTAGTTGAAACCCATTAAATAAAATTTTGGTTGAGGTTAGTAATAAGATATATGAATATTTAAACCCTCTCAATAAACCTATAAGGCCAATAGATTTGGAAGACCCTTGTCTTGGGCCTGGTGAAGATAGTGTTTACTATGATGAGGAAGAAGCTAGAAAAGTGTAGAGGTATGAATCCCCTATTAATTATATGAGTGATCCTAATATTAATGATAGTCCAAAGAGAATGAAATATAGACCTCATAGTCCACCTATACATGTACCTACAAAATAACCTCTTTTACCTGAAGAAAACAGTCAAGATAATGAAGAGATTGAGAATTATGAATTTTTTTTTCAAATATAGTAGTGAGTAGGAATCTGGAGAAGAAGAAGAAAGTATAAGTGAATAAATTGAGGAAGCATAAGATTATAGTGATGAATTTGGTGAAGAAGAAAGATCTAATGAAAGTAACAAAGAAGATTAAAGTGAAAAGGAAGATGTCGAAATTGATGATTCAAACAGTGGATCAGTCCATGGTAATGATGAACAAGGTCCAAGTGAGGATATAATTAATCTAAACATGGATCCTCCTAGTAATTTCCTAGTGGAACATGAACCACTTTTAGCCCTAGAGGCTGCTGAGCAAGATGTACTAAAAGAGGGATCTCTTGATACTCATTCCCCTTCTGAAATTCCTCAAGTAGTTTTTGTTGTGGAAAGGGATTTTACTTCCCATGTCTAAGAAGAATAAGATTCTTCTATAAGAGATGTAAATGTAACTCTAGTATTAAAATTAGTGTATTCAAGGAGGAGTACATCATTTTAGAGGGACAGATTAGATAAAAGAGCCATGTTAGATGTGATCACACCTTTAGATGTTATGATATAACTTTTATGGAGAAGAGATCTAGGTTTTGTAACCCTTGGATAAGATTATCTGGATGTAGGAGAAATGACTGCTCCTACTCTTATTGTTGGTTCTGAATTTTTTGAGTATATCACCAAAGATAATTTCAATGCCTTCAAGGAAGAACTGATGGCTATTTTTTGATAATGTCATATGTATCCACCTACTCCTATTTCATAAATTAGTGATAGATATTATAAATTAATTATTGAGATATTTGTATCTTAGGTTAAGCCAAGGTTTATAGTTTTTGTTGAACATGTAGTCTAAAATAATCATAAGATGATAAATGAGTTTTCTTAAATGGTTTCAGCTATTAAGAAATTGAAACTTATTTATAAGGAGTCTTTTGACTGAGTTCTGAATGTTCTTGGAGAAACCTCTTCTGAATCTCCTAAGGATGATTCACCCCCTCCTCCAACCCTTGATCTAGAAATTTTGAAATCTACTGTAAAAGAATCAGTTACTAGTGATCCTACGTATATTCCATCTCAAACTCCAATATTTGATGTGAACTATATATGTATAGACATCGATATATAGTACATGGTGTAACCATCTCTACAACTCGAATTTCTCACTCTCTATATGTTGAGATGGTTATAATATTGATTAGAAAATAGCTACAGACCAAGATGAGTTTCACTTAGAAGGAGATTTGTTCCAAAATTAAACAAAACTGTATTCATATTCATGAATTGGTTAGTGTTTTAACTAATGGAGCTACCAATGTTCAGGAGAAAATTACCAAGAATGTAGATTTATATTTAAAGAGGGTTTAAACCAAGAATCATTTTACCAGTCACTTTAGGTATTTAGTGTAGAATTTGAGACTACCTCTAGTAACAATGTATTTCAATGAAAACGTTTTTATGCTGAAATAATTTTATCCTATTAGTGATAAGATCATGAAAAAAAAGATGAAATTGAGAAGGCTATGTAATATGGTGGTGAGGTCATTGAGGATTTCATTAATCTACTCAATCTATACCCGCACCATCATAGCACATCCATTGTTTCACTAGTTGTTGATCATCTCAGACCAGCCCAACCTACTTCTACCTCTAGTTCTACATTTTTTTCACCTATAACCATGAACCCTACTGATTATCTAAGTTAGATCAAATCCAT
The DNA here is from genome assembly GCA_963277665.1 of Viscum album. Classification (NCBI taxonomy): domain Eukaryota; kingdom Viridiplantae; phylum Streptophyta; class Magnoliopsida; order Santalales; family Viscaceae; genus Viscum; species Viscum album. The sequence goes on from OY728129.1 coordinate 394,128,078, forward strand.
CATTCGTGAGAAGATAGTTCCTCACTCCTCCTCCAACCTGATTTTAGATCCTTAAATTTTTACAAGAGTACCTCTACCATCACTCACTATTATCTATATGCCTTCCACCACTACTACATCTATACCAACAGCTCTTATCCTTGATTCCATAGAATAATATAAGGTTAAGGGGAAGGCTGATGATTATAAGAAGAAGTAATTGCATCATTTTTATAGGGATTTGATGTATTATTTTTCGTACTATCTTGAAGTCCCTTATAATGCTTAACTCATGGAATACACTCTGCTTGATTTATCTTATTCATTATTATTTCATTCTTTGTTGTGTATTTTACTCCATTGTTTCCTTTTTGATAATCCCCAAAGGGGGGAGAACTAATGTGTATGGAATATTCTTTATTTCCTCTGATACCAAGCTAATGCATATAAAATATCTCTAAGGGGGGCATGGGATTATACTTGAGATTAAAAGGGCTTATATAATTACAAATATAATTTGACATGTGATCTATACTTTTGTTTGATTGTAATATTTCATCTCAATAATCTGTGTGAAATTATAAGTAGTATTTTATTCTCTAACCATCATAGGTCAATTATTATGGTAAATAATGCCTTGATTTTTGATCATCAAAAAGGGGGATATTGTTGTCCTCCTCTAGTTTTAATACTCACAAATCATTCTTAACTATACTGATTATGATTTATTAAGATACATTGTGTTTAATCATATTTAATTATAACTATAACCTCTGTCATTTGTGTTTACATCATAAAATAGCAATATATATTTTGGTTAAGTAAGAGCTACCAAAAATTATACTACCAATAGAAATGTTATTGACACCTAACCTCTCGATTCCTAACCTACAAACTATTAACATACCAACACCTAACCTATAGACGCCTCACTTTCCTATTTATTGAGATGTTGATAGTCATAACTACCTAAAAAACGATCTACCATTGGAATTTGCTTTCGATAGAATGACCTACTGAGAGACTTTGTCACCGATGATCTGTCTTAAATTTGAACTTGTTGCTAACAGTCATATTTATGAATCTAATTAATGTGGAATATATTAATGAACTTGTATGTATTTTTTAGGTAACATTTAAGGATGTTAGATACCAGTACGAGGTACCTACATGTGATAGAGAACAAGCCCCTTGTCGACCTGTAATGTATAAAATAAGCACCTGGGAGAAAGAAAGTAACATAGAACTGAGAAAAGTTGTTGAACAAAAATTAGCATGACTATGAAACAAGTTCTATCAACAAATTTTTTACACCAAAAGAAATTTATGAGAAACACAAAGCCCAAAAAACACTACATCAACAACTTGGATGACAATAACACATCGAGGAATTTTCTACCCAACTGGAACTGAACACAAAAACAAAAAAGACTCTATTTTGTTGTTTTTTCCTGCATTCGACTCCATCTTCATTTCTATTATCTATATAGAGTTTAGAAGCTTAATTGAACATCAAAAAGATTATTATAAACTGTTCTTATCATTTCTATCTCTTTGTGTAATTTATTAAGATTTTGAGAAGCATATATGCCTCTATTTTATAAAATAACATTGACTCTTTTACTAAACTGGAAGATACATAGATATATTAATCAAATTATCCTTTTAAACTTCACACAATAACATATAATAGTGGAATAGGTCCCTAATAGGCATGTATATTTGTTTTCACACTCCCACAAAAACTATAGAAGAGGTCTAGTTGACCTGGATAGTTGTATACTATTCTTATCCTCATCCATGGTGTGGATCAAGTTTATTTAAAATAAACTACTAGGTGGTTGGAGATAACCAAGTGGAGAGGATTAGGTCTCAACTAGAGAATAAAACTCTTTTTTTAATATGTTTTGCCTATTCAAGTTTAGTTTTCTTATATACTTTATTCATTCAAACTAGAAAACTTCGCCTCACTCTAATAGTTGATATTAGGTAGTGTTAAAACTAGAATTTCTTTTAGTAGACTGATTTAAAAAGTTCAGTTATTAAAGTATATTATTTTAACTGAGAACTAATAAATCATTGAGAAATATTATGAACAAACAAAACTTTTATAATTCTGCTGTATTAGTTAATTAGGATGTTTTGTTTTAAATAGGGGAACTTTAAATAATTTTTAAATAAGCATTTTTAGACAAAAATTCTTATAGGAACTCAATTCACCCCTCCTTGAGTGTCCTACTCTAACCAACATAATCATATGTCTCTGATTTTTATTGTGATAAACTCGGTATTAATTAAAAGAAATTACTTTTTTTGGTTATACCAAACAGAAAATGGGATATTAATTTAATGATCCAATTGGGGATAAAGTATTTGTGGCTCAGAATGGTATTTTTATTGTGAAGGATTATATTAGTCATGGATTGAGTGAGTGGGATGTCAAATATAGACAGGTTTAATAACAAAAAATAGTAAGGGCTCTTGAGATGTGAGTTTATAAAGTTCCATAAATATTTATGAAATAATATCTAACTCAATTTACAGAAAAAACATGAAGGTTTTATAAGATTTATTAGGAGCCCAAGATATATGAATTTATTTTGGAAAATGATTATGGTGAAATGTTCATATGTGATAAACCTACTACCTATTGAGATATAATTTAGATTTTAGATTCTAATAGATGGTTAAAATTCATTGAAATTGAAATGGAATCAATGAATACTAACCATTTTTGGAACCTATTGGATACACCTAAAGGGGTGAGACCCATAGGGTGCAAGTGGGAATGCAATATTCCATAAAAAATAACCTCAAATTGAAATAGAAAGGTCACACTAACACATCATCAATTAAACCATGACCAATATAGTATTATTCCTCCTCATAGACACACCATTCCATTATGGTTGTCCAATAATGGTGGGTTGTGAAACAATTCCATTATCACATAGATTTCCAATTAATTTCTAGTATAATTATTCAAAATCCTATTATAATCAAAGAATCTTAATAATTACACCTAGATGATTCTATATTTCATTCAAAACACTTTAGTCTTTTCAAATGTTTGTAATTGCATAACATCAGAAACACATAACCATATTACATAAATTCATTACATTATGAAATGAAGTACCTAAACCCACCATTTTTTATGTATTCACTATTCTATAATAATTACTATGTATAATATACAACGATCTAATAGAACCTTCACATTTTAAAATAAAATGTTCTTTTTTATTCTTTCGTAATACTATATAATATTAGTTATCAAATTATTAATCAAAAAATATATATTTAGGGAGTCTTTAAATACATTTCATGTTTATATATGTATAGAAACAATTCCAAAGTTAGGTGAGATTAGAATAAACCCCAACCTTCTTATTATGAATTATATAGATAATATTATCCATATCGAGATTATACAAACCATTCACCATATTCCCAATTCCATTAAAATTTTCATTCTTATATATATATATTAACTTTTTCTAAATAATTAACGAAAATTCTATATCATCTAGGAAAATAAAAATAATAAATTTCTATTTATAATGGGAACATAATAACAACTACATAATTATATATTTAATTTATTAGGTAGACTTAGTGACATATGTTCACTAAAATGTGATATTCATTTGATGCATATGATGTTTAAATATACGTCACCTACAAATGTAACATTAAGAAAAGACTCAAGGATATGTCACCAACGTATCCTTAAGTAGAGGCCTTAGTATACATTGGTTCTAATATAGTCAGCTTCAAGTGACGTACCAAGAGACTAAATTTTACCCAACATAATATGGGTTTATATATGTCACTACTATATCATCCTCCCATTTTATGTCATAAATTATGAATCAAATAATTCATTCATTTATATATTTTCATATTTATTGAAGTTTTCGTTAAATTTTTCACTAGTGGGAAATAATATATCAACATATAAATAAATCATTCATTAATTTATATATTTTCATATTTATTGACGTTTTCATTAAATGTTTCACTGGTGGGAAATAATATATCAACATATAAATAAATCTCCTTATTTAATGAATATAAACCATGATGGATTATAAAAGGGATGTAATTACATTATTTGGTGGGTACATTAGTTTCATAAAAGTTTTTTGAATCACTATTTCTCATTTACCAAAAATACAGTACTTCATTAAAAGAAATTAATTTTTATTTTATTCTTTTAGCTTGACTTGTTTTTTTACTCAATAATATCTTGTTCAACCACATGGTATAAACATTTATTCTTTAATAAGTTATTATTTTTTGGATTTTCATTCAGTAGATTTGGTTTCCAAATTTATGCACTACCAATTAAGATATACAAGGAAAAAATATTTTTTGACATTCTTCATAGCAAGCGATCCTTAAGAAAATATTCTATGACATGCCTCTGATCTAAAAAATATTATATATTTTTGAAGAATCCGTTAAGATATTATATTCATTATTAGCGTAGGTACTAACCATATTGAGTGGATTAATGAAAAAAATGATTTATTTATGTTTTGATCCTTGGTATTCTCCAATTTGATTATTTTATTGTGTTTCATAATTACAACCCCAATAATTTGTTTGAAACATGAACTAATTTTGGAAAAAATAGAATGATACACGATTTCATATTTATAATTTAGTTATTTATTTACTAAAATAATTTTCATTTCATATATGATTATTATTGTCAATTTATTAATTATTTTATGTAGAGTCTTTCAAAAATTGTTATGAAGTTCAATTAAAAGTATTATAATCTATATTAGTTTAAATTTTTACACTAAAAAAATTCATATGTGGTATATAAAAGTCAAATGAATTTTCAAATTTTCTTAAGTATAAATTATTATTTGACATGAAATTTCTGATGAGAACATTCAATGATTTTTGAACATAGTATAAAAAAATTATAAAGATTGGTTTTTGAAAAGGTAAAATTTCTTAACCTCAATAGTATTATAATTGGAAATATTATGGTGGAATGTCTTAAAAAATATGAAGTCGAAATAAATAATATAAATTCTTATCGGAATTAATAGATTCTTATGAAATAACTAATTTCATATTGATGGAATTTATTATAAGATAATTTGATTATGTATTTGATTTATTAGGGAATTTTATTTTCAAATTATTAATTGTTTTATTTAAATTTTTATTTATGTTGATTATATATATATATATATATATGATTTTTAATATTGAGGAAATATTAAATATTATTAATTATGCATGATTTATGCAAATTAAATGTTCGATATTTTGATAATAAATGAAAATGATAATTAACTATATTTATTTTTTAATATTTTGTTTTGTTGTTGTATAGTAGTTTATGATTTATAAAGTATCAAAAAAATTAAGGACTATATTAAAAGAAATTTTATTTTTCTCATTTATGATGTATGTCATAGATAGTGAAGTATAGATTGTGGTAATTTATCTTCTTTGTGAAGGTAAATGAAAATTTTTATGCCAACAATTTTGTTCTCAACTTCCATCGTGTTGTGGGTGTTAATGTTTTATCTAGAAATTTTTATTCACTTCAATGTATTAGTATATGGGTTATACCACCCACAAAAGGTATTGACTAGTTCAACCCACCAAAAAAAGGTAGTGACACCGATTGTGATTGATCATGTTAAAAATGACTTGGATTGTGATCTTATATATCGAAATTTTAGTATTGGTTTGATCCTATATAGAATACTCTATTTCGATATATCTAATAGAAATGTCTAGGATATGGAACTTATCTTTGTAGGTGTCCTGATTCTTATTGATAATATTAAAGGGCTTAATTCTTAATTTATATCCATACTCCTATGTTGGAGTGGGACGAGTGGATAGATTTTTTGGATCCAAACTATAATAAAATTCTTATGTTAATCCTTATATTATTTGAGCATGGTATCTTCAAACTACCATTGTATATAATTTTTTAAGGTTGAATGGTTAAATATAATTTTTCACCAAATTCCCAAAAATATTTAATTTAATAAAATTTTCAATATTGTAAATATATCCCCTCACTTGTTTGGTTATAAAACTAGGTGGTAACTAGTTATTTATTTTACAATTTTTATTGTACCATCATGAGTTATAGCATGGTAATTTTTATTACCTTGATTTTTAATTACATTTTATTCCCTCATATGGAATTTCCCACTCCATTATTTTCCATATATAAAAATTATTCCGTAAAATTAAACATCTAATAGAACCACCTAGATCTTATAACTCACTCATTACACATGATTTAATAAATATATTTTTCATTTTCAACACTATAAAATACTTTATTAAAATTAAATGAAAAATAATTTCTTATTTTCTTTTTTAATAAAATTTTATTCCTATTTATAATATTTCATTTGAAATGTAATTTATGATATTTTAAACATCTAATACATGTATCTTAATATTTTTATTGGATTATTATATTCTAAATAATACTTAATTTTTATTCTTATTTTGTGATCTACCTTTTTAATCATTCATTCCCCTCTATTTTTTTCACTTGTTTTGATTGAATATATTTAAAATATATGATTGAAAACAAAAATATAATTTTCATTGTTCTATTCCCATTAATATTTGATTATTTTAGTCTCAAATATGATTGAGAAATGGGATAAAAGAAAAATTATTATCAAGTCTTCGTCATAATAATTGAAAGATCAAAGTATATTATGTAAAATTCATCTAATTGATTCCTTATTGAGGTTTTATGATTCATATTGGATGAAAATAATGTTGATATGTTATATAGTTATAGTTATGTACAACAAATTTACATTTATGTAAAATTGTGGAATCTTAAATTTATTTTGGAAGTTCTATCAGTATTTTCCCCAAATTTGGTTATGAGAGCACTATAAGGCTCTTTGAGTGTTTTTTAGGATCATCTATACATATTGCCACAACTTAATATCCCAAACCTCTTCTAGGACCAACAGAGTGGATCCTTCTTTCCTTGTTGAATTTATAAAACCCTTATTTATTATTCCATAGTTGTCTACAAAATTTCTTCTAGAAATATTTTGATACTGTATATGGAAATATACATCTTCAATATATACTTTTAATACCAGTGTTTATGGTCACACAAGTCAACTATACATAATAGTTGTGAGACAAAATATACTTCCTTAGAAAATCAATGGTGAAATCACATCAAACATAAAAATTGAAATAAATATCGTATATAAATATCACACAAATAATATATTTCGATTAATATGAGTATAAAAATAGATTTAAACAATATGAAAAATAGATATAGATATAGGGACAATTCACTTAATTTGAAACTCTCAATGGATTATGAAATCCCTCATTCCATCACAAATTGTAATAAATTAATTAAATTATTCAATATTTTAACGTCCCGAACTTAGATGTCGTCAAACAGTGTTATGATCTTGGTTGGCTGCAAGGCCTTAAGAGCATCTCCCAAAATACTAGAGGCTACCGACTAGCTATCAGGGACTATGTGTGATATTGGGGAGACTATGCCCTCATTATCAGAGTGTAACACAGCTGAAATAATAATAATTCAATAGTGTAAGTAGTAATACCATATAACAGAATTAAATAATGGAAGACTTATAGTATAAATATTCCAGATTCCATATCATACAAAATATGATGCAACATGTTATGTGATCTTAAAAATAACCAACATAGGATACACTACAGTTATATATAATAAAATAACCAATGTTAAAAAGGACAAAAAGAATCTTAAACGCATCGTAATCCTTGGCTTGGCCCTATTCTCTCTTGAATCTAAGCATCATATCAAGGACCTATCGGGGGAACTTTACCTTATCGATACCTATAATCATATAATCTATTTGGGTCCAAAACATAACCCAAATAGGGTGAGAGCCTAAATCACAATAGGCAACCACCCATGGTCTATGCTAATTGGTTAATGAATATATTCAACATGTAGTGTTCAATAATGATAGAGGTAATCTAGGTAGTACTCAAGAGTATATGACCTACAACAATTCACTTCCATTTATAATTAATCTCAATATCCATTTAACAATTCACTTACATTAAATTCATAAGTATAGGTATCCAACGTAGGGCCAAAATCCCCCATATAACTGTAAGTAGAATGTTCCTTAGAATGCCATATAATTGAGACAAAGTTAATACCAAATCCAACCAGGTTATTTTTCTTGGAAGACACATCATAAATCTTTCCAATTCAATATTCAATTTGTAACTGTAGCACATCCTTGACATTTCTAATTTGGAATTCAAGTATCACTCATGGTGTAATAGCACCAAAACACTACAAGCCTATCCTAGAGAACCTCTCAGGAACCTAGTATCTCTCTAGGTGTGGTGTATGTCCATGTTAACTGAGCCCATACTTGGCAGTCCTATAGGGAGGCCCCAAGTATCACTCATGAAATATAGTCAATGCCTCTTGGGTCTATCTATGGATGTCCTATAAGGATCCATGAATCACCCAACATTTAAGTATATCCTCTTTGAGCTCGTCCATGGTGTCCATAGTTCACTCACGACATAATTATATTTAACCCTTTGAGCATTTCCTTAGAATTTTAACAGGATCCTAGGTTCACTCACGGAATAAGGTACAATACTCTTTGAGCCCGTCCATGGTAATATAAATTGAATCCATAACAATTCATCATAACAACCATCAAATGAAAATTAAACTATTACATGGAATAAATATTAATCAACTCATGTGGGAAGGTACATAATTTGAGATATTTGTTCCAAAAATGATTAAACAAGACTAGGAAGACAAGGGTCAAGGGAATTTCAACCATACTATACCCTGAACCAATTTAATTATAATATAACACTATTTTAATTCCATTAAAAAAAATTCATTTTCAATATCCCATGAATGAGAATTTAAGGCATGCCTCATAGGAATCATGGGCCAAACGACCATTGAAAGTCATCCAAGGTAACTAACCCATGGGGTGGACCATAATCCATATATATAACATGTTACATGTGTCAGAACACCTAATCCATTACCTAAAAACAATTTGAAAAAACAACATTGAATTATAATTCAAGGAGATACCCTACAAATGGGCACGTGGCACTCTGAAATATATAAATAGCTCACAAATTAGTGAAATACATGAGACAACGTACCTTAGTTTCACGCTATATAGCTCATCTAGAATCAATATCTGATTCTCCATAGTTTGGGTGAAAATAGAACAATAAATAAAGAATAGCATATTAGGGCATAAGATCCTAAATCCATATATAACAATAAATATCTAGAAGAATTGAGAGAGGCTAAAAAGGAATCGAGGCATTAACATTATGGATCCATGGAGATGAACCATGTTCGAATCAGAGGTCGAATGGTGAATAGATCTGAAATACAAGAATAGATCATTTTAGAGCCTTCAACACATGATGGAGGATGATTTACATTTTAAGATAACTCAAAAAACGTTAATATGTGAATTTTAATTGAGAAATAAAATATTAAAAATCTACAAAGTGGGGATCACACGGTTTATCCGCACAGTTTGACAAACCATGCGGAACCCTTACAAGGATTTATGTAAGTCTAGAGAATAGAAAACAGTTACCCCAAATTAATTTCAATAACTATATAGTATCTTTGATCATACCTTTTTCAAAGTTTAACAAAATTACAGAGCTGCCTCACGGCCATGTGACCCAACCCGCATGGTTTCCACTAACTTTGAGGCCACCTATTTTCACCTAGAACCCTGGTTTTGGGCATCAGAAAGTACCCAAACACCCGATAGAACTCAATGAACCAAAAAATAATTCATAATAGGTTATATTTAAGTAATTTTACTGTGATTTTATTGAAAACACATGATATGTACCACAATGAAGAACTGGATTATTATAAACTTCTTCCCTTTAAGAAATTAGTCCATGAATTTCCCTTCCAAGGGTGATAAAGAAATATCAGAGAACAAATCTTCCCACTATTATCGCACAGTAGCCTCCCTCTCACAGGTCTCGTTCTTTAAAAAACTGTGATTTCATTGCACCCATACTAAAAAAATAAACCAGTAGTTGAGAACCCTCATTCTTCGATCCATAATCTGTATAGGATTCTCCTCAAAGGACTCATCTACTATAACTCAACCTCATCGGTCTGAAAAGCATGAAATGGGTATGAATAGTAATTTTTTATATGATAAACATGGAATACATCATGCATATCTTGATACCTCTGAGTAAACTACAACCAATAGGCTACTGTCCCAACCCTCTCTAGAATCTTGATTGGTCGAATGTACTTCATCAAAAGTATACTCTTTATCATGATCCTCTTATTTACCAACATCGGTGAAACATTTAGGAATACCCAATCCTAGAAATTGAAATCTAGAGGTCATCAGCGATGATATGAATAAGATTTCTGATGATATTGGGCAGTATTCAGATGCTTCTGTATCATTCACACCAGTTTTGTGGTCTCCTAAACAAGACAATGTCTCAACATAGCTATCTCTCCTTCCAATAGCTAGAATAGGGCTGATCGACATGGAATAATTTATAAATAATCATATGAACCCATCTAAATAGAATCCTAGAAGTTATTATTATATGTAAACTCAACAAAAAGTATGTTCCTCTTCCAAGAACCCCCAAAATCATGGACGCATTCCTGTAATATGTTCTCAATCACTTGAATCATGTGATTTGACTATCCATCTGTCTTATGGTGGTATGAAGTTCTCAGGAGAAAATTTGTACCCAGAGCACTCTACATCCCTTTACATAAACAAGATGTAAAACAGGTGTCCCTATCTGAAACGAGAGAATATAAGACCCCTTCTAGTCATGAAATATCACATATGTACAACCTCCCAGGCTCATCGACACTAAAGTATTTCTTGATCTGAAAGAAATTTGAAACCTTCTTGAGCCTCTCAACAACAACCCAAATTGAATAATTACCTTGAGCCAACCTCTCTAAATGTATAATAAAAACCATCAAGAAATAATTCCATTTCGACTCAGGAATGGGTAGCTACTGTAAATTCTCAGTTGGTCATTTTTGTTCCGCCTTCACCTAAGGACAGGTGGAACACCTCATGACAAAACTAGCAACATCCATTTTCATACTTGGCCACCAATATTTACAATGTAACTCCTGATACATCTTGGTGAAACAATGATGAACCTCCCATTTAGAGGCATGAAAGTCCTATATCAATTCCCCAAACATGCCTTCAAAAAACCATACACGATCATGTAATCATATAAATTAATCCACACTTATGGTCTATCTAGGAGTAGGGTCCTCATATGCCACACTTTTCTATAGAACTAAACCTTTAGAATCAGATATATGCCTCCTCCACACTCTATCCATTAGAGTAGGGGTAATAGATAAGGTTGATAAAATGTCTATACCAGACTGTCGTGCACCACCAAGTACATCTCATAGAACAATTCCATAAGCTAGCACTGGCTACTAGCTTATTTCACTGCTTATATATGAGTCCTCTTTTTCAGTGCACTGACCACCTCATTTCATTTAGCAGGAATGTAGGCAAGCACAATGTCAATAGACTAAAGGTATTCCAACCACCTTCACTTCCTTAGATTGAGATCATACTATGTAAATATGTACTTGAGGCTTTTTTGGTCCATCAACACCACAAAAGTATCTCCCAACAAGTAATGTCTCAAATAGTGCAATTTGTGAACAATAGTATCCAATTGAATATCGTTCATCAGAAAATTTATCTCATGTTTCTTCATCTATTGAGACCCATACACAATGACTTGATCTTCCTTTACATGAACTAATCCTATCCTGATAACTGATGTGTCGCAGTACATATTGTAACCCCTTCCTAGCTCTGAAAAAATTATTATCGGCGCTGATCTCAATCTCTATGTAAACTCCTAAAACTCTATCTCATAGAAATCTGACCATACATAATTCACACCCTTAATATTCAAGCTCATCAACAGCCTTGTTAATCATGATAAGTATTATATGAAATGCTTGTAGTAATTAGTCATCCCTAAGAAACTTTGCACCTCAAAGACGTTCATTAGTTGATCCTAGGAAACTGCTACTCTCACATTTTTTGGGTGCACTGACACTCCTGTATCTAAGATGATGTGAACTAGGAGGTGAATTAGATACATCCAGAAGTTTAAATTTGTGATCCTATCATATAACTAATTCTCTCCCAGTGTATTCAAAATTATCTCAAGATGTTTGTCAAGGTCATTTTGATTGTGTGAATACACCAAGATATCGTCCAAAAAACCACCACAAACAAGTCAATAAAAGGATAGAAATGGTTGTTTCATTAGTTTCATGGATACTATTGGAACATTCATGAGACTGAATGACATTACCATGTACTCATACAAACCATACTTTCCACGAAATGTTTTGTGAGTTATGTATAATGATCTAACATGCACTTGATGATTACTGGATCTCAAATCAATCTTTGAGAAAATCTAGGATCCTCAAATTTGTTCGAAGAGATCATCTATCTATGGTAGAGGATTCCCGTTCTAAACTATCAAATAGTTCAATTTCCAGTGATTCACACATATCTTAAGTGTAATTTCCACCTTTTCCAAAAAAACGATTGGTGAACCCCCGGGAGAAGTACTATGTTAGATGAAACCCTTTGTCTCTAAATCCTATCTCTTCCACTTGAGCTCTTACGACTCAGTAGTATCCATCTTATAAGGAGGAACAGACATAGGTGAATCACTAAATAGTATCTTGATAGGTAAATATACCTCTCTCACTGGAGGTAAACATGAAAATTCAACCGGGACAATGTTTGTGAAACGATCAACTGTTGGAGAGAAATCCATCTGACATGTTCCCTGATCATCTAGATACACACTTTCAATATGGGTTATTATCCCACCAAACCCATTATTCATGTGACTAGATCGGATCACATATAATCCCCATTAACATTTGCGTATAAACCTTCCACCCTTTGGTGATATAAAATCCACCCTCTGTTGGTAGAAATCAACAAAGGCCTAAAAGAAAACAAACCACTTTATCTACAAAATAACATTAAAGCCTTTAATATCGAGGATGTAAAGGTCTCATACAATGTGACAACCCCCCCTCCCCAATCTCAAGGGGAACTTCATTAACTAACTCACACCGTACATTCAGATCCCTATCAAAATTCCTTACATTATAATTCCATCAAAAGAAAAAATACAGAGGCCAAGTCTCTCCAGAACGGGCATAAATATAAATCTATGTGAAGAACCTATATCGAAAAGTGTATAAGCTAAAATATAGAATAATATAACAGTTCCGCTATCATTAGAATGTCTAGTATTCTACTCCTGATGCTTGTGTTGCACTTCACATGACTGAATAATACTATGGACCAATGACACTGCACTGCTACCCTGAGCTAATACAACTTATTTTCACTATGATCCTGGGGTCTCGCTACCATGGACATGCCATAGCCTTGGAATTATTGTCTTGTTGTACAACATATCCCAATATAGTGAGATTCTACAGACCCCTCTCTTAAATGTGGTGTCACTTAAGGCCCTCTCTCACTAGATACTGGCGGAAACTTCCTACATAAGGTATGTATATGTCCCATCTTGTCACAAGATCAACACTCGACTAGATCCAGAGAACACTCTCACCTCATATTCCCTAGCATATCGCACCGGTAGAACCACACTTGGCTACCTAAATATATGTTCTTACTATGAGTATCTCCATGAGAAATCTTCAAACTACGCTTCAAAATACCAGTCGAGTAAGTAACAGATCTTGGTGCCAAACCACCCTGGCTCGCACCACTATATTCCCTCATGTTAGACTCTTTGTTCAGAACCTAATTAACTATAGTAGATATAGTATTCAAACTAAATACATTTACCTATTTTTTTTATGTAATACATGATACAATCCTAAAAATTTCATAGATCTTGATACATCATCACCCATCAGAATAAGTGCGATGTGTTGGAGCTCAATAAAATGGGACAAATATTCTGAAACTGACAAAGCTCCATGCACTAGATGAAAAAAATCTTGGGCTCAATCAGCCCTCAATGTATGATGATAATAGTAATCATAGAAGAATGTCTAAAAATATCCCCACCCAATATCCTAATGATGCTCCGCCAGGGTGATAACATCCCACCACCTCTTTGAGGAATCACACATCATGTACGTAGTGAGATTTACCCTTCTCTTATAAGGTGTCTATAAATTCTCAAATATCCTAATCATGGCCTCTATCCATGACTTTGTATCCTTTGGACTTCCATCCCTTAAAAATGTGGGTGGTTGCAGCTACCAAAATACTTGTGTTTGTAGTACCATAGACGTTGTAGGCTGCGGTGATTTGTGAATGGTTTTCATGAACCTCATAAAGAATTCATGGAACTATTAATAAACACCTATTTCTAGTATAATAGATTGATCCACAATGGGAATGAATGGAGGGTACACAAGTATCCCATGGCCTACCACCTCCAGGGTATGATCATTGCCACCCTCCTAGAATACATCTTGAGGTTCTCGTGGTGGAATCAATTAATGCCAAACACACTCCTCAATTCAATATCATCATCAAGGTTTGAAACTCAAAACCATAGATAAAAAATAGGACAATTCAAAACATTTTTCTAAGAACTCACCCCTTTTCCTGCCCCATGGTTAGGTCTGGGTGTCAAACAAATGAGAGACTACCACAATCCCACTAGTAAGGTCGGGTCTGGTCAAGGTCTCTATAAAAATCCATTTCAATTTCACTTGATTTTATAATCATTTTATATTTATCACATACACTTTTGAGAGGGTTAAACCCAATTTTATGCCAAATTATAATTTATAGGGCCCATAATACCCATGGATTAATGCATAGAATCCACATATAGCACATCGCAACACAATTCAATTTATGGTCGCAATAGGATCCACCAAATTTCTGATCCATGAGGGCTCATACACCTCAAGTAACAAATCTTGGAATCCATCCAATCTATTCCATAACATTTTCAAATATACCAATCACAATAGTAGGAATATCTTTCGTGGAATATACCACAACAACATGCAATCATTAATTCTCTTTAAATGGAATATAAACAATTCCTAGAATGTGATTACTAACAAGTACCAATATGGTGCATGATATGGAATACCCTCATATCATCAGGATAAAATAGAATGGAAACCACAATGATATCAAAAATTACAACGCAAATAAGTGTGTCGGCCAATTTTGAAATCAAATCAACTATAATAGCTCCAAATCCAAAAATCACAATTCAATTTGAGGCAATTTGGATTTTCCCGGTACATGGGGTAGCTAATCCTAGAAACATATTTTTTCCAAATATCGTTTCATTCTTATCTCTCTATATTGTCGCCAAATAGTAAATAAGACTAGAAAAGATTCTCTGATACCAATTTGTAACATCCTGAACATGGATTCCACCAGAAAATACTCTAATCCTGGTTGGCCAGATAGACTCAATAACATTTCCCCAAACTCCATAGGATTCAAACTAGTATCATGGGCATAGGTGTGATAGTGGGAACACTATTCCCTCAATAACAGAGTGTAAAATAATAGAAGCAATGAAAATATAATTAAGGAAGCAGAAATACCATAAAATAGAAGTAAATTGCGAAAGACTGATAGTATAAATAATTCAGAGGTCATATTATACAAAAGATATTTCTACATGTTACATGTTATAGAAAAAATCCAAAACATTTTACACTATAGTCATATACAATACCTGTACGAAAGTACAAAAAGGAAAAAAAGAATCTCAGAATCATCACAAGACTTAGCTTTGTCTCATGCTCTTCTATACATAAGAAGCATATCAAGTACTTACATGTGGTTGCTTTCCCTTATCGACACCTACAATCGTATAATCTATTGGGGTCCCAAACATGACCCAAACATAATGTGAGAATAAATCCTCGTAGGAAAACACATAATGTTTCTACCAATTAGTTAGTGAATATATGTATAATAGGAGGTGTTCAATAATGAAAGCAGTAATCAAGGTAGTACTCAAATGTAAACAACATAAAAGAACCGATTTCCATTTACATTTAATCTCATTATCCATTTAACAATTCACTTATATTGAATTCATAAGTCTTGGGATCTAGATCTAGCGCAGCACCCCCCGTATATCTGTAAGCACAACATATGCCTCAGAAGGACATCTAATCAAGAACATGTGAAGGCATAATCCAAGAATTTTCTTTATCTTGAGAGACATGTAATAAATGATTCCAATTCATCATTCAATTTATAACCCAAGAACGTCGTTGATCGTCCTATGTTGGAATTCAAGTATCACTCTAGGTGAAATACAACCAACACCATACAATCCCATCCCAAATAACCACTTAGTAACATGGTATAACTCTATGTGTGGGTTATGTTCAGGTATACTGTGCCAATCCTTGGAATTCTTATAGGGAAATCCTAAGTT
Source organism: Viscum album (assembly GCA_963277665.1). Classification (NCBI taxonomy): domain Eukaryota; kingdom Viridiplantae; phylum Streptophyta; class Magnoliopsida; order Santalales; family Viscaceae; genus Viscum; species Viscum album. Next base: position 394,144,602 of record OY728129.1, read on the forward strand.
TCACTCATGACATATTATCAATGAATCTTGATACATTCCATAGAAGTCCTATAAGGATCCATGATTAACCCTGAATTTAATTATATCATCTATGATAACATCCATGTATTCTATTCTTCTCTCACGAAATAATCATATTTAAACCTTTGAGTCCATCATTGGAATTTTAACAGGATCCACGGTTCAATCAAGGAACAGGGTACAATAGTCTATGAGCTCGTCCATGGCCTTCTAAACTGAATCCATGATTCACCCAAGTGTAATTACTATTTCATCATAACAATAACCACATGAAAATTTAACTATTACATGGAATAAACATTAATTAACTCATATGTAAAGGTTATCAATTGAATAAATTCATTCCAAACATGCTTAAACATGCGTAAGCATGCAAGGGTTATGGAAAACTCCATCATCCCATACCTGTATCCATATAAATTCCAATTTAACACACTTTTTAATTCCATTAAAAACCAATTTTAATTTTTAATAACCAATGAAAGGTAATTCAAGGAACTCCTCATAGGCATCCTAGGCCAAACGTCCATAGAATGTTATCCAAAGGAACTCACCCATGGGGTTTCTCTTAATCTAGTTATAAAACCAAATACATGCACCAAAAAACATATTCCATTACCTAAACAAACATAGGAAACAACATGGTTCAATTATAATTCATGTCGACACCCTAAAAATTGTTGTGTGGTACTCAAGTATATATAAACATCTTGACAATTAGAGAAAGGCATGACACCACCTACTTTAGGATCGTGCTAGATCGATTATTCCTTATCAAGATCTGATACTCCTTGTTTTTTGAGAAATATAATGAATATATGAAGAATGTTATATTATGGAATAAGATCCTAAATCCAAATAACAAAATCAATATCTAGATGAATCAAGAAGGGAAAACATTTTATTGAGGCATTACCATTATATATCCAAGGAGACATACCACATTTGAATTGGAGGTTACATGTAAAATAGATTTGTAAACTAAGAAAAACAAAGGGGAGATCCATTTCCATGTGAAGGAGGATGTTTTTTTTGATGAAAACCCAAAAGGGTTAATATAATATTTTTAATATTAAGAAAAATATTAAAAAAAAACTACATAGTGGGGATCACACAATTTATCCTCAAGATTTTTCAAATCATGTAGAAATCGTGAAATGCATCCTATAATCTTGGGGAATAGTGTATGTTTAAACCGTAAGGTTTGAACTATATTTTTAGTAAATATTCTCAAGCATCAATCAATGTCAGGTAAAATTGAAGAGCTGTTTCACTGTCATGCGACCAAATCCATGCAGTTCTCACTAACATTGTGGCCTCCTTTTTTCACCCCAAAACTCAGGTTCGAGGCTCCAGACTATCCCTGAACACCCCAAATACCTCGATGACCCCAATAATTATTCATAATAGTTCGTATTTAGTAAATTAAACTAATAATTGATGGAAAACACAAGATATTTTCCTTAAATAAGAACTGAGTTCTTACAAATATCACATCATACATAAAAATTTACCGATAACACTAATTTCAATCTCACACACCCAATATAGTTCTATTACCATAAGGATACATACCTGTATTAAAATAATATGTATATCTAAAAAAACTATTTTGGGATATTTCACCATGATTACCTTTAATGGGTTAGTAATTGATCCATTCATTTAATAATAATAATAAATGAAGTAGGTTTACATTTTCCATTTTAATCTTTTCATCGTCCCTCTATTCCCCCATAGAATTTACTTTTTATCTCCTCCCGTTCTTTATCTACCTCTTTGTAACCCTTACTTCAAAATGACATCCATTGATCAATTTATAGTACAATATACCCCTAATTGGTATTATTTTTACGAATGGGGATGGATAGAGACAACCAACTCGAGCATTCATTTCTTATATCATATGTTAAAAACCCATTTTTCTATACAAGAAATAACTCATCTATAAAATAAAAACACACACTAAACATTTATTCACAAAATTCATGAGAGTTATTTAATATAGAGAACACATAATTAGATTATATTGTATGAAATGGATGATTATTAGGTTTTTTTATTAAATGGTGGTTTATTGACCAAGAATGTTGAATTATTATATTGAAGATTTTTATATTTATGGTAAACCATGATTTTTTGGTGAATTGTAAAGAACATGATTATGATAATTATAACACCATCAGAAGGGAGATAAGGTTATAACACTAAAATATTATTAATTAGAAGTCCATGGAGATGATGAACATATTTGATAAAGGAATTATTTTGGATATGAATAATTAATGTACTAGGGTCATCATTTTGGATTCAAGATATTTATGGAAAATATAAAGTGATTGTGGTCTTATCCGGTAGAAGATGAGGTAGATAATTGTGAATAACACAGACGTATTTATGTAAAATACTACAATATAGTTTTAGAGGCCACTTTAATGAGATAAACATGAATTTTATCTCTTAACATGACTTTGGAATGTGTTTGAGGAGAATTATAATATTTCTAGAAGGATAATAGGTTAGTTTGATACCTGAATAAAAAAAATGTCACATCCAGACTATTAACATCACAAATAAGTAGTGGATTAAATTAATGTTTTGTTGGAAAAAATAGTTTAAGAGTCGAAAAATAGAGTATGTTTTATTATAATGAATATTTTGTGAAAATATTACATAAAGATTGATGTTTTGGTTGAATGAGTCATGTTATAACTGATCATATCACCCTATATTGGTGTATCAGTCAAAATGTGATGAACCATGGATCATTCCACAATACAATGACATTATTATTTGGTGTTTCTATGGATTTGGTCATTACATTTTGAGACATAGGGAAATTCCACAATTTTTATTGATCCGTGTCGAATTTGAGGAAAAAATTTAGATTTTATATGAGTTTTAAATTACATTTCATTTGATATTTTTTTTTAATTTTTATCTTTGGTTCATTTTATGAAGATATGGTTGTTCCAAAAATTATTAATGCTTAGGGACCATCATATTAAAATGGAGGACATCCTACTATGATTTTATAAAATACATTTTTTCTTAATGATTGAGTATAAATTTAAAAGGTAGAGAAATAAATTGTATGTTTGGATATTGGATTAGTATAATTGGATAGTTTTACACACATTAAAATCTATCGTACAAATATAATGTTCTTAGATCATAGAGGCAACATAGATTCAACTTGACTATTTATTGAAGTGTTATAGGTATATAAGTCTATATAAATATTTTGTAGAAAAACATAACAAAAAAAATGGGCATATTCGGTTTTAATGAATTTAAATTCTTTTTAAAATGGATTCATGGCTGAATATATTATAATAAATGTAAGGTTCATGTTATATAAAGATTCATTGATTAATCCGGATGATTATAAACAATAGAAACCATACTGAAGGTAATTCTAGTGTAAAATTATTCTAATCTGTAATAGTTATTTTCCAGTATTATTATCATATAATGTTATAAAATACATCTCTAATAGATAAGTTTATTTCATTTGGAAGTGGTGGAGAGGAACAATAAGGTATATTTCAATATTTCATCAAAATCTTGTGCTTACAATAGAAGGTGTCAATAAACCCTTATCGGGGAATTGATCCTTAAAATAAATATATATAGAAAAAATATATTTTTAATTCAATAAAATGGTGTATAATAGTGGACTTTTATAGAGTGTAATATCATCAAGGGTATTCTCCAGGGATATATTCATGTGTGGTTAAACCAAGTCATATAATGGTTATTCAAGTTATTTACATTTTACATTTGGTCTTTTATTTTTAATGTGATAAAAAGTGCAGGTGAGATATATTGAATGAGTTCCATCTAACGATGGAAGAAAATTTAATTATTGGTTGTGGTTTTTATGGAATATTTTTTTAAACAACACCTATATTCAACCAATTTTAGTGTGAAATTTGTCTTTTATTATAACCCTATGGTCCTAAAAAGTGGAATCAATTCCAAAAGGTTCTCACTTAGTCATTAATCTATCAAATCTAGGTTTTAAGTTTATTTATTTTATGGTTTCATAAATGAATCCTCATATATATAATTAAACAAGAAATTATTGTGGGGAAAATTATGTTTTTTAGATTTCATAATATTGTCATGACAATTTTTTGGACTATATAAAATGTGATACAAATGTGAGAAAACATAGTGAGTGAATATTGGATTTTTCATTTGTGGAATTGTTCTTGTGAGGTTCCCACTAATCCCAAAAGTATTTTATTCAAAAAATGGAAAAAATGGAGGAGTTTCATAAAAATATTAATAGAAATGATCTTGGTTGATCAATAAACAATATAGTATACAATAAAATTAGTCATTATGACAGTATATTAAATATATGCAGAACATCATATAAAATTTAGAGGAATTCCATATAAGGAAATTAGGTTGTCATATCTCACCCTATTTATTATTAGTAATTTGGTTAATATGAGTGATCATGAACAATGATGGGTAAATTTATCTAATAAAAAATAATATTCAGGGGATAATGAAAAGGAAACCCCTTTTAAAAAGGATACATCTATCAATGTAGGTGTTTTTGGTTTTTTTACAAATAATGTTTTTGTACTCTTTTTGAATCTTGATGAAAATTAAAATATATTATTTTCCCTGTAAAGACAAAATAGAGTGATGAATATGGTAAATAAGTATCAACAATGTCAATTCATCGATCCAAAAAATCCTCTTATAGTAATTAATGATATATTAAATACTTATAATAAAAGATACATTATTTAGAAATTTATTATGTAATAAACTAATAATTCATATAAATATTTTCTTTACAATGCAAAATTTTAACACAAGAAAAATTGGACAAGAAAGAATCTATTACTAGTATCGGTGAAAAGATATATAATCAAACAAATTTTCATTGATAGTTTCATAAGTTGTTAAAGGAAAATGGAAAAAGAGAAAATTTATAGAGATAATTTTGTTCCTCCTAAAATAAGAAATATACAGAAGAAAAATAAATGGTACCAGTGGGACATCTCAACACCAATAAATAGTGGTAGATAATAAAAAACATCCCATTATTTCAATGAATGGAAGAAATATGTTGAAATGTGAAATCAATAAGACAAGTATACCTCATTGTTTTTTATTTATATTTTCACTAGTGTTGATTTTGATTGAGTTTCATTACCAAAAACAAAAATTTTCATTCCCTAGATCATATCCACCAATCCCTAGAATCACCAAATTTTTTGATAAGATGATGATACTCATTAAATCATATGAGAGTACTTTACTAGATTATTTATAAATTAAATTTCACACTTGTTTTCATAGTGAATCACAATGGAAATATCACATCATTAAAAACATCTTCCAATTGTTGATTCATCAAAAACAACTTGGTATAGGCCTTCATCATTGAAATATATTAGTCCTTTATCATTAAAAGATATTTGAAATCTTTATTCATTCTCATCCAGGAAATTAGCATTCTTTTAATAAATAAATATTCTCTATTTTAGTATTTTCTATACCCAATATATATATATATCTAGGATAAATATAATGATACCCATTAATTACATTCATTTCTGATATAATACTCATGTCTATGGTTATGCATTAATAATACCTCATAAAAAAATTGGACTCATATATAATATCTATTTGTGTTAAATTAAACTAAAATAATCCTCCAACTATCCTCTGATGTATCTACAACACCCAAATAATTTTATAAAATTTATTTTCTTTCAAATAAGTTTAATTTCATCGATATCATGTATTATAGGAAATACCAATTTTTAAAAAACCATACTATAGTATATCATTATAACCTAAAAATTAAATTAAATGGTATGAATAAGACATACTAATTTATGAAAGTTAAATTATTCCAATGTAACACCCTTATAATGTATGATTTTTTATTCAAATAAATTAAATTTCTTCATTAGCTTGTGTTACACACAACATTAACTTTTAAGGAACCACAATATAATAATATTATTATTATTTAATCATAAACATTATAACATAGAAAAGAAACAAGGTGGTATTAATTGGAATGACCATGTATTAAAAAATTAGTATGTTTGATTTAGATATATAAAATATATTGATAATGTAGTAATTAATATTTGGTAAATTATTTTTATTCTTCAAAAAATATTTTTTTTCTAACAAAATAAATATCATTTATTTTTATGAGAAGTAAATAAAAAAGTATTTAAAATTTTTATTAAATTTATTTTAAATCATTAACATAATGTTAAAAAAAATTCCAAATTTTTCATTGAATTAATTTTTTGATGAATAGTCAAAATTACTAAATTTTATTAAAAAATATCTTTTTGTGTAAATTGTTTTATAGATAAATAATATTTTAAGATTATATTAAAATTTAATTTAGTTAAATTATGTTATTATTAATCCAATTTAGTTCATTGTATTCAATTATATGTTCAATTTTTATTTATAATCTTTTAATAATTATGAAAATATTTTCTTTAGAGAACCTTTTTTTATCACATCTATGGGATTAATGTTATAATAAATTATATCAATTATGTGAACTGAATTTGTAAAATTTATAGAATATTTGGAAACATAATAATTAATATTAGGTAATAAATACAATATAATAATATTTCTTAGTTAATAGTAAAAATTATAAATATTAATTATAGCGGTTTAGGTTTAAACAGGTATACCTAGTGGGGGTAAATAAAATTAAATGTTATGTTTTAAAATATAACATGTATAAATCCTATTGGATGGAAATATTTCAATGTTATATTTTTTTCAAATTAGATTAAATTCTCCTATTGAATAATTTTTCTTAGGAATTACTTTATCATTCTAGATTCTTTTGGGGGACTTCCATGTAGTTTCAAAGATGGTTCCCTTCCTCACATATGCATGGAAATATTCACTCATCTCATAAACACACTCCAAGACCCTTTTGGATCATCCAAAAACATTCCAAATCCATTAATTAATTACCTCCCCACATCTTAATGGCCCTTTTTAGGAAAATCTTTTGCTATGGAATTAGGTGTAAACCTAAGGAGGTTCTCTGGAGAAGAGGTATAGTTCTTAACCAAAACTTTTCATTTTATTTATTCTACCTCTAGCTTCAAATATTATTCATATTTAATGATATAATAACATGATTATATCACATAAACTGAAATTCCTTTATTTAATAGGCATAACATACATCCATATATTCTTTTATCAAATGGGAAATGAATCTATCGATCGTGTGTATGGCAGACTACCACACCGTCATCCGATATAATTTGGTTTCCATCACTGCCTCTCATAGATTAATATAATGACATATTTAAAAATATTATATGATATTTATGGCATGAATATACTTATGAAATTATAATATCACATCTACCTTCTTACCTTCCGATCCTTTGGAAAATTATTACATCGCTCAATCATATGTTTAAACTACCACATCCCCAAAGAGATGTGATAGGTTTTTCAATTTATTTTTCAATGGATGGTAATAATGATATATTTAATAATTATATATGTTATAAAAATATAAATATAATTATTTAAAGGTGAATGAATATTTCTCTTACTATTTTTCTATCTGTTGAGAAAATATATACAGTATTCCTATGTACATGCAACATATTGTGTCAATGAACGGTGTAATCCATTTTTATAGATCCAAAATAAATGTATTAATATAAATATGTATATGATGAATGTATATGATATTCATTTCATGATTATATTTATATATATATTTCAACAAAAATCAAATTACAAGTAGCAAGACTATAGAAATAATGTTTTACATACCCAACAGTAGGAATGTTTCCCTCTTATGATTGGTTTCTGTTTTCCCTACAAAACACTCATCATGTCGATGCCATAAAATGATGATGGAGAACTTGTCCCCCATCCCCCTGGTGGGGGGAGGTTTTCGTTTGTCTTCATCTGAGTCTCAAAATTGTTCCTTTAACCCATTCTAAAACCCTGATTTTCTATTGGCTTTTCCTCCTATTTTGGTTATCCTGAAGATCATATATTTCATTAAAGGAATTCACCCAATCCTGATTTTGCCTTAAAAATTCAATGAAGCCTTGGGTAGTCTCAATATAACATTGGTAACTCGATTCAGGTCTCTCTATCTTTGAGTCTATACTTTTGATAGGTTTTTGTTTGGATACTAGGGTTTGAAGGAACGTGCAATCATTATACATCTTGATAAGTGGCATATCATGATCTTTTTAGCTTTAATGGAAGATCTAATTTTAACCTGGTCTAGAGCTCCACATGTTTTTAATGGAAGCCACTTTTATATCTTTCCATGGGCCAATGTATTTCATGTGAAGAGAGACTCTCTTACCACATTCTTATGGGTAAGACTCCCTAAACTACCGATTCCTTTCCATAATCCATCAATTAACTGTTTGATAGGAAATCTAGTGGGTAACTATTTATGTTCATATAAATGAATGAGCACGGTATTCCACATAATCTCACCCAATATTTTTATTGAGGTTGATGCCTCCAAACCACTAGTGGAGTGGACATGGATAACTATTTGAGAGTAATTCTAATGTAATAAAGATATTTTTTAAATCTTGGATATATATATACACATCATGAATGTTCTTGGGCCACTTCCCTTTTTATTGTCAATGAGGGAATCAAGTAGATCAGGGGGCTTCCGTTTTGATGTCTAATGGAGTTGAAGAGTCCATTGTGATCATTATGGAATAGGTTGAGCATGGTGAGATAATTCCACCACAAATATAGGCCAAGTCCAAGAATCGATTTTGGATATCTCAGATGAATTTAGTCACATAAAAATGATTTGGATTTCTATGATCTAGATCAAGATCCCTTGGTTTGAATAGAAAGCATGAGAGTGGATGTGGTATTGGATCCTAGTCTCAAATATCTTAATTCATTATCTTATGTTGGGGAAGTGCGGTCTGGCATTGCTCAAAATCTTGTAAAAGTGTTTCATGTGTCCAACAAGAAAGGCTCGTATGGAAGTGAGGATAGGGTGAATCAATTATAGGGATTTGTGGAATTGTAGGTTTTAGTGGATAGTCCCATCCATAGTAGGTGATTTTTAGTATTAAATCTTGAAAACTGGTTTGAGGTATTGATATATGAATAGGTGGATTTGAATATTTTTTATTCTGATTGGGTAGTGACAAACAAGGAGGATCAGAGATTACCTAGGGATGATTCATTATAAGAGGTATGTTGTCTAGTTCTTGATGAAACTGTGGTGGATTATTATTATATATAAATATATAGACCAAGTAAAAGAAGGATAGGAAAGGCTCTCATGACTCAGGATAATGAAGTTTTGTCACGAATAAGTCTATTAAAGTTATGATGGACAGTTCCTACTTTCCTAAACAAATTGAGACCAAAATAGCCTCAATGTTGAGAAGGAGGGAGTTGATGGGAACCTTTTTATGAACCAAGAAGGGCTCCAAATATGAGACTCCAAAAGAAAATGAGACGAATTATTAGATAATTGAGTTGGATTCTATGTCTGCTGGTAATGAGCACTTGCAAGATAACATAAGATTTTTCGATTCTATGAATGATGAGGACATGGTTGACCCCCATAAGGGTGTATTGACTATCCAACAGTGGGATAAACGTGAAAAGGATTCTTTAAATAGTAAATATTTGGTGCTTATTATGCATTCATAAGAATAAATGGGGGACTAAACTCTTTATATAAATTATAAAAAAAGAGTAGTAGGACATAATGATTGAAAGTATGATTTTGATTAATACTAATGGTGAGCAGTGTACTTGGATCAAAAAGAAAGGCCTTATATTACTAAGTGGTATCAATGAAGGTGAGATCAACAGAGAGCAGTACATTCAAACCTAGAAAAAATTGGCTCATCATTTTAATACGTTATAAAGGATGATGTATGAATACAGGAAATAACAATCTCCTAGAATATATTTTATTAATGTTCTTATAATATAATTAATCTAATTTTCAATTAGTTTCTGATGAACTATAGTGTTTTTCAACCTAGGTAAAAACATTTGGTTTCTCAATTTATTCCATGAATGTGTTTTGATAATAAAAAAGTTAATTTGTTAGTTATTACAAATACTAGAAAATGAAAATATACATTAAAAGAAAAGCAGTTAGTAACTGAAATAGTTATTTTAATAAAAATTATCAATTAAAGGGTGATAAAAGGTTATAAGTGAATAATATTCGGTATGATACATATGATTATGGTTCTTTAATGGACATATAATAAACCTATATTTACTATATAGGAGGTTTTTTACATGCACAAAGAAAAATGAAACTTGAGGTAGTGTATTTTCATCATACTTTTATTTCTATAATACACAAGTCATATTCACCACTTGTTTATATTATGATAAGTATATAATACCCATGAATGTTATTTATAATGGTTTTCTTTAATGTGTTGTTTATTTATAAATCCATACACGGTTCTTTATTTCATGGGGATCATAATACAAAGTCCAACAATGTTTTAAGGTTTTTATGTTACATCTGATTATTTATTGGGATTATTTATGATTATGTTTTTGATACTAAAATATAACTATATACCTCTAAATAAACTCATGATTATTATTCTACTCTACATATTTTTTTGATAATACATGTTTTCCTATCATTTTACACTATTTAATAACTAAATTTTTTAAAAGAATCTTTTTAAGGAAAGTCGACTCTATTACATTATTCGGTCAAAAATAAATTTTTCCATATCCATATTTTCTAAAAAAAGTCTTAATGAATGTTATTAATATTCACCACTAGTTTTTAAGGAAATTTTTACACTTTTTTACATTTTATGAAAAAATTAAAAGGATTCATATTTTTTCCTAATGATATAATTTTCATTTTTACAAAACAATGTGAAAGGAATAATTGTCTTAACATATATAACATGAACTATATTTTCTACTATAATTATAACCAATGATATAAAACTTATAATAAAAATATTTATGTTTATTTTCAAAGAAACTTTTTTCTTTAATATTTGGAAATTTTTTGATTTTTCATAAGTGATTTCAATGTTGAAAGGATATTTTCTTCAAAAACATTTCCAACAAATCTTTCATAATCATTTTCCAACTAATTTGACATATATAGATATTACGTAAGATTTAATCTATATATGAAATAATGATACAATTATTATTCATTCACTAGATTGTTTATATTTATAAAAAATTTATGTTGATATAACCCTTTAATTTTCTTTAGTTGTGGTACGATGAAAATATGAACTTTTTATGAAATGTATTTATTTTCCCTGGGTTATGTAATGATAAAATGATTATGAAACCCATTTAATTAAATGGGATCTTTTAAGATGAATGTTTTTTTATATTTTGGTACATATCTATATAATTTAAATTATGTGATATGTGGACCAAGAATTATATATCTCAATAATGAATTGGGTGAAGGTGGATAACACATGAGTAAATATGTTATGCCTGGTCCTGATTTCAGCTTCACAATTTCATCCATAAACATGGGGTTCAAGTCTGTAATATTATTTCTAGACCTATTTTTCCTGTATATAATTTTTTGCAAGGACCTGGATTTCATGTCCATAAAATTGTATGTGGACCAGGTTTTCAAGTCCATAAGTTTATGTGTGAAATACTATTTCATGTACATAACATTATTAGTGGGATTGGTTTTCTTAAAAATAATTTTATGTCAGGTCTTGAATTCCTGTCCTAAACATAATAATTTAACTTTTTTCTATTTATATATGTTCACAATGTTATGATATTATGTTTTTTCACATTCCTATTTCTATGTTATACTCTCAGGGCTCATGTTCGTATATTTACTTTATGATTCATGTCTTATTAAAACATCCATATTTATTATATTAATCTAGAATATGGTCTATGTTCTCCATAGTATAGTTTTATAATGTCAATATCATTTTCTCAAAACCATATGATCATGTTATAATGAATTTATCAACAATATCACCCTTGTTTACACATTATGGGCTTCTAAAAACAACCTTTCATATATTTCTATTCTTGAGGTTATAAATAAGGTATTATATAAGGTAAATATAAATATAGTACTATATGGGATGATATTTTTGTGATATTATGAAGATATTTCATTAAATAGGAATATTTTTTATGTATTCTCAAAATACACTAATATTTTATGGTCTTTTGGTATGTATTAGTGAAATGTATTGAATATTCATAATAATATGTAATATTTAACTTGGAAAATATAGGGTGTATATAGTTAGAATAAAAGGATATGATTAGTCAAATTTATAGATTAGGGTTTGAAAAAATTAGTGGATTCTTTTGGTATATGTTTATGTATAGGAAAAAACCTAAAATTTCGGTAAGGAAGTGATTTTATGATTTCCTAAAAAACATTCAAGTCTGGATGTTATAAATAGACGATGATCCATCCCAATTGTACCTAAGGGTAATAAAATTTAAAAGGGCGCATTGGGATTTTACTCAATCATCACCTGGTGCATGAAAATTGGCCTTATTTGACAACTATAATGTCAATGTCAGGGGATATACATAAGTTAAATCACATATTCTTTATGAACCATCATGATGGATCTGAATATATAATTTTAATGAATGGAGAAGATAAAACCTAAGGTTTTATTTACTGAAAATAGAATTTCTTGATATATATATCCTATAAATGATTTTTCATTTTTATAATTATTATTTCTCACAACATAATTTTTGGTTCTAGTCTATGGAAAGAACCTGAAGGAATTATATGAACCATTAAAGTGATTTTAAATGCAATAACTATCCTCATGTTCAAAAAAATGGATTAAAACCATGGATGAAATATTATTTAAAATATTATCACTAAAATCTATAAAGCTATAATGGGTAACATAGATCATGTTGAACTTCCAAATTTACAAAATCCGGATCAACATTCCAATGATTCCTATATATGATAATTTCCACCCTCTTTCTATGGGACATTTGATCCACTAATTCCTAAGAAATGTATAAATATGATGGAATGTCTAGTTTCCATTTATATGAGTCTTAATAATGAAAACTTTTTTATGAAAATTTATCATTTTGAAGGTGAAGATGATCAGTGGTGGGATTTTATTAATAATAATAGGTAAGATGAATAAATTGAATCTATTGAATGGGGTGAGTTAAGGGGATATTTTTCAGAAAGTACATCCCAATTATTTTATTTACAAAAATAGAGAATGAATTAGATGAGGTTTAGAATAAGGAGGATGAATCCATTGGTACCTATGAGGAAATTCTTTTAATAATATAAAATTATTATTATTTTTTAATAATCATACCAAAAATAAAATTTGATTGGGTATTTAGTGGTTTGAAACCAAGTCTCTAAAAGTCACTAACTGTAAGGAATTTGGGAATACCTAAAGAAATAATTTGATGTCCACTCAAAGTAGATATTTATTCTATAAACCCTCATGGTTATGATGTTAATAAAATAGTGATAGAGTTTTATGGAAAATATGGTGGTATATCACATGGGGGAAAAATGGTTCAACATTTGACTTTCCAAAAATAGAAGAAGGAACACTCAGTGGAATGCATAAAATAAACCCAAATATGTTTCAATTGGGTGAAAACTTGACCATGAGAAAATTAATATTGATTTAATATGAGTAATCTGTTAAATGGAATAAATTAGAAGAGAGATCAATATAATACACTACCCACACTTTAGTGCAATATATACAATGATTATAGGCATTGTATATATAAATTACCTAATGAAAGGGATAATGAGGATAAAAATTCCCAACAACTTCTGAATGAAAAGGGAAAAGGGGTTTTTTATACAATAAAAATAGATAAAGTGAACCATGATAATTATGTCACAATTAACCTATAGTATAGTACTGGGAATATCAAATAGGAGTTTGTATAAATAATCCCTTTATAAATATTATTTATAATTTTTTGAAATTTGATGTGATTATGAGAATTGATTATATCTCCCAAAATAGACTATAGAATATTAAAATCACATTTCATATTTTGAATAAAAATATGATCATATATCATGGAAAGGGTGTACCTGAGAATCCACTATAATTTCATTCCTAATATGAGAACTCGTTTAAGGAAAAAAAGCATAAATTATCTTCATGGATCAAATCAGATTTTATTTTGGAATATGATTACAATACAGACAATTTGGAATGAGATATTATGAGTGATTTGAAGATAATTTTATGTAGAATATTTAGGTATGTGATATAAAATCAATCCAATCATTACGATTCAATTTTATTCAGACATGTTTTGGAGGATCCTTATGTTTAACTATTTATGGAGTGGATTATGTTTAACTTTGGGAGTTATTATTAATGTTTTGGAACTTAATGCTTTGTATTTATCTATATTAGACAACTTGTTCTAAAAATTTTTGATTTGTTATATATATAGATATATGAGTCATAACCTTCCAACTTTTCATGGATCTTAATATATATAAAAATATGGTCATAGTTCCTTGGGTAAGAAAAATTCATCTTGAAAATTCATTTCATAGAGTCTGAGATGATGTTGAAATTTATCGATGAAATACCAAAGGATTGGATTTTTCTTATGCAATTGAAAAAATTAGGATATTAAGATTTATAATTTTCCCTATCATGATAGTTAATATCACTTAAATTTTATAAAAGGGATCTTAATCCAAAAATATTATCTTTTTACAATCTTGACTAATTAATATATACTCTTTCGACCCATTAAAAAATGGTGACTTTGCGGATGTGAAATTTATGATGACCATGTTAATTATAACTATATATTTTTTAAATCAATTTTTAATTTATCCTCAGTTTCCATATTCTCACATACTATTAATGTTAACCTATTAGGAGACCGATATTTTAGTTATGCAATATGACCATTGTACATTCCTTTCACTCTTTCCAACTAAAGTTTCATTATCCCTCTATATGATGGGGTCATCAAAAAGTTTGAACCATTTATGGTTGTTAGAAAACTATGATGGTGAAATTTTTTTATGTTTTTTATAATTTAATAGCCTAATTTTTTCATAAATATAAATTTTCTAAAATTAATTTAATTTGTTTGATACGTTTTTTTACATGAGACAACGAGTTTTAATTAATTTAAATAGAAAATTAATATTATTATTTATATAAAATCATTAAAACATAGACATTAAAAATTCTGGTATGAATAATATGTAAAAAAATTTAAAAATTAACTATGAATGTCTTATGTAAGAAAATATATTGGTTAATAAATTCTTAATTTTTTAAATCCTTCATATGCTTCAAAAATATAGTTTTCACAAAAAAATGTTTTTCATTTCATTTTGTGGAAAGTTAATAACATTAATTTTTTAAACCATTGAAAAATATATTTTAAAAAATTAACTTCAACATTGAAATAAAAAATTTGAAGTTATCTTAGATAATAGTTTTTAAAAAACATTTAAAAAAATTATTTTCTAATGAATATTGAAAAATACATATTTTAATTCTGAACTATTTTTTCATTTAAATAATTTACAAGTTATATTTGGTTTTAATATGATATTAAAAGTAAAAGTAGAAAAAATATTTTATTTATAATAATATTTATTACATTGGAATCAATTCTATATAAAATTATGATATAAAAACATGTTAACTTATTAAAAAATTTATGATGACAATTTTTACTTTGGAATACTACTTTTTCATAACGTTTGTGGGTTTAATATTAAATTAAATTCTGAAAAATATGTGAATTGAATTTAGTAAAATGAATTCCTTATTTTTAAACATGAAAATTCATTATAGGTAAGAAATCTAATTTAAGTTTTTGTTTAATGAATTTTAAAAATAGTAAAAAATTGTAGCAGTAGAAAAGGATAAAATGGGTTTTCTGGGTGTTAAACCAAATGATAAGGGTATGTTTGACAATAAAACCTATCTACATCCTATTGTATTATAATATTTCAACATTAAACTGTACTAAATTAAAACAATGGTAATTTATATTCATTTGTATAGGGAATGGATTTAACATTTTGGATTCTTTTAGGGAATTTCCACGTAGTTTCTGAGTGGGTTATTTTCCCAAATAAAGATAGTAAATCTCATCCCCTCTCCACTCCACACTCAGAAAACCATTTCTTCCAACCAATATTTATCAATATCTATTAATTAACCCCTCTAAATTTCATATAGTCCTTATATTAATGACTAAATTTTCTTCATAAGGCTTTATATACAAACTTAAAGATGTTCTCTGAATAAGAGGTATATTTCTTAACAATGTATTTTAATTTTATTTCTCATTCCACATCATAAATTTATTTATCAACTATGATGATATAATAACATAATTATATATGATATAGTAATATTTTATTTTTCTTATTTTCATAACCTAAATCAATCTCTTCTTTCTTTAAATGTGAAATTAAACTATTGATCAAGTGAATGGAAGACTACTGTCACACAAATTGATGTAAATTGTTTACCATCACAACCCCTCATAGATGTATACAATGATGGATTAAATAGTTTAAAACTATATTTTCGAAATTAATATTTTTATTTATTTATAATATGATATCTACCTTCTCGCATTCCAATCCATTAGAAAATGATAACATTGCTCGGGTGTATGTGTGGACTTCCATTTCCCCAAAACAATGTCATATATTTTTCATTTTATTTTGACATTGATTGTAATAAGGATATATTTAATGAATTTAAGTGATATATATGATATATATATTATTATTAAAATGTGAATATATATTTAACTATATTTTATTCCATCCATTGGGAAAATGGAAATAATGTTCATTCATACCTATAATACACTGCCTCCATGAATGGTGTGATCCATTTTTATTTCTCCATAAATTATATATTAATAAAAATATATAAATAATAAATTTATTTGATATTTATATCATTATTAAAATTCTATATATTATAAAACCATAATATGAGTATATGGACCATGGATTTTGAGAACATATATATGAAAAATAAAGAATTTATTACCCAAAATAGTAACTTCTATAATTAATTGTTAAAAAATAGTGAAAAAATGCTATTTTTAAATTTTATATGTTGTGATAAATATTATTATGGTTCTATAATATATTTATATTAAAAATATATTTATTCTAGAGGTTTTTCAAATGAGTTTGATGATATTCGATATTAGAGGAATGTTATTTTAATGTAACTTTAAATTCTATGAGACACATGAAATATTAACCACTTGTTCATTTTATTTGGTTTAAATACTATTCAGGAATGTCTTTTATAATTATTATCATAAAATTTATTAAGTTTTAAATATCTATATGAATTTAATTATTTCATGGGGATTATGATACAAAATTTATTAAATTGGTGAGTATTATATGTTACAATCTCATTATTTATCAGGATTTTTTTAGGATTGGGCTTCCGATTACTAAATAAGACTATCTAACTCTCAAAAAACTAATTAATTTTCTTATTATAAATATATTTATAGAGAATATATGTTTTCTATTCATTTTTATATCATTAAAAACAATTAAAAAATAAATAATATTTTTTTAAGGAAAACCAACTTCATTTCTCTCTTCATTTGAAAATCATTATATTTTATTATAATTTTAATACAATTTTATGATAACTTAATTCGTTTTTAAGGGGTTTTAAAGTTTATCGTAATATTTAAAATGATATTTCTCAATAAAAAGAGGTTATTATTTAAAAAATAAATATATTATATTTAGTCAATTATTTATATAAAATTAATTTCATTTTTTTGATCTAATCATCAAAAGATGGTTAGGGTGAATTTTTGGTATTGGACTAAAAATAGTTGAATTATTTTTGAATAGTGAAATAAAAAAAATGTGGTATTTAAAATTAGAAGATAAATACTTGAATTTGTTATTCATGGCTAACGTAAGAAACCATTAGTTAAAACTCACATGCACTATTTATTATATAAATTCACAATAATCAACACTATTGGTTTTCTAGAGCCAAAATAATAAACTAATGAATACAATATTCAATAACACTCCTCTCCTCCCCTTATAAATACCACCCCCACAACCCATTATCCTCACAACTTCAATGAATTTTACCTTGAAAATTTTATTCCCAATTCTTCTCCTCTTCCTCTTCCTCATGTCCTAGTACTTTTATCTTAATGAAAAACCAATTACATGTTCCTTAAGAAGTTTTTCAAGGATTTGAAATTCAAGAGGTAATATTCACAATCTACCTCTTTGAAATACTTTTTTCTTATACCTTCCATTCAAATACCTCATATAACATGGAATAAAACCCCTATTATCATATATATACTATAATATTATATTTAAAATGTAATATCTTTCATCCATCCTCTCTTCTTCCTTACTTATTATCAAAAAAGAAACCATTGTCCAAATTATATCGGTTCACCGCCTCTATGGATAATGTGTTTTTCTCATTACAACAATCAAGGATGGACATAAAAATATTTTTAAACTTAAATAATAGGATAATAATTATATTATAACACATTTCATTTTTTTAATGAATATGTACTCATAATATTAAATAAAACAAAACTAGTCGGTGATGGTTGGTAAAACTACCAAAATTAACTTACCATATAACATTAACATTTTATTAACTGAATCATCCATATTTAAAAACACATAAAGGTACCTAGGACCATTTAAATGTTTTTATTTTTATGAATACCATTTATTTTCACTGCAAGAGTTTTAGTACAATTTGACAAAAAACATCAATGAATTTTTTCATATTGTGATTTTTTAGTAAAATTATTAAAACAACAACTCAAATCAAGGGGGATGAGCTATTTATGAGAACATCAAAACGAGAAATTGTTTCATCCCAAGTATAAAATTCCTTACAATTAGATTTTTGTGTACTGAACCTCCCCTAAAATTGTGTCTTACCTTCTTCAATGTATTTCCTTCAAAGGAAACATTTTTTATTTCATAACTGCCTAAAATTTATTACTTAACACTTCTAGGAGTCTGCAGTTCATTCCTAGTAGAATCACCTCAATTGGAGGTGTGTACACTAAGTTGTGATTCAATTATGGATGTGCATTCCATGTTGTCCTCCCGAACACTTTTTTCAACTTCATGGATTTTTTGGGGCCTCAAGATTGTTAAATCTTCTCTCTCTCAAGTAGAAACAATTAAAAAAAATATATCAAGTAATCTTACAAAAAAATAATCACTAAAATAAGAATATTTTTTTAATGGTTATGTTGAATATTCCCTTCTAATAAAATATATCAAAATTATAGAATTAACAAATTTTTACATTTTAGCTAAAAACACACCATTAATACAAAATTTTGGTAAATAATATCAAATTGATAAATTGGAAGGCTTTAAATAACTAAATATCATATATAAAATGATGAAATTATTATCACTATCAATTTCCCCACACTTATACTATGCTTTTCGTTAATCATAAAATCTCAACATAGAATTCAAAGGACACCAATGTTACCAATATTCAAATTCCAAAGTAATAAAATTGAACAATTTTAAATGTCAAATCAAAATTTCAAATATCCACATAAAATATCAATTTAAATTCTTATTTTTTAAAGAATCAAAAAATTCTTGTATTTTACTTTTCCCCATTGAAAATTGATGAAACTTCTCTTTTCATTCATTCATGTTTGTAAATTTATTATTATTAGACATTCCACACCATGATTTACCTCATCATTGAATCTTTTCTGTCATGTCTCATTAAAAAAATCATGTAGTGTTATTCTCATATCATGAGAACATGTCACTTATCCATAGGCAAAAAAATGAACTACCTAGATACTTTTTAAACAAAAAATAAGCACAAAATCATAATGAATTTCAATAAATGATCAAATGACTCTAAGGCTTAAAGTTTATAGGATTTGATCCTTTAAAAATCAGAGATCATTGAGGAGGTTTATATCTTATGTATAATGCATGATATCCTAAACTTATGTTAACTTATCCCCTTCAAAGTAAGTACCCCCGCTTACCCTAAATTAAAAGTAATGTAATGATCAAATTATATATAATGAATGATTTTTGCATGCTCTTGAATTTTTTCCCAACTTTTTTTCATTTTCTTTTTAAAATTTATGTTTGAAAAAAACCTACTATTAAACACCTATCCACATGTGAAATGAATCATCATACTAGTATTTTTGAGTTTTGGCTTTCCTAAATCAAAACCCATTTTAATTTCTATTTTTTCTATTTTTTATTCAAGATTCGAAAACTATAAAGATTATAAAGAATGAATGTAATGACATTTATCATTGCCCAAAATAGCACCCCAAAACATCTCACTTACAATGTATATCATCTCTTCCACAATTATTCCATTTAACCCCACACATTAACATTAAAATATTATAAAAAATATTAAGAGGAGGGTAGGACTAGATAAAAATGGTTTAAAACATGGCCCATCCCTATAGAGGTCGTTCATGAACTCTATGGGAAAATTACGGATTGATGTAAAGGTGGTATTTTAAGGATAATGTAATTTAAAAATATTCCTCTATCATATTAAATGTGGTTTTATATAGTAATATATTTTGAAAGTTAAAATTTAAGTTCTAGTAGGTGGAATTTCCCCAGATCACTGAAGAAATATTCTCAAGATAAAATAGAAAGGGAATGGTCTAGAAATACTCTCAAGAATTGAAATATGATTTTGGAAAACAACTAAAGGAATGATTTATAATAATTAATTAATTCATGTGAATTTTATAAATTCAAATCAAGAATGAGGGTTAAGAAATTTCATTTACAAGAATCAATCAATTTATTCAAATCACTAGTCCTCATTTTGATATCCATGTTTCACATTAATCATCCAGTTTTCCATTTTCTCGTTAAATTTCATTAAAATTGAAATATAAAACATAACAATATATAATTAATAAGAACTCATATCTCTTAGATAGGTCAATTAAAAAATTAATTTAAGCATGCGCATGCAAATTTTACTATTAAAGCTCAGAACCTGTTGTTGCACAAAAAAAAGTTAAAAATATAAAAACTAAAGGGAGATAACTATTATTGACTAAAGAAAAAAATAAATAAAGTAATTGAAAAACAAATACAATATCACTTGATAATAAAAAAACTATATAAAATTAAAAACAATGTCGTAGAAGATAGAAATATAATTTTTCAATTATGTCTAATAAAGGAAGAATTAAAAAATATAAAAACAACCCTTTCCCAATCACTAAAATGTTTATCCTACCATTTTAAGTGTAATAGTGAATAATGAGGAAGATAAAGGCATTAAAATTAAGAAATAGGAAAGAATGAAAATAAAGGACGAAAAGTTGTCTACTAGAATTTGTCCTTCAAAACATTTATCATATTCGGCACACTATATATTCGAATGAAACCAAGGTACCATATTTTATGATGTTTCAAATTTAATTTCCAATGTGACTTCCAAATTTTTCATTAATTTGACTCATCTAGAATATTTTATGGAATTATAATTTACTATGACGCTTTCTAAATGAAGAATCCTGGAATCTTACTTTAGTGTATTTCATTAAAAGACCACCTTAATGATTTCATAACACCATGAAATTTAGTAGTAGAATGATCCTTGGAATAATAATTCCATTACAATTATAATAACCTCAATTGGAGGTTTTTGGACCAAGTTCTGCTTAATTTATTATGGTTCGGTCCATGATGACCACTCTAACACATTTTTAACTTCACTGATTTTTTTGGGGCCCGTGATTGTCAAATCATCTCTATCTTCAAAATAAAACTCTAAAGAAAATATATCAAGGAATCATAATAAATTAATTACATTAACTAGAATAAGTTTTTAAATTTTATTCCCAAATTACCGTTCTAATAAATGTTTTCCAAAAGTACAGAATTAACAAAAAAATTCATTTTAGGTCAAAACACACAATTAATCCAAAATTTTTGTATGTAAGCTCAAATTTATAAATTGGGAGGGTTTAAATAACTGAAATGAAATTGTGAAATGAGGAAAATATTATCTCTATAAATTCCTCCACACATGAACCATGAGTTTTCTCAATAATGAAATATCAAAATAGAATTTAGAGGACACTAATGTTACTAATATTCAGATTCCAAAGTAATAAAATCAAAAAAATGAATGTCAAATCAAACTTTCAAAAATCCACATAAAATTTCAATTTAATTTCTCATTTTTCAACGACATAATAAATTCATTTATTTTATTTTTTTCCCATTGAAAATTTATGGAACTTCTACTTCTATTCATTCAAGCATATAAATTTATTATTTTTAAGCATGACACATCATTATTTACCTCACCTTTGAATATTTTCTCTAATATCCCTTGATAAAAATCAAGTAGAGTTATTGTAATATCATGAGAACATGTTCCTTATTCATAGGTCTATAAATTATCAAAATTAACCACTTTTTAAAGAAAAAATACACGTAAAATCATGAGGACTTCTAATAAAGGTTAAAATGATTTTGTATCTTAAGGTTAGTAAGATTTGACGCTTTGAAAATTGTAGTTCAAGGTGGAGGTTTATATATTAATTAAAATACATGATACCAAAAATTATAATGAAATTATCACCTTTAAATTAACAACTCACACTTTCCCTAAACTCAAGGTATTGTCATGATCAAATTTTGCGTAATAAATGAATTTTTCACACTCTTGAATTTTTTCCCAAATATAGTTTTTTCATTTTTTTCATTTTTTTCGAATTTTATAGTTGAAAAAAATCTCACAGCTATCACCTAAATAAATTTGATAAATATCTTTTGTCTAGTAATGGTGATTTATTGTTCTCCCAAATCACAACACATTTTTCATTAATTTTTTTTCCCTTTTTTCAATTTCTATTTTTTAATTTAATTGGTGAAAACTATAAAGATTATATTTAATGAATGAAATTAAATTTATGATTACCCAAAATATCACCCCCACACTTCTTACCTAAAATTTATATAAGACCTTCCACCGTGACTCTCTTTACCCCTACACAACAACTTTAAAATTTTATGAAAAATACTATGAGGATAATAGAAATGGATAAAAATGACATGAAACATGGATCATCCCAAAAAGTTATTCTTGGTATCTATGAGAAAAATAAGGAATAATGTAAATGTTATCATTTAAGGATAATGAATTTTCAAAATATGTTTCACTAATATTATATGTGGTTTTTTATAGTCATAAATATTAAAAGATCAAATTTAAGTTATAGTAGGTGGCATGTCCCATGACCACTCAAGATGAACAAGTTTAAATAAGAAGTAACTGGTCATGAAATCATCTCATGAATAGATAGATGATTTGTAAAAATCACTCTAGGCATGATTAATAATAACAAATAAATTCACATGAATATTAGAAATTCAAATCATGAAATTTGGTTAGGAAATTTTGTTAACATGAATCATTCAATTTCATCAATTCATGAGTCCCCATTCTGATATCCAAAGTTCAAATTAATCATCCTATTTCCATTTTTTATCACTAAATTTAAATTAAATTTAAATATAAAACAAGAGATCATATTATTCCTAAGAAAATAATCTCCCTTATACAAGTCAATTAAAACATGAATTTAAGAATGGACATGAAATTTGAAAATTAAATGTCAGAACATATTATTACAAACAAAAATCATGTAGTTAAAATATTTTCAATGAAAATGAAATACCTTTTCCAAAATACTTAGTCATTAACTTCCACTATTTGAGGCTGACATTAGATATTATGAACCTACAACATATAATTACATAATTAAGAATAAGGATCATTTCTTTTAAGTTCAAAAATATAGAGGGAGGTGGTTTCATGCTACACTAATTCCCAAGAAATGAAATGGAAATCTATGTTCCTAGAAATAAGGTAAGGGATAAGTATTGGTATAAAACCCCATGAGGGACCTGAATTTTCTCACTAACCTTGGATGGGTAGTTCAATTTAGTTATCCCTAATCTGATGGTGGGTTACGTTTATTGCTCAATAACCAACAAAAATTTTGATTTCCATCATTAACTTCTTCCTTTTTGTTGAGGAATCCATAGATATTGTATGCTAAATAAACTACCATGGGAATGAAATAAAACATTCATGGTGGAGGTAGGAAAATGAATGTGTCCTCCTCTTTCATAGTTTTCACAAACACAATTTCTTCTTCATTCACCTGTGCTTTCTCAAAGTATGCTACATTAATTGAATAATCAATGTGAATATTAAAGTTTAATTCTATTTTATAATATTTAATGCATGAATAATCAATATAAAATTTTTACCTTTAATATGAGCATCAATCGTCACATTTTCCTCAGCAAAAACCACTTTTGAATCTTCTTGAACTCTCTCTAATAAGTATTCATCATGTTCATGTTTCTCCAAATGTTCTTCACTAGGTGAATCTTCTTTTTCTTCCTCATCCATTAAGAGAATATATGTTTTGACCGAATATAAAAATTTAAATAAATTCGAGGTGATAATCAACTCATTTTTTATAAAATTAAAAGATAATGGGTTCATGAAAATATAAAATCATGGAGTTTTCTTAGCCTCAGTATCTTCTTCAATGGAAAGCACCTCTTGGAGTTGAGTAGTATAAGTTAGTCTCTTCTATTTCGTGGATATCCTTCTAAAAATCTAGGAAGACTAAAGGGGAACTTCTTGGACATTGTAAAATTCATAAAATTATAGGAAGTAATGTAGTAACTCAGTTAGCTCCATATCAAACACTTTAAAAAAAATTTGTTCATGTCCTCCCTCTAACCATCTATGAATTCATTGAGTGATTTATCCTCATTATTTGATTTCTAATATAAATTAACATGTATAAAAATAGAAAAAACGCTATCCTCAATTAAATATGATGAGTTCATAATTGGTTCCTTAATCGGTGGGTAATTTTTCCCTGAATTAATATAATAATCATTTGAAAATAGCATGCAAGAAGTGATTTTTTTAAAAAAATTATTTTTAAAATATTCAAATTTTTATAATTAGATTGTGGAACTTCCTCCCTTAAAATGGTTCCAGGTTTGACACAAACCTTTTATAGGGAGTAGGAAAACAATATTTTATGTTAACTATATGTTGTCTAATGATTAACCCTCGTTAGTCTTCCAAATAGGAGTGAACGTAAAATAGTTTTTCAGTTTGTATTTAAGGGAAATGGAATTTTTTTGAATTTTTTTGGTTTTGGAATCAAATGATTGATATGAAAAAGAAAATAATTAAGAAAAAAATTGGAAATTATATTTATAATAAAAAAACTATACTATGAGAAAGGAGATTTTTTCAGAATTAATTTTCTAATTGAAATTTCATTCGTTTTCTATTTAATTCAATCCTCTTCTACATATTTGATTAAATTTATATTCCACAATCATTTCCTCTCAATCACTTGGTCAAATGGTGATAATGAGAAAAAAACATTACTAAGATATTGGTATGGTATAATCTAATTCCATTTGAAAGATACTTATAATGAATATACTCAAATAACGTGGGAAATACTCAGTCAAGTCTTATTTATCCCAAACAATTAATAACATCCATTACCCCTTTCACACATACTGATGATCATTGAGTACTTCACCACTAAGCCTTGGTGTATACTATTTTATATAAACCAAAACATAGTGGGGGAGATAATGATAATTAACAAATGAAAAAATAAATAACAGAATTAAAACCCAAATATGATTTCACTTGATAATACAAATATCTATATGAAATTAAAATCAATGTCGTAGAAGAGAGAAATAGAATTCATTAAATTATGTCCATGAACTCAAGAATTAAAAAATAGAAACCATCACTTAACTAATAAATAAAATATTTACACCACCATAATAATGGAAATCAAGATGAATGGGGAATAATAATTCATTACAAAACAAAGAAAAATGGAATAAAGAAAAGAATGGAAGAAAAGTTGTCTAGTAGATTCTATCTCTGAAAGATTGCTTCTGTTTGGCACATCATTTGTTAGAATATTCCCATGGCCACTATTTAATTTAAAATTATTTTATATTAATTTATTATTTTTAGGGAATTTATATGAATTCTCCAATTATATTCAAAATAAAACACTTTGGATCAATATTTAATTGAAAATTAATTTACATTAATTTAGTATTTTGATAAATTATAAAGAGTGTTCATCCCATCTCTTATTAAAGGAAACCTATTCTCAATTATTGACAATTAAAACCCCATTTTTTGACCAATATATCCTGAAATACCTTAGCATAATTTCAGAACTAGTTCTATAGGCCTTATTTTTTTTATAACTCCATCCTTAATGGTTTTATAGTGTTAATCAAATGAGGTTTTCCAAAGAAAAGGTATTGTTTTACGCTCTTCTTTTAGTTTTGTTTTATATTAAAACTCTCTAAAATATTATTCAAACTTTATTAGATAATATCTATATTATTATACATATACATAAATATAATTAAATTTTTGTAATGACCTATTTCAATAAATGCTTTAATCAAATGGGAAAATAATTGATCATTCGTGTGTTTAGAGGACTACCACCTTGTGAACCAATGTAATTCATTTTCCATCATCATCTATTAATAATGGTTATATTAGTATTATTAATTTTAATATATTATATTCATTAAATATTTACCATTATTAATATATATTCTTCTATTTATGTTCTTACCTTTTCATGCACCAAAAAAATTATGGCATCTTTCATGCATACGTGTGGACTACCACATCCATGAAGAAATGGGATTCGATTTTCATCACAAAATCTCATGGATGATATATATACATATATTAAAGTAATTGATATTATATATTTTAAATTATGATCATAATGGAAATATAAAATAATCCTTACCTTCGTTTCGTAAGGATTAATGGAAAATGAAAATGTTACGCATGAGTATGTATAGCCTACTGTCTCCATGATTGTTATATAGTTCCTTTTTTATAACAATATTTCATGGTTGATATGAAAATAATAATTAATGTAAAAAAGTGATAATTTTTTATGAATGTTAATTTTGAGATGATGGAATGGTGACCTATTTGACCAAGTCAACCTACTGAAGTCATTTTTAACTTATGAACAGAATATGGTTAAAATGTCTGGAATGAACTTAAATAATTATATACTTGTTATAACATTGTAATAAGTGATTATAAAAAACAATAAACCTAAAAATGGGTCTCAATAATGTAAAAAAATTAACATATTTTTATTATTCAAGATGATAAAGGATATATGTGACAAATCATACTCAAGGTAAGGTATTTTCTCATCTCAATTTCTATTTGTTGGGTTAAACTTCTACTTCATTGATTATTTCATGTTAATATTATGTGAATAATTACATTAAATTATTGTACATATATTTACACTTAGTTTATATATATTTACTGTTGATTAACATAATCTCTACATTTGATGAATTCTCACTTCAATGATATGATATTTTTAAAGGAATTTTTTTTAAAATCCACTTTAATGATCTTATTTCAAATATTTTACAAAAGTTGAAAAGAATTTTTTTTAACTTGTTTAGCATGAGTTAATTTCCTTCTATTATACAAATTTCATCATTTGTTGCTTGCTTTATATGTTTTCATGGTTATTTCTATATAAAATGGTTTCATTATGATGTACCGATATTTTAGAATTTAAAATCGATTTAAGAAAAGGGGTATTTTGATATCCAAATGTGTTATGCACATGGGCCTAAAATATTTTTTAATGGTTTTTTTCATGATACGTCCTTATAAATTATAAATGTTGGGTGCACCTAGATTTCAATGGGTGTGACCATTATATATTATATGATAGTTGTGCTAATATATCACTTCAATTCATTTGATAATGATTTTTCTCTCTAGAGAATTATATTAGAAGTTGATAATATGATCAATTTAGTTTTAAGGGTTTTTGTAAGGTTTTTGTAAGGGTTCAATGATGATGAAATCCGAAGTAACATACATGAATTTTCAATGATTGATAAATAGTTTTCAGGAAAATATATTTAATTAATATAATGATATTTTTAAAGGATAAAATGATTATCTATTGAGATAAAAATGTATTTTTTCAAGAAATTATATTAATGTGTTTTCTTTTTTTTCACAGACCAAATAGTTTCTTTATTTTACCCCTTACTGATATTTTTTTCCATCCCATGTTTTAATTTTTTTTCATAATTTTTGTTGATGTATAAGAGAAAATAATAATTCAACATGAAAGATTTGATGAATTGTTATGAAAAGAAATCATGTTTTATTTTAAGGACATAATTTTATTTGAAAAACGTATACATGAAACGTATACATTATATTATATAGGTTTAATATGTAATAAATTTTCCTAATTCTATAACACTCTAAACATAAAATATACTTTGTAAATAAATAGATTTAAAATTTTAAAATAACTATAACATTTATTGTTTAAGGTTGGGTCCTTGAAACACTGAATAAGTTTGGAACTTGGTAGATGCACCCCAAGGGGTGAGACCCATATGTTGCAAGTTGTTTTTATAGATGAAAATTGACAAGGATGGTAAATTTTATACCCCAAAATCATGATTTGTGGAAAAGGGTTACAAATAAAACCATGGTATTGGCTATGTGGACACATTTCCACTTATTGCGATGATAAAATCCATTCATATTTTTCTTATCATGAAATATAATTTTTATTAAGAGATATATCATATAGATTTCAAAACTACTTTTCATATATAATTTTTTCGTGTAAATTTATATGATACAGACATAAGGTTTTGAAGCCCCAAATGATTCTGTTAGGTTATAAAAGATTCAAGATTTCATTTATGGACTGAATAAAAATTCTAGGGTTTAGAATAACTAGTTTGAAGATGAAATCAAAGATACTTGTTCCATTTAGAGAATAAATGATTCATGTGTACACAATCTGAATGGTGGGTGTGTTTTTGTGTTTCTGATATCGAATGTAGATGAGATATCCTCACTCCATGAAGATATGGTTGGGTAAATTCTTCTTGATAAAATACATGACTACAAAATCTTACAATCTATGTATGAAGATCCTTAAAGATAGATATTAGAGGATTTTTGGACTTATTCGTGACACATATATTGGTAAAGTTATTTAATGGTTTAGCATAGACAACTCTATAAAGGGGTCTGTAATAATGTTATATGAAAAGAAACTTAAGAGTATTTTAGATCCTTGTAAATAGTTACAAAGGATTGATATAATTATCTATGTGTCATTAATAGGATATATCATGTGCGAAAAGTCGTGGACTCGACATGACATCGGCTATGCTCCCAGTATAAATATCATATACCAATCCAATCATGATGAGTCACTATATTATTGTGAGGAACATACTAAAGTACTCGGGAATGACTAAGGATGTTTTCTTAGTATTTGGAGGATAGGATATTCCCTATATATAGGGTTACACACATGCTAGTTTCCAATCTGATAAGGCCAACATGATTTCTCAATCTAGTTTTGTGTTATGCCAAAATAGTGGAACTACCACATGGATAAATTTCCAAACAAACCATCCTATAAGACTCAATTTAAAAGGAAAAAATAAATCTCTACATCATATTTTTTGAAGTAACTTTTTTGGATTATTAAGTTCATCTATGGACATGAGGTGGTTCCTTACATTGAAAAAGTAGTCAAGCTTTACTGTAACAACAATGGAGTCATTTTTCAGACTAAGAAACCCCAATCTCACCAAAATACCAAACACATACTTCCTAAATATTATCTCCAACAAGAGATCATTAATATGGGTGATGTAATGATCTATTAGGTGGCTATATAGGAGAATATTGAAGATCCATTAATGAAGATATTTCCATAACAGAAACATGATGGGCATGATAAGTCTCTTGGCATTAAATAATTAAGAGATTGATTGTAATAGTTTTATAATGTATAATCATTTTATTTATAAAGTTAATATACAATTATCATTTACTCATGTGTGCTTCGATTTAATATAAATGAAAATTTGAATGACAATATCCAATCAAAGTTTTACTTTGAGTTTTTTCAAATTGATGATCATCAGGGAGTATTATGGGTTGTGATGGAATGATAAGGTTAGCAGGAATAGATTTTTTTACTCATTTACAGTGGTTGTATATGATATATGAATGAAAGATTCATGACATGGTAAGTTGAAACATATTACTAAAGGTTCAATGTATTTCTATAATGTGTATATAGACACTCAGGTTGAATCCTCAAAAATAGTACTATATTTTTTGAATCAATTACATTATTTTCTCTTTAAAATCAAGGTGTGTTTGTTCATTGAGATTAAGTGAAAATATTTAGGCATATTTATTGGTGAGTCAATTTTGTATTTATTAGGGATTTTATCTTACAATATATTTGAGATTTTTAAAACATTGAATTAAATTAGAATCCACATCACAAAGTGATTTTGATCAATGTTTCTAAATGTTAATACTTTAATCAAACCCATAACTATGGTATTGATCATAATAAACTCTTGTTTATGGAAGGTTAAATTTTTCATGAAACCTAGTATGTTTAGAGTTCCAATAATCCATGTAATTCACTTATCAAACAAGACATGTTGTCAATCCAGGACACATCATTTTTAGAATATATAATATTAATTTAAATAATACCAAACAAGAAAAAACTTTATTCACTTAAAATACTCAAATTATGACTCGCTCAAATGGTAGATTTACTCATTCATTTGGGTGGTTAATATTATAGTGGGTTTTTATATAAGTATGAGATAATAATTTAAAAAATAAGAGACAATAAATTATTTGTGTGTTAACCACAAACATAAACAACGAATCAAAAAACAAAAACATTTAACAAAATTAGAAGAGGGTTAAGGATAAATATTTCAAACTAAATTTAAAATTATTTTAAGAATATAAATACCCTAACTTGAAAATAATGATGTGAATAGGAGTTCATTATGATACATTCATTAAAATTCAAATGTTATAATAATAAGTTTGATGATGGTTCAATAAATTAAAATGAGATAAAAAATCAAAGAATAATAAATAAGTGGATTTTCTAATTGATAACAAGGACATGGAAGGTCCTCCAAGACACTAAAATAAGGTTTGTTCATTCGAAATATCTTTAAATACTAATGAAATGTTGGACCTTTTCAAGAAGAAGATAGGTATGAATATATATCCAAAGTTGGTGGGATGTTTTCATTTCAAATCTATCCAGCAAGTTGTTTGAACAATTTGAACCATTAAACATCCTTATCTTCAGTTATGATCTAAAAATTTGTGTAAATGTATGTTAAATAACCTTCAACCGAATTTATCATTCATTAGATTTTTGGAGAAAATGTATAGATGTTTTTGGAATACCATGTTTATTTGTCTTGGATTTTTCATAATTTTTCAAAGGCTATAATGTTAAAGCATTTATGGAAATTAATATGTCTTCATCTCGATTCACAATCATCTAAAACGTTGTTCCCTGAAATATTGACTTTCTCCCCACTAATTATCATATCAATTAGACCGGTGGATTGAGGAAAAATTCATGAGTAGTGATATATCTTTCAATCCCAAACATAATTGGGGGGTATTCATTTAATGAATGTATTTTACCCCTTCTAGGATTAATTGGACATTGAAATTTTTATCTATGTTGTAGTGAGATATGGTTACACAACTAGTGATGAATCATTGATTTTGGGTTTGTTTACTAATCATAGATACTAAATCATATATTCTTGTTCAGTTTTCAGGACAGATTTAATGGGCCCCTTATGTAGTCCATATGGCCCTCAAATTCCTAAACAAGTTAATTATCTAGTTTAAAAATTAATTAGAATTGGAATCTGGAACCCTAAAAATTATAAATCACACAATTTGTATTTTTAAAGTGAAATTTAAGATCAATATAGTAAAATATATAGTAATTAGATGAATTTCAACAATGTTCCACATATAAGATTGTGATGAAAAAATGAAAAAGGCCTCACACTTATCCATTTTTCAATGAAAACCCATTAGTGGGAGTAATTTAAAATAATTAATAAATATATAATATTTATGACATAAAAAAAGTTATACCCTTAACACCATGATATCTTTCATAAACAATATTCGAGGCTTAGATAATCAAGGGGTTATAGGGTATATTTCAAATTAGGTCTCTGGTTGGAGCTCAGCCAATATAGGATTTATCCACTCCTATGAAAAGTTTAGATATTTGGTTCCTAGGTATAATTATACTAATAAAATGCATGTTAATACTTATTTATGTAACATGTGATGTTCTTAGCTACATGAATGAGGCATGTTTGATGTGTTCATTTGCTAACTTACATGTAATGTATTCATTGATATAGTCTAAAAAACGTAAAAGGATGAGTAGGCCTATGCTAGAGATACATGTTTCATATCAATTGGTCACATGATGCTATGAAAATAGGATTATAGTGGTGTAAATATAATGTCTATATTACTTCTTATGATGGACATATTTGTATGGAGATAAGATCATTATTAATCAAGATCACACCAGACCCATTAGTTGATTCAATTTCACTGATGTTATGTCAGAGTCCACTCTCTGCTTACATCTATTACAAAAGGATTTTATATTTTTTCAGTGTTACTAAAGTTTTTAGGGTCATATAGTGTGGCCATTGGATAAGGATTAAATTTTAAACAAAGTCTTTGTCCCAAAATGAAGGTAGTTTGATAAACCAAATTTTTATAATTTTGTTTGAATTCATAATATGTCATGATGTTATGCATAAGGTCCTTCTACTATTTTAGTGAAAATTAATGATTTTTTGATGTGTACTAAATGTTGATATGTATATGATGTGTATAGGACTCAAGTATACATGGGATTACAATGTAAAATTAGGTTGGAACATGAGTATGTGTCGCCCACATATCCTTAAGTAGAGGTAAAAACATAAATTATTGTTAATATAGTCTAGTATGAAACATGAAATTATATTAAAATATTATTATTTAATATTATAGTTGTCACCTATTCACTATAATTGATGGTATGAATATGATTATACTCAAACTACATTTCACCAACATAATATGGCTTTGTGGCTTGCGTTTCTACATCTTCCACTTCCATGGTTTCATTGGTTATGAATTAAAGCATGTATTAATTTATCAATTTACACATGTATTGAAGTGTTCAATGAATGTTTCCCCAATAAGAATTAATTTATCATTATACGACCAAACCCTTAATTTAATGAAGTGAATCAAGGATATAATATAAAAGAGGAGTTCCTTCATTAGTCGGGATAATGGATACATGCTATATCGGCCAAGATCTCTTCTTATTAAAACATCGCCCATCACTCTATGTAGGAGCTACAACCCAATTGATGAATTGATATCCTCTCATTAAAAACATGAATCCACTAGCTGATGTAATCCCCTAAAATGTGGGAGGATTTTGTCTACCACATTGGTGATCTGAATCAAGCATACAATGATGACTAAAATACAAATTACTTCTCTATACAGGTATGCATGATTGATGTTCTTCATTCATTCATATTGATACCATTGAAGATAGATCAAGAACATATTGGTTTGTTTCCACTGATATAGTACATATTATTAACACCCAAAACCCATCACTTAGATCATGAGTATAAACTTTTAATACAACAACACATGCTCCAATATCAACACATAGATCTACTTCAACATTCTCTAATTATCTAATAACACTGAGGTAGTATTTATTAGCAAATATTTGTGATTCATAACCAATATATGATACCCATGAGTTAGATTAATAGAAATTGATCTATAACAAACATATTTTTTGGTTGGTTTCAGGTTTTATATTTTTTCATCAAATACTGTAAACGAAAGTACACCCTCTAAATATAATTAATCTTTACATCACATTGATTTAATGAGTAAAGATTTATATTTCCCTAATTTTGGATCCCACTATAGTGTTCCTCTCAAATCTAATCTATTTATGTAGGGTAACTTTTCAATCAAGAGAGTTATGATTCATGGATAGTTTAGTGAACAAAATTATTCCCAAATCCATCATATCCATTTAATGAGCCAAGATCTATATTTATATATGTTTTTATCCCACTATAGTGTTCCCCCAAAATATTTTCACTTTAAATAAACTAAATTGTCAATAACAAAAACTATGACTCTTAGATAGTTGAGTGAACAACTTCTTTTCCAAATCTATCATATAGATATACACTCAACTTTATTCCAATCATATCCTAATTATATGGGTTTCCTAGATAAGGGTAGCCCAAAGATCACTATAGAACTTGGTTACACAAGATAATCTATTGGCACACAACAATAGCATGAAATTATATGGTTTTACGATCAAGGTCCTAAAACCTGATTGCTTTGGAAGGAATCTCACATTCAATATTTGAGGTATTAAAAAAAATTATTTTAGAATCTCAAACAAAGTATTTGGGTGTTTTCTTTGAAATGTGTCAACAATTTAATAATCATATGAATATTAAATTCATAATTATTTCAACATACTCATTTTTTATTATCTCTTGTTTCATTATTTTTTGCATGCATACTTCTAACAATTTAGTTTTGAAATCTCTATTCTATCCCCTAAATTAGTATGTTCACTCCATATTAATGTGTAACTCTTTTCTCAGTTCACATTTTAGTTTACTCACCCAAATATAGAAGTAAAAAAAAATCATACATATAGAAATTTATATTATGTATAAGGTACATGAACTCTTAAAATAAATGTTCACAATTATACGAACTAAAAATATCTATATAAGTAAGTCAGGAATAATAGATAACCAACCTAGGCCTTTCCTAAACAAGGGACAAGCCTTTAGGGTAGTGGGAAGTCCAAACCAAAGTACTTCCACATAAAGATACATTATTTAATGGAGGATAAAATTCATCATAACTCTAAAATGTAATATACCCAAACTACATTCAATAACTAAATTCAATCTAATAACTTTTACTACAAACAGAGATCATGGTAGATAAAAACTACATCTTATGTCATTGTACATAGAATGTAATACAATTCATAACGATATAAAAAATAAATTTGTCACAAATATTTACCATACATAAGATTTATATTTCTTAAAAAATTTATAAACTTGAATATTCTAATGGAATGTATAAATAAATAAAATCTATTTTTCAAAACATATTAATTTTTTCAAATTTAATTTGGGCATGAAAAATCTCATTTTGTAATTCTTAACTCTTATAATTTTTAAAAATTATATAACCCATAATAATATTTAACAATATATTAATTTTTTTAACATTTTCAGTTACATCATACTTTAAGACTGATAATGGGTACTATTAATCATAAATTGTGATTCTTACGTAAGGGTAACTGTGTTGACTATTACATATCAAATCATATTTTAGGATATAATCATTCACAATTCATGGTTGATAATTCCACATAAAATTAGTGATATTACAATGATCAAATATTCTCGATAAGGTTTATACATTATGATGCTCTTTTTTTAGTATTTGAGGATCATCTATATTTTAGGATTTGTGATATAACCAATATGTGGCATTCTTACATAAAAGTTTTCTAACGGTGGTTTAATTTTTTAGTATTGTTTAATGTGAGAGGCTTGATGGGATGGGGGTTTGTCCCATTCCATACTCCACTTCCCCTACCCTTTAAGAACCACATTCTTGCTGATTAATGGTGGAAACGATGGGAGGAAAGTACATTTGATGGATGTGTTGAGTTCATCAAATTAACATTGTTTGGAAAGAAACGCATGAATAATCCAATATATTTTTGAATGAATCAACACAGAATATGTATGACCATAGAAAAAATGTGGCTTAGATACTACAAATTCATCCATGCAGTAAGCTTGATGATAATAATAGTACCAGTAGCCAAATGTCTCATGCCTCCAAGGGATTACATTGGACTTTGGATACTTATTTTTAATGATAGTATCTCAAACCCTCAAAGGGGTGATAGTTCATTTTTATAAATATAAATGGTTATTTGATAATGAATATTGTTTTGTCTTTTCTTGCATGTTTTTTGCCTCTATAGGATGGATCACATATCTTTTATAGACTCTCGTCACATAATTAATAGATTCATAACATTGTAGTGTTAAATTACATGTTATTGTAACAGATGGATAACTACCCATTTGAGAGTTTCATTTCCTAAATTCTATATTTTTTTATTTTCAAATCATATATTTTTTCAGGTGTAGTTTGAACCCTTTCAATAGTACCTACCGATGAGAAATCCAAAAAACCAAATAAATTCAAAAATGCCAAAACAAAACTGTACAATAACAAAATAATCAACATACATGACCAGTATCCGAGAATGTGGTTACACTTTAGCATTTTCAAGATATAATATTTATGATGTAGTTGGGGAAAATCAGTTAGTTATATTCATTCAAAAAAATAATGAAATATGAAACCATGAGATAGTCATTAATGGAGAAATGGATCTTCTCAAATTCCATTTTAGAAGCATCAAGATTTGGGTCAAAACTTTGTTTTGAGTCATCAATGAGGTCATGATAGAAACATTATTTTGAATTCTCGGTTTTCCTCCAATGTCAAATCGATACCTATGTTCTGGGTTTTATTATGTTCATTCACCATGTTCTTTGTTTACCGCAAGCTTGATCTATTGAGCCCTTTCCCCTGGGGCATAGATCATTGAGAATGTTTTGTAACCTTTAAGACTTCCAATGGACCTTCATTATGAGTAGGTAGACGCGGATTGTTCTCAAGATCAGGTGCCTTATATTTTTGGTTAGACACCTTCCATGCCCAAGGCCATTCCAATATTAGTAGTTGGCCTAATTATCATTAGTTTGGGAATATCAGAGTAGTCCTTACAATGTCTAACATTCTTCCAATGAATCAAAGAGAATCCTCTTGATGTTATAATGAACTTGTTTACATTTCTAGGACCCGATTAGAAATAATCCTTAGCCATCTGTTTTTCACCATATTCAAATGAAGAATGATAGTAAGCCTCCTCAAAAAATTCTAACAGATATTTTTGACTCCCATTTTTATCTAAAACCAATACTAGGTAAGATACATAGAATCCATTATAATTATAAATATGATACAGTTTCTACCATTCCTTAGAGAAAACTATATTTGGATAGTTCATATTCAGATCCTCAAACTGATTACTCAGTTCCAGATTCTGTGAAGCCAACCTAGGACTTAGCCAGCTCGTAAGGACAGCATAAGTAGATGTAACTATATCACCATCATTCATGTCTATGGAATCTTATAATATTTCTCAACCAACAATCCTACACAAGTGGAACTATCACATATCTAGGAATATTCTCACTGGATAACACAAATAATTGAGATAAATTATTATATGAAGACAGACCCTATTACTATCAATACCAAAACCATACATGTGAACTCTAAAACTAGTGACAAAAAAGTAAATTGCATTATGTATTTTGAGACCATGAAAACATGAATTATTTGTGTGGATGAAATGAATAAAGAAGGATAATTCAAAAAATAAATCAAAGAGAAAAGACCTCATGTAGGAGAATTATTCTCCAACCTCAATCCAAAAAAATTTCACAGATAGTTTTGAAACATTGAAATTAGCATTTATATGTGATGAAATATGATAGCAGTTTGATCTGGTCATATTTTATAAGGACATTTATTGACCCATTATGTTCCCCTAATAATATGAGAATCGATGGATTTTGAAATGAAAGGGGAAAGCTAGGAAAAAATAAACCCATGAAGCTGCTGTCGAAAGGTCTCATTTCATATAAAATTCGTAAGAACGATGAAAGGGAGATAATAGAGATATTTTTAAGACTCACATAACTCAATATAATGGTAAAATAAAATCTTCTTTATATGAAATACAAATCATGAAATTGTGGGAATCCATCATACCGATGATCGAGAATTCATGTAATCCCGAAGAAGAAAATAATAACCTATCAAGGGAGTTAATTGAGGAAGTTTGAACCAATAAAAATTCTATAAAAGTATGGGAGAATATCAGGGATAAAAACTATGTAAAGGGATTAGGGTGAGTCTCCTTAGGGGATTTGGAGCATCCCTCCACTGATCGGGGAGGGACCAACATTGCGAACATTGTCGCCAAGGTCATAAATGACCTAGCCAATTTCTATCATCAAGGGACTCCATATTGAAGAGTTTCATTCATTGATCACTTTAATTGCTATTTATAAATGTATTATAATTTCATAAATCTTCCCATGAAATGAATGATTTCATTTTGTTGATTCACAATCTGATGAAACTGTGCATGGTATGTGGCAAGTTCCATGTACAAAAATATTTAAGCTCATGTATCACCTTCATATCATGATACATTGGTGATAACTTACTCTCAAGATCCTTCCTAAGGATATGTTGGTTAGAAATGTAATCTTGAGGCCAATATGCATCATATTCATATTACTGGTGATGATGGAGAGATATTTTATAATAAAACATTCCCTTTTAGTGCACATTCAACAATAGTATATGGAATGTGTGGTATGTGGATGTGGGAATGTATGGGAGAGTCTGAACAAATGACATTGGGTTGTGAGGGTGAATAAATTTGTAAAAAATCTCGTGCAGGGTACCTTCCCTTATTATATTAAACTATTATGTGGATTTGGTGAGTCATTCTGCAATTATATGGGTTTTAGTTGACCTAGGATAGGGAACGTGTTAGTTTATCTGTTTATTCCCAGATCCTATAATATACTTCTTTGGCATTAGCAAAAGAGCTTATTAGGAGAAGTATACTGCGTATACTTTCATGCTCACTCATACATCTATAATGTTTTTACATATTTTCATAAAAGATTCAGCAATCGAACAAGACATTATTATCCCATGGTGTCGTCATTGGTTAGAGTTGGTGTTTTCCTTAGGAGTATTTATTGGTGTTTTTTTGAGATTTTCTTTTATTTTTTATGAAATTTCATGTCTGTTTACATTGTGAACGAGTTTTTTTCTCTATTATATTAATTTTAGTGTTTATTGTTAGTAAGTCAAACAAAATGGGAAACATTACCTCTATAATGTTAGTGTTGATTGTTAGTTTGAATATTTTTTGGGATTATAGTGGGAATATTCCCCATTTTGTCTGATTTATACCCTTAGTGTAAGTTGTTAACCCAAAAACTACTGAAGGATGGCTTTAGGGGTTACTGTTGTCTTCACTACCAAACAAAAGGTTGTCTAATGGGGACAGGTCATAGATGTTTTTCAATGGTTTGACTAAGTCAATCGTATTTTATGTATTTTAAATTTTTTTCCATTCCCAATTGTATTTTGGTACCATAAATCTATAAATAAAGTATCATACCTCACTTTTAAGTCACAAATTATGGGTATTCTCCTAAACCTCCCAATTTCTTCCAAACAAATGGATGAATATTCCATCTTTAAAACCATATCATAAAATTCATTCAAATTGATCAATCCATGAAAATAATGTTATTATAAAAGAAAGACCACTCAAAGAATACCTTTAATTTATTAAATACTAAGCCTTAAAAATCAATCCATGACTTTAGAGTTATGCGGCTACATGAGACGATTCTTTTAAGACAGCGATAACAAATTTTTTTTATTGTATGTGTGACTAAAATTTCATGGAGAAAAAACACATTCCCAACTATAAATGGATAAATAATATAACTAAAAAGGTAAATTTATTTATTTTATAGTTAAAATGAAAAAAAACTAGGTATTAAGTTGAAATTAAAATAGCTAAAAAATGAGATTCGATGTGACCTATTAATTGACTGAATATAAATGATCACTTATAAATTATAAAATATATATAGGCCAAAAGATTATTAATAAAGGTAATAGGTACTTAAGAAAATTACTAAACTAAAAATCCATTATGGAAAATTCACAAATAAAATAAATCATTTGCTATACTGAGATGATTAACATGAACTCATGTATCATCCCAGGTTGTGCTATAGTTATCTTGAAGTTTAATCAAATCTAAAATGTACCTAAAGGCATTATAGTTTCATCTATCCAATTAGAAATTTATATTTTGAGGCATGGAACATTTCTGAGATCACACCATTTGTATCACCTCAAAATAAAATGTACGATAACATTTAAAAATAATATGTACATTATATTGAACCAAGTATCATTGTATCTCATTAAATCATCCATCTAATGGACCATATAAATTTATTGAGCAAAACAATGGTACTGAATAAATATAAATATCTTGATATATTCAAAAATTTGAACAGTCATGCAATAGAATCTTTATAATTAATTCTTGAAAATATGAAAAGTAACATATAGGGATGGATTTTTAGTTATCGACAGAAACAAAAGCAACACATTTGGAGGAATATGGTTCACCCCATCTCTCACAATCTTGGGAATTACCCTATCCTTCCTACAAGATTTAACAACTAAAAAAATTAGAGGAGTACAATTATGATAGCTTAAAATCATTGTTTATATTATGAAATTGGGTTACAAATGCCTATGGAATGGAAACAAAATATCTTTTACCAAAATGATCACATAAAAATATAGGGCTCTAATATGAGGACAACCAGGACACTCAAGGTATGTACTGTGCGGCATCCTTATGGTTCACTTCTGAAAAAAAAATCATATTAGCACTTCAACGATGGAGAGAAACATGCACAGGGAGAATATCTATGAGGTGTGTGAGTGTTCATGCCCTTGGGGAGTGGAGGTGATTTTGGAAGACACTTGGATGGTGCCTATTCATTCAGATTTATCCGAGATTTTCACGATTGAAAGAGCAATTCAATTCAACTATGTTTGAACATCAATGGAAGAAAAGAATCAATAAATGGAACTGTTTTTTATGAATGAAATGTTTATTGATTATTAATGGGAATTTATTATAAAAAAAATTAATACAACTCCCAACTTTGGTTTAAATATAAATGTTTTGTGTATATATATATATCCCCGTCATTGGTTGTGGGGTGCTTTGAGTTTGGAAGGATGAGGGATAGTTCAATGGGTAAAGTATCTCGTAAATACCTTGGACTATATTTTTATAGCAGTATTATTTTCACACACATATATAAATATTTTTAAAAAATTACATGTAATTATTTTCTTTTTAAATATATAAACCATGTCAGATTAAAAAATTATTATTAATTTCATTTATAATTAAATTTTAACCCTTTTATTTACTTTAAATAAATTTATAAATATATATATGTATATATGTATATATAATGTTTAAAATATTTATATATTGTAGAATATATATATATATAAACAAACACATATACATAAATTTCAATATACAACATGTTAAACATTCTATTCTAGAATTACCAGTGTTCGTTATGTGTCTATATATATTCTTGTATTACACATTGCATCAAATATTTTACAAAATATATATAAATTAATATATACATATATATATAAGAAAATATATTCAAATATAGACACAAATATATAGATATAGTGGTTGGGTGATACATATATTATATACACACACATTAATGTATTTTTTATAAATATGTCTTCTATAAACACCTTATAAAAACATGCATGTAAATTTATAAAAAGGTTTTGTAATGTATTTAAAAATATTTATATTAATATATAAATAAATATTACATAAAATATCGAATATAACAAGATAGAGAAATTGTAAGGGAATTCATTATACATAAGGAGTTCAAGGGTTTGAATCTACATGAGCACGTGTGGAAAAGTATGGTTGTTTAATTAGAAGTGATTTTGGATTGAATAAGCATTGATAAAAGGGGGAATAATATTTTGTGGCCCAAATATGATTCTTAGACATAGTTTAATTTTAAAAAATATTTTTTATGTTATATCAGTCCTAAAAATTAGCGATAATAAAGATTCCTTTTATCAACACTAAATATGTTTTGTTAAAGGCCTCATTTACCAATGTAGATATTGAACAGTTTATTCATAATTTTTTCAACATTGATTAAAGAATATTTCTTTTAAAGGTGATTAAATGTTATAACCTTTTTATTGTTCATAATAACGATTTATAGTCATGATAAATGGTTAATATATAGTAGTTTAGACTGTTGTATTCCTCTCCCTCTTGTGGTGTTTTCATGGTCACAAACACTCTTTTATGTATCTAATCTTTTCATTTGAGTGATTCTCATACTTACCATTTTAACATTAAATTGTGTCATTAATAGTTATAATGGAGTTCTTAAATTCAATTCTATATTGACTTTATCTCATTAGAGGATTGATAATATCTTGTCTCATGATTCAAGTATATGAAATCATGCAAGAAAATTCATAAAACACCTTTGAAGGATTCAGAGGAGCTTCCTCTTGATGTGGATGTAGTGTAGGAAACACTAGCAGTATAACAACCCAGATAATGATAGAATAATTCATTTTTATATTTATTATTATTTATATAGAAATTTTTAACTAAAATTGACAATATGTTCAATAGTGTATATGATAAACCTAGTTTGAGGGTTTAAAACTGTATTTTTTCTAAAAAGAGTTTTATCGCCTTTTAATAGTGCATATGTTTTGAAAATATATTTTGATACTATTATAAATTATACTTTAAGAGATAAACTTAATTTTTTAATGAATTATATAAAAATTTACTTATGTCGTATTTTTTGTATTTTTACATAAGTTTCCTTTTTTGATTTATAGTGAAAAAATATTTTCTTTTTAATTGAAAAAAAAATTTCTTATATATAATTTTAAGTGTACAATTATATTTTTAATTGATTTTAAAGTATTAATATATCAATTTAATATCATGAAATACAATTT
This sequence comes from Viscum album, assembly GCA_963277665.1. Classification (NCBI taxonomy): domain Eukaryota; kingdom Viridiplantae; phylum Streptophyta; class Magnoliopsida; order Santalales; family Viscaceae; genus Viscum; species Viscum album. The sequence goes on from OY728129.1 coordinate 394,187,606, forward strand.
ATTCCAATGTAAACAATTTCAAATTGAATTTGGATATAAAACCATTTCAATATTTTGAACGTTTTCCCTAAAAAATCATTTTCTCGTTCCATCAATGAGATTAATTTTAAATTAATTTTATCCACTTGTCTATTTAGAATTTTAAAATATTAATTCTAAATTTTTAATTAGAAGGTCCAAATTTAGTAAATAGGTCCCTTTTATTTTTGGACAATAGGAATAGTAAACTTAATAATATTTATTACCACAGATAAAGGTAAATCAGGTAATTAAGGGTAAAAATAATATTATAAATATTATGAACATACCCTAACACTTGAAATAATTTTATTAGAAGATTTATTTTAGACCAAAAACATTCTTGGGATGATGTTATGACTTCATATATCCACTTGGATGAACTTAATACACCTTATAATCTTTTATTTTAAAGAATAATCAATGATCTCATACTTATGTTTTAAAAACTATAACATTTTTAATATAATATTATTTATAATATATCTTCAACTATAAATTCCAATTTAAAATCTAAAATAATTATATACATAATGGTAATTTATTTAAAACTTTTCTGTCAAAAAACAATTAACTTCGTTGCTGACACAATGATGATGCAATAATTGTTTAACTAATGGAAATATAAAATAAATGATATTAAAAATATTGAATTAAATATAATTTTAAATAATTAATGTAATATAAAAATTTTATAGATGAATTTTACAATTTATTGATTTTTTCTAGTAATTTTGTTTTATTTAACTTGTTTTCATGATATTTTTAGATTGTGAGGTATTGAATAGTGTCAAATTTGACATTAATGATATTTTATAATAAATAATATTTTATTAAATGGTATAAATTTCATAAAAGTATTAAATTAATAAAAATTATTTGGATATGGTATAAAATTTCATAAATTATTCATTTATGGTTCTTTTGGCATTTTATATTAAATATATTAACCCTTAACAAGTAAAAATCCAAGTTTTCATGATAAGAGTTTAAGGGGTTAATTAAGTGTTAGAAGAAAAAGATAAGGATTAAAAATTAGTCAAAACATGTCTAAATTTAATTTAATTAATGTTTTTAGACCCATAATATTCCCCTTTTTTATATTAATTAGTTTGGTTTCATTTTGAATCGAAAATTAATTTATATTAATTTAATATTTTGAAGAATTCAAAGAGTACCCTTACCCTATCTTATAAAAGAGAACCTATTATTAAATTTTATTAACACATAAAAACTTATTTTTTCATCAAATATTTACCCAAATACCTTCCTAGAATCCCTCCCCTTATTCTAGAGATTTTATTTTTCTCATAACACCATCCATAGTGGTGTTAAGGTGTTGAGAAATGGAGGTGGTCCAAGGAAGAGGTATCATTTTTAATAAAGTATATCAGTTATATTTATTATTCCACTTACATGAAATATTAATAAACGATAAAAAAATAACTATATTATGCACACTATACTAATTTTTTATTATATTAATATAATCACCTAAATATATCTCTGATTTCATCAAATGAGAAAATAATTAATTGTTTGTGTATACAGAGGGCTTCCACAACGTGAACCAATATAATTCATTTTTCATCACCATCTCTCAAGACTATATATAATGATGGAATTAATGTTTAAATATGATATTCATGAAATATTTATAATTATTTAATAATAATATATCATTTATATTCTTACCTTTTTGTGCACATAAAAATTATAATGTTGTTTGTGCCTATGGGTGAATTATCACCTCTACGAAGCGATGTGATTTGTTTTTTATCACCACATCACATGGATGATATATTAAAGAATATTTAAATGGTTTATATAATATTAATGATATTTTGATCATTATATATTGATAAAAAGATATGTACCTTCATTCTATAATGATCATTGAAAAATGAAAACGATACTAATGCGTACGTAAGACCAATCATCTCCATCATTATAATGTAGTTCATTTTTCATAACCATACATAATTTTTTGATTTAAGAGAATAATTGATGTATAAAAATGATAATAATAAAAACAATATTATTATAAAGATGTTTTAATAATGACCACTTTGAATATTGACATCATACTGAAGTCATTTTGGACTCAAGTATTGAATATCATCAAAATTTCGGACCTAAACGTAAATAATTAAGTAATTGTTATAAAAGGATAATAAGTTATATAAAAGGAATAATAATAATTAAAAATGTACTCAATAAATTAAATAATTATAATTTTTGTATTTTTCATAAATATAAATATTTTACAGGATGAGTCAGACTCAAGTTAAGAAAATTTCTTTTAAAAACCTCCTTTATAGTTTCTCTTTCAACTATGTCTAAAAAATCCAAAAGGAATTTTTTATACACATTCAATGTGAAAATAATTTTATTTATTTCATATTTATTAAGTGTATTAATTTTATAACCCCCTCATCAGAAGGTGTACCCTCCCGAGCTGGCAATATGAGAAGGGATAGAATGACCCCCGAGTCTCGCCTCTAGTATGCCTTGGGTTGGTGACTAGCACTGAGGGTATAGTAATCACACAAATGAGAGGCATAACCCTCTAAGACAACACATGAAAAAGATATTGATAAGATAGACACCAACCAAATACAACTCAGATATCAATATAAAATAAATCTCAATTATATATATGTAATGTCAAGAAAAACTACTACAACTAAAAGGGGAAAACTGAAAGTACCCAAAATAAAGTAAAAATAGCATTGACCACAATGCTCGAACAGCTCTTTCAACCCTAAGATAGTAGTAGCCATCATAATCTCCAACCATCTCCAAGTGACCTGAAAACTGTTTATATATACATACTGTGAGTATAACAGTATACTCAGTATGATCCTCCCTAGAGCCTCTCGTGCAAAAGTAAAGAAAGCATGCTGAAGCATAGTGAACAACAAGTGAAACTAACTCATCACCTAAATAGTTATACAAAGTTCTCACCCTAACAATGGATACTCTCACCAAGTATTGCATACAAGAGTATATAATATAATAAAGAATATCAAGGGTACCCTGCTACTGCTTTCCCACTAGTTTGTCGCTTTGCCCCAACATCGCACGTCCTAAGCATCTCTCTCCAAAAAGGCTTTCCTGCAAACACCTGTGAGAAGCACCAACACATGTACCTCATACAAAAAAACCACAAATTCCACATAAGAAAAGTAACCAGGTAGTTTCTGGGGGCCACCATAGCTCACATAATGTGTATCAAACGTCGGGTATTAACCCCCAAGCCATTATAGCCCATACACCGAATAAGGATCCTCAAGCCATTATAGACTATACCTATCACGCCTATAGTAGTCCATAGGAAACTATATCAATAATATATGTGTTTGAATAACCAAAAGCCATTACAACCCTCTACACACATATATGGGGAAAACTAACTGATTTTCTTACCAGCACAAGTAACTACCAAGAGAATAGAGTGGGGCCAAAAGGGGTATTCCGCCATCCATCCTCCCACTTGAATATTTGGTGAAACTCCCCCCTAGGGATAAAAATACCTAGGGTGTCAGTTTCCCTAACTGATGATTTGGAGTAGAGTATAGAAACAAAAAAAATCATAGAATATACTATAGCTCACAACCACACTATGGGCAGAACCTAGTCTAAGACTCAACTGTAGCTAATGTATCTCGGACTCCTAGCTTCCACTTTTAATACTAGGTATCCTATTAGCACACAACCATTTAATGAACTTTGTTACCTTACTTCATTCTCATTTTATCATTTTCACTTTATGTTAATTAATTATTTAAAGATTATTTAACCATTAACAAGTCCACATTAAATTTCATTATCATCACACCCAAAGTCCATTGTCCCTTAAAATTGTAACCTTAGCACTATGCCCCAGTAAGCTCCAACCCCTTCGGTTAACATAATTTATTCAATTATTTATTAAAAACATTATTACTTTCCTATATTCCCATGCATTCTAGAGAAACATTATAATCAATTAAACACAAGGGGGCTCAACTCGATGAGTAGATGAATTGTCTGTCAAGTCTTTTCCACCTATAGAAAGAGCGTAGACCCATCCTCCCTTGAGTATCAAAACATGGAAATCACATGTAATACCCCATGTTTCTTCACCTCTTTTTTTAAGGAGGGTAAGCAAACCATATTCCTTGAGTAGTGGGGAAAGTATAGAGGATAAACAACCGACAAGAATCAGCAAGCATCCAAACATTCACATCCAACAAGTTTCATCATCTCCAGTGTCCTCCCCAACACCCACATGCATAAACTGATGCATCTCTCCACTCATGTCATCAACTACGGCCACAACCAATAGGCCTCCATGCCCCCACATATAACAATATCCATCAAGGCTCACATCACAACACAAGGAGTAGTAAAACAAATATCATATCAATTAGGCACGTGTCCCTTAAATAAGAAAGAGGGTAACTCAGAACCCTACAAAATAACTAGTTTTTTAATCTATCTTGAATTAACTGATTTCTTATTTTCAAGTTCCAACTATGAAAATCCTAAATAGTAATCTATCACAAATTGATTAAACATTCTTACTACATCAATTTGATTAGCATAAAATTTCAATAACAATAATAGGATTCATTCACATGCCTCTTTATCTCTATCCAAACAATTATAAATTAATTTCGTCTTTACATTATATACCAATTTCCATCAAGAACAAAAATATAAACAAAGAAAACATAGACATCACACTACCTAGAAAAACAAGAGGCAATAATATACGATCGGTATCAATTTATTTATCTATTTCAAATATTTATTATGTAAATTATATTGTGATCCAGTGGTACAAAACATTCTAACAATACAGTTGCACGTAAAATAAAATAGAAGCAAAAAATCCTCTACCTCAAATGGTTATTGATGTTATTTATATGAGAATGAGCTAGATAGTGGATTACGATCTACACCCCCCTTGAAAACTGTATCTACCAGAGGAGGTAGAGACACCACTACAATGGTCTACACCCAGGAAAATTCCATTCGGAAAATAGAGATAGCATTCCATAAAAGGGAAAGGTGAAACAGAAGGAGATGAACCCAAAAGAAAGATGATAGATCCTACCTTATATTGAAGATTGATTGATACTACTTGGTTGCATCAAAAATAGAGGGGAACCAATCCAAGGTGGAAAGTTCAATCACACAACTCCTATAGTAAAGAATGGATGGTTTGAGAATCTCACTCCAAAGAATAAAGTGGAAGAACTAGGGAGGAAGATATCTCTTCCCATTAGAATATTTAATGGAGGATTAGTTTAAGATACAATAGATTTTCCATTAAAAGCATATTGCATTAAACCATGCGGTTTGACCAAGTAAATGCTTACTAAGACTTAGGAAAATTTAATATAGGAGTTATGGCCTTTGAACCGATCTTAGTGTTTTTAAAACGAGGCTTTAAATGAATTTTACTTCAAAAGAAATGTTGTAAGGGAGAACTGTATGAAGTTGGAAACATTATTCATGAACACTAAATTTGGAAAGGGAAATAGAGGCTATTGTTGATCCTCATCATTCTAGAAACACTGTTCATGAACTCAAAATTTGGAAAATGAAATAGAGGCTACCGTTGGACCTCACCATTCTGAAAACACTTTTCATGAACTCAAAATTTGGAAAAGGAAATAAAGGCTACCATTGAACCTCACAGTTCTAGAAACACTATTCATGAACTCAAAATTTGGAAAAGGAAATAAAGGATACCATTAGACCTCACCATTTTGGAAGCACTGTACATGAACTCTAAATTTGGAAAAGGAAATATAGGTTACTGTTGGACCACACTGTTCTAGAAACACTGATCATGATCTCAAAATTTGGAAAAATAAACAGAGGTTACCGTTGGACCTCACCATTCCAGAAACACTATTCCTGAACTCAAATTTTGGAAAATAAAATAGAGGCTACCATTGGACCTCACCATTTTGGAAACACTTTTCATGAATTCTAAATTTTGAAAAGGAAAGAGGCAACCGTTGAACCTCACAAAATTGGAAATTTTGAAAGTTTTGGGGATAAGTCACCTTGACCACCAGAACACCTCAAACACTAGATTTCTGCTGAAGAATTGACCATAAAGGTCCGGTCCATTACATAAAATACCGCTCAAAACATTCTTGTTCTCAAGAATTCCAAATACACCTAAAGGGAAACCGAAACAGGGTATGAACAACCACCCATTGAGATACCTCTCAAAAGAGAGCAAGCCCCAGGAAGTAACCAAAAGAAATCCATCTTATAAACATTAAAGGTCTATAACCATAGAGAAGACATCGTTACATGAAAAGATTTAAACATTAAACAACTATGGGTACTGAGCACATATTTGTGAGTCACATTCCTAGGTACTCTCCTCTGTGCCACTATGTCACCACAAAACACAATAAAAGGGGATAGAATGAATGTGGAACACCTTCTCTTTGACATCTTGGATCTCTACATGTCACTCCTCGAAGTTCAAATCTGCATCAACATCAATATCTCCCCAATCAATGATGTGAGAGTCATCATTAAGATAATGATGGAGCTGTGACAAATTAAAAACATTGTGTATCTGGATCATCTATGGGGGAAGTGTTACTTGATACGCTACAGCTCCAACACAAGCTAATACCTCGAAAGGCCCAACAAACTGGAGAGAAAGCTTACTCCCACAACCAAACCTTCCCTGCTAATGATTGGGAGTCACCTTCAGAAACATGTGATCCCCAACATCAAAATCTTGGGGTCTCCTCCTTTGATCGGCATATGATTTCTGACAATCATGTGCTATCTTCATCCTATCATGAATAACCTGAACCATCTCTGTTGTATTCGGCACTTGTTCCGGTCTGAGAATTGCTGAATCTATGACCCCAGTCTAGCACAATGGAGAACATAAAGGCCAGCCATACAAGGCTTCAATGGGCGCCATACTGATGGTATAGTGGAAACTGTTTTTGTAAACAAACTCCATCAAGGGTAAGTGCCTCATCCATGATCCTCCAAAATCAAATACACAAGAGCGTAACATGTATTCAAGAGTATGGATGGTCCGCTCTGTCTGACCATCCATTTGATGATGAAAAACAGTTCTAAAGCATAGATGAGAACCAAAATCATGATGGATACCTCTCTATACCCTAGAGGTAAAATGAGGATCTTGATGGGAAGTTATCTTCCTTGGGAATCCATGAAGTCTCACCACCACTTCTAGATACTACCTCGACAAAACTTCCACTGAGCTTGACTCCATGATTTCTATGAAGTGCAATGATTTTGTTAAATGATCAACTGCCTCCCAAATAGAATCATGTTCTCCCTAAGCTCGAGGTACACCAGTAAAAAATTCCATTGATATGCCCTCCAAATTCCACTGAGGAACATCTAACGGCTTCAACAGACCACCAGGAACATGGTGTTCAGCCTTCACCTTATGGAATACCAAACATTGAGAAACAAACTCAACAACTACACACTTCAGACTAGGCCACAAAAACTGGATCCTCAAGGCTCGGTAATTCTTTTGCATGCTAGGATGCACCACTAAAGGAGAACTATGAAACTCTCTGAGAATCATCTTGTGCATAGTAAAAGGAACAAGTATCCTTCAATGATACAACACTCACTGTTGTTCATCCTCAGACCAACCATCAAGGGCCTCGCCACAAACAACTTGGTCTCTTCATACCTCCACCTCTAGATCCCCCAACTGGGACTCTTCCACCTTCTACACTAGAGATGACTGCACAGTCATCTAAAAAAGACAACCTCTGCACCCAAATTCTCCCATATCAAGATGTAATGCTGAAAGTTATTTCATAACTCTCTAGAAATCACCAAATTCATGGAATGCATCACCACATGACTTCCTTATTAGTGCATTAACTACAACATTCCCCTTTCTAGGGGTATACGATATTTTGAAGTCATATTCTTATAAGAACTCCATCAAGAGACGTTGTTGCAAGTTTATGTAATGCTACTTGAAAACATACCTAAGGATTTTATGATCGATGAAAACCACAAAGCGCTCACCAATGAGTTATTGTCTCCAAAACCTCAGAGAAAACACCACAGCTTCCAACTCACGATCATGGTTATCATAGTTACATTCATGGGGACGCAACTGTAGAGACCCATAAGAAACAACTGATCATTGCTGTATCAGAACACAACCTAACCCCAGATGCAAAGCATTATAGAAAACATCAATATGAACTCCCTCAGCTAGAAAACAAATAGATGGAGAACTTACTAACTTATCCTTTAGATACTTGAAATCTTCCTGACAGTACTAAATCCATAATAATTCCTGATGTTTTCTAGTCAAAGTTGTCAGAGGAGTCGCAACTCGAGAGAAATCGGCTACGAACCTCCTTTAGTATCTTGCAAGACCAAGGAAACATCACACCTCTGACCCTACCTTAGGGGATTCCCAAGACAAAAATGATTCTATCTTCAATGGATCCATAGCTACGCCCTGTTGGGACGCAAAATTCCACATGAAAAAAACTTCTCGAGCCCAAAACTCACACTTTGACAACTTCCCAAACAGCTGATGTTGACGAAGAACTCCCAAAAGGGCATGAAGATGCTTTGTATGCTCCTCTTTTATCGTGGAGTATACAAGGATTTCCTCGATGAAAACCACCACGCACTTGTCCAAGAACGCATGGAACACAGCGTTCATAAATCCAATGAACATAGCTGGAGAATTTTTCATGTCCAATGGAATTACAATGAAATCATTATGACCATGAAGAAAATGGAAAGCAGTACTCGAGATATCCTCATCCTTCACATGCATCTCATGATATCCTGACCACAAGTCGATATTTCAGAACAAAAATTCACCCTTCATTTGATCGAAAAAATATCATCAATCTGTAGAAGAGGATTGAGATTCTTCATTGTCTGTTTGTTTAATCGACAATAATCGACACACAACCACTAACTTCCACCAGCCTTCTTCATGAACAAAACTAGTTCACCCCGCAGTGAAATACTCATCTGAAAAAAACCGCACTATGACAGAACAAAGAGATTTGTACATAGCTCTCGTAACTCTAAAGGGCCCATCCTATATAGAGACATAGATATAAGAGATTCTCTTGGTTGTAGCTCTATCCCAAACTCGATTTCTTGTCGAGTTTGTAATGTTACAACCTCTTATGGAAAGACATTAGGGTGATCTTCTACAACCCTAGAAAACGCCAATTGTTGAACCTCTAAAGAACTCAGCATCAGATCATCCATCATGGATGATAAGTATGGAACATGCCTCTGCCCAATATAAGGGTCTCTCTTGCCAACAAACACCAATGTCTCTCCATCTGCATCAAAGAACACAACCTGTCTCCTGATGTAATCAACGATATCCTGCACTGAATACGACCAATCCATGTGAAGGATGACATCATATGGTTGTATTTTTAAACATAGGAAATCTCCCCAAGGGCGTTGTTGCCCCAACACTAGCTCACTGTCTCTACATACTTCAAACAAATCAGCTCGGCCTCCAACTAGCATAGTCAACACCATCAGAACTAGAAGCCTCTCTACCTCAAGTCCTAAATCATGAAAAATGGTAGGTGATATGAAGGAGTTTGTCACTACTAAATCAAATAAGGACTACACTAAAGTAGAAAACGAGAAAATGGTACCTTGAACTACATCTAGCTCACATGGCGCTTGAAATGCTAAAGTATGAAGCTAACCATAACATCCTCCATGGCCTCTATGACCTTGATGATGACCACCACCAAGGTAATGTTCTTCTCTCAGAGGAAGGGGATCATCACAAGGTTGTCCTTTGCCTACCCCATCTACCCTCTACTAATCCAATGCAGGTGTAACCAGCTACTGCTGCCATGGATGGAACTGCCTCAATAGAGGATCCTTAAGTGGGACACTTTGTGCACGATGACTGATCTGAAAGGTTGGTTACTCTCGCTGCTGACGACCTCAACCACCATAAGAAAAACAAGAACATAATGCCTTGTCCTAGGCCTAAGATACATTGGCCCTAGAGAAATGATATACTGAGGCTTGGGACCTACCCTCAGTCGAACGAAACTCTTCTTCCCTGAAAACCAAGAACCCTAGACCAGATCTCTGCTTCACAAGGAATCATGATGACACCCATCTCGTGATGATCTGGTTCTATCCAATGTCCTCTCAGTGACCTCTTCCCTTGCTATCACCTCAAGTTATGTCTTTAGAATAAATGGGGTGACCTGGCGCTGGATCTCTAGTCGTAAAGCCTCCTCAAAATGCATTGCCCTAGACTCTGTATCTGGATATAGGTCTGAATCATATTGTAAAAGGTTACTGAAATGGATTCCAAACTCTTGCACACTAGAGTTCCCCTATTGAAGGGTAAGAAGCTCCTAGAGACTAGTTTCCTTCACAGTTGAAGAAAGAAACTCGACTCTAAACTTGTCTCTGAACTCCTCCTAAGAGATCGTCGACTCCTCACGATCCCTGAGGAACAAGAACCAACACTGCCTTGATTCTCCACACCACATCATCACAACCAAGGACACCCATTTCTCCTTCTAATCATGGATCAAACTGAATCCTATCTAAACCTCCTCCAAACAGTATTTTGTGACTACATCTAAAATGTAGCCCTCAAACATCTGTAGACTCTGGAATTAAAACTCTCGGAGTGTCCTTCTCCAAGTGTCATCATCATCAACCTCTACCCTGCGGAGATCTGCTGGCATATTCTACTTGACATGTTCTATACGATCCTGATGAGGAGGAAAACCTAGATCCATACCTTTAAAATAAAAAATAGTTAGAGCTCCTTGACCTGAAATATGGAAGACTCAACATTAATTAATTTTTTTTCTTTTATTCATATTTGGATGACATATCCGACGGCCTACCCATTCAAAGAAAGGCATAAATAAGAATGATGCATGATACTTTCCTAGGTCTCTACCCTACAACAAGTATTTCCTTGTTTAGTCACCATTTTAATCTTAATCAGTTGCGCATCAGATCATAGGGGGCCCTAATGCCTATTTCTCAGTCGGTCTCCAGTGTTTACATCAATTTCTAAACATTAATGACATAGTTTCACTACCAAACCATGCAAACTCACTTGTTCCTAACACCAAACTTCATCCTATCCCTTAACCTCCCTTTAATACCACTCTTTCATGAACCCCTCCCCACATGGTGTACCCCTCCTATGATAGAAATATGATAAGGGACACAATGAACCCCAAGTCCCACCTCCAGTAGGCCCTGGGTTTGCGACTAGCACCGAGGGTATAGTAAACATGCAAATGAAAGGAATTATTCTCTAAGATAACACATGCGAAAGAGAGAGATATGATAGACACCAAACAACTCCAACTCAGACAACAATATAAAATAAATCCCAAGTACACATATGTAATGTCATGAAAAACTACTATAATTAAAAGGGGGAAACTGCAAGTACCCAAAAGAAAGTAAAACCAGCAGTGACCACGAAGCCCGAATAGCTCCGGCAACCCCATTCTAGTAGTAACCAGCATAATCTCCAACCTCCTCCAAGTGACATGAAAAACAGTTTATATATACATAGGGTGAGTATAATAGTATACTTAGTAGGATCCTCCGCAGAGCCTCTCGTGCAAAATTACAGAAAGCATGCTAAAGCACAGTGAACAACAAGTGAAACTAACTGGTCACCTAAACGGGTATACTATGTTCCCAACCTCACCATGGATACTCTCACCAAGTATCACTTAAAATAGTATATAATATAATAAATAATATCAAGGTTACCCTGATACTACTTCCCCACTAGTTTTCTACTTTTCCCCATCACCGCACGTCCTAAGAATCTCTCTCTAAAAAGGCTTGCCCGCAGACACCTGGGCGATGCACCACAACATGCACCTCATGCAACAAAACCACCATGTCCATGTATTAAATGTAACAAGGTAGTTTCTATGGGCCACCACAACTCTCATAATGTGTACCATATGTCAGGTATTAAACCTCAAGCCATTATATCCCATACACTGAGTAAGGATACTCAAGACATCATAGGCTATAAACATTACACATATAGTAGCCCATATGAAACTATATCCAGATTATATGTGTGTGAATAACCACAAGCCATTACAGACCTCTACACACATATATGGGGAAAACTAACTGTTGTGCCTATCACTACAAGTAGCTACTAAGAGAAGAGGGCAGGGCCAAAGGGGGCAGTTAGTCATCCATTCTCCCACCAAAAAGTTGGTGAAAACACCCCCCCCCCCAAGGGCTCAGAATCCCGGAGGTTTTAGTTCCCCTAACTGACAAGGTGGAGTAGCGTATAGAAACACAAAAAGTACAGAATATACTATAGCTCACAACAACACTATGGAAATAACTTATTCTTATACTCAATTTCAACTAATGTCTCTCAGAATATGGGCTTCCTCTTATAAGACTAGGTATCCTATAATAAACAACCATTTAAAGAGATTTATTACATTACTTCATTCTCTTTTTATCAGTTTCACTTTATGTTAATTAATTCTTTAAACATTAATTAAACATTATCAATTCCACATTAAATTTCATTAGCATCACACCAAAAGTCAACATTCCCTTTAAATTGTAACCTCAGCATTGCGTCCTAGCAAGCTCCAACCCCTTGGAGCATAAACCCATCCTCCTTTGAGAAATTAAACATGGATATCACGTTGAATACCGCGTATGTCTTCACCCCTTTTGGGACGGAGGGTAAGTAAACCAACCACCTTGAGATATGGGGAAAGTAAAGATGATAAACAAAAAACAAGAATCAGCAAGCATACAAACATTCACATACAACCCATTTCATCATACCTGGTATCCTCTCTAACACCAACATGCATAAACATATGCATCTCGCCACTCTAGGTGTCAACTGCTTCCACAACTAATAGGCCTCCATACCCCCACATATCACAACAGTCGTCCAGGCTCACATCACAAAAAAAGTAGCAATAAAAAAACATCAAATCAATTCAGTTCTTAGACCCTAAACAAGAAAGAGGGTAACACAGAACCCCTCAAGGAATTATTTTTTATCAAATAACCATTTCTTTAATCCATCATAAATTAATCGATTTATTATTCGTAAGTTTCAACTATCAGAAACCTAAATAGTATGCTATCAAAAATTGATTAAACATGCTTACTGCATCAATTTGATTAGCATAGAATTACATCAACAACAATCAGATTCATTCACATGCCTCTTTATCTTTAGACAAACAATTATCAATTAATTTCATCTTTACGTTCTTTACCAATTTCCATCAATAACGAATGGCTAAACAAAGAAATCATTGATATCACACTATCTAGAAGAACAAGAAGAAATAAAATATGATCAATATCAATTTATTTATCTGGTTTAAATAATTATTATATCAATTACATTGTGATCTAGTGGTATAAAACATGCTAACTATATACTTTCACATAAAAGAAATTAGAATCAAACAATACCCTAACTCAAATGGTTCTTGACGTTATTTATATGAGAATGAGCCACATAATGTGTTATGATCTCCTCCCCCTCTGAAAACTGTATCCACCTGGGGATGCAGAGACACTACCATAGTGGTAAACACCCAAGAAAATACTATTGAGGACATAAAGATAGAATTCCATAAAAGTTTAAGGATAAATAGAAGGAGAAAAACCCAAAAGAATGATAATGGATCATACCTTATATAGATGATTGATTGATACTACTTGGTTGCATCAAAAATGGAGGGGAACCAATCCAAGGTGAAAAGTTTGATCGCTCAACTCCTAAGAGAAGGAATATAAGGTTCGAGAATCTCACACCTAAGAACAAAGAGGAAGAACTAGGGAGGAAAATATCTCATCCCTTTAGAATATTTAAAGGAGTAGTAGTTTAAGATACGTTGGATTTTACATTAAAAGCGGATCTCATTAAACCATGTGGTTAGACCAAGTAAAAGCATCCTAAGCCTTCGGAGAAATTAATATAGGAGTTATGGCATCTGAATTGGCCTTAGAGTCCTTAAAACGAGTCTTTAAATGGATTTTACATTAAAGTAAACATCAAAGGGGCGAAACTGTAGGAAGCTAGAAACAGAGTTCATGAACATGAAACATGGAAAAGGAAATAGAGGCTACCGTTGAACCTCACTATTCTAGAAACATTGTTCATGAACTCAAAATATGGAAAAGGAAATAAATGCTAATGTTGAACCTCACCATTATATTAACATTGTTCATGAACTCCAAATTAGGCAAAGGAAATAGTGGATACAGTAGGACTTCCCCGTTTTATAAACAATGTTCATGAAATCAAAATTTGGAAATGGAAATAGAGGCTGCCATTAGACCTCGCCATTCTAGAAACACTATTCATGACCTCAAAATTTGGAAAAGTAAATAGAGGCTACCATTGGAATTCTCCGTTCTAGAAACATTGTTCCTGAACTCAAAATTTCGCAAAAGAAATAGAGGCTATCGTTGGACCACACCCTTCTGGAAACACTGTTCATGAACTCAAAATTTGGAAAAGTAAATAGAGGCTACCGTTGAACCTCACTGTTCTAGAAACACTGTTCATGAACACAAAATTTGGAGAAGGAAATAAAGGCTAATGTTGAACCTCACCATTCTATTAACACTGTTCATGAACTCAAAATTAGGAAAAGGAAATAGAGGATAAAGTAGGACTTCCCCGTTTTAGAAACACTGTTCATGAAATCAATATTTGGAAAAGGAAATAGAGGCTAACATTGGACTTCGCCGTTCTAGAAACATTGTTCCTGAACTCAAAATTTTCCAAAAGAAATAGAGGCTATAGTTGGACCACACCGTTCTGGAAACACGGTTCATGAACTCAAAATATGGAAAAGTAAATAGAGGCTACCGTTGAACCTCCCCGAATTGGAAATTTTGAAAAGTGTTGAGGATAAGTCACCTTGACTAACAGAACACGTCAAACACTTGATTTCTGCAGAGGTATGGACCAGAGGGGTCTAAGCCATTACAATTAATTATTACTTAACTTTTTTATAATTTTATATTCAAATAAATTTTTACCATTTACAATTATATGGATATGTAAATATGAAAATTGGTTTCAAAGTGGAAAATTTATTTTAATTTTATACATGATTTATGTGTTCTTTTTATATTAGGGTTATTGGGAATTGATTATGAGTATGGGTAGTTCTGTGATAAAATATTGGAATATAAGCCCATAATAGTTATCCAGTTTATTGGGTAAAGGGATAGAGTTAACCAACGGGTTTTCTCCTTTAAGATTAACGGAATATACTGTGGTGGTTATTCCAAAAGTAACCCTGAAGTTTACTTGCTAAATTGTTGTGAAAGCTATAGTAAATGTAAGAGGGATATGGAAATTATGATACAAGTTACCTTTATGATTTTTTCTATGGACTTTTAAAGGTAACATATTATTTCAAGATGTAAGCGAAAAAGATTATGTTTTATGGGTGAAATTTATGATTTTATAAAAATGTTTTCATTTGTTTACATGTATTAATAGACTAACTATTTTTTTCTTACTTTTAATGTCCCTTAATGGGATATTTTTTCTCATATGATTTTATAAAATTTATTTCATATGGTATAAGGATGGGTATGATAATTAAGTAAGTCAGGTTGAATGTTATGATGATTTTTCATGAAAGAGAATCAATGTTTTATTTTAAAATATTTTATTCTGTGAAAAAATGGATCTTGAGTATTAGTGAATACTTTTTAATATTTGAGTTATTATACATGAGTTATGAACTAATTCATTAAAACTCTAAAGAAGAATAAATGAAAGTACGTTTCTTGACTAAAATTCAGGATTATATAATGATTAAGTTTGGGTCCTTATAATTGATATCAGAGGTTAGTTTAGATAACTTTATGGGTTAGGAAATTGTTAATAGAATATCCATAAATATTTTTTACTCTTTGGTTAAGTTGAAATGACATGTAATATGAATATTACAATGTTTTTTCATCTATTATATGTTTGTTTAGAATTATTTTCAAAATAGGAAATAGGGAACATGTTGTGGGAAGGCATCATGATGAAAAATTCCTTCAAAATAAGCATCCTAAAATAGTCATAATTAGAACTGAATAGTTTTTTACTGTGATGTATCAGTTTACATAAGCTATAAATGGAGGTGGAATCCATGTATTAGATCACCCAAATCAACCATAGATGAATATGTTATTAGTGGAACATTTTTTAGGGAAATACCCTTCTATATTTTCTGAATCAACTAACCTAGTGGTAGATGACGGGTGGATTAAATCCATAAAAAAAATTTCTGATTTTATCAGATGATTGGAACATCAATAGGTTAGTATTTGTATTTATAATTTTGAAGGCATATCCCATCATTGGTGGTCTATGGTCAAGAATACTATGGATTTTAAGGATATTGATGATTTTGAATGAGATTAATTAAAAAATATTTTCCGTGAGAAATATTTTTCTAATGTGATCTGACATAGGATGTGAAAAAAATTTGTGGAATTGATATAGACAGATGATTCAATATCTACATACAAAGAAAAATTCACTCAATTAGATGTGTATACCCAAAATTTTATCCATGATCTTGATATTAATATCAATCATTTTTATTTTGGATTGAATCCATAATATCAAAGGGCATTGTCTTCTCATGAATTAAAAAGTTACAAAAAACATGTTAGATGTGTGTAGAAGTTGTAAATAGAGTTTCCTGATGATCATGTGTTCTTTGAAAACAAACTGAAAAAAGATAAAGGTAGAAGAAAAATGAGAATTATTCAATAAATAATTTTGATGGTAAGAAAATTAAGTTTTTAGTTTTTATGAATTCTGGTAAAAAACACACTGGATGTAAAGACCCCAACCCAATTAGTCTGGATCTAGTTCCTTAATTTATTACATCGGTACTATAAACAAGAATTTGGATCCCAAAAGACCTAATAGTATTTTTGCTTTGGAAAAACAAATAGAAAAATAATTGTTACATTGCAACTTGAAAGGGAAAAAACATAGTAACTCAATTAGAAACACCCATAAACATCTAGATTATCCCTAAAATCCATTCATAATTTACATAATTAAGTCTTGGGGAAAAATAAAATCTAATAAATTGGTTAGATAAGAGGCTCGGTAAGGCTAATCAATAAAACATAAGCTATCATAAATAAACACAAAAAATTTGGAAAGGTGAATAACTAAAAACACATTCAATTAAAAAATAATCTTGAGCATAATATGGTAGAAAATAAATTTGATTAAAAATTTACATATAAATAATCATTTGAGAAGGAAACGTAACCATGGATATTATACTATTATAATAATAACATTTATTGTAAGTTAATAATATCATAATTAAGGGATGTATAATTCCAAACATTATAAACATATCATCAATGCTTCGGCTAAGACACTATACATAAATTGGTAAAAACTCGTCTAGCTTGTCTCAAGATTCCTACCAATGTATCATGGAGATATATAAATCATTGACCAATACTTAAAAAGTACAATTAATTCCTCATATTTTTGTGGTGAAACATAAAAAACATATATATATATGAAATTTAAATGACTTTCCCTAATCAATAAACTTAATTAGTAACCATTGTGAGTAAAATGGAGAGTGGAATCCAGATAGAACATCCACAGTCAAACTGATCATAAAAAAGTTAATAAAATATTTTAGATAATATCATAAAATATACATATCAATTAAGTCTATGATTCAACATAGGGTATTGAAATATATTAAATTACTCTAATAAAATCATTGAGGAATTCTTAAGATAAATACATGTTTTACACTGGAATGAAGAGTTCTTTCGGTAAATCATTTGTATTTTTCATAATATTAAGTCATAATAAGTATATCACAGAAAATAAAGGGTAAGGATAATGAAATTCTATTTAAGGCATAAATGATTTCCAATTGAATTGAAGAAATTTAAAAATATTGTTAAATACACTTTATAAATGAGCTATATTTTTGTGGTTTAATGGAAAATACTAAAGATTCATTAAAACAGACATAGCCATACTTTCTATATAAAATAATAAAAATATATAGTTTTCCAATATAAAATTCGTGATTTTAGAAAAATACTTTTGTTTTAAAAAATTATAGAGTGTACCGGAAAATGGGTAAGATATTGAAAATTACCCATTAATTGGGTTTTCTTATTGATAGAAATTGAAAAGGGAACCTTATGAAACATGTATTTACACATCAAATAAAGATGAAATGAAATAGATACATGATTTTGGAACATGTAGACATAATTTAGAATAATTATATAAAAATAAATAAAAATTACATTTGGTTATAGAGAGAGATAGCATAACCCGAATAAAAAATTGAGGTTCAGGGAGAATCCCCTAAAACATTGTAATAAATCAAACTATATTCCCCATAAAATTAATAATCATAAAATGAAACATTGAATACCATGAATATAAATAGATTCTTGAAATTATAAGTCAATAGGGAAGTTTTTTTTATGAAAAACATGAGCGTAGAGGCTCTTATATTAAATAATAAAGATTACTAAAGGTGAAACGAATGAATTTTACATTTATCTTGGAGAAAAAGAGGAACCATATCATCAGGTAGAATGTGAAAGTGAGTTCAGCTTTCCACGTCGACTCCTTTTTTGTCCATCCCATTATCAATATAGTTCACCTCCCTAAAAGTGTGGGAGATGATTTGATTCAAAGAGTGAATTTTGTCAAGACAGTTCACCCATTTAGCAGCCAGCTTCCATGAGAGATGCCTCTGATCCTCTCTAACAGCTTGCAAGAGGGTAGTTAATTCAAAATCAAACCATATACAATTCCAATCCTTTTTTATTTCCCAATCAACTGCAATTATAAGTCCAATCATCTCATCTTCCATGGTTTTGAGGTTACCACAAGGACCAAAAAAGCATTCAACGACATCCCCATTTGCAATAAATCAATAGGTAAGTATACTTATTCCTCATACAAGAAATAACTGGTGAATAAATCATATTTAATAGAAATACAACTGAGATAAGGTACCCTTACATTATGTATAAAAACATGTTGTACTTGTACATCCTGGATAATGAAATTAGATTCATTAATAATTTAATTCATAGACTCTTAAACATTTATTTGACTTATTATTATTATTTTATTTTGTTCATTTATGACTTTTTTGATGAGTTATAATATTTAATTCTATCATTCTAGAGTGTTCGTTTCTTTGGGTATCATTATTGGTTCACTTGTATACATGTACGAAAGATTGTGTAAAATGGGAATAGTTATCTAGAATTTAAATTATATGTTATTAGTGAAAATATTGGTGTTTTAATTTTCATAAAAATAATATTTTTTCTTTATATTAGGATTTTTCATTCGATATGTTGTTAATGATAACCATTTAGATTATTTTTGCATTTTTTCGATCATCGTGAATTAGTTTTGTCTTATAAATTAATATTATGTATATGTAATGGTTGTAGAAATGTATATAAATTTTAATAAATATATTATATAATTTTTTCCCATAAAAATTGTTTTATGACCAACCTTGAAGGTGGAATTGATAAAAAATACTCGTCATCCTGGAAGGCAGTAAATCGGCACCTCACGGGTGATGTTTCCATTTTTAGAATAAAAATGGGAAGAGAAGATAATTTTTGGTTGATATAACATTAAAATTATAAAATTATGGTATATAAAATATAATAATTTTTTCATGTTAGTTTGGAAAAGGGTATGTAAGGAAATTATAAGAAAATAAAATAAATTGAAAGAGATAGAGAAAAGGTTTTACCTCTCAAGTGTCGCCTCCTTGAGGACCTCTTTAAGGGACTTTAAAATGGTATTTTGGTGAGACCAAAAATACCAGGATATGGAGAAAATTTTTGGGATTGGAATTTTTAATAATATAACTATTATTCAAGGATTTTGATGTGTGGGTAGAATGGGTAGGGAGGGGTTTAATTTATAGTGGGGGAGATGGGTGTATTGGATTATTTTAATCATTAGTTTATTATTTTGAATAAAGTTATGAATATTGTTTTTATTGAGTCTAAATAAATTAATTAGTATATTTTATTTTGAAAAAATGGTTTTTTACTTCATCCAAACATCATTCATGACTCAGTAATTAATTAATTTACTTATTAAGCTAAATACTGTAAAGCACAATATTTCACTATTCACCAAAATTTCAATTACTGTAGACAAATCACCAAAATTTACCCTAATGATATCTTAATGTGTAGAATTAAATAATATAATCCTTTTTATGAAATTAATTTTATAAATTTGAGAAATTTAATATTTAATTAAAATCATAATTTCATCAAAAAATACCGATTTTAAAATTACAAGAGATTTTTTTACACTTTGAAAAAATAATTAAGGTCCCCTAAAATTAACTTATAATAATAATAAAGAAAAATATTTATTTATGAATCTATTTTATGAAAACAAAATCTTTCAAATAATTATATTAATTATAAAATTGTAAATAGTCATTTATGTTTCAAATAAATACCAAAAATTAATTTATCATTTTTAAAACATTTATTTACTTATGTTATCACATATATATATCATATTTTCATTTATATGATACCCAAATTTTCAATAATATTTCATAGGTGATTTTACAATTCTATTTGCCAGATTACTATTCATAATAGTTATATTACTATTCCAGTGGGAATGTAATTATTCCATCGGTATAGGTTTCATAATGTTTATAAATACCTCTTATTTCATTCATTCTTTATTTGTAAATCTTTTTTAATTTTCTCTATGTGATGTTATGTGATTTATAACATATAAAATAATTATAACAAGGTAAATTCTATTGATAAAATTTGGGTCGTTACATTCTCCCCTCCTCTATAAAATTCAGTCCCAAAATTTTGAAATTTCATATGAAAATCAAAGTATGATACATGAAATAATATTAATAAAATATACTCTTAATAATAGGGGATGGTAAATTTCAATGTAACTAAAAAAAATTAGGCATTATTATAGTAGAAAATTAGTTTGAAGTGAAAACATGGGTATAGAAAATAAATCAAACTATCATGTTCTTATAGAGAATGATAGAGAAGAAGTACACTATAAGGTCTACCATCACAAAACCATAAATTATTTATTAGATAAAAGTACTTTGATTTCTAAAAAAGGAAAGTAAACATATATAATTTTTGAACAAAATATTTTTCTACATTGTTGGGGGATTTTTTACAATTAAGATAATTACTTAAGATAATAATCATACTTGATTATAATCGTAATCTCATCCTTTGGTTGTGATTTGATCTATTTCATACACCAGGATTTGGATATTAAATAAAAATTCATATTCTTGATGAAATTAAATAAAACGATTCATAATTCATTCATTCGGCCTTTAAATATATCCAATTGTGAAAAATGGTTTGAACATGATATCTAATATCATAAATTAATCATAATAAATAATATTAATAATCAATTTGATAAGTAGTTAATCATATGACTCCCCCAAAATATGTTTTTCTGAATTCAAAAAAAAAAAGAATAAATGAAACTAAATTTAAAAAATAAACATAGCATTTTTGTAACATCCCAAGCTTTCACGATACGCTTCTCTTTCAATAATAAAATAGCTTACATTGTACGCAAGTTTGAGATTCTAACACACTGCGACCAATCAATGAAGTAGTTATGAATATTAATACCCAATTTTTGAAATTATATTAATTTTATATTTCAAAATGGAATTCATTTTTGTATTCGGAATATTGAAATTATCCTAAGTTGAATTTTTTTAATTTTCTGACAACTTCCAATTTTCTATTAATAGTGAAAAATACTTAAAAAAACATTTTTAATCAAAATAATTTATAGTGATAAATTATAATATTGAGTGGTTTTAAAGTATAATTAGAATATATTTTTACCATTTTATCCATTGGTGTTCATTATAATTAATTTCACTTTGAAATTGGACATAAACAATTGTCAATCTTTCGATATATATTGTTTCCTAAAAACACACTATTTATTGTGACAGCAGGAATTAGTTATAAAATTAAATAATGCAACTTATATGTTTGGAATTTTGTAAAATAGACATCATTTTTGAATTTGGAACATCAATTATATCTTAGGGTGAAATTTTGGCATTGTTCTGAAAAACATCAATTTTTTGATGAATAGTGAAACCACTAAGTGGTAGTTAAAAAATTAATTTTTCATTTAAATGAAACATTAACACTTCTGTGATTTTATATTCAAAAATAAAACATACATGGTTGTAATAGGGAAGTAAAATGTGGTTCAATGAGATTAAAATAATTTTTTGGTGAATAGTAACTTTTACGTTTAATTAATCGCGATTAAAGGTAATTAGTGAAATTTAAGGTAAAAATGATATTTTAAAAATATGAAAATACCTTTACACTTGTCATACCCCTATTGTATGATTCATGGAAGACCATGAAAATCCATGGTTCATCTTGGGGACCCCATGGAGCCACTTTGGTAGGAAAATGACATTACAAATGTTTTATTTAATGTTAAAATAAAAATGTCACAAACATGAGTTCTTCTACTAAAAAAATTTAAAATGGGGTTATACAAGTCATATTTTTTACTATAAATATTAATTATAAAGATAAAAATATTTCCTATATCATTATACTTTTTTAAAAAAATTATACATTATATAAATTAAAATTTTTATGACACAATGATGATGCAGCGATTACCTCATCAATTAATGATTTAAATAAAATGAAAGGATAATGTAAAATCTAAGGAATACACTTGTCAAAAACCTATTGGATGAGTATATTTGGAACCCTTATCACCTTATACTTGAAATATATCATTTTGGGACCTTTAGAATCAGATAATCATTTCATAATAATGTAACATTTCAATCTTTCCAAGAGTGCCCCTTCTCTCCTCTTATAAATGCCCCCCCCCCCTCTACCACCTTATTCACAACTTCAAGCCATTTGGCTCAGCCAAACTCTTCCAAATACTCTCCCAAATTCCCTCTATTACTTATAGAAGCCTCACATTGGGCACAACTCTTCCCAAGGAATCCTTTGGCTCAAATCAAAAGGAGTTACCCGATTTTAAGGTAATGTCTTCTCTTATGTTATTTTGTTTTATTTTGCTTCTCCAACCCCATAAACTCTTTTTATTTATTTATTTTGAAACAAAAAAGTATCCTAAATATAATAGGATGTTTTTATAAGAATTATTAGAGCTACACTTACACACACCTACATCTAATGGTTAAATAACATACTGTTTTTGTGGATGGCGAATTTCTGCCTCACGAAACGATGATTGTCCAACACTCATATAACACCATCAATGGTGGCCATTAAGATTTCACTATATTTATATATGATATATAATATGTTTATGTTTTACTTAAGCTTTTTATTTTTCATTTATTTAATACCTTTAAGGTTTCCATTATAGGTAAACGTGATATTTTCATTTTAGGAAGTGCGGACTACCGCCCCCTCAAAGTGATTTGAATCGTTAATGCCATATGTGGGATGTATAAAGGATGGAGTAAATTGTATTATACATTATATTATACTGTAATTATATTATACCTTTATATAATTATAATTTCATTCCATTTAATATGAAACAGAAATGAAAGTAGCGCTCATACGTACGTACGGCTTACCATCTCCATGAATGGTGCATTTCATTTCTTAACTCTAAATGTTATGTAATATTATAAACGAATGTATATACTAGATATATATGATATATATGATATCTAAATCATGAATATAATTCTAGAGATAATGGATATTCTACCACATAAACAACTTGTAATTATAAGAAGTTCATTGTTGACTCAAGTACCAAAGATCGACAAAACGACCGTTATTAACTTAAATGACTACATAATTTTTTTTACATTGTAATAATTGATATATAAGGGATAATGAACATGAAAAGGGTTCTTAAGCAGGTATAGATTAACTATAGTTTATTATTCAAGAGGATAAAGAACGGTCGAGTCAAGTCGGACACAAGGTAAGGGAACTTCTTAACCCAATTTCCATTCTTTGGGTTAATCTCCTACTTTCAAATTATGTCATGATATTATTATGTCCAATATTTTATTTGTACTTTCATTATGTTTACTTATAGTGAATACACATAATAGATCTATTTTATTTAAAAAATTATATTTTTAAGGGACTTTGTCTCAAATCTTCTTTCATTGAGGCATATTTTGTTTTATACACAACTTTCTTTTATACGGTCTATAAACCCCTTTGACTTTTACGTTTATTCAAAAGGTTATCTTTTATAATTTTGTTATTTTTAAATGATTTAAAAAAAGATATATTTTGCTAAAATATATGAAAATACAATTCAAATGTATACGTATTTAACGCAAGCTTAAAAATGTTTTCATAAAACCTGACTCTCGAGTGTGGTAGACAGGAAGGGATTGGCCGTGGACCCATCATGGCCTGTAATTAGTCAAGCAGTCTCATAATTATTTATTTTGTTTTCAGAAGCTTGCATAATGTTTTTAGAAAAACACTGGAGTGTATTTAAGAAATTTTAAACATAAGTATCTTCTAAAAAATTGCATCGGTAGGTCTCATGAGACATACTAGTGTCTTGGCACAAGGCCTTGACAAAATCTTATTTGTGGTCTTCGCACAAGGCCTTGGATATGTGGTTATGATAGTCTGGAATTATGCATTCCATCATTATCAAAGTGGTTATTGATATTGCATGGGATTATTCGACCAGTATAATATCAATGTGAATTAGTAAATAGAATTATCACATTTTACTTTTTCCATATTATGTTGAAGTTCATGTTTAAAAGTCTTTTGTTTTTGTTATACATTACCTTAAATGTTTATGGTTATTTATAAAAGCTTCTACTATATTGTTATCTTTACTGAGCATCTGAGCTCACCCCTTCCAATGTTTTAATTTTTCCAGGATGTGAAGAAGTATATTATGAATGACCTGTAGGGATAGTATGAGGGGATATGCAGACAAGATGTTGTTGTAGTTTTGTTTTACTTTATGATGTAATGTACAAGTTATGAATGTATCTTGTGTTTCCAAGTCTACTAAACTAATCGGCCTTTCGAGACTTGATCTTTTGTGATCATGCCAATGTTACACAATAATGCACCGACTCTGGGTATCTGGGTTCGAGGTGTTACAGTTGGTATCAGAGGGAGTTTAGTACTATCCTTGGAAGCTAAATTTAGATAAACTCTGATTAGAGCACATATCCATAAGATATACTTTGAGGATTAGTATAGAAGAACTTCCTAGAATTTTGTTGTGGTAGAGATTTTGTGAGTTTTCCGAGAAATACATCCCTGTCTAGATACGAGCAGGTAGAGGCAGATCTGGCACAGACATA
Organism: Viscum album; assembly: GCA_963277665.1. NCBI lineage: Eukaryota > Viridiplantae > Streptophyta > Magnoliopsida > Santalales > Viscaceae > Viscum > Viscum album. The sequence goes on from OY728129.1 coordinate 394,213,111, forward strand.
CCTAGGGGTAAAACCCGAAAACACCGCTTTGAGCTAGACTCGAACGAGAACTGGTGCATGACAATGGGCCTTGCTGCACTCTTGGTTATGACGCTCCCAGGGGATATTCTTAGGATAATTCTCATTTTCATTACAAACCACTATGAAGGGTTATGAGTATATACTTCCTCAAATAAAACATTTTTATGATTATGGATTATATCCATAAATAGTTCAATTTATGTAAAGTACTTTACAAGTATGGAATTATGTATTTTGATTCATAAACTAATCTAGTTTATGCTATTGTTTAAAAATGGCGCCTAGTCGAATGAATGGAAACCGTATCAATGCACACACTTCATGTAGGGATTTCCCTCCTACTGAAGATAATTATTGTGGATCTGGAGATACAACTGGTGCTGATCAACTTATTACCATACTGGGACAACTCACTCAGGTTATGAATAATAACCTTACTCGTATGGAGCACCCTGATCCGCAACGTGGAGGATCAATGTTAGACTGCTTCATGAGGAAACAACCACCAACATTTAATGGGGGTACAAATCCATTAGTATCTGAGAAATGGATAAACTCCTTAGATAAAATATTCCACGCCATGGGGAGTTGCGAATGGGAGAAGGTTATCATGGAAATTTACCGCCTCACTGGAGATGCTGATCAGTGGTGGTCATTGATTCAAAATAAAAAATAAGATGAAGAAGTATCAAGTATGGAATGGCGAGAGTTCAAAGATCTTTTCTTTGAAAAATACTTTCCTCATGACCATCGAGCAAATATGGAAAGGAAATTTCTGAGTCTGAGACAAAAGGAGGATGAGAATGTCTAAAGTATGAGGCCAACTTTACAAGGTTATCAAGGTATGCTGCAGATTATATATGTAACCCAAGAAGTAAGATTGGTCATTTATTTGATGGGATAAAACCATTTCTCCATAGAGCTTTAGTATCACAATCCTTCTCATTGTACGAAGATATTATCTCGTGTGCTATCAAGACAGAAAAGGAATTCTCTAAGTCTTATCACAACAAAGTAAAGCAAGAGAAGAAGAGAACGGTGGAACAAGATACGGATAAAGGGAAAAGGGGAAAAAAGGATTTTCCATTATGTGATAATTGTGGGAAGAATCACCCCGGTGCTTTCCTAAAAGGTATTGGAGTTTGTTATAAATGTGGAGAAAAAGGTCCCCAGGCTCATGATTGCAAGGGAAAGAAAGAGGCTATCAATGTTGAATGCTACAATTTTAGGGAAATGGGGCATTATGCAAATGAATGTCCTAAGAGTTAGAGACACATACCTCAGAAAATTCCAAGGGATCAAGGAAAATCTTATGCTGTTAATAAAGTTGAAGTGGAATAATTAATGTATTGGTGCTTTTGGACTCAAGAATTATATTCTGGTTATAATAATAATGTGATATATATAAGGATTGTACTGCAGTACTTGTTTTTTCATTAAGGTTTTAATATGATGAAGGTAATCATATTTTTTGTATGTTAAAATAAGAGATACATTACTTTGTTTGGGGAATCTGATGTTACAATTGATTTTGGAATTTAGAAACCTTTTAGAGAATGTCTGGACAGAGGTATTTTGGATAACTATATAGATTGGAATGGATTAAGTTGAACCTTGTATAGTATTGTGTAAGGTTAAAACATTTATTGAAGATTATTTTTGGAATATTATAATACTATAGTTTTAGGAAATGGACAACCTACAGGTTGTGGGATAACCCGTCGCATCGGACAAAGCTACAGGAATCGAACCCACAACCATAGTGTGACAGGCCTTTATTACCTACCACTGGCCTACAGAAAGTCCCTGGTTATTAAAAAATAGTTTTCCTTGTCTAAATGGTATGTGATAATATTTGGAACCTTATACAATTAGGATAAATATAATATTTTTGAGTTCTGTTACCATTTGGAGTGAAAGATGGGTTCGTGGTAAAAATTTATTAAAGAATGAAAGCCTACATGACAAGTAAGTATATTTCATTACATTATTAGAAAATCTCTTAAATAAATTCCTCAACTTTATAAAAGGTAACTTAAAACAAAAACGTTGTCGGTTAACTTTTCCTACTAGGGATTCAATGACCGTTTAATCAATCACAAGATTGTGATTTTCTTATGGTTAAATTTCTCCTAATCTTATTTTCTACAACTCTCCATCAGACCTTGATGGTTTGTTTCTCCTCCATATCCATATTTTCATAGAATCCTAGTATGGGCTATCTCGAGTGACCTTTGTACTTCTCTTTATTTCTTTTAATGTTATATTCTTATTAACCCTATTTCCGATGTGGGTTTTCCACAAAGGTATTTTCTATTTTAAACCTTTTATTTTCGAAGAACATTTTCAAATTGCGAGGACGCAATTTATTGAATGAGGGGAGAATGTAACACCTCAATCTTTCATGATACGCTTCTCTTTCAATAATGCAATAGCATGCATTGTACGCAAGTTTGAGATTCTAACACACCGCGACCAATCAAAGAAGTAGTTATGACTAGTAATACCCACTTTTTGAAATTATATAAATTTTATATTTCAAAATGGACTTAATTTTTGTATTCAGAATATTAGAATTATCCTAAGTTGAATTTTTGTAATTTTCTGAGAACATCCAATTTTCTATGAATAGAGAAAAATACTTAAAAATAACTTTTTTAATCAAATTAATTTATAGTGATAAATTATAATTTTGAGTGGTTTTAAAGTATAATTAGAATATATTTTTATCATTTTATACAATGGTGTTCATTAGAAATAATTTCACTTTAAAATTGGACATAAACAATTGTCAATCTTTTGATATATATTGTTTCTTAAAAACACGCTATTTGTTGTGACAACGGGAATTAGTTATAAAATTAATTAATGCAACTTATATGTTTGGAATTTTTTAAAATAGACATCATTTTTTAATTCAGAATATCAATTATAGCTTAGGGTGAAATTTTGGCATTGTTCTGAAAAACTTCAATTTTTGATGAATAGTGAAACCACTAAGTGGTAGTTAAAAAACTAATTTTTCATTTAAATGAAACATTAACACTTCTATGATTTTATTTTTAAAAATACAACATACATGGTTTTCATTGGAAAGTAAAATGTGGTTCAATGGGATTAAAATAATTTTTTGGTGAATAGTAACTTTTAAGTTTAATTAATCGCGATTAAAGGTAATTAGTGAAATTTAAGGTAAAAATGCTATTATAAAAATATAAAAATACCTTTAAACTTGTCCTACACCTATTGGATGAGTCATGGACGACCGATACAATCCATGGGTCAACTTGGGGACCCCATGGATCCACTTTCGTAGGAAAATGACATTAAAAACTACTTATTTAATGTTAAAATAAAAATGTCACAAACATGAGTTCTTTTACTAAATCAATTTTTAAATGGGGTTATACAAGTCATATTTTTGACTATAAATATTAATTATAAATCTAAAAAGATTTCATACATCATGATACTTTTTTTATAATTTTTATACATTATATAAATTAAAATTGTTATGACACAATGATGATGCAGCGATTACCTCATTAATTAACGATTTAAATAAAATGAAAAGATAATGTAAACTATAAGGATTACACTTGTGAAAAACCTATTGGATGAGTATAGTTCGAACCATTATCACCTTATCCTCTAAATATATTATTGTGGGACCTTTAGAATCCGAAAATAATTTCATAATAAAGTAGCATTTCAATCTTTCCAAGAGTGCCCCTTCTCTCCTCTTATAAAAGGCCCCCACCTCTACCACCTAATTCACACCTTAAAGCCATTTGGCTCGGCCAAACTCTGCCCAAATACTCTCCCAACTTCCCAATATTACTACTAGAAGCCTCACTTTGGGCATAACTCTTCCCAAGGAAGCCGTTTCTCAAATCAAAAAGAGTTACCCGATTTTAAGGTAATGTCTTCTCGTATGTTATTTTGTTTTATTTTGATTATAAAACCCCCTAAAATCTTTTTATTAATTTCTTTTGTAACAACACCAGTATCCTCAATATACTAGGATGTTTTTATGAGAATTATTCGAGCTACACTTACACAAACCTACTTATAATGGTTAAAGAACATACTGTTTCTGTGGATGGCGTATTTCTGCCTCACGAAACAATGATTGTTCAACACTCATATAACACCATCAAAGGTGGCCATTAAGATGTCACTATATTTATACATGATATCTAATATGTTTATGTTTTACTTAATCTTTTGTATTTTTAATTTATTTCATACCTTTATGGTTTCCATTATGGGTAAACGTGATATTTTCATTTTAGGAAGTGTGGACTACCACCCCCTCAAAGTGATTTGAATCGTTAATGCCATATGTGTGATGTATAAAGGATGTAGTAAATGGTATTATACATTATATTATACTGGAATTATACTATACCTTTATATAATTATAGTTTCATTCCATTAAATATGAAATAGAAATGAAAGTAGCGTTCTTGCGTACGTACGGCTTACCGTCTCCATGAACGGTGCATTTCATTTCATACCTCTAAATGTTATGTAATATTATAAACGAATGTATATACTGGATATATATGATATATATGATATCTACATCATGAATATAATTATGTAGATAATGGATATTCTACCACATAAACAACTTATAATTATAAAAAGTTTATTGTTGACTCAAGTACCAAAGAACGACAAAATGACCATTATTAACTTAAATGACTGCATAATTTTCTTAACATTGTAATAAGTGATATAAAATGGATAATGAACTTGAAAAATATTCTTAAGTAGGTAGATATTAACTCTAGTTTATTATTCAGGAGGATAAATAATGGTCTAGTAAAGTCGGACACAAGGTAAGGGAACTTCTTAAACAAATTTCAATTCTTTGGGTTAATCTTCTACATTCAAATTAAGTCATGATAATATTATGTCCAATCTTGTATTTGTACTTTATTTATGTGTACTTATAGTGAATACACATAATAGATCTATTTTATTTAAAAAATGAAATTTGTAAGGGACTTAGTCTCAAATCTTCTTTTATTGAGGCATATTTTTTTTATATACAACTTTCTTTTATACGGTCTATAAACCCCTTTGACTTTTACATTTATTCAAAAGTTTTTCTTTTATAATTATGTTATTTTTAAATTATTTCAAAAAAGATATATTTTTCTAAAATATATGAAAATCCCGTGAAAATGTATACATATTTAACGCAAGCTTAAAATGCTTTCATAAAACCCGACTCTCGAGTGTGGTAGACACGAAGGGATTGGACGTGGACCCATCATGGCCTGTAATTAGTCAAGAAGTCTCATAATTAGTTATTTTGTTTTTATAAGATTGCATAATGTTTTTAGAAAAACACTGCAGTGTATTTAAGCAATTTTAAACGTAACTATATTCTAAAAAATTTCATTGGTAGGTCTCATGAGACTAACTAGTGTCTTGGCACGAGGCCTTCACAAAATCTTATTTGTGGTCTTGGCACGAGGCATTGATTGTGTGGTTATGATAGTCTGGCATTATGCATTTCATCATTATGAAAGTGGTTATTGATATTTCATGTGATTATTCGACCAGTAGAATATCCATGTGAATAATTAAATGGAATTATCTCATTTTACATTTTCCATATTATATTGAAGTTCATGTTTAAAAGGATTTTGTTTTAGTTATACGTTGCCTTAAATGTTGATGGTTATTTATAAAATCTTCTTCTATATTTTTATCCTTACTGAGCATCTAAGCTCACCCCTTCCAATGTTTTAATTTTTCCAGGATGTGAAGAATTATATTAAGAATGACCTACAGGGATAGTATGAGGGGATATAAAGACAAGATGTTTTTGTTGTTTTGTTTCACTTTATGATGTAATGTATGACTTATGAATGTATATAGTGTTTCCAAGGCTACTAAACTAATCGGTCTTTCGAGAATTGATTTTTTGTGATCATGCCAATGTTACACAATAATGCACCGACTCTGGGTAACCGGGGTCGGGGCGTTACAATTTGATTCCCCCAAACAACATAATTTATGTTTTAATGCCACATACTGGAAATAGGAAAACCTTGATCACCCAAATACCTCTATGAAAACATGAATGCATCTAAGAGTAAAATATCAAGTTTTTTAATATATTCATTAAGCTATCAAATCATATCCAATTTCATGGTCACCAATAATATCCCATAAACATGTATTTATTATTACGTCAACATCAATCACATATTTATAGTAAAATTTTCCAAGTCATGTGGTTTCCAAAATATCAACTTGCCTCTAAAACACTTTTCCTATTCAAGGGTACCATTTGGAATATACACTCAAATTCTTAAAGAAATTATACTACAGTAAAATCATTATTAATTATATTATAATTATGACTAGTAAATTGTTGATATGATACTCAAACGAAATAATTCTTTTATATATGTTCAATGACACAAATCATTTCTCTTTTTATTGGGTAAGACTATAAGCTTTTCCATGATATATTAGCCTCTTTTGAGTCTTATTGCCTTGACTCTTAGGGAATTATTTTTCTTAGCACCCCATATCCTTAATTTTGAATCATTTAACATTGGAAAATTCATTCCTTACATTGAAATAATGACTATGGTGTCCTTTTCTCCACACATGAAGAAAAGTCATTTTCCTATTTGGCATATACCATGGTGTTTCCACCCACAATTATCACATGTGTGAAAATCCTTACTTTCCTTATTCTTGACTGAAAATTGGTTTTTTATTATTGTATGGGAACAACAAACCAATTAACAAATAAAAAAGAAACACTCAAGTGGGTCAAAAGTGGTGAAGTCCAAGGGAATCCCCTTGAATGAAGATCTTTCATTCAAGTGGAAGAGAACCAACACTGGTGTAAATAATCAGAGATTCCTCTACCCTCCTACCTTACGATAGTGTATCCACTACATAATTTGATTCTATCCAAATCATGTGGCTCATTATCCCTTTATTTGCCTCTATTTAATATCTTCTAATAGTATAGATCAGATCCCATTGAGGGAAAATTTTCCTTAAAGAGTATGCACGAACACTTCGGAGTCCGAATAAACTTGGGAAATCTGGAGACCATATCTCTTTCATAACATGATGAAAATGTACAATTATCTCACCTCAAATTTTCTCATAATTTATTATGACTCCAAAATACATAAAAAAATATTTCCCTTTTTGGTTAAAATGTCTTTTTATCTCCACATCTGATGATAATATTTGAGTGACTAATTTACATTGAAAGATTGGCTTAAACCCATTAGGAAAATTATCATTCTTACTATTTCGATTATGTGGATTTATTGGGTTCCCATTACATAACCTATATTACATTTATAAACAATTTCATACACTAGATTACAACATAAAATAATGAAACATAATTTATAATCCAAAAACCATGGAATTACATAATATAAAGTAAAATATTTACACAAATATAATCTCATAATAATAATCATTGTTTCAATGGGGACATATTTACTTTTAAATACTGTATATAGGCTTGTAAATAAAATGTTAATTATCCTAATAATATCCCCCAGGATTGTCAAATAAGGTGCACCATAAAGATCGTTGTCATGTCCCAGGTTACACTATATAAGGGCCAACCCATCTGGGTGGAGTTGTTACCCCTAGGTACTTATATACCAGAACCACATGCACATGTAGTATATTGATAATTATTTATTAATAGTAATACCCTTATAATATCTACCATAAAAAATTATAATGTGTTTCTCTATGATTACCGTTAATTCATATCTTAGATTTATGTTCCCCAATCTATGTTTTCTAAATCTAGTTTCCAAGGTTTATACTAAACTTACTAGGATATCAACTATAAATGCCCCGACCCTAGTAGCCTAGAGCTATTGCATTACGTTACTAAATTGGTTCTATGATCAAGAGTTCTCATCTATAAGGACCTAATTTTTTATTATCACTACAAAACCAGATACAAACATAATTGTTAAATTACAACATGAAAAGAAAAAATAACAAAGTAACTCCACTCTAAACACCCATAAACTCCTAGATTATCATTGCAAGTCATTCATAATATACCTCTTCATTTCTTGGGGAAAAAATAAAACATAAGAAAGGGGTGAACTCATATGATTAATATGTGTAATAAATACAATGGATGATATCATAAATAAATAAAATCAATAATTCAATGTGAATAACCAAAAACACATTTCTTTAAAATAGATTCTTGAGCATAATATATATGGAAAGATGATTAAATAATTCCATATAAATAGTAATATTATAATGAAAAATAAACATGGATATATTAATTTTCTAATAGTTTCATGGATTATCAATTATTAATTTCATAATGAGTTAATTCATAATTGCGGACATCATAAACATCCATCAAGTCTTTGTCAAAGAAAGCATACATAAATAGGTAAACCCCCGATCTAGTTTGTCTGATGAGAACTACTGATGCATCAAGGGGATATAGAGGGCCCCAAAATTCACTAAAAAATTCTAATAAATTTCTTATATTAATGGGTTGAAATATAAAAAACATACATATGTTATTTAAATAACCTTCCCCAATTAATAACCACAATTACTACCCATTCTGAGTAATATGGTGAATGGTGTGAAAATAGCACATCCACAATCAAACTAATAACCACTTAAAAAAATATGGATGATGATATCATAAAATATCATTCCCAATTAATCATACTATTCAATAGATTTTTTCTAAATAGATTAAAATAATCATATAAAATCCTTGAGTAATTCTTGAGAGAAATACACTTTTTTACTTTAGAAAGAAGATTTCTCTTAGAAAATCATTTTTATTTTTCCAAATATAAGATTGTAACATGAATATCTCAGAAACTAAAAGGTAACTACAATGAAATTATATTCTAGTCATAAATTATTTCCAACTTAAGTGATAAAAAGTAAATATATCATTTAAGATACTTTAGAAATCAACAACTTTGGTGCGGTTTAACAGAAAATACTAATGATTCTTCAAAATATAAAAGGGATTAATTTTTGTATAAAACTATAATGAAAATAGATAGTTTTTCAAGATAAATTGAGATATTTTATAAAAATATTGGTGTCTTAAAGCATATTATGATGTGTACATGAAAATGGGTATGATATTGAGATGTACTATTTAATTATGCTTTCTTATCAAGAGGAATTAAAAAGGTAACCAAATAAAACATGTATTTGCACAACAAAGAAAGATATATTGATATGGATACATGATTTTGGAACCTATAAAAAGAATTTATAAGAATTATATAATGATAATGAAAAATTACATTGGGTTAAGGAGAGTGAAAATGTAACCTGAATGAAAAATGTTTGTTTAGGGAGAATACTTTTCCACTTTGTAATCAATACATTTATATGCCCCATAAAATTAAAAATCATAAATTAAAACATTTAATAATATAAATATAAATATATTAATGATATTATATATCCAATGTTAAGTATACATACACCACACACAAGAAATAAGTGTTGAATAAAGCACATCTCGCAAAAATAAAAGTGAGATGAGGAACCCCTTAACTTATGTCTGAAAGTGTTATGTTCTCATACTTAACATCCTAGATAATGAAATTATATTAATTTATTATTTAATTAATAACATATTAAATATGTATTTTAATTATCAAAATTTTATTATATTCAACTGTCACCTTTTCGGTGAGTTATATGATTTAATTGTGTCCCCTAGGAGTGTTCGTTTCTTTGGTTTTCATGATTGGTTCACATGTATTCATGTATGAAAGATCATTTAAAATGGGAATAGTTATCCAGAACTGAAATTATAAGGTATTAATGAAAATTAAACAGATTAAATAGTCATAAATATAATTGTGTTTAAATATCTCAGGATGATTTCTTACATTGAGAGTTAATGGAAACTTTTTAGATTATTTTGGCGTTTTTTGATTATCATGCACTAATTTTGTATTATGAATTAATATTATAAATATACTATCTCTATAACATTAAATAAGTTTTAATAAATATATAATAGCTTATTTTAACCATAAAAATACTTTTATGACCAGCCTTAAAATAGTATTTGAAAAATCAAAACTCATCGTCCATGATGGCGGTAAATCAGAACTTCAAGGTTTTACCTACTGAGTTTCACCGCCATCATAACCTCCTTATGGGATTAGGAAATGGTCTTTTTGTTGAGACTTGAAATTCCACAACACAAATAAGAGTTTTTGGGAAATAATAGTGATTTATATAATAAATATTCAAGGTTAAAGAGGTGTGAGGAGAAGGGGGTGAGGGGTGCTATTTATAGTTGAGGAGAGGGTTGTATTATTATTATTTAAATCATTAGTTTATTATTTTGGATTAAGACTAAGAATCTTGTTGGTTATTATGACTAAATACATTAATTAGTGAATTTTAGTTTTAAGCAATGAGTTCTTACCTCATCCAAACATCTTCCATGACTCAATAATTCATTTATTTACTTATAATGTTAAATACTATAAATTATCATCTTTTACTATTCACCAATGTTTATACTATTTTAGAAAATTTCAAAAAAACAACAATCATTTTTATATTTTTACAATCAAAATGGAATCCATTTTATAAAAATAATTATCTAAATAAACAAAAAAAATTTATTTAAAATCATTATTTATTCAAAAATAAATGATTTTAAAATTACAACTAATTTTATGAAACATTAAAAAATTTATTAAGGTATCATAAAAATATATTATAATAATAAAAAAATTAATTTATTTATGTATTTTATTAAAATAAATTTTCTTTTAAATCATTACATTAATTATAAATTTTTAAATATTCATTTACTTTTTACAAAAACACCAACATTTAATTTATCATTTTTAAAACAATTATTTACTTATTCCATGATATTAATATATCATATTTTCATTTATAGGATACCAAAATATTATATAAACTTTTAGGGGTGAGATAACTATTTTTTGGCTAGTTTACTATTCCTAATGGTTATATAATTATTAAACGATCATGTTACTATTCCATCAATATATGTTCCTTAATTTCTAGAAATGACTATTTTTTCATTAATTATTCATTTATAATGTTTTTATTATGTTATATATGTGATTTTATTTTATTTATACAATATTAAATAACTATAATATGGGTAATTATATAGACTATATTTTGGGTCATTACCTGGGGGAATGCATTTTGAATTATGGTAAGTGCTTTAGATGTGGTAAGATTAGGAATATGGCTCAAAATTAAAATGAAATATATAATTAAAGTGGTAAAAAACTATGATTTACAATCCATAAAATGTTTTAAATGTAATGTGACGGTAAATTATGAAAATGAGGGTCTAAATAGGAACCCTCAAACTATAAGTAGAAAGGTTTCATGAAATCCTTTTTAATTAGTTCAAAAGATGTTTGTCTATCAAATGAAGTGGTATAATGTACATTTTTTATTTATTCAGATAATTCCAATGAATTATTTGATATGGGGTCTACACATTTGTTCATTTTTTAGAAACTTTTAGGTAAATTGAAAATTCCAACTTAAGAAATGAATCCAAAACTAATGGTAAAAATACATGGGAAAATTATTAAGGAAAAAATAAATTATAAAAATACCCCTTTAATTGTATGTGGAAGGAAATTACCTGAAAACTTTATTGTTTCCCCCTATTATAGTTTGATGTTATTCTACGTATATATTTTCTTTATATTGACCATGATAAGGCTTATTGTAAAGTTATTGAATTTTAATTTCAAAAATTGTTTCGATTTGTATATTGGAATGAAATCATACCATTGATAATATATCATAAAACTGAGAAACTATTAAAAGATGTAAATGAAAGTTCTCGTTCACTTATTTTTGAAAAAAAAGAAGTGTTCATATTGATGAGGTGTTAGTGTTAAATGAGTATCTGGTTGTTTTTCCTAATGATTTTCTTTATATTATACCAGATCAAAAAGTTAAATTTACTATTTAATTAATTAATGTTGTTAAGAAAATTTCAAAACCCCCCTCATCAAATGGATCATTTATAACATAAATAATTAAAAAATTAGTTATTGGATTTTCTAAATAAATCTTTCATTCAACCTAAGACTTCTCTATGGGGTGGTTATATCTTGTTTGTTCAAAAGAATGATGGTTCAATGAGACATTCCATCGATTACAGAGCCTTGAATAACATCACAATTATAAAAAAGTATCATTTGAATCATATTGATGATTTGTTTGATCAACTCCAGTGAGCACTGTATTTTTTGAAGGATGATATGTAGACAGGGTACCATAAGTTGAAATCAAAGGATGAAGACATTCTGAAGACTGTGTTTTGGACTAAATATGGGAATTATTAATTTGTAGTTGTTTCATTTGGTTTATCTAATGTACCATCTATAATCATGTATCTTATAAATAGAATATTTCATGAGTTCTTAGATAGTTTTTTGGGTGTGTTTATAGATTACATTTTAATTTATTTTAAAAGTAAAAAAACAATCATGAATTACAAATAAGGGTTGTTTTGATAACATTAAAAAAGATAAACCTTATGATAAATTTAGAAAATGTGAATTTTTGTTGCAAAAAATTTCATTCATTGGTCCCATTGTGTATAATGTTGGAATAACCATTGATCATTCTAAAAATAATGTTGTTATAGAATGTAATAGAACCAAAAATAACACAAAGATTCGTAGTTTTCATAGATTATTGGGTTATTAACAAAAATCTGTTAAAAATATCACATGGTTATCTATTCTACTGATTATGTTAACTTGAAAATGAGTTAAGTTATTTTGGAGAAAAGAATGTGATGATTATTTTTAAGAATTTAAATGAAGATTGGTGAATTCTCTAGTTTTGGACATTCCATATAGAAATAGCAAACTTTTCATCCATAGTTATGTTTTGTTGAAAGGGCTTTGTTGTGTCATAATCGAGAATAATTAGGTAATTGCTTATTATTAATATGAGTTGAAACCTCATGAGTTAAATTAACATAAACCAGATTTTGAATTTTCTACTATTATTTTTGTGTGAAAAATATGGATTCATCATTTGTATATATTAAAATGTGAAATAAATATTGACCACCAAAAAATTGAATTATATATTCACTCATAAAGAATTGATCATGATATATAGGAGATGGTTGGAATTAATCTAGTTTTATGATTTCACATTTCATTACCATAATGGAAAATAAAACAAAGTGGTTGATTCTTTGAGTCAAATCAGTAATGCTACATTAACCATTTTCATTTGAGACATGCCCCTTTGGTAAATCATTTGTTGAATTTTGGCTTAGAAGATGTGGGTGCAGGGACATCCACTATTTTGATTCAGGTATCAGTGTAGTTGAATTTATTAGAAATAATTAAGATAGCATATAATGTGTATTAATCATTGAACGAAAAGTTACAATACATTAAGGATGGTAAGTTTTCTACTTTTAATCTTGATGAAGAAGGTGTTTTATTATTTTTAAAATGATTATGTGTGCATTGGGATTCCCAATTTTGGAAATAGTTGTTGTATAATGTTCATATTTCTCTATTTTCCATTATTCTGGGAAGCACTAAGATGTACAAGGACCTTTAGGAGTATTACTGGTGGGATAGAATGAAAAGTGATATTGCTGACTTTACCATGAAATGTTTGAATTGTTAATGGGTTGAAGTATAATGATTGTTTCTAAAGTGGATGCTTTGACCTTTTCTGGTGCCAAAGTGGAAATGAGAAAATATATCTATATAATTCACAATGGGATTTCCAAATAATTCTTAGGGTAATAATGTGATCTGAGTTATTATAGATTGACTGACTAAATATGCACATTTTCTTCCTAATCAAGACACTCTATCTCTAGATCAAATTTATTGATTATATATTAATGAAATAGTCAGGTTTCATTAAGTTATTATCTCTATTGTATCTGATCATGATCCCAGGTTCACTTCTAATTTTTTAGAGGACTTCATAATTCCTTGAGATCTAAATTTAATTTCAGTAAAAATTGTTATCCTCAGTCTGATAGACAATTAAAATGAATAATTCATACCATGGAGGATATTATATGTTCTTATTCAATGTATTACTAGTTAATTTGGGATCAACATATTTTTTTGGTTGATTTGTCTTACAAAAATAGTTTTTATTCCCTTATAGAGATGTCACCATTCGATGAATTATAAATAAATCAATGTCGTACTCCATAATTTTGGGATAATGTAGGTTAAAGGGAGTTTACGGGGCCCGAATTGGTAGAAGAAATGCCAAAGAATATTTAGTACATTTAGTAACACATGAGGATAGCTGAGAGTAGGCAAAAATGTTATGTGGATAACCAGAGGAAGGATCTTTATTTTGAGGTATGTGGTCTGGTCTTTCTCATAGTTTCTCCTAAATAATTGGGACACATTTTGTTAAGAAGGGGGAGCTGAGTCCATGGTTCATTAGACCCTGTGAAATATAAGATAAAGTTGTATTATTTTCTTAATATGTTTATTTTCATCACTTTTTATCCTAGGTAAAAAACGTATTTCCTGATTCAATAATAAGAAAATTTATGACAGATTCGTCTCATGTTATAATCATTAAAGTAGTTTTGTTGGATGAGAATGTTTTTTATGAGTAATAACTAGTTCAGGTTTTTGGATATAGAGATAAATTGTTGCAGAATAAGTTTATTCATTATGTTACGGTTTTATGGAAAACCTATACTGTTGAATAATAACCATGAGAATCTGAAAATCCAATTAGGATATGATATCCCCACTTATTTAATAAGTTGATAAAATTGTGTGGATTCAATTTCCAAAAGGGGGAAGAATACAACAAACTAGATAATGATAGAATACTTATTCTTTATATTTTTTAATATTTATGAATAATATAGTAATTTTTAATTAAAAGTGACAATATCTTCAATAGAGTACATGATAAACATAGTTTTATCGTTAAAAATCTATTTTTTAAAGAAGTTATTTTATCATAATTTTATAGTGCGCTATTTTTAAAACTAATTTTTGACACATTCATAAATAACATTTAATAGAATAAAATTTATTTTGGAAATAGGAATATATAAATTTCCTTTGGTTAAATTTTTTTTTCTAATAAGATTCATTTTTTAATGAATAGTGAAAAAATAATGCATTTTAAATGAAAATGGGGTTTTCAACTATTTAATTTATAAAGATATAATTTATTTTTAATTGGTTTTGAAATATAATTAGAAAAGAATTATATAATTTATTCCAATTTAGATCATTTTAATCAATTTTACATTAATTTTGTATATCAAATTATTTCAATATTTTGAACATTTTCACATTAAAAATTTGTTTTCTCATTCTATCAATGAGATTTCCTTAAATTAATTTTAGACACTTTTATGTTTTGAATTTTGAAAAATTAATTCCTTATTTTTAATCATATGTTCAAAAAAATTTATATAGCCCCATTTTATTTGCCGAAAATGTCAATAGGTAACTTACTAATTTTTATTACCATGGTCAAGGATAAATTGGGTAATTAAGTGTAAAAATAATATTAAAAATTTTATCAAATTACCCTCACACTTATACTATTTTTATTAAATGAGTTTTTATTGAAAAAATCTTCCTTAGGATGATTTTATATCCTATTTGAGACACTTTGATTACTTTGTTCCTCTTATATGATTTTATTTTAAATAAAAATCAAAGATAACATTCTAATATATTAATAAATGTATCAGTTTAAATGTATGGTTCTTTATAATATATCTTAAACTATAAGTAGTATAGCAAACCAGTCATAGATACCCTGGAGCTCATGTCTCCTATCAATTACATTGGCATGATTACAAGTAATGAAATCTCAAAGAATGGTAGAGTTTAGTGGTCTAGGTAAACCAGATATACACATGAGTTTTTCTTTATAAAAGAATACACTAATTACAACATATTTTTTTATTCTAATTAAAATCAAATATAACATTATTTTATATAATGTGTCCCTGAATATCATTCATAGTATGATTTTGGGATTCCTGGGGAATGAAAACACAATAATGGTGAACTTAAATGATCATTAAGGGAAAGTAAAGTACAGATGAGGGAATAATGAATTAATGAGAATGTAAAAAGTGAGATGGAAATCCTTTACCTTGCGTTTGATTTTCTCTTGTGTATTTATATTCATGAATAACAAACATATGTTAATTATTTACTTTTTTGAGAACCTTTTTAATTTTTATCATAACTTTCATTTTACATATTACTATGGTTTATACATCTTCTTAAATAATTATGTGTTTTATGTTGTTCTAACCAAATTCAGTTAATTTGTTAAACCAAACATTGGAAGGTAAACTACAGCCAAATGGGTCATTATATAATAAATATCCTGAATTATATACAAAACATAATTATCATATTTATACACCAATTATAATTTTATAACCAATCATCATTTATGGTTATGAAAAATGAATCTACATTTCAATTATGGAGAAGGTAGGGTGTACGTACGCTTGATTAATTCTTCTATTTTTCAATGATCATTATGAAAAGAAGGTAAGTAACACCATATATTTTAAGAATGATCTATATTTCATAAATAAATTTTTATTTAATCATATGTAATTATATATATAATTATTTTTAGGTACAAATAATCACATCGTGTCGAGGAGGCAATAGTCCATGCATACACGATTGACATTATCACTTTTATAATGTATGAAAAGGTTAAAATAAAATGATATTTTATATTCACATAAATGTAATTATTTAAATAATTTTATATAGATTTTTTTTTCTGTGAAATATTTTTAATTTAAATAATCTATTATATGTTCCATGAATAGTGTGAATATATCACATCGCTTTGAGGATGTGGTAGTCCACACTTCCACAAGCGATGTTGCCATTTTTTGGAAAAAGTGGAAAGTATAAGGGTATGTGTTTTAAAAAAATTATAGAAGATTAATGATATAATATGTATCATATATAAAAGTAAAAAATATTGTGTCAATTGTAATGGCCATTATGAGAGGTTATGAAGGAAAAATGAACAATCATCATTTCGTGAGGCGGTATATTACCATACATGTAAATAGTATTTTCGTTATCCATTAAATGTAAGTGTGTGTAGGTGTCGGTAGAACACTTAGTGTTACAAAATAATAGTATATTTTGGATTCTTGTAAGGTTATAAATGAATGGAATAAAAATTGTTGTGGGATTGGGGAATGGAAAGGATACTAAAGACCTTAAGTAAAGATGTTACCTCTTAATCAGGTAACTCTTTTTGGTTAGAACCATAGGGTTTATATGGATTTATTTTTGCCCAAGGGGAGGAATATAGGTCAATGGGGAGAATATTTTGATACTATTTGGGATGATATTGGCCTATATTATCTGTATTAAGAGGTGTGAGGAAGTGGGAGGTGAGGAGGCCATTTATATAAGAGGGAGTTGACAAACTTGGAATTTTTATAACAAGTTAAGTGTACACATTTTCATTCCTAGAAAACATAATCCGAAACCAAAAATAATAATGTAATTTTAATGGACAAATTATGAACATAAAATTGGTGTTGGGCATTTTTTTAAGCCCTCTTGGCCCTCAAATATATGTTTTAGTCCCTTTAAAATCTTAATTTTACCTTAATCACTATAATTAATTATAATCACTTTCACTAATCATTTCGGTCAAAAATTAAGTTGGACTTATTAAAAATAAGATATTATGCTGATTACCACCATGTATGTCCATTTTTTTAAATTAAATTCACATAAGCGGCAAAATGAATATTAATTCCAATCTCCCATACAAGACGAAATAGTGGGTTTTTAAAATAGGAAAATGTTCAAAATATTTTTATATTTTTATATTCAATTTCAAATTGAAATAGATTCTAATGAACAAAAATGTATTAATAGATGAATATTTCAACTAATGTTACTTTAAAATTATTTTAAAATAAAATTTAACATAAAAAATGATGTTTCTTAGAAAAAATACCAGTAATTAAACATAATATACCTTTGATATTTCAAATTCAAAAATGATTTTTTTTTATAAAATTAAAATTATAATAGTGTCAAAATTAATATTTTAAAATGGTTATCCATCAAAAGGTCGTAAAAATGATTTAATTAAAATTTAGGTATTTAGTCAAAATATTGGGTTTGTTATTATCATATATTTATCAAATATAATGGATGATTTATAGGAATATTATGTTTAATATATAATAAATATATTATATTAATATCACCTACTAATTTTAATTAATAAATTTTTTATAGAAAAAGGGCTATGTGAATGTAAAAATTTCTTTCTATAAAATCATCACATTATTTTAAATTGGAGCTTATATTCATTTGTAGTAATTTATAACCAATTAATTAGTTGATTAAACCAAATAATTTCATTATTTATTTAATACCATTCATAACAGCTAGTTTCTATCTTATTATATTAAATAATATTTTAATAATATGTTATTGTTCGATAACACTTGGTCTTTTGTGTAATACAAGACATTGAAAAAACTTAGTGTTGTCTATGTCACTCTCTAACATAGAATCATGTGAATTAAAAGATATGGAATTTATAGAATTTATTTAAAATAGTAAATATATTATAAATTCTTTGAATATTATATTCCCTTACATGCTTGGTTTTTTGTGTCATGTGTTCTATCAAATATAAATTTTCTATTATAGATTTTTAGGTTGTTACATTCTCTACACCATAATTAACTGTTTCCTCATAATTTAAACTTGATCATGGTAATAGATTTTATGATGTTTCATTTGTTTAAATTCCAAATCTTTAGAAGGGTTCATAAAAAAGTATCTAGAAAATAAATAATGGTAAGTACAATGGTCACATGGACTACCATGTACTAATGTATCTACGTAGGTGAACATTTGTGGAATATAGAGATTCTTACATGGATGGAGAACGTAAATATTTATAGGAAGTTATTTAGTTCATCAATCACAGAAAATTGAATGGCAAATAAAATATTGAGGTCCTAAAATCCCTAAATCATTGATTACTTAGTAGACCATTGGTTCAACAGAAATTAAGATATTAGGATGAGATTTTTTAAACATTTTACTAATGTATATTATTTTTTTGTTTCCTAAGAATATAATAAAATATACTAACTTGACATATTTTTATAAACACAATTTAATTCTGTGGTCGTGCCTTGATCTATTTTTAATTTATACATTAGTTAAATAAATTGATATAAAAAATAAACATTGATTCCTAAAGCACTAAACCTTAATTTTAACAGATCATAAGGCCCATAAAAGAATGGAGGTTCTAATTAGTGGTATTTAACTATTTTACAAAACTAATATGGTCAATAAATTAATCTCTAAACCTAAAAACTAACACTAATGGTTCATCATTAATATTTATTCATAAAATTTTCGACTAATAACAGTTAAATATTAATATGGAAATTGTGTAAGTCCTTGGTTAGCATGAAACCCTAGTCGTATTTCAGTCAGGAATTTAAGACATGCGACCTTGCTATATAGGATTGGTTTTCACCCGGCATACAGGTTGTCCTTTTCTATATTAATATAACGTCCAAAATAAATATATTTGGAATCCTTGAAATAGGATTCATCACTAAATTTCATTTTAACTAAGGTTTTTAATACAATCTCAATATATAAATACTTCATCCATTTATTTCCATATATTTCCTTCCATGTTGAAGAGTTTGTCCATAATATCATTTATAGGATTTTTAAATCATGAAATCATAGATTTGATTATAAAAAACCTTATTTTTAACCTTGATAATTAGTTTTTATTATCCATTGAAAATATTTATAATGGTTTGTAAAGAAATCGTCTATTATCCTAATAATATCCCTCCGGAGTGTCACACCAGGTTTTCCATATGGCTTGTTCTCATGTACCAAGTTACCCCATTTAGGATGGGATAACCTTTTCAAAGCTATTACTCTAAGATAATTCTGTTTTAGAACCACATCCACTTATAGTATCCATAAAGGGGATTATTTCTAGGAAGACCACAAAATATCTACCTTAACAAAATTCCAACATGTTCTTATATACTTATCATAAAATTATACCTATGGTTATGTTCTCTAACCTCTATTTTCCAAAATATAATTCTCAGGGTTACTAATAAACCTATTTTGATACCAACTGTATCAACCTGACCCTAGATAGCTCAGATCTAATATTTGATATCAAATAAATTTCTAGGATTACATGGATTCAAATCCTTAAGGACCATAGAATTTAGCAGTCTTGGTAACCCAGATACATATATGAGTCTTTTTTTACCAAATAATACACTAATTATAACATTTTTTTGTCTAAATAACTTCAAGGATAAATTTATTCCATCTAGTATATCCTTGCATATCTTTCATATTAACCTTATTGGATTCTTGGGGAAAGGAAACATAATAAGGGTGACCTCAAATGCTCAGCAAGGGAATGTAAAATTATATCAGAAGAGATAATGAATAAAAGAGAATAATAATTATAGAAATTTAATAACTATACACACATGCCATTTAATTTAAAAGATTAATGGATAAATAGTATAGAAAGGTAAAAACTGATAACACATTCCATTAAAATAACTAGATAAAGAAAAAATATGGAAATGTATAAAACTGAAACAGATTCCATTTAATCAATTAATTGAACATGAAATGTATCCATACATATGACGGAACAAAATATCATGGATGTATATTGAATTAAACTAAATTATTGAAATGGTTAATTATTGGACATCATGTCTAAGGCACATAAAAACATCTACTTTCAAGATCTATCCTCTAGACAGGTTAAAACTATTGGTAGAAACCCATATATACTTCTTGGAAATAAAACCAAATGGTTTTTCCCCAAATTATTTCATCTCATGAGACAACTGATGCATCTAGGGGATTTCATTAGCCACTCCCCAACCCAAAGGGAATTACTTGAATGGTACCCAAACCATATATTTTTACGCCTAAAAAATTTAAATAATCAAAGTACCTTATCAAATATTCTTATTGAATAAATAATATAGAATTATCAATATTTCCCAAAATAATAAAATAATAATAAAAGTAGAAACTCTATGTAAAATGGAATTCATTTTAGGAAATAATAATATCTATGATAAATGAAATGGATAATTATGGGAAATTCAATGTTCAATGATTATATAAGTTTTAATATTTCAATGGGACTAAAAAATGAATCAAGGAAGTTAATGTGAATATTATCCATGGATAAATCAATTAAAAATCATCCAGAGGAAGCATAAGGATGGTATTAATACAATATTTCTATAGTGGACTAAAAATAGAGTGTTTTTTTCATTGATAAAATAAAATAATTTCTTTAACATTTTCTTGAAGAAAATATACCTTTGTTTTGAAAAAACATCTGAAAATACTTTTCTTTTTAAAACCTCTTTTAAAAACATTTTAATTAAAAATAATCATTTTAATCTTTCAAGTGAATATTTAATGAAATAATGGTGGATAAATTTTTACTTTTCATACTATATAATAATAAAAATTCAATATTCAAGTTAAAAAGGGTTAGAAATTATCCTTGTTCGGAAAGTGACAAGATTATTCCTGTCAAAACATTGGTAAAAGAAAAAAGGGTAAAATTCCTTTAACAAATAATTTTTAAAAAAAAATTAAGACTTTTTTAAAGTATTTTTTTAGAAGAAAACATATTCTCTAACTAAAGAGAGAAATAATGATAGGTTTTCAGAAAAACACATTATAAAACATTTTGAGTACCAAAGAGTGGGAAAATGGTACTAATACTTGAAAAAGGTAATGAATATTAATATTAGAGGAATATTAAATTTTTTATTTAATAGTGGTCATATAGTTTTCATGAATGTAAATGAAAAATCATTAAAATTATTCTTGAGGAAAATAATATTTAATCATTCCAAAGTGTCTCATACCACTTTCAAACATTTTAAATTATGATGTTCTTGAAGGAATAAAATTAAATGAAAGTTTAAAATAGAATTGTGATAAATTAATTCATGATATTATATGCCATTATATATATGACACAAAGGAATTATGTGGTGAACATGATAGTTACCTCATAAATGTAAAAGTTTAGATGAGAATCCCTTACCTTGCATCTGATTTGTCTCATGTGTCTTTATATTCCTGAATAGAAAACTTATGTAAATTATTTAATTTATTATAATACTTTTTAATGTTTATAAAAACTTTTATTTCACTTATTTCTATGTTTTATACATATAATTACACAATTATGTTTACTTCGATTGTTTTGACTAAATTCGGTTTGTTTGATAAACAAAACCTTGGGGGGGTTAACTATGGTTAAAGTGGTAGTTATATAATAAAATACATAATAATAATCATGAAATAAGTATCATATTTATAAATTAATTATACTTTTTAAATAAATCATGATCTATGGTTATATTTAAAGGAATAAATATTAAAATCATAGAGACAGTAGGTCGTACGTACACTTGAGTAATGTTCCGATTTTTTAATGATCATTACGAAAAGAAGGTAAGCAACACCATAAATTTACAGAATGATAATTATATCATAAATACTATTTTTTAATCATATATACTTATAAATATAATTATTGATATGTAAAAATAATCACATCTTGATGAAGAGTCGGTAGTCCACACGTCCATGACTCACATTATCACTTTTATGGTGTGCGAAAATGGTAAAAGAAAATGATATAGCATATTTCAAGAAAGGTAATTATTTCATGAATATAATATTTTTTAACAAATTTTTAATTGAAAAAATCCATCACATTTTTCATGTATAGTGTAAATAGATCACATCACTTTGAGGTGGCGGTAGTCCACACTCCCCAAATGATGTTATCATTTTTTTCACAAAGTGGAAAGTCTGAGGGTATATTTTGTAAAATGATTACATATTCTTAAATACATCATATATATCATATATACCATATATAAAAATATTTTATCATAATTTCTACCATGAGAACTTGTAAATGAAAAATAGACAATCGTCGTTTTATGAGGCAGTACTTCATCATACACATAAACAATATGTTCATTATCCATTAGATGGAAATGTGTCTATTTGTAGGTAAAACCCTTATCAGAAAAAATAAATATATATTTCATATAGTATTTTTTCTATATAGTAATGGAATATACATATTTTAGGGAGTGGGAAATGGAAATGAAGCCAAAGATATTAAGGAATGATGTTACCTCTTAATCGAGTAACTCATTTTGGTATGAACCAAAGGGCTTCCTCGGATTACATTATTCCAAAGGTTAGGCCTCTAGATTGAGGGGAGGTATGTTGGGATACTATTTGGGAGGAACATGGCTGATATTAATCGTCTTCATAGGTGTGAGGATGTGGGAGTTGAGGAAGAATTTTATAGGGGAGGGAGTGGACACAATTTTCATTTTTGAAAAAAAAAAGTTTAGGGTATACATGTTATTACGTAAAATAATGTCATAAAAAGAAAAAAAATTAAATAATAGAAATTTAATGGCAGATATATGTCTAGAAAATCTATTTTGGAAAAATTATGATTAATGTTAATCTCGTAGAAAAGACGAAAAATTGGGTTTTAAAATAGGAAAAGGTTCAAAAGTTTCTTAAGTTTTTCTATTCAATTTCAAAGTAAAATTGATTCTAATGAACCAAATTGTATTAATATATTTATAATTGATCTAATTTTACTTTAAAAAAATTACAATTTACCTTTAAAAATTATTTAAATGAAAATTCATTTTTTAACTAAAATGCAGTATTTTCACTATTCATCAAAAAATGATGTTTCTTAGAAAAAACTAAAAAATAATCCTAAGATAAATTTTATATCATGAATTAAAAACTTAATTTTAATTTATCATATTATTTTGGTAATAGTTTCAAAATTAATATATAAAATAGGTTTTCCATTAAAATCCACTAAAATTGCATTAATAAAAAATAGGTTTTTAGGTGAAATACTAGGTTTTTTCTTATTATATTTTTATAAAATATATTGGATGATTATAAAAAATATGTTATTTAATATATAATAAATATATTACATTATTATCACTTACTAATTTTTATGAATTTAATTTATTAGGGTAAAATAGTTGTGGGTGCATAAAAATTGTTTTCTATAAAATATTCCCTTTCATTTTCAAACGGTCCTTATATTCATTCCTAATTTATTTGAAACCAATGAATTATTTTTGTAAACAAGATATTTTTATAATTTTTTTAACACCATTCATAAAGGATAGTTTATATCGTATTATATTAAATAAAATTTTTATAATATATTATTGTTCGGTAACACTCGGTCTTCCTTGTAACTCAAGACATTAAAGAAACTTATTGTTTCCTTTACCGCACGCTATCTAAGTATCATGTGAATTTATTTATAGATAATTTATTAAATTTATTTTAAATTGTAAATATATTATAAATTCTCAGGACGATATATTCTCATATGTGCTTGGTGTTGTGTGTCTTACACGCTATGAAATACAATGTTCTTATTATAGATTTTTGGGGCATTAAAAAAAGTAATCATAATTTAAAATATTTATCTACATCATGGTAAATGTTTTTTAATTTTTATGATATAAAATAATCATCTAAAATTATGAAACAACGATGACGCATTGATTGTTTAATTAATGGAAATATCAAATAAACAGTATTAAAAATATTAAAATAAATTTATTTTGAAATAATTAATGCCATACAAGAATTTCATGCATTACATTGTGATTTTATTGATGTGTTAGAAAACTTTTTTCATTTTATCTTGTGTTTATTATATTTCTAAAAATTCATGTAATAAATAGTCTCAAAATTAATGTTAATGATATCCTTAAAATAAATAATATTATAAGGACCCGGCCTTATAACCTTACATAATAATGAATTAAATGAATAATTCACATAAATGATCTTTTCAGGTTTACATTTTTAGATAATTAGGAAAAAACTATTACATATCAAAAGATTACAAATAGACACTTTTACTAAGTTTCCATAAAATAAAAATCTTAAAAAGAAACATGTCTTGTTCTATGTTTTAGATAGCATGTCTTTCCTTGATCCCATCCCTGACCCTATTCATCTTTAAGTCATGTGGAAAACAATTAAAAAACCTGGTATGAGCATAAAAAGCGCAGTAAAGGATACACAAAGAAGGAAAACTATTAGTTTTTCAAAACAACAAGTAAACCATGAATACTTTATCAAAGTAATACTTTTGACCTTTACGAAGTAGTAAATACTCATCACTGAATAAAAGATCACCACTAATCCTTTGTAACCAAAAGATTACCATAAACCCATATAAAGAACACATAACATGTAAGGGTAACTTGGGACATAAACATACTAAAATGGAATAACCATACGGTCTAATTCCACACATATCACAACATGGAATAGCCACACGGCCGACTTCCGTACCCAATGCATTGGAGGTTATAACGTAACCACCCATCCTAGTATTCACGGCACCACCAATAATATGGTTTATCACGTAACCACCCGTCAAATGTCTAAGTACCATTAAAAAATCATAATACATAAAACAAATATAATGGAATGAGAACATTTCCACATTTCAATCACAATACATCACTTAAATATATTGACATAACAAATCCATTATCAAAACCATTTTCAAAACCATTTAAAACATTTAATAAAGATATTTTTGAATCAAAGTGTCCCATACCACTTTGAAGATTTTAACATTTTAAACCATTAATATCCATATAAATAAATCCATAAAACCATTTTTAAAACATGGATATTAATGAGATGTGTTTATAAGAATAAATCATTAAAACATTTAAAATGATATTTTTGTTAAAGAGATTTTAACAAAATGAGAGACACTTGAATACAAATAATTGAGGAATAACATTTAATAAGAACTTTATAATATCATGAGAATAAATTTATTCATTATATTATATGATAAAAAAATTATATACACCATATAAGAGTGAATTCGTGCATAAAAACAATGAAGTCTCAATAGAAATGTAAAATGAGATGAAATCCCTTATAAAGAGGGTATCCTTAAATTAAGGATAAATCAATATCATAATTGTGTGTGAAAAATATAAATACCCCGAATATAAGTGGATATTAAGTGTGAAATAATCAGAGGTCATTCACACAAAATCATAGGATGACATATTCAATAACTACATGTTGAACCCAAAGAAATTGATATTGGGTTAAGAAGTTCCCTTGTAAAATTTCGACAGCCTAACGGTGTCACTTTAAAATTCAGAAAATGAGTTGATGAGACGAAAATGGCCTATCATCACTTGGAAATAAACTTTACATCAATAAGGATATATAAGAACATATCCCTACATAATAAGATGTAAATTAAAAGACATAAAAAAAGAAGGCTTTTAAAAAGAGGAGGGTGAAAGGTTCCCTTACCGATTTGGGTAACTTTTGAAATGTACACCCCATGAAGTACTATACAACATTGACGTAAATACCCATAAATGAATTTATATTACATAAAGAGTATAATAATGGGCATTACATACCCCACTCAAAGTAAATGGTGGCAAATGTAGTATAAATCTCCCGGGAATAAAAGTGAGATGAAAAATCCCTTATGAAAACTCAGCAGCCTAACGGTGCCACTTTAAACATCAAAAAATGGATTTATGAGATCAAATATTGTATCTCATAATATGAAAATAAAAACTACATTATTATGAATATAAAATAACATCCCCAAACATAAGAAAGATGAGCTTAAAAGAAATTTCATAAAAGAGAGTACTTAAAAAGAAAGAGAGAGGTATGATCCCTCACCTCAAGTCCGACTTGTCTTGTTCGTTTCTTTATATTCCTGAATAATAAACTAGAGTTAATTTATACTTGATTAAGAACCTTTTAATGTTCATTATTCCTTTTATATGACTTATTACCATGTTATTAACATTATGTAATTATTTAAGTTTATAATGGTCGTTTTGTTGATCATTGGTACTTGAGTCAAAAAAAATACATATAATTACAAGTTGTTCATGTGGTAAAATATCTATTATATCCTGAATTAAAATCATGATGTAGATATAATATATATAATATATATCTAGTATATACTTGAATTTTTAATATTACATAAAATTTAAAGTTAAGAAATGAAATGCATCATTCATGGAGACGGTAAGCCGTACGTACGTATGAACGCTACTTTAATTTGTATTTCATATTTAATGGAATTAAAACTAAATGAGATGTATATATATTATAATTCAGGTATAATATATATGTTATATAGGTCAGATAAGTTCATTAATTTAATTCTTTATACATTTCATGTATTGCATGAACGAGTCACATCACTTGAGGGGGCGGTAGTCCACACTTCCTTAAATGAAATAATCGCATTTGCACAACATGCAAAGCATAAAGGTGTGTTTTAAATTTAAAATACATAAGAATAGAGAAGAAATTAATATAAAATATATCATAAATAAATATAGTTCCATAATAATGTCCACCATGAGATGTGGTAAGAGAAGATAGAACAATCATCGTTTCGTGAGGTAGTAATTCGCTATCCAGGGAAAGAGTGTGTTCTTTAACCATTAGACAATGTTCTGTGTATGTTTAGCTCGAATACCTCTCATAAAAACATCCTAGTATACTTAATATACTATTATTGTTACAAAATAAATTAATAAAAAGAGTTTAGTGGGTTGGATAAGAAAAATAAAACAAAAGAACATAAGAGAGGACATTACCTTTAAATCGGGTAAATCCCATTGGTTTGAACCAAAAGGGTTTTATGAAGAGATTTTTGCATATGGTAAGGCTTCTAAGATGAATAGATGGATATGGAGAGATAAAATGAGCAGATTTTCGTTGAGCCAGATGCTTGAGAGGTGTGGGTAATGTGGTATAGGTGGGGGCCTTTTATAAGAGGGAGGAGGGGCACTCTTGAAAACTCTTGAAAAGTTACTTTATTATAAAATGATTTTTGGATATTAAAGGTCCCACAATTATATATTACGAGGATAAGGTTATAAGGTTTTGAAATCTACCCATCCAATAGGATTTTCACAAGTGTAAGTCTTATAATTTCACCTTATCTTCTCATTTTATTTAAATCGTTCATTAATGAGGTAATCACTGCATCATCATGGTGTCATAAATAAATTTATTTATTTAATATATAAAAATTATAAATAAAACTATCATGATGTAGGAAATGTTTTTATATTTTCAATAAATATTTATATTCAAAAATATGACTTGTATAACCCAATATAAAAATTGTTTTAGTAAAACAATACATGTTTGTGACATTTCTATTTTAACTTTAAATAAAAAGTTATTAATGTCATTTTCCAACCAAAGTGGCTCCATGGGGTCCCCAAGTTGACCCATGGATTTTCTTGGTCGGTCATAACTCATACAATAAGGGTAGGACATGTGTAAAGGACATTTAATGTTATTATAACATTATGTTTACCTTAAATTACACTTATTACCTTTAATCGTGATTAATAAAACGTAAAAATTACTATTCACCAAGCATTATTTTCATCCCCTTGAACCACATTTTACATCCTAATTTCAACCATGTATGTCAGATTTTTGAAATTCAAATCACATAGGTGGTAAAATTTCATTTAAACTAAAAATCAGTATTTTTAACTACCACTTAGTGGTTTCACTATTCATCAAAAATTGAAGTTTTTCAGAAAAATACCAAAAATTCACCCTAAGATATATTTGATATTCTGAATTAAAAAATGATGTCTATTTTACAAAATTCAAAACATATAAGTTGCATTAATTAATTTAATAATTAATTCACGCTGTCAAAACAAAGAGCATGTTTTTAAGAAACAAAATATATCAAAAGATTGACACTAGTTTAAGTCCAATTTCAAAGTGAAAATAACTCCAATGACCACCGTTGAAGTAATGGGTAAAATATTATCTAATTTCACATTAAAATAAATTCAAAAGATAATATAATCATATAAATAAATTAGATTAAAAGGAGGTTTTGAATTAAAATACGGCATTTTACACTATTCATTAAAAAATGAACTTTATCGGAAAAATACCAAAAATTTATACAAACTAAATTTTGATGTCCCGATTCTAAAAATAATTTTATTTTGTCAAATATAACATATAAAATTGTCAAAAAATTGGATTTAATAGGGGTTCTCCATCAAAAGGTGGTTAATCGACCTTTTAAAGAATATTTGAATATTTACGCTTAAAATTGGATTCATTCTCATTTTAACCATCTATCATTTATTTAATAAATCTAAAAATATTTGACAACATATATAATCAATTTTTAGTTAGATCTGTTCATTCCTGCCATTACATCGACTAGGAGTTTACTACCATTTACAATAATATTATTATGTTATTAGTGTGCATCATAAGATTTCAAAGAAACCCTTTGTTGCGTATTGGGTACGCCATCAAACATAGCATACCCTTTAAAGTAATATTAATATTATATTCACAAATATTAATAAATATGAAAAGGTAATATGATTTATTTACCTAGGGTGTTACATCCTTCCCCTCTTTTGGGAATTGTGTCCTCGCAATTTTAAAATTGGGCTTGGAAACTTCATTGAAAGCCCCACATCGAAAAAGGAGTCAGCAAAACTATCACTTTAAAAGAAAGAAAGAGAAGTAAAAAAGGTCACCCATGTTAACCCATACTAGGATTCCATATAGGAAAACATGGATATGGAATAAAAAAATAAAGGGTCATGTTCTGGTGGAGAGTGATAGAAAGCATGTTTAGGAGAAAGTTAACCACCAGAAAATCACAAAATTGTGATGGGTTAAACGGTATTTGATTCCCTAGTAGGAAATGTTAACAGACAAAATTTTTGTATTAAATTACTTTTAATTGAGTAATTTATTTTTGTGCTTAACTAAAACATAAGGAAACATACTTACTTGTCATGTTGACTTTCAACTTTTGCATGATTTCTTACACAAACTCATATTTTCTCCAAAAGACGAGTATTTAGGATAACTTGTTCACATTAAGTGAACTATAATAAACTTATAGAGATTAACCTAATCTGAAAAATTGAACTATATACTTCCCATGTCTTTAGACCAAAACCAAAACCAAAACCAAAAAGGTTAGTACAAGATCAGATAATACCCAAAAAGGATAATCCTTTATAAAAAAATTCTATTCTTAATCTCCAAAATTTTTCAAACAATACCCAAAGTTCAAAAAGACCATTCAATAAACAAATGTCCATAAAATTATTCAAAGTAATCAAAACTAAGATTGAAACCCAAATCTCTGAAGGATTTAATCACATAGTCTTCCAAGATAAACCTTAACATTTATCTCCAATCATTAGTTACTCTTAAAGTATCATACTGAAAAGTAATTAACCTAATAACATATCCTCCATGATAGGTTAATAATAGCCATATATAACCCAAAATCAACTTATTATAGATTCAAAATATCATATAACTAAAAATAATTAGTCAAAATAACCAGGGACTTCACGTAGTCCAGTGGTAGGCGATAAATATCAGTCACACTTTGGTTCGGAGTTCGATTCCCGTAGCTTTGTCTGACGCGACAGGTTTTCACATGGTCTACGTGTTGTCCTTTTTCCAAAACCACATAATTCTTATAACATTCCCCAAAAAGCGATAAAATCTTCAAAAATAACCATAACATAATTTAACATCTTGTTTATCTCATGTCGTTCATATTCCATCATAACATATAGTAACACATAATTACCTCAAAAGTAAGGATCATATAAACCCTAATGGTTACCTTTATAATTATTACCTGAAATTCCACATAGAGTTGGTCATCTCGTATATGATACATTAGATAACTCACCAAGGATCAAGTGGTTAATCATAACTCATGATAGTTTGTTTAGAATAACCACGAGATTTCTCATTGAATCCCCCATTTCATCCAGTATCTTAATCAGAAAACCACAACAGTTTCCTTCAAACCCATTTTATCTTTGGTGCCTGCTAGATCCATCCATTTACTAAAACCAAAAAAGTCAGTGTGGGTATATCAACAAAATCATCATGTACTAAATAGGAAGATAAAAACTAAGATACAATTATCCAAGTTATCCCAAACTCATTCCAACTTTCATAAATAACAATGACTCTATCTAATATAATACCCATTGTGGTAATACAAAACCTGTCACTTATGCTTAAACAACACACTAACCTCTAAAGTTATCTAAACTGACCTATGATACCAACTATAAGGACCCGGCCTTATAACCTTACATAATCATGAATTAAATGAATAATTCACATAGAGGATCTTTTCAGGTTTAGAGTTTTAGAGAATTAGGACATAACTAGTACATCTAAAAAGATTACAAAAAGACACTTCAACTAAGTTTCCATAAGATAAAAACTCTTAAAATGAAACATGTATAGTTCCATGTTTTAGATAACATGTCTTTCCTTGATCCCATCCTTGGCCATATTCATCTTTAAGTCCGGTGGAAAGCATTTTAAACACTTTGGATGAGCATAATAATCCCAATAAAAGATACACAAAGAAGGAAAAGAGTTAGTTTTTAAAAACAAAAAGTAAACCATGAATAAGTTATCAAAGTAATACTTTTTACCTTTACAAAGTAGTAAATATTCTTCACTGAATAAAAGATCACCACTTATCCTTTGTAACAAAAAGACTACCATAAACCCATATAAAGAACACATAACATATAAGGGTAACATGGGACATAAACATACTTAAATGGAATAACCATATGGTCAACTTCCACACATATCACTACATGGAATAGCCATACGGCCGACTTCCATACCCAATGCATTGGAGGTTATAATGTAACCACCCATCCTGGTATTCACGGCACCACCCGTCATACATTTTATCACGTTACCACCCTTCAAATGTCCAAGTACCAATACAAAATCATAATAAATAAAACAAATATAATGGAATTAAAACATTTCCACATTTCAATCACAATATATCACTTAAATATATTGACATAACAAATCCATTATCAAAACCATTTCCAAAACAATTTAAAACATTTAATAAAGGGATTTTTTAATCAAAGTGTCACATACCACTTTGAAGATTTTAACATTTTAAACCATTAATATCCATATAAATAAATCCTTAAAACCATTTTGAAAAAATGGATATTAATTAGAAATGTTTATAAGAATAAATCATTAAAACGTTTAAAATGATATTTTAGTAAAATAGTTTTTAACAAAATGAGAGACACTTGAATACAAATAATTGAGGAATAACATTTAATCTAAAGTTTATAATATCATGAGAATAAAGGTATTCATGATATACTATTCCAAAGGACAGTATATACACCATATAAGAGTGAATTGGTGCATAACAACAATGAAGTCTCAATAGAAATTTAAAATGAGATGAAATCCCTTATAAAGAAGGTATCCTTAAATTAAGGATAAATCAATCTCATAATTATGTGTGAAAATATAAATACACCGAATATAAGTGGATATTAAGTGTAAAAAAATCATATTCATTCACACATATTAATAGGATGACATATTCAATAACTATATGTTGAACCCAAAGAAATCGATATTGGGTTAAGAAGTTCCCTTGTAAAATTTCGACAGCCTAACGGCATCACTTTAAAATTCAGAAAATGAGTTGATGAGACAAAAATGGTATCTCATCACTTGGAAATAAATTTTACCTCAATAAGGATTTTTAATAACATATCCCTACAAAATAATATGTAAATTAATAGACATAACAAAAGAAGCCTTTTAAAAAGAGGAGGGTGAACGGTTCCCTTACCGATTTGGGTAACTTTTGAAATGTACACCCCATGAAAGAAGTACTATACAACATTGGTGTAAATACTCATAAACGAAATTATAGTACAAAAATAGTAGAATAATGATCATTACATACACCACTCAAAGGAAATGGTGGAAAATGTAGCATAAATATCACGGGAATAAAAGTGAGATGAAAAATACCTTATGAAAACTCAGCAGCCTAACGGCGCCACTTAAAACTTCAAAAAATGGATTTATGAGATCAAATAGGGTCTCTAATTATATGAAAATAAAATTTACAGTATAAAGAATATAAAATAATATCCCCAAAATTAATAATGTTTATCTTAAAAGAAATATCATTATAGAGAATACATAAAAAGAAAGAGAGAGGTAGGATCCCTTACCTCAAGTCCGACTTGTCTTTTTCTTTTCTTTATATTCCTGAATAATAAAGTATAGTTAATTTATACTTGATTAAGAACATTTTTCAAGTTAATTATTCCTTTTATATCAATTATTACCATGTTATGAACATTATGTAATTATTTATGTTTATAACGGTCGTTTTGTCAATCATTGGTACTTGAGTAAAATGAAATAAACTTCTTATAATTACAAGTTATTCATGTGGTAAAATATATATTATATAATGAATTATATTCATGATGTAGATATCATATATATCATATATATCCAGAAAATAATTTCATTTATAATATTACATAACATTAAAGTTAAGAAATGAAATGCACTGCTCAGGGAGACGATAAGCCGTACATATGCTTGAATGCTACTTTCATTTCTATTTTATATTTAATGGAGTTAAAACTAATTGATATGTATATATATTATAATTATATTATAATATATATGTTATTTAGGTCACATAAGTTCATTACTTTCATTATTTATACATTCCATGTATTGCATGGACGAGTCACATCACTTGAGGGGGCGGTAGTCCACACTTCCTCAAATGAAATTATCGCATTTTCACAACATGCAAAGCATAAAGGAGTGTTTTAAATGTAAAATACAGAAGCATAGAGAGGAAATTAATATAATATATATAATAAATAAATATAGTTCTATCATAATGGCCCCCATGAGAGGTGGTAGGAGAAGATGGAACAATCATCGTTTTGTGAGGCAATAATTCGCCATCCACGGAAACAATATGTTCTTTAACCATTAGATGGAGGTGTGTGTAAGTGTAGCTTGAATAATTCTCATAAAAAAATCCTATTATATTGAACATACTGGTGTTGTTACAAAATAAATGAATAAAAAGAGTTTAGGGGGTTGGAGAAGCAAAATAAAACAAAAGAACATAAGACATGACATTACCTTTAAATCGGGTAACTCCCTTTGGTTTAAACCAAAAGGGTTTCTTAAAGATATTTATGCCTAAGGTAAGACTTATAGGATGAATAGAGGGATGTGGAGTTATAAAATGAGCATATTTTGGTCGATCCAAAGGCTTGAGAGGTGTGGGTAATGGGGTAGAGGTGGGGGCCTTTTATAAGAGGGAGGAGGGGCACTCTTGGAAAGTCTTGAAAAGTTACTTTATTATAAAATGCGTTTTGGATATTAATGGTCCAAAAAATATATATTTCTAGGATAAGTTGATAAGGGTTTGAAATCTACCCATCCAATAGGTTTTTGACAAGTTTATGTCTTAGATTTTACCTTATCTTCTCATTTTATTTAAATCGTTTTTTAATGAGGTAATCATTGCATCATCATGGTGTCATAAATAAATTTATTTATTTAATGTCTAAAAATTATAAAAAAACTATCATGATGTAGGAAATATTTTTATATTTCCAATTAATATTTATTGTCAAAAAGATTACTAGTATAACCCCATGTAAAAATTATTTTAGTAAAACAATACATGTTTGTTACATTTTTATTTTAACTTTAAATAAAAAGTTATAAATGTCATTTTCCTACCAAAGTGGATACATGGGGTCCTGAAGTTGACCCATGGATTTTCTTGGTCTTCCATGACTCATCCAATAAGGTTAGGACATGTTTCAAGGTCATTTCATATTATTATAACATTATCTTTACCTTAAATTACACTAATCACCTTTAATCGCGATTAATAAAACTTAAAAGTTACTATTCACCAAAAATTATTTGCATCCCATTGAACTACATTTTAAATATTAATGACAACAATGTATGTCAGATTTTTGAAATTGAAATCACAGAGGTGGTAAATTTTCATTTAAACCAAAAATTAGTTTTTTTAACTACCACTTAGTGGTTTCATTATTCATCAAAAATTGAAGTTTTTCCAAAAAATACCAAAAATTCACCCTAAGTTATATTTGATATTCCGAATTCAAAAATGATGTCTATTTTAAAAAATTCAAAACATATAAGTTGCATTAATTAATTTAATAATTAATTCACACTGTCAAAACAAATAGCGTGTTTTTAAGAAAAAAAATATATTAAAGGATTGACACTAGTTTAAGTCCAATTTCAAAGTGAAATTAATTCCAATGACCACCATTGAATTAAATGGTAAAAATAGAATATAATTTCACATTAAAACCAATCCAAAAGATAATATAATCATATAAATAAATTATATTAAAAGGTGGTTTTGAATTAAAATACAGCATTTTACACTATTCATTAAAAAATGAACTTTATCAGAAAAGTACCAAAAATGTATACAAAGTAAATTTTGATGCCCCGATTCTAAAAAGAATTTTTTTTGTCAAATATAACAAATAAAATTGTCAAAAAAGTGGATTTAAATGGGGTTCGCCATCAAAAAGTAGTTAATCAACCTTTCAATGAATATTAGAATATTTAGGCTTAAAAGTGGATTCATTCGCATTTTAACCATCTAACATTTATTGAATAAATGTAAAAATATTTGACAACCATATATAATAACTTTTTAGTTAGTTCTGTTCTTTCTCACCATTACATCGACTATGAGTTTACTACCATTTACAATAATATTATTATGTTATTAGTGTGCATTGTAAGATTTCAAAGAAACTCGTTGTTGCGTATTGGGTACGCCATCGAACATAACATCCCCTTTAAATTAATATTAATATTCTATTCACAAATATTAATAAATATGAAAAAGTAATTTTATTTATTTACCTGGGGTGTTACAAATATTTTATTAAGTGATATAAAATTCATAATAATATAATATTCATCAGAATAACTAGTATAATGTTTAAAATGTCATAAAAGATCCATTTATTCTTAATTTTTCAATTTATATTTACTATATTAACCCTTAATGAGTAAAAATCTAAGCTGTCACGGTATGAGTTAAAGGGTAAAATAAAGGTTAAATCCCAAAGATAAGGATTAAAAAATTGTCAAAACCAGCCTAAATTTTATTTTATGTTTTATTTCAACCAATAATCATATTATATTATAAATTAATGAGTTATTTTCCATTTGGAATAGAAAATAAATTTATATTAATTTCATATTTTGAAGAATTCTAAGAGTACTCCTCCCCTCTCTTATAAAGAGAACCACTTATTCTCTTTTATTGATTCTTAAAAACCTATCTTTGTAATGAACCAATGTTTTATCAAGGTAAATTTCATTCTTATAATCATGTCACATAAATTCGTATTTGGAAACACAATGCCACATCATGATATAAAATATCATGTTACTTTTAAAGTATATCTGTTAAACATAATTTTGTCACTTCTATGATTTGAATTTCAAAAATCTGACATACTCAGTTGCGATGAGTAAGATGTTTGGAGTCTAATAGGAAAAACATATTTTTTGGTGAATAGTAACATACCCTTATGAATAGTAATTTTCCCTTATCAATAGAAATATGAACCTTATAAATAGTAAGTTGGCCAAGAGAATAACAACCTTTCCAATAAAAAATTAAATTACACATATTTAGAAAATTATTTTCATAAATTTGAATTCATTTTTGAATTCTATACATCAAAAAATTGTTAGGGTGATTTTTTTAGATTTTTCTGAAATGCTTTAATTTTTGGTGACTAGTAATATTAAATAATTTACAAAATAGGTTAAATATATGAATTTTTTCATCATGATTGAGTCATGGATGATGTAAATGGAAATGTTTTAGAACCCACATTCCCTATTTACTATATTTAGATATGTAATAATAACTATTACTTTTCTTGATGGAAAATTAAAAAACTAATGAATTGAATATTTAGAAAACACCTCTCCCCACCACTATAAATACCACCCCTCACAATATCATTTCTCACACCTCTCAATATTCAATACTTGTCCAAATTCTATCCAAATATCTTCCCTATCCCCTATCCAACATCCATGATCTCTTGGTATCATTAGAATACCAAGCCTAGATTCCCTAATGAGGATCTTAAGAGGATAATTCAAGAGGTAATTCCTCTCTCTCTCTCTCTTTTCTTTCAATTTCCTTTCAAATTTCATTTCATTTCTTCTATTATAGTCAAACTATCTTATACAAATGTCCTGATAAGACTATTATGATTTATATACAAGTATTATATCATTTTAATGAAATATTATTTATTAAACTCTTACCTCTCTCTCCATTGTTAAAAAATAAAATCATCTCCTGTGATGTGTTAATTTACATACATCATGAGCGATGCACTTTTTTTCTTTCAAATACTTCAAGGATTTGAATAAAACCATTAAATTATTTAAAAATGATTTTAATATGTATTATTTATCCCCGTTTATGTTATGTAAAAAACTATGGTACATAATATTAAATGATAAAGCAAAACATGTTTGTTGAGATCCAAAAACCGACTAAATTAACCTAAAATGATAATCATTAAATTTTATCTAAAGATTCATCCTAATGTTATAAAACCAAATACCTTATAAGATCATTTAAACTCATGTAATATCATTTATACCATTTAATATAAATTTGTGATTTTTATCCATTTACTAAACAAATTTCCATTCCTATATACAGGTGAACTGTTCTTGAAAACTAAAAAAATGAACACTACTGAACAATGAAATTAAATCTATAACTCATAAAAAATACAGTAAAAGAACATAATAAAACCATAATTAACCATGTTAATGTGTAAAAGGTTCTATAATTCTTAATTAATGAATCTAATGTCATTATATAGGACTTTAACATGAAGAAAGTGTTCAGGTACAAGGTAAGGGGAATTCTCAAACCTAACATGCCTTCTTCAAGTTTTCTATATTTCACATCATTTTCAGTATATTTATTCCTTAAAAATAATTTCCTTATCATTATATTAACTTTTATGGTACAAAATTTTTTCCATACGAGTTTATGTTAAACACAATGTTTTCCATAATAACTCTTCTTTCAAAAATGCACTTTTTACTTCTCACTCAAGGTTGTTGGTTCTTGTATCACGTATGTTATTCCATATTTTATTTGGGAACCCAATGTTAATGAATGTATGATTAATGAAATGAAACCCATTCCTTTTCATGGGTTATTTATTTCCAAGACAGATATACATTCTATGTGTCATGCATGATAATGTAATGTTATAAAGTAGCGTGTGCGTCCAGAATTATATAGCGTAATATTGATGTTATGATGTGATTTGTTCACCTTGAATTATAAAATGATATAATGAATTGGGTAATTTGATTCATATCATGATTTAATATGAAATATTAATGAACATGATTCTATATTTGTTCACAACTATGTGTGTTAGTTAACCACTATATCATAAGGGTTCATTTTTATGCATTGCCACATTTCAAGCCTTTTATTAATTCTTCTTATCATGTTTATGATCCAATGCATATGTTAGGATGATAATTATTATGATCACCCATTTTGTATTGTCTCGTGTTATTATCCTCTTAATTTTATTTTATCTCACCCATTTTATGATGTATATTCTCATGTGACTACTTGTACAAAGGAGAAATCAAGGGCCAGTAAGAAGCTATAGATGAAGGAATTACATAAATGTTTATGTTTATGTTGTAAAATTTATGTATGGTCCTAATTTTTCAAATAAATTAAACCATTTGATCCTCTTTATGTAATGCTTTTATGATTTAATAATATTTAAAAAAAATTAGGGTCTCTATATTTGGTATCAGTGGAACGGTTTAGTTAATTTTGGAATTAGAATTAGAGAACATTAGTGAAAAACTTGGGTATTAGACTAAGTATATGTTATCACAAAAGAATATTTTATAAACATAGGGATCCTAAATTATATATTTTTAGTGTTAATTTCACAAATGACTAAATTATTTTTCATGACTTATTGAATTATTTTTTTTTTCTAACCTTTTTCTATTTTAGAAAATGGTGGGAACCAGGAGAAACCGGGAAAACAACCCATGTGAGGGACAATACATCAATTTTCCGAACAACATCCCCAATACATTGAGAGGTGTAATTGTAAACATCATGGTGATTCTTACCTAGTTGTCTTAGGAAATGATTAATAACCTGAATAATTTGGAATGTCCTCCTTCA
Source organism: Viscum album (assembly GCA_963277665.1). Classification (NCBI taxonomy): domain Eukaryota; kingdom Viridiplantae; phylum Streptophyta; class Magnoliopsida; order Santalales; family Viscaceae; genus Viscum; species Viscum album. The sequence goes on from OY728129.1 coordinate 394,252,579, forward strand.
CCTAAGAGGGAGTAAATGGATGTCGTGTTTTTTATGAGGAAATGACCACCAACATTTATTGGATCTTCTGATCCACATATTTAGGAATAGTGGGTAAAATAAATGGAGAATATTTTTTTGTGATTCACTATTTTGGGATAGAGAAGGTTGTGCTCGATATTTATCGTCTCGATGGAGGGGCCGACCAATGGGGGGATTTGATTAAGAACAGCAAGCTGAGAGACTAAATTGAAGATATAGAGTGGGAAGAATTTAAGATAATTTTTCTTAACAAGTATTTCCCAAGAACTCCTCGTACGAATATGGAGAGAGAATTAATTGAGATAAATAAAAAGAATAGATAATCTTTTAGGTCCTTTTAAGAAAATATCAAAAGGATTTCAAGGTAATCTTTAGGATTTTTTATCAATAATGATAGTAAAATTGGAAGATTCTTCAATGGATTAAACTCACCCCATCAAAATCCTCTTGTAATTCGAGACTTTGGGAGTTTTTAAGAGGTTGTTTGATGTGATCTAAAAGTATAGATTGATTCTTGTTAATTGTCTAATGGATATGGTGATATGAAATAAAATATGGAGTTTCATGCCAGAGGATCTAATGATAATGGTGGAATGAAAACTCAACCACCCACATGTCAATAATGTGGAAAGAAGAATCATGGGAACTGTGAGATGGGGAAATTATTCAAGTGTGGTAGATAAGGCCACAAATTTTAGGAGTTTCTAAAATACATGAGAAGGCAGGAGAATTTGGTGAAGGATAAGAGAGCACCACCTACAGTCCAATGCAAAAACTGTAGAGAACAAGAGAACTATTCATGCCAATGCACTAACCATCCACTTCTCAAGGGTAATCTACATCATCATCCACCAAATACAAATGAGAAATTTAAGGATTATTCCATCACTACTATGGAATTTGAGAAAGAAAATGAAGTCATAAATGGAACACTTCCTATTAAATGAATAATAGAAAAATTATTATTTTATTTTTGTTCTGCACATTCTATTTTATCTCTCAAGTTTTCTAGAACTATTGAATTAAATCCCCAAAAGAAGGTGAATATAGTAAAGGATGGGAAGATTCCAAAGTTCCATATCAATGATAATGTTGTGATTAATTTTGGAATGTGTCTTTACGTGCCTTCATCTCTTGTGATAAATATGGAGAAATTTGATAATGTACAAAGCTCACCTTTCTCGATCCATCCTAGTAGCACAAAGATGTATCGTGATCTCTAAGAACAATTTGGGTGGGACAACATGATGAAAGATATTGAGAAATATATCCCAATGTGGTTTATCTATAATCATGTTAAATCAGAGAGATAAATGTCCAAAGAGATGAGGAACAATTTCCTATACCCATGTGAAATGGGAAAATGTCACTATAGACATTTTCATGGGTCTCCCAAAAATAGCCAAGGTAAATAATACGATATGGGTTGTGGTGGACAGACTCACCAAGACTGCCTACATTATCATTTTTCAAGATTATCTCTTTCGTGATAACATAAAATGATATATATCAATGAAGTGGTGAGACTACATGGGGTTCCACTCTCGACTGATTTTGATCATGATCTAAGGTTCACATATAAATTCTAGAGGATAATCCAACATTCCTTTAGTACTGAATTGAATTTCATTACTTCCTATCACCCCCAAAATGATGGCCAATCTGAAATAACTATTCATATGCTTGAAGATATAATAAGACCCTGGTTACTATAATTCAATGGTGGATGATATTAGTTTCTCTAATAGGTTGAGTTCTCATACAAAAATAACTTCCACTAATGTATTTATGTGGCTCTGTATGAAGCTCTGTTTGAAAAGCAATGTAGAACTCCAACCTATTGGGATGGAGTTGGAGAAAGAAAGATACTTGGATTTGATATTTTTCAAGAGATGACCGAGAAGTTTCAAGCAATCCAACAACATATCAAAGCATCTTAGATTTAGAAAAATAGAGTTGATAACAACCATCAAAGGGAATTGTAGTTTGATGATGGAGATAATATATTCCTCTGGATATCACCATGGAAGATAGTTATGCGGTTAAGAAAGAATGGGAAGCTAAGACCAAGTTACATTGGCCCCTTTTAGATCCTTAACTACATGTGAACCATGGAATATTAGATTTCACTTCCACCAAATTTGGATCAGGTTCATGATGTGAATCATGTATCACTCTTGAAGAAGTACATACTATATCCCTCACATGTACTGAAATCATAGGTGGTATAACTTCAAGATGATCTCTTTGATGAGGAGTAGCCATTAAATATTCTAGACTAGGGAGATAATGTTCTACACAGCAAGGTAACCTACTTTTTCCATGTTTTTTGGAGGAACCATAAGTAATAAGAGGCAACTTGGGGAATAGAGGAGGTGATGAAGGAGAATTACCCAGACCTTTTAATGTGAAACGAATTTTTGAGGGTGTAATTTCAAAAGGGCAGAAGAATGTAACAACCCAATATTTTATCAATGAAAATTATCTTCTTATAATAATGTCACATTAAACCACATTAGGAAACACAATTCCACATCATGCAAAAAATACCATGTGACTTTTATATACTAGTCATTAAACATAATTGTTCGACTTCTGTTATTTTAATTTCAAAACTCATGCATACACGGTTGCGATCAGTAAGATTTTTGGAGTCCGATAAGGAAAACATAAATTTTTTTGTGAATAGTAATGTACCGTTACGAATTGTAATGTTACCCTTATGAATATTTATATTACCCTTATAAGTAGTAAATTGGCCATGTGAATAGTAACCTTGTTGATGATAGTATAAATAAAATTCATCCATACTATAAGTGACAATATGTTATAAATAAATTATAGTGTTGGTGTTTTTGTAAGTCATGAATATTTAGTTATTAATTTAATAATTTAAAAGAAAATTTATTTTCATCAAATTTATTTATAAACAATTATTTTGAAGACTTATTATTATATAATAATTTTAGGAGGCCTTAATTAATTTTTCATAGTGTTAGAAAATTATTTTTAATTTTAAATGTTGTATCTTTCAAGTATATTATGATTTTAATTAAAAATTAAATTTATCATATATATAAAATTATTTTCATAAAATGGAGTTAATTTTTTAATTCTACACAAAAAAAATGGTTAGGTTGATGTTTTTAGATTTTTCTTAAATGCTTTTATTTTTATTGAATAGTGAAATTCAATAATTTACAAAATATGCTAAATAAATGAATTTATGTATCATGCTTGAGTCATGGATGGTATAAATAGGCATTCTTTAGAACTCACATTCCCTATATATATTATTCATTCATTTAATCATCACTATTTATTTTATTTAGGGAAATTAATAAACTGGTGAAATAAATATTGAGAAAACACCCCTCCCCTCCACTATAAATACCACCCCTCACAACCTTATTTCCTCAAACCTATCAAGCTTCCATACTTGTCCAAATTATGGATAAAAAACTTCCCTAGACCCTACCCCACATCCATGATCTCATCTTCTCATAAAAATCTGATTCCTATGTGCATCGAGGAGGATCTCAAGTGGAGAATTAAGGAGATAATTCATCTCTCTCTTTTCTTTCAATTTCCTTTCAAATTTCATTTATTTTATTCTATTATCCTAAAATTATATTATCATAATGACATGATGACTCCATTATTTTTGATATAAGGGTATTATATCATTTTAATAGAATATTATTCATTAAATTCTTCCCTCAATCTCCTTTGTTAAAAAAATGAAATCGTCTCACATGATGTGTTAATTTACCAACATTGTGGGCGATGCACATCTATTTTCCTTAAAAACCTCCAAGGATGTCAATAAATAATTAAATGGTTGAAAAATATTTTAATATTTATGTTATAATCCCTTTTATGTTTTGGAAACAATATTTATACATAATACGTAATGATAAAACAAAACAAGTTCACTGTGATCAAAAACCAACTAAATTAACCTAAAATAATCATCATTAAATTTTATAAAATGATTCATCATCATGGAATATAACTTGATTAATTATAAGAACATTTAAACTCAACTAAGATCATTAATAACATTTAATATAAATTCTGGATGTTTAGCCATATTCTACATGAACATTCATTCATGTTTACAAGTGAACCATTCAAGAAAACTAAGAAAACGAACACACCTGAAGAATGAAATTAACTCTATAACTCATACAATGGACCATAAAGGCACTTAATAAAACCACAATTAATAATTTTCATGTATAAAAGGTTATTTAGTTGTTAATTAATGAATCTAATGTCATTATAAAGAGAATTAATTTGAATAAATCGTTTGGATACAAGGTAAAGGGTATTCTCGAACCCAACTATCATTCTATGGGTTTTCCATCTTTCACTCCATTTCCAATATGGTTATTCATTTAAAATACTTTCTTTATAATTATCTTACCTTTTCAGGGATATAAATGTTTCCACTGTAATTTATTACAAACATAATGTTTTCCAAAATAACCCTTATTTCAAAAACACACTTGTTACTTCTCACTCAAGAATTATGGTTCTTGTATCAAGTATGTTATTCCCTCTTTCATTTGGGAACCCAAGTTTTATGAATTTAGGATTTATGAATTGAAACCCATTCCTTTACATGGATTATTTATGTCCAAAATTGATATATATTCAATGTGGAATGCATGATAATGTAATGTTATGATGTGATAGGTGCACCTAGAATTATATAGCACAATGTTGATGTTATGATGTGAAGGGTGTGCCCAAAATTATATAGTGCTCCAATACATTGGGTAATGTCATGAATCTCATTATTTAAAGTGAAATATAAGTTATAATTATTCTATATTTGTTCAAAACTATGTGTGTTAGTTAACCACTAAGACATAAGGTTTCATTTTTATACATTTCCTCTTTTCAAGCACTTTATTAATTCTTCCTATCGTGTTTATAATCCCATATCGATGTTATGATGATAATGATTATTATCACCCCATGTTGTATTGTCACATGTTTGTATCCTCTTACAATGATTTTATCTCACCCCCTTTTTATATATATCCTCGGGTGACTACTTGTAATAAGCATAATTCAAGGGCAAATAAGAAACTAGAGTATAAGGAATTAAATAAATGTTTATGTTTATGTTGTAAATGTTATATATAGTCTTGTTTTTTCCAAGACACTAAACCTTTGGATCCTATTTTTGTAATGATTTTATGATGTAATAGTAATGTAATAAAAAGTAGTGTTTCAATAATTTTTCAGCCAATATATTAAATTATAACTTCTTAGAATCCCTACACACATTCTAGTAATTTTAGTATAGGAATAACACCATAACATGTGACCTTAAGGTGTTAAGAAAAAGAGGTAGTCTGAGAGAGAAGTATCATTTTTAGACAAGTATTTCCATTTTACTTCTTCATCAACATATTTAAAATATTATTCAACCATGATTTATAGTAAATCCAGTATCCTCAATATACTTCGATGTTATTATGTTAATATCACCATCTAAATCCATCTTCACTTCCATCAAATGGGAATATAATTAAGTGTTCATGTATATGATAGACAACCACCTCATAAAGTGATATATTTCATTTTCCATAACTATCTATCAAGACTATTTATAATGATGTAATTAACGTTTATGTATTTTATTCATGACATATTTATCATTATGATAAAATAATATATCATTTATGTTCTCAACATTACCTGAACATAAAAATTATAATGGTGTTTGTGTGTATGTGTGAACTATCACCTCCACCAAGGGATGTGATTCTTTTTTCATCACCACATAACATGGATAATATATATAAGTATATTTAAATTATTAATATGGTATTAATCATATTTTTTAATTATGAAAATATAAAATGACATTTACCTTCTATCCATAATTATCATTGAAAAATGAAAATGTTACTCATCCGTACGTTCCACCTACAGTCTACATTATTTTAACAAAGTTAGTTTTTCATAACCATATGTAATTGTTTGATTTAAAATTATAAATGTTTTATAAAAATGATAATAATGTCATGAATATTATTTTAATGCCCCAACCCCAGATTCCCATAGTCGGTCATTGTTAAATGATATTTGTATTATTACAAGGAATATAATCTTGAATGACCATTTAGTTTAACAGTATTGGAAATCCATATTACATATATGATACCCATAATACATTGGGAAAACAAAATAAAACATTCTACATAATAACTTAAATAAACTACATCCATTAATTATTATTCAAATATCTCTTCTTCATAACTCTCGAAAAAAAACATAGCATGGGTGAGCTCAAATGCTCATTAAGGGTAAGCAATGCGGAAAAAATAATGAATCAATTGGAATAAATTTACATTGAAAGGTGAATAACTAATAACACATGCCATTAAAATAAATAGATAATGCAATATAAATATGTAAAGTTAGGAAACTGAAACATATACCATTTAATCAATGGATTGAAAATGAAATCCATCCATAGATATATCGATGAAAAATCTCATGGATGAATAATAACTTGAAATAAATGAGGGTAATTATTAATTATTGGACACCATGTTTCCTAAATACACGGTACCTTTACTATCAAGACCTTTCAAAAGATGATTTACAAAATGTAGTGTAAAAACCCATCTGATTGTCCAAATGATTAATCTCATCAGACTATCGATGAATCAAGGGGTTATCAATAACTAGGACCTATCTGTATCATACCAATCCAAAACATTTATCAAATTCATGAACAATGTTACATAAAATATAACATTCATATTGAATATAAGATATGTATTTATCAATAATACCTTATAGAAGGATAATTAACAACAAGGTTTGTTGACATTAAAATAATCTTGAGGGAAAATAATATTTAAACATTCCAATGTAGTCACATACAACATTGACACATTTAAATAATAGTTAATCATGAATTAAATGAAAATTATAAAATTATGAGAATATTAGATTCCTTGTATAACTTTTCAAAGGGAATTATATACAAAAAATAAGAGTGAATTGGTTCTTTACAAACATAATTCTCAATGGTATGTAAGTTGAGATGAAATCCCTTACCTTATCCTTCATTTTTGGTTGTGTGGTCCTTATCCTCGTGTATAGTTGTTTAAAATATGTTACTAAAGAATAACATAACAACAATAATATTTATAATACCATATATTAACTTATTACAATATTTTATTACCCATCTGTTAACACTTTTCCATTATTTTACATATTTCACGTGTTAATTACCTTGTTTTCTCAATTGCATTTTGACTTGTTATTTGGTGTTCTAATTAAATATATAATGGTTTCATCATATCTATAATGTAAAACATGACTAAATTATATTATATATTTATAACATATGTATTTAGAGTAGCCAATAATATTTGGAGATTAGAAATGAAGTGCATTGTTCATTGATATGGTAGGTCGTACGTACGCTTGAATGCTACTTTCATTTCATTACAATATTAAAAGAATTAAATCTAAATGATAAATATTTATATTATAAATATATTATCATATTTATATTATATTTTTTACATAGTTATACTAACACTATCTATTATATGTTCCATGTAGGGAATGAATGAGGCATATCTCTTTGATGGGGCGGTGGTCCACACTTCCTCAAATTAAATTATCATGTTTACACAACTTGGATAGTTTAAATGTATGTTAAAAATAAAAATTAAAGAATAATAAGACATAATAAATAACATATATATATTATATAAATATATTTTCCATAATAATTTCCACTCTGATGTGTGGGAGGGAAAAATTGAACAATCATCATTTTGTGACGTTGTATTTCGTTATACACAGAAACAGTTCGTTACCCATTAGATGGAGGTGTGTGTAACTATAGTTTGAAACCTTATCATAAAAAATCCTATTATATTGAGTAAAAGTTTTTATTTAATATTAGAATAAGAATATTATTGGTAGTTGATTATGGAAATGAAATTAGAAAGGAAGATAGAAGGTCTTACCTCTTAACCAGGTAACTTCTTTGGGTTTATACCAAAAGGATTTCTTGGAAATATTTCTTCCAAAATGGATGAATCTAGGTAGAATTTAGGGTTATAGGTTGTATCTTTTGTGAGGTCTTGTCTAGAGATAGATGGATTTATAGATGTTAGTAATAGGGATAGGTGGTGTCCTTTAATAGAGAAGGAGGAGTGGCACTTTTGTAAATAGTAAATAGTATTCAACAATGGGTAGTCTATCTTACCTAAAGATCCTCCAAAATGGAAAAATAATGGATTAAAGGAGAATAATGGTATATAAAAACCACATCCAAAAAAAATATGTGCATTTTAATAATTTTATTTCTTAACTACTATGATTCCCCAATTTTATCATTTTGGTTTTTATTAAGGCAACTAGTTTCTTAATCTAATTAAGTTAACCATTAATATTGAATTAAACTTAGATTTATTAAAAAATATAGATCCAATAAATTATTATTATGATATCTAATTTATAAAATAAAATTCCCATGTGTTTTGGAAATTAATATTAAAACAACTGCATGCAATGCACTAAAACGCTTCTTTAACCCAGACCATGTTAACAACATATTTACATAATATGGGTCAATATGTTATTTATAAAAGATTAATTATTAAATTAATATAAAATAATAAATATAAATTAACACTTATAGGTCACTTGTCAGAATATATGGTTTTTTTAATTTTAAATATTTTTATATGATTTATTTATATTAAAATAACAATAATGTCAATTTTGACATTATTTATTTGCTGTTAATTTTAAAATATCAATATTTTATTTTATTTCAAATATATTATGTTTACAAGAGTTTAACATGACATATTAATCTATGAAAATAAAAAAATACAATAATTCAATCAATTATCTTCACAGTTAATATTTATAGTATCATTTATTTTAGTTATTTTTTAACTAAATAATCACATCATTGACATTTCGTAAGAATTCTAAGTAACTAAATCATCTATAAAAATTATTGATAAATTATTATGATAAAATTAAACTATTTATCATAGAAACTATATGTATAAACGAAAATATGATGTTTTTTAAATATATCAAAATTTAGTAAATTTTAAAGGTAAGGAAAGTTCTTTTTTTGTCTTTTTCCTTACATAACCTTTTATTTAGGGAAAATTCATTTAATAATATCCTAATAACCATATAATTCAAACCAAGTGGGTAAATGGTCAAATTATTGGAATCTAATGGATGTTTTACAAGTTTCTATGTCATTTTGTTCCATAATATTATGGTTTAGTCCTTCATTAAACTTAATCATGCGTTAATCAACGTAATTAATCTTAATAACATTAAAAAATCATTTTTTTCAAAAAATTCAGTTGATATTATTATACTAAAAATATCATAATAATTATATTCTTGTATATTGTACTTTAAAAATTCAAATCATAGATGTGTGAAAATTAAGATTATTGATAATCCCGCAGATGGGGTGAAATAACGTGTTTTTATTGTTCAAAAACATTCAAAAGTTTTTTGAGTTTTTATATTCAATTTGAAAGTAAAATTAATTATAATAAACTTAATTATACAAATATATTTAAAATTTATCCTATTTTACTCTAAAAAATCCAAATTATAATTTATCATTAATAATTATTTCATAAAAAAGACTATTTTTAACTAAATTACAGTAATTTTCACTATTCATCAAAAAATGAAATTTTATAGAAAAATCTCAAAAAAATACCATAAGATACTTTTGAAATTATGAATTAAAAAATGAGGTTTATTTTGAAAATTAAAATTTATAAATGTTTCAAAATTTAGTTTTTAAATTGGGTCACTATTAAAAGGTGGTAAAACTCTGTCTTATGTGTCACACAAGTTAATCCCATTTTGTATGTAGCACAAGTTTAACATTGTGTATAAATAATCCCAACAAATAAATTATATTTATTCTAAAAGTAAAATATTTCTTATTTTATTGGGGTATCACAATTATTCTGAAGATGATGGAATAATGAACAGTTTGACTATGGACATTATACCAAAATCATTTTAGACTCAAGTACCGAATATTGTCCAAACGTTTGACATGAACTTAAATAATTATCTAATTTTTATAAAATGACAACAAGTGATATAAAATAAATAATAAACTATAAATAAGTTCTAAAAAAAATATCCTACTTTTATTATTCAAGAATATAATTATTGTTCATGACGATTCAGACTCAAGTTAAATAACATTATTTTAAAAATAAATTTTAAAGCTAATCTTTTGGCTTTTTTACAAAATCCAAAAAACAAATTATTTATAAGTCATAAAAATAATTTTTCACTTTCATGCCACTTTAAAATTTTATTCTTTTTTTAAATGTTTAAAATTATATTATCAAATAATGTGTAATCACTTATGAATGTGAGACATTATAAAACTGAAAAGTGATATAAAAAAAGGAAAATTATTTTACTTTTATACATGATTTATGTGTTCAGATTATGTTATGGTTCTTAGATTTTTTTTTTTTGTATAGGTGGTTTCATGATAAATCTAGGGTGGGTGATCCCATTATAGATCTCAAATTCAATGAGTAAAGGGGCATATTTAACTAATATGGTTTCTCCTAAGATATTAAAGGAATATATTGTGGTGGTTATTAAAAATATAACTGTGAAGGTTACTCCCTATGTATCCAAGATATATATAGTAAATTTAAGAGTGATATAGAAATGAGTCCAAAATCTACCTTTTGAATTTAAGTTATCTATGGACGTTTACTAGAAAGATATGATTTCATGATATAAGCTAAAGAGATTGTGTTTTATGGGTGAAAAGTATAACATTGTGAAAATGGATTCATGGGTTTATAAGTATTCGTGGACTATCGGTTTCTTTATTACTTTTTTTCCTTTATTAAGAATTTTGTTCTCATACAATGTTATAAAAAAATTCATAGTGTATAAGTAAGGGTAAGAGAAATAAGGAAGTCAATATAAATGTCGTGATGATTTTTTATGAAAACAAAATCCATGTTTTATATTAAAAAAATTTATATTGTGGAAAATGGATATTGAGTAGAAATGTTTACATTGTAATATTTTAGTTGTTTTGCATTAGTTATAACCTAATTCTCTAAAACTATAAACCTAAAATGATCCTCAATATGAAGGAATGTAATTTTTTTATGAAAACTCATGATTATGTAATTATTGTGGTAAGTTATGTATAGGAAGGTGGTGCTAAGAGTAAAACCCTACCATTGTATAAGAATCCCATAAACAAGCTGATGGTGAAGATAAAATCTCCCAAATTCTATATAGTGTCACAATTTACCCTATAGTGGTGCATCGGCTAGATAGTGGGAGATTTCCAACAAAAATTGTGATCAGGTGGTCCATTGTCTACCCAGTGGAGACCACCGAGTATCCTATGGTGTCGAGGATTCTAATTAGAGACAATAGTTAATGTTGTCAAATTTTATTTAATGCTGTTATTCTTCATCATTATTACCTCATTTAATTCTATAAGGTTCTCAGTAGTTTTAAAGCCAATAAATAGAGGACTTGGGTATTTAGATCTTTGTAACGAACATGTGAAATAACTATATTATTTAAATGATGATGAATCTATAGTGATCTTTAGGACCTCTACTCAAAAGGTCATTCTCAATTCTTAAATCAAAAACTCTCTCACCACTACTTATATATTTTTCTCTCTCTCTAAAATTTTATCCAACTTTATAGAGAGATAAAGACCGATCTTCTAAAGGATTTGTGTAATGAAAATATATATTTTCTCACCTCATTAACAAAGGTGTTCGTAATCACAAGTGTGATATATGTGCTCATAACAATAAAAGTGAGATATCTTCATCAACGTGTTTTTTATCGCAACCATAAAAAGACAAGATAATTTGTTCTTGGATTTCTATTAAAACCAAGGGAAGTGGTTCTGGGATTTCAATTAAACCCTAGATAATTTGTTCTTGTGTTTCTATTTTCCAAGGGAATTTGGTTCTCAAATTTCACATACAATTAAGGGAACGTATTAATAAGACATATCTCTATAATTGAGGGTTGTGGATGTTGGGGTTCCTTATGTGCTACCACAAAACTCTTTATAATTTTTTTCCTCTCTCACTTTTTTATTTTTTTATTCCTTAATTTTAATACTAATACACATAAATTAGCTAAATTTGACATGGAATCCTTCTATTGTGCATAAATTCTTAATTATATTTGATAATATCTTTAATATAGATAAAACTTATCACTTTATCGTTTCTTTAAAATGAAATTGTTTTATTTTAAAATTACATTTTTATTTTATCACATTAATTTTTAAATGATAATTCACAAACAACTCTTTATATTTCCACTTAGATCAATACATGGTATCAAAAGGGTAATTTTTATTTATTTTAAAATATTTGTTTTTAAAAAATATTTTTTATTTTAAAAATCTTGATCAATTTAAAAGTATGATTTTAAAATGGAATATACCTTTTATACTCAGGATCATTTATTTGACATATCAAAATATCAACCAACCAAATAGCTGAATATTCCATATTAAAAAGAATGTCATCAAATACATTTATATATATTAATCCATGAAAATCAAATGTTCAAAAATGAAATCATGCTTTAAGAATCCCTATAATTTTTGAAACATTGTGATTGAAACATTGGGGAAATACTTTTGGATTATGCAGACTCATTAGGTGATTCCTTTTAGATAGTGAACCCCAATTTTTTTTAGTTATCCAATGAGTGTATAAAATCTTATAGAGGACCAAGAATGTCCCAATTTTAAATGGATATAAAAATATTTCTCAAAAAATAAAAGAAAAATTTCTTGAATCATAAATAAAAATTTAAATGAAACTGTGGATTAAATTTAAATTTAATTTTCCGATAATAATGGGAGTTAATGGACCTATAAATTTAATAAATATAAATTTTCACTTAAAAAAATAATGTAAGCTAGCCAGAAAATTTGAAATAATTATAATAGATATGTAATAGACTTACTACTCTAAAAATTCATAATGAAAAATTTCTCACTCAAAGAATGAACACACTATATTGAGAATATTAAAATGCAATCATTTATCTTCATAGACTCTTCTATATTTATTCCAATATTTATTTGATTTTGAAATGTACAGAAAGGAATCAAAGATTCATCTAACCAATTACCAATTTATATTTATAGACTTTCAAAATTTCTAACATCACGCAAAATGTATCTCTTAAAAATAACATGTATATTAACATTAAAAAATCATATGTGCATTATATTAATCCACGTATCATTTTAACTCGTCCAAGATCCATCTAACAAGCCATAGAAAACTTTTTAGCTAAGCCATGTGTTGAATGTTGAATAAAAAATATCACTTCCAAAAAACACTTTCACCATGTTTTGGGTGAATTCTATTGATGACTATCTTCTAGAGGAGTCCCACTATAGATTTTTGGTGCCACCCATTGATGACTTATAGTGGGCGGTTCAAGCAAAAAATAATCATCGCAGTAGTTGGTGATTTCTTGGAGAAAACATGTATTAACCATCTTTGTTTTCTCCTCTACATCCTAACTATAAATATGTGTTGTCATTGTGTAGTCATATATATGATAAATATTGGGAATTAGTAAAAATTATTTTCCCTTTTTAATAATATAACTTTACAGCTACCTTCACCATGGATTTTGGTTATACAACTGAACCATGTTAACTCGTGTGTCCCTGTTTGATTTTGCTCTTATTTTTGTCTGTGTGATTCTTGAGAGGATGAGTCTTCCACAAAAAAAAATTGGTATCTAAGTGTGAATTTGTTACCAGAGAATAAAACTCGAGATAAACCAAATATTTTTACATCTATGAATTTCAAGCTACCTGAAACACATCAGTCTCCACTATTAGGGATCTCTTCCCCTTTCTCAAACTCAACCTGTCGATGTCCGCTGGTGTCCCAATCCAGATCTGTCCCAGCAGTGATACATCTATCTATATGATGCTTCCATTTTTGATCGACACCTCTTGTGTAGTTTGTGAATCCTAATGAACTTGTGTGATGCAGTCTATTAAATAATGATGCACGTGAGGAGACTATTCGAGATACACATGTCGGTACTGTAAGTACTTTCGAACATAGAAGTATGGTGTCCAACACTAAATTTTATGTGGATATATTCGATAAGATGGACAACTTCAGCATGTGACAATGTGAAGTTTTTGATGTTCTAATTCAATAGGAGTTAGATATTACCTTAGAAGAAAAGACCATTGATGTCTCTGATGGTGATTCAAGGATACTCAACTACCAGTCATGTGGTACGATCCGAATTTATTTGGATAAATATTATAAATACAATGTGATATGAGAAATTTTAGCAAAAAAATGTCGAATATTTTTTTGAATAGGTATATGAAAAAAACATTTAAAATAGAATGTACCTAAAAATGAAATTGACCATATTTTAGTAAAAGGAATGTATATTTATGATTTATCTCCTTGATTGTTTTAATAATATCACATATGATTTGAAATGTTTGGTTGTAATAATTGGAGATGAAGATAAGGATTTATTGTTGAACTCTCTACTAGATATTTATGATCACCTTAATTTAACATTTATGTGTGTGATGGATGATTTAAGAAAATTATGTATCAATTACCTTAGTTAATAATGAGTATAAGTTGAAGGAAAATATTTACCATAGTAATTTTTAATTAGAGACATTGATGGAAACTATATTAAAAACATTTGGAAATAATTACATATGATTTAGAATAGAAGAATAATGACTAACATCAAAATGAGGGTCCAATAATTGATGTGTAGTGAAACCTGAGTGTTCCTACTACCATCAAAAAGGTTATTGGAAGATTCATTTTCACAAAATTATGAAAAGTAAGTCTAATTTTTTATAAAAAAATGATGATGTTGAAGATACTACTTTCCTCATTTCTTAGATGATTAACTATTTAGAATGTTGGATTCTCAATTCAGGTTGTTAATTTCATATGTTTAAGAATTGATATTGGTTTTTAAAATCAAGGAGTTATATAAAGGTTTGGTTCTTATGAGATATAACAACCCTTTCTACATGACAAGTATTGGAACCATATGGTTTATGTTTCATGATGGTATAACTCGACTCCTTACATATGTAATATATGTACCATAATTTAAGAAGAACCTTATATCACATGGGGTTTTGGATAAGGTTAGTTACCTAATAAAAATTGAATATGGATTCATGAATTTTATTTGTGGCACACATCTTACAACGAATGGTATTTAAAAGGTTGATTTGTATTATTTCAATGAAGAGACTTTTACAGGTGGAGAAGTGATATCAAATAAGGGTATCACCACTATTAGAACAAGAAGGATCACATCAAGACATTCAAGGTATGAAAAATATGTTAGCTATTCTCTTTCAATGGTTGAATATGGTGTTCCAGATTGTTATCGATATGTTTTGGACTGCAATAAAATGAACATGTGGACGTCTGTTATGGTAGAAGAATTGACTTTAATGCATCATAATATGATATGGGATATTTTTCATTCTCTAAAAGACAATAAAGAAACTACTGGGATTGGGTTCCAAAAATGTTTGAACCTATTCAATATGTATCATACTTGAGATTCATATGGGCATCAGGAAGGTAGCAACAGCTTAAAGATTTTTTCCAGCATCATGAAGAACTATTTGAGCATAAACATGGTGATATTTTTCATCAAGGTGGATTTTGTTTAATGTTGACTAAAAAATATCACTATTGAAGAAGACTTTCACTAAGATTTGGTTGATCGATAGATATGAACAAGAGCTAGAGGACAATCGATGTAGATTTACGGTGTCACTCATTGATGGCATGCAGAGGGTGGTGCCACTGAAGAAGAATCGCTACAGCAGGTGGTGACCTCTTGAAAAAATATTTCAGCAACCATATTTGATTTTTCCTCTATATCCTAGCTATAAATATTGGTTTATGTTGTGTGAGAATATAGATGAGAAATATGGGGAGTTTGTAAATATTTTATTCCCATTTTAATAATATGATTTTATATCTACCTTCCCCATGGATGTGGTTTATATCTCCCAATTTTATTTGATTCTCGTGTTTGGGAAAAAATTTAGAGGGTGAGGCATCTACAGAAAAACATGGTAATGAAAAAATATAAATAGCATGAGATATTAAAAAAATGGAATGAACATTCAATGGAAATTATTATAATGAAATCATGAAAATATTTAATGTGACATATGTGGTCAGTTTTGTAGTCATTGATAGAAACAACAACAGTGAATTTAGATGCATTTCATTCACTCCATCTCTCAACCACCACGAGAATTCCCCCATCATTAATATGAGATTAAACAAATAATAAAATGAGAGATGAATAATTATGAGTATAAAATCATTCTGTATATCATGAAATTGGGTAATAAATTCCTATAGAATAGAAGAAAAATATCTTTTTACAAACCCCACACATAAAAAGTTAGGGGTATAATAGTAGATTAGTTGAGACACATAAGGGTATTACTAAGTGACATCCTTCTAGTTTACTTTTGACAAAACATTCATATTAACACTCTGGTTATAGAGAGAAGTATTCATAGAGAGAATATCTTAAACCAATGTGAGAAACCCTACATGTGGGGTAGCGGCTATGGAACTGGCTGTGGTTGTATCCACGATAGTGCATCTTCATTTTTCTTGCAAAAAGTACTATTGTTTTATGTGAACATATTTATGAAAAAGCAAGTGTAGTTCCTTATACTCGAACATTAATTGAATGAAAAATCACAATAAGTATATAAAAATGATGAAGGTTCTGATTTTTTATATAATAATATGATTTTGACTAATTATTTATTGGAATTTATTAAAAAATAAAATAATAATATAAACTTTCCTCAAAACTGAGTTTTTAGTTGGAATATTATGATTTTTTAACTTTCCATGAGATTTCAATTTATTTTAACCAGATATTCACATCCTTTTTCAATAAAGACTTAATTTAATCATTAGTGTTACATCCATATAAATATAATAGTGGTGATGTATTAAGATTTTTCATATTTTAGTGTTATTTATAAATTAAAGTATAAATATATCTATATATATATACATATTTGTATATATTTACATTTAACGATGTAATTATAATAAAAATATTTAAACATATTTACATATTATATTTTTAAAATATATAAACTAGATATGAATAAAAATTTACTATCCATTTTATTTTAAAAAAACTATCCGTTGTATTTACCCTAAAAATATTTATGAATATATATATATATATTAAATTAACTATATATTGAATAATATATATGTGTCTGTGTGTTTAAATAAATATATCAATATATAATAATTAAAATCAAGTTTTCTTTTGATATAGAGAGCCTTTCCATGACCTTTGAAAAAAGTTAATCACACATCATAATCATAATCCATGTTGTGGCCCTTCATTTTCTTCTCACTCTAGAAATTTTTATGTTGCTCCCTACTTCCAATCCACTTCATGTAATTCATACTCATTTAATTATCTAGAACTATACCACAAGCCTATATTTACTAGAAAAAAAAGGATAATAGAGACTTGGAACCATTTTGGTTGTCCACCAACCAAACAAGGAAGCTAACCTTCTCCACCAAAAAAATGTAAATAAAACACAATGGATTTCAGATACTGCTTTAAGAAAACATTTAATTCACAACACCCATTCAAAAAAATTATTTATTAAATATAAATCAACAATATTTATAAGAAATTCATAAATATGGACTAATATATACTATCATTTTGAATAATTCACAAGAAAAGTTCATTGAAAACAACTAGCTAGCATAGTGTTGAATCATGTTCCGGGGAAAAAAGACATCATGTCCTATCATCCAAAAAATCACAAATTGTTATCCAAAACTATATAATAATTCAATACTTCTTTTCGATAGTTTAACAAAAAAACCAAAAAAAAAATTATTTCATAACTCTATATAAAAAATTGATTCAAAACAAAGAATCCAAATCATATATAGGTATTATATTACAACTAGGTATAGTTTGATAATAGTAATTAAAAAGATTTATTAGAACATATCATTTATTCTAAGTGCGTAATTATGAAAAAAATTTACATATTTTTTATTGAAAATGTTATTTTATTACCTATAAAAGTTTTTTTCATTAAGAACAAAATTGATAATTGAAAAAGAATATATTATTTAATTCTAAAAATCACATTTATAGTATTATAAAATACAGAATCAAATTTTCTCAACTTGAATATTTTTTAAAAATAGACTTTATCATTTTTAGATTATTTCAAAGAAAACACTAGAAATAAAAACAATGTTTTTGTTTATTGAAATAATGAAAAAATATTCTTTAAGAAACATGGTACATAAAATCATTGAATTTGAGTTCTCCATTCTAACACTTTATGTTATGTTCAAACAAGTCATACTTTAAAATGTGGAGATATAATTTAAACTCTTAAATGTGACTAAAACAAGTCTCATGAAGTATACAGAAATAAAAAATTTGTACAAAAAATTTTCTAAAATATAAATGGAGACCAAAAACCTATAACTCAACCACTAAGATACAAGTGTATAATATACACAAAAGACACATAAGAATCATCGGTCAAGTCAAACATCATATCTAATATCAATACTAGGTATATCATAAAAATTAAACTGAAAAATCACATATCTATGCATATATCAAAAGAATCAGCGTAATAAAAATAATTTCTGAAAAATATAGTGTTCTAATCCAAATATTTATAGAATACTTTAATATGTAATTCAAAATAAAATATTCACATAATAGGTCTTAGTTGGGAATAAATATCATATATAAATGTCCACCACTATCAAAACGCAATACAAGATGTAACAAAAACAAAATTGATTATTAAAAAAATCATTATGATCTATTCAACAAAACTTATGGAAAACTACTTATACGATGACACAAAAACAAAGTTTATGGTCAGAAAATTTGATTAGGATATGTTTGAAAACACATCTAGAAATGTTCTTACAGTTAACCTATTATTAGTTATCATAATTTTCATGTATAACTGTTTCCAAATTACTTACTTGAGAAATTTTTTTCATCCACTAATTCAAATGTTTTACTTTTGTAATTTAATTAAAAACATAATGATCACCATTTATTTTTTCAATTTGTTTATCACAAGTGGTAATTGTTTAATGAAATTTAAAATATGAGATGTATAATGGATGATGAGTGATTAGAAAAATTTAGTGATTCTTATTTTGTTTCTAAAAAAGAATTTATACTTACATAGGTTTCATAGAAAAAAAATTTTGAATATGGAATATAGAAACCCTTTAATATATGGAATGTTAGAATTTATATTAATTACGATACATTGAATCACTACAGTAAAAAAGGATTTGTAAGAATTGATTACCTGATGATTATTGGTACCATTATAAAATTTATGATGATGATTTTTTCTTAAAAATGTTTCACATGTAATACAGGGTGTGTGTGTGTGTGTGTGTGCGTGTATACCATGGATATTTGTAGAAAGATTCATAGTTGGACATGTTGAAGTGAATGGAATGAATCATGACTTGAGGACACTAAAAATATATAATTTTTTTAAAAAAATATGAATATATGATGTTCAAAGATTTAATAGTCTAAAATTTAGTACATTGGTCAAGATCCCACAAATCAAACTCAAATCCATTCCAATGGTCAAAAACAAATAATCACATCTAGAATCACCACATGAAATTTAAATTCATTCAAATTTCTATGGTTATACTTAAACATAAATCATCCTATGAAACTTTTCCCTCCAAATAAACCATATTTTTTACTTACATCCACCTTAAAGTATACAGTATTATTAGTAAAACATACATTCATTGTTTTTAATGATTTAGTGGTCAAACTAGACATCTTTATTGACCACATATTCACATTCCCCTTTATTATGAATATAATAAACACATGTTTCCTAAGAATTATAAAAAATTAATAAATAAAAAAATTCATAGCTATCTCTGTATCTATTTGAAAATATTTATTGAAAGATACCTATATCACTTTTTCAACAGTTAATAAATAATACTTATGGAAATTTTCATGTTTGATAAGTGTTTTTGTATAAGTGATTCTATATTTATTATTTAATTAGTGATTTAAAATCACTAATTTAAGTGATTTTATACAGAAATTTATGTTTAAGAAAAAATTTAGAAACAGTAAAAACACATTTATGTGTTTCCAAATTACATAATGGAAAATAATTTTTATGTCATTTATTTTAGTTAGGTTTTCTTTCAAATTTAAATGAAGATGTTTTTCAAAAATAGAACATAAAAATTTTATTTTTTCAAACTGATGATTTCAACTTATGTGTGTTAATAATAATTTTTTAATACTGTGCAATAAGAGATGGCCAAACACATTTTGGGAGTGTGTTAAGCCCTGTAAAGAAAGAAAACCAATACCTGGATGATGTATCTAGTGTCTTGTTTTTGAATAAGTTCAACCCAATGATAATTTCACCTTCTAATTGAGGCCCAACATCTCTATAATTGGAGATGTTAGAATGAACTTCACTTTTAAGAGGAAAAATAAGGCAAATCTGTAGACATCATTATGCATAAAAAGTATTATGGAGGTGTACGTAATCCTAAAAAAACTATAAGAAAATACATGAGTGACACATCATATTCCCAGAAGGATACTCATCAGAACACTCTTTCTTGAGACCTATAAAAACTAAAAAAGTAAACTATCAAATTTTTGTAATTAAATGTGTATTCTTACATAGTGGTTCAATTCAAAAAAAGATACATATATGTTGGAATTTATGAGAAATTGGATAATTAATTATACAAAGTATCATCAAACCCTCACCAATAACACCACCAAGATCTCCTCAAGATTGGGAAGATGTGTCATGTATATGAGATCAACTTTTAGTGTCTAAACTAGATAATTTGGATAGGAAATCAATTCTTTTTGTATCATATAAAGGACTAGATCAATGATTATGGGGTACTTATCTGGTATCAATTTTTTCCATTGGGGGAATTGATATCATGAACCATTCATCATACATGTACATTTTACTACATCTCATTTAAACTCATGCCTCCTACATTAACACAATGAGGAAAGTAGTAACATACCTAGTTGTGCATACACCAACACTAATAAATTGAGGAAAATTATTACCCATAACAAAGAACCTATTTGGGTTGGGGAGAAATATGTGGAGAGAAATGGAAAAAATGAATGATAAAAGGAAAATATTCAGTTCAAGAAGAAGGTCAAGTAATTAAATATAAATAATATATATATATATAAGATAATAACAAATATATTATGATTGATAGAGAAATAATTATAATTGTAATATAATAAATTTTTAAAAAAAATAAAAAAAATAATTACATTAATTATTTTGAGTTTTTAGACATTTTCTCCTATATATGGAATGAAACACACATCCATATGTGGAAAAAAATGAGGCAAAAAAATAATCCATTTTTCTGACCACATACTCAAAGGGGATATGAATTTTTACATTTACTTTTATCCTGTTAGTGTATTTAGATAGTAGTTAGATATTTAGGATTTGGGGTGATAGGTCAAGGGTATGATTGGTTCGACCAAACATGTTATTGGGTTAATAATTTTTTACGTATTCTAAATTTTTTCCCATATTGTATTTGGGTACAGTTCATTTATAAATAAATGAATGGGACTCACTTGAGTACCGAATTTTGGTTTTCTCCTTTTACATGGTTAAATCAAATTCCCTAACCCTCTCCCCAACTCTCTCCATCCTCTCTATCTCTTTGAGAGAACCATAGGAGATTCCCCTTTAGGGGGGGTAGTGATGAACTAGCCAAATGTGATCATACCAAGAAACTACCCTCTATTCATCATTTTTCTCTCATCCACCATTAGGGATTCCCATGCACTGTGCAAAGACCCATGGCTTGAAACTATCATGGTGATCGCGCCACCTCTCTTTTCAAGAAAACCTCGGTAGTGAAAATGTCATTTTTTTCATGGCACGTCAAATTTATTATGATTTTATTTTTGATTTATAGTATAGGGAAGACCCTAGGTAGTATCTCAAGGAGCATTAATAGGGTTAGAGTATGCATTTTTAATAAAAAGTTCTAAAAAGGGGGTGATTTTGGAAATAGTTTAAAGAAAATAAATTAAATTAATGTTATTAATAGTTGAAAAACCAAGTGGATTTTAAAAAAATATGATATAAACGGTTCGTTGTTATTTTAATACACACATTTCATGTTCATTTTTCGTAGAGATTCATTTAGGTCTGGAATAATTCTTTTGTCGAAATTAATTGGAATCCCAGTTAATTCCTAAGACTTTATTCCATTTAATGAATAACCAAACCTTGACATAATAATAATACTATCAAGGTCCAGAACATATTCATGGAATAACATATTCCAAAGAAGATTGAAATCTCAAGAAGGTGGGTGATAAAATTATTCTTATGTTGTCCAATCGGAACAACACAAGTCACGGACTCAAAACCTAACACCAATCGGTTAGAAATTAGGTTGAAATAAATCACATGCATCAAAACAATAATTAAAATAATAAATAATTTAAGATTCATGGAAAGAAATGTTTCCAATATAGTAGCTAATATATGCGTCGGAACTCCCTTGACATGTGTGTAACTCCCTCACAAAAAACGATCATTGTTTAGCTTGACATCAGAAGGAGGATGATGCTCTGGTGGAAATCCTTCTTCATTTTTAACCCCCCTATGAGGATAGGGGAATCTAGAACATATAGGATGAAGAGGAGACTCCTCTAGGAATCCAAAATGGCAAATATTTTCTTTTGGTTCAAACTTGAAAATGAGGTTCCTGTGGTTCCCTTTTATATCCAAAATGGTAAGTGGTTTTGAGCACCCTGTTTTTTTGATACCACTTGAGTCTCAGTTTTAGGTCGGTATATAGAATTATCTGGACTTGAAAAAACAAGAAAAGTTCTTTTTACCTATATTTACTATCACCATGTCAAATTTAGTGGCCATTTAATATACACAAATGGATATATAGTAAGAATACTAAACCAGACTTCATACTTCGTGCAGATTGTGTCCCCTGGAATGAATGGTTAAGATGCTCTTTCTAATGGAAGAATGTGGAATGGGTTCCTTGAGATTAGTTGTATTAGATGATGTTTTTGGATCGTCTCAAAAAATTTCATCCCATTTGGAGTCACGGATTTCACTAAATGTTCAATATAGTGGATATATTTCGTTGGGATCCCATGCACTTTGATGTATTTTCCTTCTAGATCATCTTCGGGGCCTCTAAATCATATCCAACTACAATAAAATTAACAAACCAAGTAGAATTTCCCTTTTTAACGGTGATAGAAACAAAATAATTGAATCAAAAATTAATTTAAATTTGCTATTATTTTTATAATTTTCAATATAAAATTAGATTAGAAAAGTTCTGTAAGGTTAAAAAGGAAATAGTGAATTGATACACGATTAGTGACCCACTTGTCATGCCATATCCCTTATCTACCACCCTCCTACTATGCCACCCAGACCCAATCCTGCCCACCCAACCCCATCTGCCTCCAGTCATCCCACCCCTGCTTCCATCATATACCACTCCAACTCAACCATTACCTCTACCATTGAGGGATTTTCTCTCCGAAAAGGTGTTTACTATGCTACTCCATCCATCCTTTTGTGTATGAATATGCACTAATGCTATAGGAATCCAAGATTTCTTCCTTTCTAGCACTAGAGTTATCTTCACTATGGTTTTTTTATTTGTTTGGATATGCATGATAGACATTATTATACCTATTGGAATCCAACAGCATGGTCCATTTGGATAAATTTGTGCTAAATACTAGAATCCCAGACTACACAACAAACCAGTACCCCTGATTTTACCTCCTCTGTGAGGTCATTAGGGTTTCATGGGGGAATGTTCCCATACTTCGGGGTATGAAGGATTTTGACCAAAATTTTGGGGGACTATAGCAATGGTAAATCATAGTAACAAGGTTGACTAACGACACCAACAGATCAATGTAGCAGTGTAGACTCACTATTGGAGTATGTAAAAGGACACTGCAACATCCCAGATTTTGGAGAAAATGGTCGTATAGCTCTATGTACTTCTTGTCATTGACACTATATCATCTTGGACTTTTGGTGGTGGCTATAATGTAACAGAAATGAAAAACATGGTAGTTTAGGGAAAAGTTTCATAGTCTCCATTATGAACTCATTAGAACTAGGGTTTCTGAAAGGTCTGAAACCAAAAATATCACATTATAATTATGGTCCTGAAATTACTGAATTGTTTTTATAATCCATGGATGTAGGGATCATTTCTAAATCAACATAAATATCAGTTTCTTTTGATCTTATTCTTGTTCTTTGGTAATTTAGTTGTGACTCTCAGTGTTGTCGCAACACTACTCATCCATTTGTATCCAAATAAAGAGCATTGTTGTACTTGATCATTTAGGTCCTCGTGATATGTGTCATTTCACCTGGTGATTTTGATTTAACCAAACATACATAATTTTACTCAATAATTTGGTCCCATGAGATAACAGTCAATTTACTCGATTTCTTGGGACCATATAAAAAACATCATTCTAGTTGATCATTTATGTCCATAAGATTTTAATCATTGTACCTAGTCATTTTGGTCCATAGGAGGGGCACCATTCCACCCAACCACATAGGTCTAATATATGGGAATAGTTTCATTTGACTATTTTGAGGCTTCCCATCATTCATCCTTTCATCAAATATGTTCAAACACTATTTCTTCCCAATGTTTAAATTATTTAGTTACCACATATTCTTTAGTAGTATAAATTTTTTCAAACTGATCACATTATCATAAGGGGGATCCCATGCTGAGGACAACACCCAACTAGCAGGAGGAATCTATTGGGTGGCTACCAAAGGTGGTTGATTTTTTTATTTATCTTATTCTTATATATTTATATTTTCATTCAAGGCATGCCTTATTTTATGAATTTTATGAGGTTATTTAATTAATTGTATATCCAATCTAGGTAAACCTATCTTGAGGATTGTTAGAGAATTTAGATTTTATTTAAATCTTTAGTATTGGTGTTGATTTGTAAATGGTTTTACTAGGTTGGTGAAGAGGATCACATTTTCTTGATCCTCTAATATGGTATTTTTATGTTTTGGATGTGTCTTAAGTGATTCTATATGGATATTGGGAGTGGAGGGATAGTTTTTGGACCATTAGAAAAAACATGATGTGGTATTGACCACCAACACATTGTGGTTGGTGGTTACCTCATCATGGTAGCCCTGGACATGGTGGTGTGGTATTTTTTATAAGAGTGATTAGTTTTGGTTAATGTAACCATTTATAGATATAAAAACACCAAATTATAAACCTATGACATAATAGTTTATATTTTCCTTATCATGGTTTGTATGAAGTTTTGGTGGAATCACGGTTTCCACATGGAGGAAAATTATTGTGGTTGTCCTTGTGGTAGAAAAACAAAGTGGTTTGGAAGGAACCACATCAAGGTTTTTTTTTAAGGATTTGATAATATTCAAGAAAAATTTGGATAGTTCATGGGAATGCATCACTATTTCGTTAGAGGTACATTTTAATTAATGCAAATACCTGAGATATTTTCATAGCTCACCATTTTTAAGCACAATGGTTTTCGAATACATGTTAACCAAGATAACCATGACATAATATAGATTTTTCACACCATGTTTTTATTTCCTTTATTATTATTATATATTTTAGGTTTTCCTCTTTTTCCCCACCATTTGTGGTGAGGTGGTTTGGGTTCGGGTGTGGTGAGTGGCAGGTTGCGGGATCAAGTCCTCAGGCCTGCGTGTTTATTTCATTTTTTTCTTGAGTTGTGTTCCACAGTGGTGAATGGAAAATTTGTTTTTAGGGCCCCTATACTATAATATGGTTCTTGAGACCTTCTTAAAACCCTAATCGATTGGGGTTCTTCTCCATAAAAAATTTGAATTCCCTTTTTGGATCGTTAAGTCCCTATTCTTATGAGATGAAGTTCTAGTGATTAAAAGTTCCCTTCTTCTGATGTCTATATTTTATTGAATCTTTTTTATTGAGGAGTTATGATAGTGTATGGTTTTTTTATATGTTGTTCAATTAGTGGAGGATTAGTGGGAGACTTATTTTTTATAGGTTTTGTGGGGGATTCATGAATGTTGTATGCATTTGATCGTCGATTTTCATCTCTTCTTATGTTGATTTTTTTGAGCTTCACTCAAGGTAGGTGATTCATATTCTCTATTATTGTTTTTTAAAATTTTGTTGAAGAATTATTTACAATCATTTTGGGTAACAAGATTAAATTAACCTCAATGAAAATAAATAATTTAATTGAATTAAAGGGAAATTTGGTCAGGTATGTTTTTCATGATTTTCCCTTATTATTGTTTATGTTGTCACTTAACTATTGTGATAAGAATGTTATTGTGATTTAAAGTTATTTCTCATGTATGGAATCATGTTTTTAAATTGGTTGGGTAAATTAATAATATGGTAATGATATAAAGGAGTGGAAAGATAAAATTTGGTTGTTTGGTTATTGTTGTTTCGAGAATGAAAAAATAAATAATGAATGATACTGCATGATTATTTTTGTTGTATAGATGTGTTGTTTAATGTTTCGTGGTAATGAAATAGTTTTTGGTGCATGTTGTTTATGTGGTGGAGGAATAGGTTTTGATGTTATTTTTTGTTGTAGTGTATTTATGTAGTTGATGTGATTGAGGATTTGTAATTATCCTGGGATATGAAATTGTGTTTTATTAATAAAACAATTGTATTATGTGATATATGTTTGATATTTTTCATAGCCTAGTAGTTACACCTTTGAGGGGTCTTTAGGGAGGTCTCGAGTTCATGTCTCCCTGAGTACATGTAGGTGTTGTATATTTTCTTCATTTCTTTATATCCCACTTCCAAAAACATTTAATTTTGTAAATGGATGATAAAAATAATGGAAATTTATTAATGGTTTATGTGATATGAGAAGTTGTAGGAATTAAAATGTCTAAATAAATTAGTTGTGGTTAGTAATGAAAATTTTTGAATTAATTTTGTAATATGAAATGATAAGTTTCGTAACTATTGTTTCGTTTTCTCGTGGTTACTATATATTTATATTTTTCATACTTTATTGTGTAGTGATGATGGGGTGATGATTGGTTGTGAGCATATACCCCCTATGATTTCAGATAGAACCTCTCGTGGGGTGGTGGTGGTTTAAGTGCTGGCTATATTTGGAGTAATTTTTTTTTCTTCATCAGATTTTCAGGATTATTTGTTATCATGATCCTCATTTTCACTCATCTATATATAACATGAATTATATGTTTATCTTATCTAAAATATCACTCATACAGGTGTTTGGATAAATATTCATCCTTGGGTTGGGATTTTTATGCACCTATACTTATATCATCATATATATTTTTTATTTCTTGTGAACCACCATCCATGTTGAGTAACCAGAAAGATGCTCAGGTGAGGTTTTGTGTACTAGGTGAACCACCATATCCATGAGGTGTGATCTACATATGGGTCACTACTACACTCCCTCTCTTCCTTTCGACCATAGTGTGGCCATGTGGTAGTGATGTGGCATGTGTTAGTGGTGTGGTATGTGGGTGTTGTTGATGGGTTTTAGGGTGTTCATTGAATAAACATGGTTGTTAAAGAAACATGTTAAGTTTCTGATTTATATTCATCAACATCAGTATGCAATAAGTAAGAATATAAAATGACCATACCTAAGATGTAGTAAATTCCATATTTTACTCTTTGACAAAGTAATCTAGATGGAGATAACAGTAGTAGAAACCAAAAGCCTCAAAGGGATTACACTAGCCTTTATATACTATATTCTAATGAGAGGATCCTAAACCACCAAATGGGTGTCAACGCCTTCTTCTAATGATAAATGGTGACTAGAAAATGAAGAGAGTTTTGGCTGGGATTTCATGCATTGAGTTTTGTCTCTATGGGAGGGATTGTTTCCCTTTTATAATATCATAATTTAATTAAGATATTCGTAACATTTGATCGTTGGTTTCTATATCATGGTAAATGGTGTGTAACTTCTCATTGAAGAGTTATACCCATTGGAAAATTCAATGAATATTCATAATCATTTGAAATTTTTTTTATAATTCTCATGTAATGAATAAATAAATCCCATTTATCCATAATAAAATAAATCCATGTGGGGTATGTGGCGCATGTAATGCACTTAAAACCTTAATACCATGCATTTCATGAATATTAAACTATTGTGGTGATAATATAGTCTCAAGATTCTACTCTAGGTGATGTAGGTTAACAACCTAACCTTGAGCATGATATTCATCATATCAATACCATTGGTGATGATATAGGGATATCATATAACATGGTATCCCCTTTTGGTGCACATCCAAAAATCTAAAATTTCTGCCAAAATTTTGTAAGGACTCTGTAAAAAAATCCATAACACTTTTAGAAACCATCCAAAACTATTTTAGATATAATTTATCAAACTCCCATCATTTTGAAACAAACACTTTGTTCAAAACATAATCATTATAAAAAATCCTAATTGTGTGACCCTACGGCCTTTTTATAGTTGATAAGAAATATGAAATATCAATTCTATACATGTAAGAAAATAGCTTCCTCTACAAAAGAATCAGTGCTAATCAAGTTACAAAGGGTCCTGATTGGATCTTGATCAAACATACGAATATCTTCATTAAAAATTTCAACTGTAAGAAATATAATATACATTATATGTTTAACTATATGATCTCTCCATCCATGACATTAAGTAACCACTAGACATGGAACATGTAAATCTAGAATTTTTTCTCTCATAAATTCATGATTCTTCAAAATAGACTGGCCAGGTAAATGAATACATCACATTTAATTCATCTAGTAGTTGAGCACATCACATATTCCTCATTAAAATAGTTAATCTCATAATATGTGCCTCAAATATGTATTTCCGTGAATAGTTTTTGTCATATGAGTAGACAATTCAAAATTTGGATGAGTTCTAACAATGTATATGTTCATAATGATACCAAATCACCCCTTTATTAGCTAAAGCTTCAAGGATTTCATAATAATGATATCAACATATGACAGTTCACATGATAGGTATCTCTCCAACCTCACGTGATAAGGATTGATAATAATAAAACACCCTTAATTATATCAATGAATTTATAACATTCCATGACATACACATTGGCTGGTTAGTCCAACTAATAAGTCATGACATATTACATCATTAGTTTATTATCCTTATATCTCATATATAACTCTTGTATCAAGTACATTATTCTACTCATTATAACCTTAACATATCATCATAGAAATAATATTTCATGATGATCATCGATTAGGGACAACTATAACTTTGAGGGTATATTATAATTCCACCAATCATTAAAAATAGATTACAACACACATGAATGAATAATAAAATAAGTTTACTTTATTTATAAAATCATGATACATCATTCAATAATTACATTAAATCTCTCATGCATCAAATACCAAGACAATTAACATGACCCTCATGTTGTTTCTACGATAATAGATTCACCAACATATACGCTATATTATCCTTTGTATCCTCTCAACAGATCCTAGTATCGACCCTCTTAAAAATCTCACATATGATATGGTATTTGTGAAGAATGTGTTTGGTCCTTCAGTGAGACTAGGGTTCATTAGACTGAGAAATCGATCCATTGTTTTCTAAGTATTGATTGATTGATCACTAGATAATAGAAACCACCCCTAGTTCAGAAATAAAATTCTTCATCCAAACAATTTATATTATAGAATCTGATTTAGCGATGTACTGAACCTTGATTGACAAATCCTCCATGATGGACTTTTTAGAACTATTCCAACTAACAGTTCCACCTTTTAGAAAAAAAACGTGAAACAAGATTGAGATCTCATGTCATATTTATCATACTAGAAACATCCATTAGTGTGACCCATTACATAGAGCACATCATATCCACCAAATATTAAAAAAACATGTCCTTAATAAATTGTACGGATTTTAGGATGTCCTTCATAGTAATCCAATGAATCGTTGAGATTGGATTGGTCTCTACTAGTAATTATAAGATAATAGAAAAAATCAGGTTATGTAAACAGTGTGGAATACATGATAGATCTTATGGAAGATTAAAAGTAAATTTTATTCATCCTATATAACTATTTAAAAGGATCTTGAATCTTCCCAGGATTTGTTCCATAAAACATAGGTAAAGACCCCTTTTTGGTGTTCTTCATGTAGAACTATTTTAAATCATTATGAGAAAATGTGTCCTAACTAGGTCCAAGAAGATTTGTCTCTATAGATATTCATATCCATTATATATGTTGTTTCACCCATGTATTTTCTAACCACATATATATTAAACGTAAATATGGGATGAAAATTCTAAAAATTAGTATGTCATCCAAATAGAATATCATAAACACTAAAACACTCTCACAAAGTAGATTCTATACACATGAATCATTAATGTTCTTGTTGAAACAAAATGAATTCATTGAATCATCAAAATAGATATTCCCAACTCAAAGAAGATTACTTCAAACCATAATTGTAGAGTTGCAACTTGCATACCATAGATAAATTATCTATCACTTCAAAACTGTCAGGTTGTCTAATATACATGTTCTCAAATAAATTCAATTCATGGAATTATGTTTTGGAATCCATTTGATATATCTCATAATCAAAACCAATTTTTATGGAAAAAATATTGAAATGGACATTATCATTGCAACAGGTGAAAAGGTTTCATCAAAATAAATACCATGAATATGGTTTTAACTCTTTTCCACTATGTGTGATTTATAGGTGGACAACCTACAATACATGTTAGTTTTATTATGGAAAACTCACTTTCACCATATGGGTCACTCCCCTTTAGGTGCTTCAAACAAGTTCCAAACATGGTTTGTGTACATGGATTCCATTTAGGATTTCATAACTTTTAATCATTTCATATAATTAGAACTCTCAATGGTCTCCCTATAAATAGTAGGTTCATGTACTATGTACATTAATTTATCTTTTTCTATAAGAAATCCTTATATAGTCTTGCACATAAATAATCATAAATGACCATAATGTTTTTCATGCAACCCAAGTTAGTTCTTCTTCCACAACTCTTTGTTAAACCAACTCAACTTCTATCTCAAGAACACTTTTAATTTGATTTTTTAAACTTCTACATGTTAATCATTCCCCTAAATAACACCTATATTCACTTGATCCTTCTCAAGTATAACACTATATTGAGCAACAAACACATTTGTTTATTATGATTTTAAAAATAATATCTTGTTATTTTTTTGGATAACCAACAGAAAAGAATTTATCTTGTTTAAGGATAATCTTATCAGAATCCAAACATCATATGAGTACTTCACTACCCCAAATCCTCAGAAAAGAAAAACTAGAAAATTTCTCATACCATATGTTAAATGGTGTCTTTATGACTACTTTAGATGGAATATTGTTCAATGAGAATGAAACAGTCTCCAGAACATAACCTTCAAATTATATAAGGTCTCAATGACTCTTCATTAATTGATCCATATCATAAGGAAATGTTTCCACCTCATGTAGAAATCATTCCAATGTGTTGTTCCCTGAATAGTTATTAATGGAACGATTCCATTATCTCTTAGATGACTAGTGAATTTTTAGCTCAAGTATTATCCACCCAGATTAGATCAAAGTATCTTTATTCTTTTACCCAGTTAAATCTGTATTTCATATTAAAACACTTTAAACTTTACTAAAGTTTCATAATTTTATCTCATCAAAAACACATAACCATCCTACCTAAAATAATTTGTAAAAGTAACAAACCACTACTTTTCTGTGTACTCATTCGTCCACAAGAATAACTATGTATAAGATCTAATAATTTAGTGTCCCCTTCACCATTCCCACTAAAATTTTCTTTGGTAAACTTTTCCAATAAAAAACATTTTCATGTTTCAAACAATTAATAATAGTACAATACATCTTTATATAGTAATTATATGTGTTTCTCGATTATATTACAAAGGTGATAATGAAAAAGGCGGGTGGGATTAAAATAAACTATAACATTCTTATTCTAAACACTATAGACATGATTATCAATATCCAAAATATATTAAATATTCACCAAATTATAAATGTCATAAAACATTTTTTTCTTATATATATATAACACATTTTGTTCTAAATAATGAATGAAAAATTCATCTTGTCGAAAAAATATATAGAAATCAAAAAAAATCTGGAGGGAATGTAATAAAATTTCACCAATTCAGAACTAATATACTAGGTAGACATAGTGTTACATGTGCTCTAAATGGTGATATGCATAGAACTCATATATAAATTAAAGATACTTCACCTACCAAGGTAACCTTATGTCAAAACATGAGGACATGTCACCAACATATCCTTAAGTACAAGTCATAGCATTAATTGGTTTCAACATAGTCCAGTGCATGTTAACCACCATGAAACTATGTTTCATCAAACGTAATATGAGTTTCTGGATTATACAACCACATCATCATACCACAAGATTTCATCGGTTATGAATCAAAGTGTTGATTAATTTATGGATTTTCACATTCATTGAAGTGTTAAATGAATGTTTTTCAATAGGAAACAATGTTTAATGATACAAATAACACTCATTTAATGGAGACTATTGAGGATGGATTATAAAAGGTAAATAATTACATTAATTTTTAAGGACATGGGATGCATGCAAGACTACCCAATCTCTATTCTTCCTAAAACGATGTTCATCACTTTGAATTTTCTAGCACCCATTCGGTTAATCTCAATCCTCACATAACAAACATGGATCCATTGGCCGGTGTGATCCCCTCAGAAGCAAGAGGTTCATCATGTTTCTTGGTGATCTAAATCAAGCATACAATAGATAGTAAAATATTAATTACTTGGCTATAAAGGTGTTATTTATTTATTTTCTTCATTTATGCATGTTGATACTATAGAAGATAGGTTGAGCACATTTGCATTCATATAATGAACACCCAAAACCTGTCAGTGATATCAATGCCTTCTTGGACAAATAAAAACGTTTCATTCAATGGTTTATGAAAAACATATTGAATGTATTGAAACTAGATCATACCACTTGACATTATGTTATATAATAAGTGATAACATATTCTCAAGAAATACCCTAAAGATATGAGATAATGTATCTTTTGCTGACACCCTGATATCATGTTATCAAGTTAAAAAAAATATGTGTTGGGTCTCAACAGTATATTATAAATATAATATAACGTGGAGTTTGAGTTGGGAAATATTTTAAAGGATAATTTAGAATGCATTGTATTCCATGAAAATAGGGTATCACAAAATGTATTGATGACACTACATTATGAGACAACATGGTGTCATTTTCCAACATTACGCTACAAGACAATGTAGTGTAGAGTGTGTCACACACCTTCATAGTGCATTGTGAGATAACATAGTATGAGAATAAACCTTCATTATATGGAAATATTTGAAATATTCTCTTATGTATGTTTAAAAAATAATAATTAAATTTCATATTTTTTCATTTTTCTTATTGTTTATAATTTTTTAAAAAAACTGATAATTTGTTGGACATTATAAAATGATTTTTTAAGCCAAAAACTAAATATGAAAAGAAAATATTTGTATCAAAAAAATTTGGAAAATAAATTAAAAGATTATAAATTTTTTAGTTCCTTTAATATCTATATTTATAAATTATTTATTAAATGTGAATATTATATTATAAATTTATTTGATAAATTTATTTTTTTATGTTTTCAACCATTGCATTATATGATAAGAAAAAATCATAATATTTAGTTTTCATCTATATTGACATAGATTTATAGTAGAAGTTATTTCTTGAATTTAGTAATTGGACATATTTTATGCATTTTATGTTTTATAATTTTTAGGAATTTGATTATCCCTTATGTTTCTCCGGGAAGAGAGACTTTGGGTCCGATTTCCCACTAAATTGGAGGATTATTACTTCCTCTAGAAATATAAGGTTTGGATATCTATGGCCCCAAGATAACTCATTTAAAGATTTTCAATCTCATATTGTTAATAAAATTTAAATGAAGTGTTTTTTTAGCCTATGAATAACATTAATTTTGATATTTATAAATAATTTTTCCTTCTATATTTGGATGAGTAACACAAAATGTGGGTTGTATAAATAGTAACCCATTAATGTATTATGAAGACATTAATTCTGTGGATTAATGATAGGATTGTATCAAAATATTGTGGAATAAATAATATTTTGTTAATTATATTATGTATGTATGAGATTTACAGTTGGAAATTAGAGAGAAAAGAAGTAATGGAAAATAAGGAAAATTGAAAAGAAATGTGTGTTCTATACAATATCTCACTATCTCTACTGCCCAAGCTCATAATCCATTCTACAATAGAAAAGTAATGAACTACCTCTCTCACCCCCACCCGCTCCCCTTTTATTTCCCATACCCATACCTATAAAGATAACTACCATCATAAATAATGACCCTTTTATCTTTATTACAACAAGTATATACTTTTCTCTGGACATGCTAGCTCCAAACTCTATCACTCCACGTGTCTTGAGAAATAGTCTTTCCCTCAAGGATGAAATCTAAAAACTAATTTTGAAGAAGATATTCATCCTCCTAGTTTTCTTCATCTAGAAGATACCCACACCAATGAAGTAAGTATTGAGGAAAATTAATCTCATACTACTATAGTAGACGGTGATAGAGAAAAACCTCTAACTCTGAGAATTATAGGAAGTCCCAAGACAAATCTGACGGTAATGTAATTTGAACAGATTGAGTACCAATGGACCATTTAAGCTATGAAACATTGAATAGAGGGTGTTTATAGGAGTGTGGTGGCATGTCTAGATGATATTCAATGGGCCCAGCCCATTTCATTATATTAAAGCGGCCAAACAATGAGGGGGAGATCTTGTGGTAGATCTGATGTACAGCAGAAGACTACGTATGTGGACAAAGATTAAGGAACATTGTATCTAACTCCTAATATTCCATTGCCCAGTTAATATGATCATCCAACCATTCCATATAACACTTTTAATGAGCAAGATGGTGTTGGAGTTTATGTGAGGTTTCATCTTGTTCCCCCAAAGATGAAGCAACAACCTCTACTCGAATTTCAAAATGGAAATAAGTGAACATTGAAGGTAATGGATGACGATAAACAATTTCAAAGAGTTTGGTATTAATGTATTCATGTTAATTCATATTATAGCTAAATTCCTTCTGTGGATTCTAATACGACCAATTTTTAGACTGGTCACTCACAAAACACTGAAGAAAAATTTTTAAGAAGCAGTTGATGACTTTAGTTTGACAATCCATTTGTGGATGATAATAAGAACTAAATTTAAATTTTGTACCATTGAACTAAAACAATTACTTCTAAAAATGGATTAAAATAATTTGGTCTTCTTCACAAACAATGGAGGATGGAATTCCATGGACCCTAACCACCTCATGTATGAAAACATCAGTGAGACTTTTAGTAGAATAAGTATTTCGTAATAGAATAAAATGAGCATACTTTGACAACTGGTGAACCAATAAAAAATTGAAATCATAGCCATGAGGTAGAGTAAAATCCAAAATAAAATCAATATAAAGACACATCCAAATGGAGAAAGGAATATCCAATGGTTTCATCAAATAGGATGGAGAAATTTTAGAATTTTTTAAAATTGAAAAAAAATACCAAACATTTAACAAAACATAGAACATCATGTTTCATACATAACTAATACGAATTAGCTACCAAATTATAGTATGTCCAGAAAAATACATAATTTTCTCCTTGGGGAGTTGTATGATGTTCCTCATTTTGTTTGGGAACCATTGAATAAGTGGCTGGTATCAGCAAATGACCATGATACTTGAGAATACCTTGTGAAAGAGTGTAACCAAGGTGTGAGGGATGCCATCTATGAGACACTGCATAATATTATGAAGGAAATGTTCCAATTGAACACAAATAGTTAAGAATACAACATCTTCTCAAGAGGTATGGGACTGAATGTGTTGGAATGCTAAAAAATCTTACCAGCGAGACAAATAATCACCAATAGTGTTTTTTCCCCTATCTTAAACTTCATATCAAAACAATAACCCCACAAATTAGAAATCTGAATTTTCTTATCAATATTGGAAACCCATTGATGTAAGGGAAATTTCAAACTATGGTGGTATGAAAAAACACTGAATGTCCTCCCTAGAAAATATGGCTGCCAATATTTAATAGCTAACGCTAAATTCATGACCTCTATTTCATAGGTAGACTTCATTAAAGTATTTCATGACCATGATTTACTAAAATATTAAATTGGGCATCAACTTTGTATTTTTATTTCCCCAAACCCATGAACCAAAGCTTCACACCCTGACTCAATGTATTTGGAAAAATCATTTACTTCTTTCAATGAATTATTCGAAATGAGTTTCTTAAGTGCTAAAAAGCTTAATGTAAATCCACTGTCTAGTGAGATATCCCTTTACAAGTCAAGAAATTAAGGGGTTGTGTAATTTTTCCATACCACTATATAAAATTCTAATAGTATTTAGTGAGGCCTCGAAGACCCCAAATATCTTCCTATATTTGTGAACAAGGATAGACCAAAATGGCCAGAACATTAGTAGGATCTATTAAGACCCCCAATAGAGAAATAACATGGGAAGGTTACTCCTCATCCTTCTATGAAGAGATTCATTTTTTTATTAAAAAAGAACTAATGGTCCGAAATCACATGAAAAATTGTCCACAAATTCTGAAAATGTGTAACTTAATCAATAATATATACTAAAATAAAATCCAAGAATGTGAAGAAATTATTACAAAGAAAGGGGTAGAATAAGTCATTCATGGTTGCGTAGAATTTGAAGGAGTCTTGGTTAGTCTATAGGGAATAACTAAATATTCATAGTTATTGCTATGAGTCTAAAAACCATTTTTTCCATAGCCTCCCACATTCTAATCTATTGATAATCAGATTTTATGTCCATTTCTTTTCAAAAAAGATGCACCTTCCACCTCATTCAATAGTTTTTCGGCCACATGAATAGAAAATTAATCAGATATAGAGACTCGATTCAATGATCAATATTACAAACACATTCAAAAAGTACCATATTTATTATTTACTAACAAAGATGGATTGGAATATACACTTTAAATATGTTGAATAACCTTGGAGTGCAACATTTCTTCATATTTTCATTCAATATCATTTTTTAAAGTGAGGATACAGGTAGGAAAAAAACTGAAACTGGACCTTGTCTTGGTTATAGATGAATATTGTGGACATATTTCCGAATAGGGGGTAGTCCCATGGGTGTATCAATAAATTATCATTGGTTAATTATTACATTATGAATGCTCCATTTTTTCTGAAAATCTAGGGAATTAGTATACATGTTGGGATTAACTCACAACAACAGTCGATGGTGTACTATTGCAAGAGACTCTTTCACTCACAAAGCCAAAGGGAAATCCACACGATCAGGGCTAGTATATTCCTCAAAGAATAAATTCTTTTCCACAAATCCAAAACATCATAGTTTTTTCTTCCTAATTATATGAAACATCTATTAAGGCACATATCCATGACACCCCAATATTTGGATCCAAACCACCTAGTTCTAAAATATTTCCATGAATGAAATAATAATAATCTCCCAAAATCACTTGGAAATCCAGCACACTTCTTATATAGGAATCTTATATCACCAAACCAAGTTGACCAATGTAAAAGAAATAAAATTGTTTTTTGTTTCATTGTCCAATAAAATCGTAACGGTTAACTCCCCAATATGGACCAACACTTTCATAACTGTATTATTCCTATGATGACACTCCCAAAAAAACATCCAAATAATTCAATCCTTGAAACTTCAATACTGATCACTCTATCGATCTTGGTTCCTGGTCACCAGATGTAGGTTTCTCTTCATGAAACACAATTGTTTCATCCACTGGTGACTCGTCATTATCATCACCCATTTAAGGACTCATTTATTATTATTAACACACTAATTCAGTGGATTTTATGGTGAACCACAATGAAAACAAAAAACTTTTATCCGACATTCTTCCATCTTATGAGTTGTGAGGTGTCAAACTCCTCGACCTCCAGTCATGACCACCTTTGACATATCCTGTCAAAAATTTCTAATAGTTCGATCTTCCAATTAGATCAGATTTTCGACAATGAGACTGTGTAATGGATGACATGGTGATGGATGCCAATAATAACCTTTTCAAATTATTCTAGAATCTCTCCACACGCCCCATATAAGTGTAACCTGACAATACACATCAAAGTGAGATCGATAATGTGTGTTAACCACATCTCATATAAATGAGTCTCTAGATTATGAATCTACACCCAATTTTGAATGTCATCATAAAACCCATGTAATAAGTATCAAATATCATTCTGTTATAGTTTTTGTGATATCATAGAAGTCGAAAACTCAAATCACTCAATATATTTGGACATAAAACCCCACTGATCAAGAGAATCTAACTCCTCATACCTATCCAAGAAATCTCAACCACTTAAATTATAAAGTAAATAAGATTTAAAATCTTTTAAAAATATATCTGGATGAAACTCTTCTAATATCTTAAACCAGTGGATTACAATCCCTTATATACTCACCTAAGGATCAATTCCATCTAATATCAGTCAGTTGACTCGTTGAATGTGGGGAAGCAATTTATTTGTGTGAAACAGAGGATGAAACTCTCATCCAGTAAGTCATTGAATCTCATCCATCTTACATTCCCTATAGAAAAAGAACAAAAGACCTTGTAATCCACTATCACATGCGACATACCAATTTTTGGTTTTTTCTGAAGTCTTATCCCTTTAACGCCTCTTCTAAATTATGAAGATCATGATCCATTTTATGACCAACTATGAGAGTTTCAATCACAGAAACCAATTCCATAAATTTTACCTAGTTGTGGACTACTAATTGCTCTATTCCATCCAACCACACCTTATGGTGAGTCTCCATTTTCATTCATCGCTCGAATAGGTAGGTTATCCCAAATGATAGAATCATTTCTCACAATGATTACAGATAAAACAATCCAAAATTCCTTTTCCAAGATCGTAAATCACTTAAAAAAATGAATTAACTAACTCTCCCACCCCACCTGCTCCCCTTTTATTACCCAACCCCCTCTCTATATATCTAACTACACTCATCAATAATCACTCATTTACCCTTATCATTCCTACTATGTACTTTCCACGAGGAAATATGGTCCCAAACTCTATTGATCGAATAGTTATTTCAATACTAAATTGATAGAATCATGCCTACACCAGGGAAAAAACATGAGAAGATAAATATTGCATATAATGAAATAGTTATAAATTTAATATTAATATGATGATTATTAAGTATGTGAGACATTAAAATAAGACCCCTCAAATATTAAGTGTTTGATTCTTTCCAAAGAATCACATGTGAATACATCAATCATTCTACCTGGTAGGTCCAACCAAAGAAATGTGCCCATAGATTATCCTCTGTAAAGCATGGTGAAAATGGACAACCTTAAGAGTTATGAAACCAAATCATGTTCTCTCCTTTTTAATGACACATAAAACCCTCAGATTTGGGATTCC
Organism: Viscum album; assembly: GCA_963277665.1. Taxonomy (NCBI): domain Eukaryota; kingdom Viridiplantae; phylum Streptophyta; class Magnoliopsida; order Santalales; family Viscaceae; genus Viscum; species Viscum album. The sequence continues at coordinate 394,292,540 of OY728129.1, forward strand.
AAAGGAATAGAGTTGTGTCTATATCAATGTAATGTATATAGACCACATTGTCTGCTCAACTATCCAAGAATCATAACACATATGATTGGGTTGATTCTCTACATAAATTGTTATGTTTTGAGATAAATATAAAATCTAAATCAATACTTACTAAAATATGGATGTTGGATAAATAAATGGATATGATGTTTGGATCATTATTATTATCAGTGGAAATTTCATTAAGATTCTTTGATTAAATGATATATAACATGATTCTTGACCACGTATATATCGTTATTGTTGATTTTAGAAAACATCATTATAATCATATAGAGATAACTTATAGGTATGACCTATAAAATATTTAGACATTGGTATATATGGTTGAAAATTATTCTCAATGAGAATCATTCAGAGCATTTGAATGTTAATGATATAGAAATAAATTTCCCCAACTAAATAATGTGTATTAGATACTGGGTGTGCATCACAAATTGGTGGTTATAAACACAAACTCAGTGATATGATGAATTTGATATAGGATGAAGAATATCTTTATATTAGTAATGGATAATGTTTTGATGCATTATAATTCGGTACTTATAATCAATTTTTACTTAGTGGATTAACTTTAGTATTGAAGAATTGTTATTATGTTCTCTCCATAAACAAAATTTTGATTTATATATCTTGTTCTGAAAATATGTAGTTTTAATTAATTATTATGAACAAGATTTATTATATATGTTCTAGATATTGATAATATCATCTATAACATTTATAATAAGAAGGGTAGGGTTTATTCTAATATCGCTTACATTTGGAAGTATCTTCCTAGACATATAAATAAGAATCGCATTCAAAGACTCTAGAGATATAGTTGTTATAAAAAATAAAATATGAATTATTTGATACATGTGAATATTTTTTATTGAGAAAAATGACTAATAAATATTTTAGTGAAAAGGGTGAATGGGATAGTGGTTTTTTGGATCTCATGCATAATGATGTATGTGGACCAATGAACACCAAAGAAAATTGTGACTTTATGTAATTATCTAATTTTACTAATGAATTTAGTTAGTAAGGTTATATGCTTCAAATTAGAAAAAAGAATGAAACATTTTAAAAGTAAAAATAGTTTCATAACAAAGTAAGAAATAAAAACGGAAAATTTTTAATAACTATTTATTGGGATTGAGGTGATTAATATTTGAGTCAAGAATTCACATATCCAATGATAAATAGTATAATTATACCATGTTAGGCATGGTCTGGTCAATTATGTGTTAGTGTGACCTTCCTATTACATTTTATGTTATGATTTAGAAATTTTTCCATACCAAATTAACCATATAACATCTAAATAATTCATAAAGAAAACATATGAGGTAAGGACTATGAAGTATCCAAATATGTATTTTATTAATATTTGAGGTTTTAAAGCATAGGTAACATAATGGAATCGTGTGTATGATTTAAGGAATCATTCCCTTTGGTACATAGTTAGATAAATGATGTTTTAGTGTGACCTTCCTATTACATTTTTGGGGTTATTATTTATAGATTGTTTCATACATTTAGTAATTGTATACCATCTAAAGAAGTCACCATATGAGATATGGACTAGAATAATCCCAATATGTATTTTATGAATATTTGGGGCAATGAAGCATATATATAATGTTTGAATTATAATAAACATGAACCTATATTTGAAAATTATTTATTTGAATGTAATACCAAGGAAACTAGGGGATATAAATTCTATGGTCTTACTGAGCACAAATTGTTTGTCACTCGATTCTCTACATTCCTTGTGAGGGGATATATCAATCATGGTGTCAGTTGGAGGAATGTAGAACTTAGATCAGTTCAAGAAAGGTAATTTTCTTGAGATAATGATTAAGTTGGTTCTGCAAGATTTGTTGATGAAGAAACAACTCATGTTACAAAATAACCTCAAAGGTCTGATATGATTCGTCAAGATCCTAAGAGATATAGATTTTTTGTTTCAGATAATGATGAAGTAATGTTTATAAAAGATGAACCTACTACATGTTCTGAGGAAATTGAGAGTTATAACTCTAAAAGATTTTTAAAAGCCTTAGAATTTAAAATGGACTCCAAGAAAACTTGTAAAATTATGAGTTTTAAAAAAGGAAAGATTATGTTCGATAGAGTACAAGTTATGCAAGACAAAGCTTAAACAGACAACTAAATATTGTTATTGTGTGACATTTATAACCTAGTTGTTAAATTAGCAGTAATGAATAATATTAAATATTATATAAAATATAATATGGAACTACTCATTAATAATGTATTAATAAATTCTAATAAAATTAAGCTCTTAATTTTCGTAAATTCATTTTATTCTTCAAATACATTTTCTTTAAGAATGAATTATATTTCTTTTTTATGGGAACTATATGATTAATATATGAAACTTTTAAAAAAATTAATTAATAAAATAAATATCATTTTTGAAATTAGAATATCAATATTATCTTATGTTTAAATTTTTATAATTTTCAGAAAAGTTTTATTTTTTAATGAACAGTGAAAAATATAGATTTTTTTTGAAAATTGTATTTTAATTTCAAATATTTACAAATTATACTAATAATTTAGATTATATTAAAACATTAATTTGTTTCCACTATTTTAAAATATTAAAAAAATGAAATGTATTTTATACATGAATTTTGTATAAAAACATTTTATTTTTAAAAAGATAATTTTTCTGAAAAAACTATTTTTCGTTGTATTTTTCTTATTTAAATTTAAATTAATTATAGAAACTTATATATTTTGAATTTTGAATAATTTATTCCATATTTTTAATAAGGGGTACAAATTTAGTAAATTGGTTACTTTTAATTTTTTAAAATATGAATAGTAACCTTATTAATTATTGCTAGCATGGTAAAGGGAAAATCAGGTAATTGAAAGTAAAAATAAAACGATAAGGACTAGAAAATGGTTCTAACACTTTAGTAAATTTTATTGGTTGATTAACATTCACCCATAATCATTTATAGTATGGTTATATTACCATTTATGGCCACTTGGATTAGATTATGACCTTTAAAAAAATTTCTTTAAAAAAAATCAAATATGTCACTCTTATTTTTAATAAGTATAATATTTTTAATATGGTTTTTTCAAAATATGTTAGAATATAAATATTATTTTGAAATATAATAGATTTATATTCAACATTGTAATTTATTTTTAATTTTTAATGAATAAATAATTACCATAAATGCATGCACAACACTGATGTGGAAATTATTTAATTAATGAAAAAACCAAATAAATGATATTAAAAATCCAAAGATAAATGTAATAAGAGATAATTAATGGAATACAAGAATTTTATAGATTATTTTGAAATGTTATTTATGTATTAAATGATTTTTTTCAATGTTATCTTGGTGTATTGATATTTTTAAAAATCAATGTATCGAATAGTGTCAAAATTGACATTAATTATATTTTAAAACAAAAAATATTTTATTAAATGATATAAAATTCCTAAAAAAGTAAATTTGGAAAAATTATTAGGATAAGTTATTATAGTAAAAATACTGACCCTTAAAGAGTAAAAATCAATGTTTCCAAGATAACAGTTAAAGAGGTTAAATAAGGGATGAAACTAAATTATAAGGGTAATAATATCATCTAAACATGATAAAAAAATTCTTTTACGACTTTATTTTGTCTCATATGCATCTTATATTTTAAATAAATCACTTTGGAGACATATTGAAATTAAAATTAATTTATACTAATTCAATATTTTATGAAACTCAATGAGTGTGTCTCTCATATCCTATAAAAGTGATCCTCTTCTCATTTTATCACACTTTATAACCCATTTTTTCTACCAAACCCTTCCCAAATTCCTTCCTACAATCTATGACCTCATTCTAAAATCCTTAGTATTGCAAGAACACTATCCTTAGTGGTTTTAAGGTGTTAATCAAAAGAGATTTTACAAAGAATATGTATAGTTTTACCCGCTTCTTTTAGTTTTGTTTCATATTAAAACTCCTTCAAATATTCATCAAGTAGTATAAAATATTAACTACATTATACTTTATATACTAAAATTTTATTATGTTAGTGGCATGACCCATATCCATTCTCACTTCCATTAAAGGGGCAAACAATTCATCATTTGTGTGTACAAAGGACTACCACCTCGCAAACCTGTATTTTTTTCTATCACCGTCTCTTAAGGATAGTTATAATGGAATATTTAATATCTATATATGATATTAATTACATATTTATTGTTCTGAAAGTATAATATCCCAATTATTTTCATTCCTTCTGTGCACAAAAAATTATAATGTTGTCTGTGTGTATGTGTAGACTACCACCTCCACAAAGTGATGTGATTCGTGTTCATCACCGCATCACATAGATGATATTAATAAGTATATTTAAAAATTAATATGATATATATGATATTATTTTCATTCTATAAATATAAAATAATACTTATCTTCTATTCAAAAAGATTAGTGAAAAATGAAAATGTTACGGATAAGTATGTACGACCTGCTATCACTATGATTGTAACATAGTTCCATTTTCATAACCAAATTTAATGTTCACGACCTGTCCCTCAGGGCATGTATCATGACAAACCATAGCCCACCATTCATAGGTCAGGGGCTAGCGACTAGCAGCAAAGGCGTAAATCCCTAAACTGGGAAGGCATTGCCTTTATAACTCTAAACAAACACATCAGAGTACACAACTGTAAGAAAAACACTAAGTAAAACTATATACAAAAGAAGTGCTAGAAAGTAAAAAGGGTCTAGAAATACAAGCCCAATAGGAATGTACAAGTACAACTAAAAAGAAAGTACAACTGAAGAAAAGTAAATCAGCTACTCGGTCATCCTCTGGGGTTCCTATATGAAGGGTATGTATAGATGTCCTCCTCAACACTCGACGTTCGTCCATCTCCTCCATGTACCGTCACACCGAGTGGTCCACCTCCTGGTACCGCCTAGTCCTGCTACTCTCTGCCTCAGTCAGTGCTATCCGTCATTTGCAACCAACACAACGAGGTGTGGGCATTGCTCGTGTAGGGGTGAGTATAACGATACTCAGTATCGACCCCGAGACCCTCCAGGTCTCCCAAAATCCAATAAGGATAAACCAAAACGTATGAAATCAATAGATAACCTTTACTTAGGTTTATGCTCATACATATACCTAAGTTATCTAGTATCCCATCTCAATCATGAGGAAAACACAAAAGTCGTTTACTTTTCTCAAACCAGAATTTTTATTATTGAAACCATGGCTGGTGGTGTACTCCTCCTCTATCGATTACAGTGGGCCTTCCGCATCACACAGAGGTGCATTCCACTATCCTTGGACTACATAGAAACTCCTCCTGTCGAGAACCATGGGTCTTCCGCGTCACACAGAGGCGCTCTCCACCATGGGTCTTCCATGCTCACACAGAGGCACTCCCCCTCATAGCCTGTTGAGGTACTCCTTCTGTCGAGTACCGTGGGTTTGTCTCTCTCACACAGAGGTGATCCCCGCCGTAGGTCTGCCGCGTGATGCAAAGGCGCTCACCCCTTGGCTAGTCGAGTCACTCCGAGTCGAATTGGTCAAGCAGTAGTCAGGTATCAACCAGCAATTAGGTCTCTTTACTCTATCTTCTTTCCTCTGGAAGGATCCTCTCCACGAGCTAATTTTCAAGACTCTAACTATCATGAAGTGCCACTAAGAAGTATATCAAAGGTTCGCCACATCATATCGGTCTCAACGCAATAGATGGACCGTCAATCGGATGCCCGGTCTATTAGTTAATAACTTTTTTGTTCAGGGGGGCCTGTTGGATTCATGTATGATCCAACATAACCGTATATCAACTATACCCCAAACTCCAGTGGAGTATTCTCAAAAGGATGGCTTCACTCCACGAATACTAGCGCTGCTGACGGTTCGTCAAGCGGACGTTCGGTGCCAAAGGTATGGCCCAAGAAGGTAATGGGGTCCGGAATGGGCCTGGGCCCGATCCAACCTGGTCGGACCCTCTCGCCCCAATAGAGATAGGGTCGACTCGGTCTCGGTTGACCCATTCATACCCACTGGGTCTGACCTGGCCCGTTGGTCTAGTCATCCCGCTATGTTTGGCACAGTCGGTTGGGCCAGGCCTAGCGAACTACGAGGGTGGTTCAGCTCGGAGGTCACCGTGTAGGCGACTCGGCCCGAAGTCCAGGGCCAATTCAGACAGCTCCACGAGGGGTGCGGCCGGGCGACTCTGCCCAGGAGTTTGGGCCTGTTGGGAGGCCAGCGGGCAGGCCACGCGGAGTGCGGGGAGGCCGCGGGCAGAGCGTGTGGGGCGCATCTAGTTCGCTGGCAGAGCGTGTGGGGTGCGTCCAGGCCACTGGCAGATCGTGTGGGGCGCGGGCAGGACAGGTGGATGCTAGGCAGGTTGCAGGTGTGCTGGGTAGGGTGCGGTAGGGACAGGGCTAGGCGTGGGGGCACCGGGCAGGCCACAGGGGCGATGGTAGGGCGTCGGGCTGGCCACGAGGGCGCCGGGTAGGGTGCGACCAGGCAGGACAAGAGGGCGTCGGTCGGGCGCTGTCCAGGGTGAGGGGGCCGCAGGTAGGTGGGCCACGCGCTGGGCAGGGGCCCATAAGGCAGCGGGAAGGTGGTCCGCGTGCTTGGTAGGGTGCCGGGAGGCTGCGGGTAGGCGGGTCGGGCGCCGCTCGTGCCGGCTGTGTTCGGCCGGAATCATTAGTGCGCTATGGGTTGGTGCGATTCATGGAGGTCGCTGGTATCATAGCCTTTGTCGTTGCCGCCTTCATCGTTGGCACCTCACTACCATGCCGTAGAATGCCACAAGAAGAGAGAAAACAATGGAGGATGTCGGGCCATGTTAGGTTGGCTCACACCCTCCACGTTTAAGAAGGTATCATTTGGCTCATCATGAGAAGAAGATGATCAAAAAAAATATGTCCACATAAATCCCTTATTATACATTGAGGAAATTAAGGAAAAGGTACAACATCAACAAGTAATAAACCACCTACCTTTGATTCTCCAGTCCTCATTCGTTGACGTCGCGGAAAGATGTTCGTCGATCCGTGGTAGACAAATGTGTCCCACGTCGAAGGAGTACAAGGAAGAAGGTCGGAGGGGCCATTCTTCATAGTCGAAGGCATCCCTCGTCGGCATTCCTTTTCGGGAGAGCATTCTTCAACGGAAGAGAGTTCTTCATTGAAGAGTGGTCTTCATTGGAGAGAGTTCTCTCTTCTCCCAAGCTCCACCAAATGAATGATGCCCACCAAAATGAAATAATAGATTTCCTATTTTATTGTTGGCACAATGATTCCAAAATGGATAAATAAATGAGAAGACTCCGCCTAATTAAATCTTGAGGTTGACACATTTAATTAAATGTGTTGGATCAGAAATTAAAGCGGAAAATGGAGAGGCTCCCTAAAGAGGGAGGTGGAGAGGATCTTCCTCATTAATGAGGGAGAGTTGAGAGGTTACACTCTCTTCCCATTAATAGGGGTCGGGTGGTCCCCACCCCTATTATTTAAATGAGCGGTTATGGTCTCGGGTGGTCCCCATGTCGTAACCTCTCACAGGAGGATAAATTTGGGTGGGACCCACCAACATAACCTCAAGTGGGTGGTTAGGGTGTGGCGGTCCCACATCTAACTCCCAAGTGGAGGTTTTAACCAAAATCACACACATGGAAGATTAAAATAAAATAAATTTTTGTACAAATTATATTATTTTATTTTAAAGGCCAAAAAATAACTTTTATTCTCTACCATATGTCGTTAAGGTGAATGTATTCTTAAGTGAATATCAGTGCTGCGAGTTCCACAGTGCCATCGAATTTAAATTCTGAGCACTAGTTCAAAAGTTATAAAATCCCGCTCATATGTTTACTGAACATACCCGAACAAAACTTCATAATTTGATTCTGGGAACACCAGCCCTCAGAATTAAGTGCCGTAAATTTTTACGAACTTGTAAAAAAATCCCATGTATTTAAGAAACAAATTTCCACAGGATTTCCGAGTCTTTACATTCTCCCCACCCCAGGGCTTTACATCCCCGTAAGCTACAACTCAAACTATGGGAACAAGTGGGGGTACTGAGCACGCATCTGAGCCTCCTGCTCCTATGTGCTCTTCTGGAGGTTCTCGTGCTGCCAGTGAATGCACACCAGAGGTATTGACCATCCATATAGGACCCACTCCTATCGATCCTCAATCTCCACTAGAACCTATGTGAAAGTCACCCCATCATTGATGTCCATCTCTCCATGGTCGATGATGTGGGAAGGTTCGTGCATGTATCTCCTCAGCTGAGATATGTGGAAGATGTCATGCACTTGATGCAACTGAGGTGGAATAGCAAAGCGGTAATCCACCTTGCCTACTCTGGTGAGGACCTAGAAAGGTCTGACAAATCTCGGAGATAACGTGTCGCCTCATACAAATCTCTATAGACCTAGTCAATTTGAGACCCATAGAAAGATGTGGTCTCTATCCTCAAACTCTAGAGGTCTCTGTCTCCTATCAGCATTTAACTTCTGCCTGCTCTGTGTAGTATTCATCCACTCATGGATGATCTTCACCTTCTCCGTAGTAGCTCATACCATCTCTGGTCCCACTAGTGGTGACTCCCCAGGGTCAGTCCAGGAAAAGGGTGAACTACAACATCTCCCGTACAAGGCCTCAAAACGTGTCATCCCTATGGTGGAGTGATAGATGTTATTGTAAGAAAACTCCACCAAAGAAAATTTATCCTCCCAAATGCGACCGGAGTCGAGGACACATGCACATTGCATGTTCTCAGGGGTCTGAACGGTCCGCTCAATCTGACCATCTGTCTGAGGATGGAAGGCGGTGATCCATCGAAGTTGTGTTCTGAAAGACTCCTTAAACCCCTTCCATAGCTGGGAATTAAACCGTGCATCGCAGTTAGAGACAATAAAGGAAGTTACTCCATGTAGTCGCACAATATCTTGCATATAGAGGTGTCCCAATCATTCTACTAAACCCTGCTCTTGGATCGGTATGAAGTGGGCTGACTTGGTGAGTTAGTCGATGATCACCAAAATCAAGTCGTGACCCCTAGATGTACGTGGAAGACCCGTCATGAAATCCATGGAAATCCCATTACACTTCCACTATGGGACCTCTAAAGGGTGAACCAAGCCTGCTGGTACCTAGTGCTCTTCCCTCACTTGCTGACAAGTGTGGCACCGTGAGAAAAACTCTATTACTACCTTCTTCATACTTGGCCACCAGTTCTTTCGTCAAAGGTACTGGTATATCTTTTCCACTTCTGGATGTACCTCTAGAGGGGACATGTGGAACTCCCTCAACACATCCTCTTGAAGTTCCACTGGTACCAAGGTATATCCTCTAAAGAGGATGACGTTCTCCCCACCTTCATAAAATCCATCAGGTGCATACCCTGTGGATATCTAAGCATGTCGTGTCTCGCAGTCAGCATCCCCAGGTTGTGCCTCCCTGACTAGCTGAAGAATTGGGGGAGTGATTGTAAGAGACTTTAGGAATGTTGCTCCATCTCTATCCAAAAAGGATATCTATAAAGTAGCCAGTTACTCTGTCGCCTCTTCCAGCAGCTGTATACAAGTCCTCCTGCTGAGTGCATCATCAACAACGTTCCCCTTCCCAAGATTATAGACTATCTCAAAGTCATAGTCCATGAAGAACTCAATCCATCATCGTTGTCTCTAGTTTAGGTCCTTCTGAGAGAAGATATACCTAACACTCTTTTGATCAGAGTAGATGATAAAACACTCTCCCATCAGATAGAGTCACTACATATTCAAGGCGAAGACCACTACTGCTAACTCCAGGTCATGTGTAGCGTATTTTTGCTCGTGTTGTCTCTGCTGTTGAGAACCATAAGAAATCACTACTCGCTCCTACATTAGGACACACCCGAGTCTAGTCCCTGATGCATCACAGTAGACTACGTACCCTACGCCTTCCTCTGGAAGCCTCAAGATGGGGGAACTAGTCAGCCTCTGCCTCAGCTCCTGATAGCTATGCTGGCATCTCTCCGACCACATAAAGGGTTTCCTCTTCTTCGTGAAGGCTGACAGTGGTGCTGCAACTCTGGAGAAGTCTGGAACAAATCTCCATTAGTAACCAGCCAAACCCAGAAATCTCCATACCTCTTTCACACTCCAGGGTGGCTCCCAAGAAAGTAACACCTTTATATTCACTAGATCCAATACAACTCCAGCCTCCAAGATGACGTGTCCGAAGAAGTGAACCTCTCGAATCCAAAACTATAACTTAGAGAGCTTACCATAAAGCTGGTTCTCTCAGAGTGTGTCCAGTACTACCTATAAATGGTAGGCATGTTCCTCCTCAATAGTTGAGTATATCAGAATGTCATCAATGAAGACTATGAAAAAGCGATCGAGGTATGGCTGCAAGATCCTGTTCATGAGTCCCATGAACACTGCTAGAGCATTTGTTACCCTGAAAGCCGTAACCAAGAACTCGTAGTGGCTGTAAAGACACCTAAAGGTCATCTTATGCACATCCTCATCTCAAAATCTGAGCTGTTGATAGCCTGATCAGAGGTCTATCTTTGAGAACCACTGTGCTCCCTTCAGCTGATCAAAGAGGTCATCAATCCTCAGGAGTGGGTACTTGTTCTTCACGGTCACCTGGTTCACGCGACTGTAGTCAAAAAAAGCCTCAAGCTCCCATCCACCTTCTTGGTGAACAGAATCGGGGCTGCCCATGGAGAAACACTAGGTCGGCTGAATCCCTTCCCCTACAAGTCCTCCATCTATACCCATAGCTCACGAAGCTCAGCGGTAGCCATTTGATATGCTGGAGTAGATATCGGTGTCATCTCGTGGTATAGGTCGATGTAGAAGTCCACCTCTCTGTGAGGAGGTAGTCCTGGAACATCATCAGGGAAAACATCAGCGTACTGGTCCACTACTAGAGGATAAGTCGGACTCTCCACATCAACTGCTCCGAGGGTAAGGCAGGCCAACTGATGAGTGATCAGTTGTACCCTCCTCTGATTATGTTTGTACTATTCTGAAAAGGTTCCCTTCTCGCCGGTGAAGGTAAAAATGGTCCCATGCATGCAGACACACCGTACTTTTCACCTAATACAGTAAATCTGAGCATGGAATATAGATAACCATTCCATACCCAAGATGATGTCTTAAGGCCTCGAAGCTGCTATTAGGAGATCCCAGTCGAACCTCTCAGCTCCTAGAGTAAGCTCGCACAGCTGACACCAGTGCGTAATCGTCGAATCTTCTCCCATAGGAGTCTCTAGACATAAGGATCGAGCCATTGGCTCCGTCGGAATCTCCGAGCTCCGAACGAGGGTAGTGGCAATGAAAGAGTGACTGGCACCTGTGGTGTAGACAAGAATCATACCTCAAATCATCTCCGGAGCACCATGGTCATATGCTTCAGATGCCTAATGTTGAGATCTCGCCTGTCCACCTACTCCCTGAGATCGGGGTGGACCTTCTGGTGGTGGTGGTGGTGGTGGTAACACCTCGTAACGTAATACACCGCTAGTTGCACGTCCAGCTCCTTTGCCACGTCTGCCTCCTTTCTGCGGACCACCTTGTTCAAACCTCTACCTCTGCTTGGGAGGTCCCTCAACTATCTGGTGATCATCTGAACAGTGGGTCGGATAGTCACGAGCCATGTGACCCTACCCGCCACATGAGTAACACATCCTACTACTGGGATGTGTGTCTTTGCTCTGTGTTCACCACACAACCGATCCTGAGTTATGCGGTCAACCACCTTTATGTCTGGTCCTCTTAGACCTCTACGACATTTTTCTACTGCCACCTGCAGAAGACTCTGCTACGTGTTGGATTGTGTTGGGTCTCACTGCTGGAGACTTCCCAGCAAGGAAACTATCCACCAAGAGGGATCTCTCTAGCACCCATGTCTGCATCAGGATGCTAAGTGAGACATCGGAGCTCTAATCTCTCACCTGAACCCCTGATCGAAGGTCTGGGCCCTAAAGAATGTGTCTCATACCATATATGTGGAGTATCACGAGATTTCGGTGAACCTCACTGAGTACTATGCTACTGTAATGCTGCTCTACTGCAGATGAAGTAGCTCATGTATCAGCACTGCCCTGAGAGTTGCTGGAACAATCTCTACCAGAAACAAGATCTTGAAGTCTACCCATAGTAGCATCAACTCATGAAGGTGGTTGGCAGTAAGGATCACCATGAAGTCCACTGGTCTACCTACTAGCCTGAAGACTCTCACCACAACCTCCAACCAATCCTCTGCCACCTTTGGGTCCATCTATCCCCTGAACCTTGGTGGCCTCTGGCACTGGAACTTGTGCAACGCGCTCAAGCAGCATGCATCGTCTACTGCTGAGGCTAGTGGCATCGGTGGCCCAACGGTAAGTAGTACCACTGGTGCCTCCGCTGGAAAAGGGCCTTGTACTGAGGCCTCATCGCTCGGTGGGTTGTCAGTGCGTATAACTCTCAGGGCTCTAACTGTTCATCTACGGGGAGGAATCCTGAAAGAAACATATGCGACCTGGTCAAAAGATTTATACCTGGGGAGTTGACCTAGTTGAGATGACTTAAAGAAAAACTTTTTAAAACACACACACAGTCAGTACTGGTGTGCACTGAGTTGAGAATCTAAATTCTGGGTCCTGGTGTATTGATACATTGGCCACCCGCACCAACACTGGACTCCCTGAACTGAAAACCACACATAGTACCCTTAACACTACTACTTCAATGAAAAGAAATACCAGAGTCCTTTGTTCTGTGGTAAAACTGACTCCTATGATACCAGTATGTCACGAACTGTCCCCCGGGACCTGTATCGTGACTACCCCGAGCCTTCCTTCCATAGAACAGGGGATGGCGACCAGCACCAAAGGCTCAAATCCCTAAAATGGGAAGGAATTTCCTTTATAACTGTAAAAAACACATCAGAGTACACAACTGGAAGCAAAACACTAAGTAAAAGTGTATAAAAAAGAAGTACTGGAAAGTAAAAAGGCTCCGGAAATACAATCCCAATAGGAAATTACAAGTATAAATGAAAAGCAAGTACAAATGAAGAAAAGTAAAGCAGCTACTCAGTCATCCTCCGGGGTTCCTACTTGAAGGGTAGGTACAGATGGCCTCCTCGACACTCCACATTCATCCGTCTCCTCCATGTACCGTCACACTGAGTGGTCCACCTCTGGGTACCATCTAGTCCTGCTACTCTCTGCCTTAGTCAGTGTTGTCTGTCATCTGCAACCAATACAATGATGTGCAGGCATAGATTGTGCAGGGGTGAGTTTAACAAAACTCAATATGGACCCTGAGACCCTCAAGGTCTCACAAAATCCAAAAGGATCAACCACAATGTATGAAATCAACGGATAACCATTACATAGGTATATTCCCATAAATATACCTAAATTATCCAGTAACTCATCTCAATCATGAAGAAAACACCAAAGTCATTGACTCAGATTGAACTAGGATTTTTATTATCGAAACCACGGCTGTTGGCGTACTCCTCCTCTATTGAGTATAGTGGGATAGCCACATCTCACAGAGGAACTTCCCACTATCCTTGGGCTACTTAGGTACTCCTCCTGTCGAGAACTGTGGGTCTGCCATGTCACACAGAGGCGCGCCCCACCATGGGTCTGCCGCGCTCACATAGAGGTGGTCCCCCTCGTAGCCTGCTGAGGTACTCCTTCTGTCATGTATAGTGGGTATGTCATGCTCACGCAGAGGAGATATCCACTTTGGGTCTGCTGCGTTACACAGAGGCACTCCCCAATGGGCTAGTGGAGTACTCCGAGTCGAATTGGTCAAGCTATAGTCATGTGTCAATCAGCTACATGGTCTCTGTACTCTGTATGCTCGCCTCTGGAAGGATATGCTCCATGAGATACTAGTCAATACTCCAACTGTCATGAAGTGACATGAAGAAGTATCTCAATGTTCTTCCATGTCATAGGGGTCTCAATGCAATAGACATCCCATCAATCAGACACTCGGTCTGTTAGTTTTTTTTCCTTTTAGTCTTTGAGGGCCTAGTTGGATTCATGTATGATCCAACCTAACCGTATCTCATCTATACCTCGAACTCTAGTGGGGTATTCTCAAAGGGACGGCATCACGCCAAAAATACTGGCACTGCTAACAGTTTATCAAATGAACGTCTGGTGCCAAAGATATGGACCAAGAAGGTAATGGGGTGGGTAATGGGCCTCAGCCTGATCCGACCCGATCGGACAGTCTAGGCCCAACCTAGATAGGGCCGATCCAATCTGGGTCAACCCAGTCATAAACACTGGGTCTGACCTAGCTCTTTGGGTGGGTCAGCCTGCTATGTTTGGCTGAGTCAGTTGGGCCCAGCCCAGCAGACTGCGAGGGCGGTTCAGCCCGGAGGTCTCCATGTAGACGACTCGGCCCAAAGTCAGGTGCATGTTCGGCTAGTGCCGCGAGGGGCGTGGCCGGGTGACTCTGCCCAAAAGGTCGGGCTAGTTGGGAGGCCAGTGGGCAGGCCGCGGGGAGTGCGAGCAGCCTGCGGGCAGAGCACGTGGGACGCGGGCAGGCCGGTTGGACGCCAGGCAGGCCGCGGGTGCACTGGGTAGGGTGCGGCAGGGGCCGGGCAGGCCGAAGGGGAGACGGGCAGGCTGCGGTGGCACCGGGATGGCTGTGGGGGCGTCGGGCATGGTGTGGCAATGGTTGGGTAGGCCGCAAGGGTGCAGGGGCCATGGGCAGGCAGGCCGCATGCCGGGTATGGCGCCGGGAGGCCGCGGGTAGGCGGGCCAGGCACCGCGCGGGCTGGCGGTTTTTGGCCGGAAGCATCGGTACATCGTGGTGTGGCATGATTCGTAGAGGTCGTAGGTAGTGCGGCATTCGTCATTGCCACCTTCATCATCGCCGCCTCATTGCCATACCATAGAACGCCACATGAAGAGAGAAAATTACAGAGGATGTCGGGCCATGTTAGGTTGGCATGCACCCTTTTCATTTAGGAAGGTATCATTTGGCTCATCATGAGAAGAAGATGATCAAAAAATACATCCGCATCAATCCCTTATTATACGTTGAAGAATGTAAGGAAAAGGTACAACATCAACTAGTAATAAACTCCCTACCTTTGATTCAGTGGTCTTCGTTCGTTGACATCGCGGAAAGATGGTCATCGATCCGTGGTAGATGAACACCTCCCACATCGAAGGAGTCTGAGGAAGACGGTCGGAGGGGTCGTACTTCATAGTTTAAGGCGTCCCTCATCGGCGTTCTTTATCGGTAGAACATTCTTCATTAGAAGATAATTCTTCGTTGAAGATCAGTCTTCATTGGATAGAGTTCTCTCTTCTCCCAAGCTCCACCAAATGAAATATGCCCACCAAAAATAAATAATAGATTGTCTATTATTTTGTTGGCGCAACGATATCAAAATGCATAAATAAATGAGAAGGCTCCGCTTAATTAATTCTTGAGGTTGGAACATTTAATTAAATGTGTTTTATCAACAATTATAGAGTAATTTGGAGAGGCTCATTGAAGAGGGAGTTGGAGAGGCACTACCTCATTAATGAGGGAGAGTTTAGAGGTTACACTCTCTTCACATTAATAGGGGTCAGGTGGTCCCTACCCCTATTATTTAAATTAGTGGTTATAGTCTCGGGAGATCCCCATGTCGTAACTTCTTGCGGGAGGTTAGATTCGGGTGGGCCCCACCACCATAACCTCTCATGGGAGTTTGGGGTGTGGCGGTCCCACCTTCAACTCCCAAGTGGAGGTTTTAACCAACATTCACACACATGGCAGCTTAAAATAAAATAAATTTTTGTACACTTTTTTTTAAAGGCCAAAAACTAACTTTTATTCTCGATCATCTGTCAACGAGGTAAAAAATTTCTTAACTAAATACAGGTGCTGCGAGTTCAACGGTGCCCTTAGATTTTAATTCCGAGAACCGGTTCGAAAGTTATAAAATCTCGCTCGTACGTTTACTGAACGTACTTGAACAAAACTTCATAATTTGATCCTGGGCACACCGGGCCTCGGAATCAAGCACCATAAATTTTCGCGGACTCGTAAAAAAATCCCATGTATTTAAGAAAAACATTCCATGGAATTTCCGGGACATTACATTAATGTTTTGTATTAAAAGATTAATTTTTTTATAAAAGTGATAATTTATTTAGGAATATTAATCTTAATATGATTTAATTTTTACCACTTTGACCAGTGTAAACCTACCGAAGTCATTTTGAACTTATGAACTAAAAATGGTCAAAATGCCCGATGTGAACATATATAATTATGTACATTTTATAACATTGTAATAAGTCAATAAAATGAACACTAAACTTGAAAAATTGTCTCAATAAAGTAAATAATTAACATAAGTTTATTATTTAGGAAGATAAATGGAATACATGTCAAATTAGACACTAGGTGAGGGATTTTGTTAGCTCAATTTCTATTTATTGGGTTACACTTATACTTATTTCATTAGGTCATTCTAAGAATATTTTTGAAATTAATTTTAATTATATTATGTTTATTTCCACTTAGTTTATATAGATTTAAATCAGATTCACATAATCTATTCATTTGATAAACACTCACTTCAATGACGTGATATGTGTAAAGGGACTTTCATTTAAAACCATCTTTAAAGTACTTCCATAAACTATTTTTAAAACTATCTACAAGAATGTTTTAGTAATTTATACACCATAAGGGGCTTCTACCACATTTCTAAAAAAATAAATGGTGTGATTTTTAATTTATAATTTTTTATGGTTATTTTTAAAGAAAATGGTTTCTATATGATGTGTGCAGTCTTTTGATTTTAAAATTGATTTTTAAGAAAAGTGTTATTTTGATATATGAAAGTGTTTTTCACATGGGTATAAAATAGTTTTAATTGTTTTTATTAATTATATTGTCCTTGGAGATTATTTTTACGGGTATTCCCAGATATCATTGGGTGATCCCATTATAGATTATACATTGGGTCTTCCCAGATAGTGATTTAATGCATTGGGTAATGATTTGTAATCCTGAGAATTATATTGAAAGATGGTCATATGGTTTTTCCAAATTCTATGCGTTTTTTGTATGGTTTATAGAAGGTTTGTATAATTATGATTTACTAATGAACCTATATAAATTTTCTATTCTTGATAATGAGTTTTCATGGAAATATCTTGAGGTAAGGTAATAATATTTTTAATATAAAAATGATTCTATTTTCTTATGAAGAGGTATGTTTTTAAGAAATTTTTTTAATGGGTTTTCTTTGTGTTTTTCACTAAACTAACAGTTTTATTTCATTTATCTCTTACTGTGATTTTTTTGGTCAACCCATTTTTTAAAAAAATCATTGGGACTATTTATGTATAATGGAAGAAGAATTAAAGTTGTAAGATGTGAAGATTTTCTATGAAAAGAAATCACATGTTATTTTTACGACATATTTTTATTGAAAAAAAATGGGTATTGTGTAGAATTTTCCACTTGTAATGTAAGGGTTTACTATGTAAGAGTATGTCATAATTCAAAAAAACTATAAACATAAATGTTATTTGGGAAAATAATGTGATTTATAGTTTCAAAATAACTATAATATGTATTGTTTAAGGTCAAGTGCTTACATCACTATCCATGTCTCAAACTTGGTGGATGCACCCCAAGGGGTGATACCCATAAGGTTCTAGTGAGTTTTCCACAAGAAAACAAACATGGATGTTAAATTGTACACCTATAATGAATGCTTGGTGGAAAATGTTTACAAAGAAATTCATTTTTTTGACTATGAATAAATATTTTTAGATGTTGCAATGATGAAATCCCTACATATTTTTCTTACCATGGCAGCTTCTTTGTATTATGAGATATATCATATGCATGTCAAAACTTAGTTTCATAGAGAATTTATTCGGAGACGTGTATATGATAAAAATATAAGGTTTTGAAGCACAAAATGAGTATGTTAAGGTATGAAATTTGCAACAATCCATTAAGGACTGAACCAAAATTCTCAATAATAGAATATATGGTTTGACAATGTAGTCAAAGATATTGGTTTCATTAATAACAGATATGATTCATGTGTATAAAAGTATATTGGTGGGAGTGTCTTAGTGATTATGATATTGCATGTAGATGGAATATTCTTATCAGAATCAAAATCTAGAATCATAAATCCATGAAGATATGCTTGGTTAAATGATTCTTGAGAAAATACATGATTGAAACATCTTACATTCTATCTATGAGTGTCCATGAAGATAAATCTAAGAGGATGTTTCGTACTAGTCCTGAAAAATATATTGGTAATCTTCTAAAACAGTTTATCGTGGAAAACTCCATAAAGGGGTCTTTACAAATGTTATATGGTTTGAATATTAGGAAGATTCAAGATCATTATAAAAGAGATAGAAAAGATAGATATAATTATTTATGTGTCATTCATAGGCTCAATCTTGTATAAAATGTCAAAGGCTCGAAAGGATGTCATTTATGCTCTAAGTATTACAATCATATACCAATACAATCCTGATTAGACATTAAATTTTTGTAATGAACATCTTGAAGTACTTGATAATTATTAAGGATATGTTCTTAGTCTTTAGGTAGAGTATTATCTTTGTTTAAAGGGTTATAAACATGCTAGTTTCCAATCTGATATAGCTATCATGAGACCTTAATCTAGTTTTGTGTTATGTCAAAATAGAGGAACTATCACATTGAAAATATACTAACAACCCCCCCCCCCACACACACACAATGGACTCAATGATGATGGTAAAATACATCTATGCATTAGATGTTGTGAATGAACCTGTTTGGATTATGATGTTCATCTTTAAACTTAAAGTGGTTCCTAACGTTGACAGAGAAATTGAGATTTACTATGACAAAAATTTAGTCATTTCTCAAACTAGGATACCCTAATATCACCAAAATACCAAACACATCCTTCATAAATATGATCTCATAAAGGAGACCATTGATAGGGGGGCTGTAATTTTCTTATCGGTAGATATAGGGGACAATGTAGTGGATCCATTGATGAATCCATTGCCATAGAAGAAACATGAGGGTCATGTTAAGTCTCTTTTTATTAAATACTTAATAGAATGATTGTAATAGTTGTATAATGTATCATTAATTTATTAATAAATAAAATATACCTTTTTCATTTATTCATGTGTGATACAATATACATTAAAAGAATAGTTGAATGATAATATCCCATCAAAGAATAACTTTGAGATGTTACTAATAAATTATCATCATAGAGCATTATGGGTTGATGACATGTTAAGGTTAGCATGAATAGAAATTTTTACTCATTACCAAATATTGTATATGAGTTAAGAATAATATATTCATGAAATTATAATTTTAAACTAATTACCAAAGGCCCAGTGTTTGGCAATACTGTGTATATCGACACTCAGGTCGAATCCTCAACAATATACTATATTTTTAGAATAAATTATCTTCTTTTATCTTTAAAAACAAGGGGATTTTGTTCACAAAGCATAAGTAAAAATATCTATGGAGATTTATTTATTAAACAATTTTATATTTATTATGTTGAAGTTAAAATTGGGGATTTGAGATTATGTTATCATTGATCTTTGCAAAAAACTGAATTAAATTATCATCCACTTCACAAGACGGTTTTGATCAATGTTTCTAAATTTTAGGACCATAATCCAAACAATATCCGGGGTATTGATCTTAATAAATTCTTATTTATCAATGGTTAATTATTTCATGAACCCTAGTATATTTGGGGTTCCAATTATCCATAGAATCTACATGTCAAACAACACGTATTGTTAATCCATCACACATAAATTTTATCATACACAATGTTAATTTAAATAACATTAAATACGAAAAAACTCTTGATCACATAATATCCTCAAATTATGACACACACCAATAATAGATTTACTTAGTTATTTGAAACTTTGGGGAAAGACTTTTGGGTTATGCAGATGAATGAGAAAATTTCTTTTAGATAGGGAGAACCAATTTTTATTTGTTTTCATAGTAGTGCTTATATTTTTTATAGAACAAACATTGTTCCAATTGTACGTGGATATAAAAATATAACTCAAAAAATTATAGGAAATTAGATTTAATTATTGTAAAAAATGAAAATAATAAGGATATTAAATATTAATTTAAATATCTAACAATAATGGGAGTTAATGAGACCTATAAATTTAATAAATCTAATTGATCACTTAAAATAATAAAGAATACCAGATATAAATTTTGAAATATTGATAACAGGTATGTAATAGACTTAATACTCTATATATTTATAATGTAAAATTCCTAACTCAAAAAAATAACACACTATAGTCAGAAGATTAACATGCACTCATGTATTTTCACAACTTCTTTTATTGATCTTACTAAGTTTATTAAATTTTTAAATTCACATAAATTCATCATAAATTCATCTAACCAATTAGATATGTATATTTAGACGCATGGAAAATGTCTAAGAACGCATATTTTGTATTGACTCAAAATCACATTTATATTTTCATTCAAAAATCATTTATGGATTATATTAAACCAAGTATCATTGTACCACATACAAGCGTCAATCTCATAGGTCATATATATATTCTGATCTAGGACATGTGTTTAATGTTGAATAAAAAATATCACTGTCGAAGAATACTTTTACCATGGTTTGGGTGACCTACAGTGATGACCAGCTGCTAGAGGACACCCATTGTAAATGTCTGGTGTTGTCCATTGATGACTTGAATAGGGTGGTTCCACCAAAGAATAATCATGAAAGTAGTCAGTGAACACAAAGTGAAAACTTGCAACAACCATACTTCTTTTCACCTTTTCATCCAGGTTATAAATATAGGAAATCGTTGTGTGGGAATATATATGAGAAATATTTGGAATATGTAATATTTGTGATACCATTTGAATAATATGACTTCCCACCTGGCTTCCCCATGGATGTAGTCATACGACCAAACCGCATTAAATCATGTATCCCTATTTGATTTTATGTCATTTTTGTGTGTGTGATTAATGATATGGTAAGTATTTCACACAACAAAATTGTATAAAAGGTTGTTTTCATTACTTATGAATCACACTCTTGAGGAACCCGTTGTTTTTGCATCAGTGAATTTGTATCTATATGAAATGAATTAGTAACCACTTTTAGTGATTTATTCCCCTTGTTAAAACCTTAACCTATTATTTTCCACTTGTGTCCTAATCTAGATCTATCCCAGCAGCGATACTGATGTTCTCTTGAAGCCCCCATCTTTGATCCATTCCACATGTACTGTTTGTGAAGCATGTTGCACTTGTGGGATGTATTCCATGAATCCCTCCTATGTTTGATGATTATTCTATAGACACACATGTTTGTACTATAATTACTCCTAGAAATATAATTATATTGTCTAGTACCAAAATTTAGGTGGAGAAGTTCGATGGGATGAACAACTTCATGTGTGGTAATGTGTAATTTTTGATGTTATAATTCAAAGGGAATTAGATATTACCTTGGAAGAATATCCCAAAAACATCTTCGATTGTGATTATTGGAGACTCAACTATCAAGACTATGTTACAATTCAATATCATTTATCTAAAGATCAGATATACATCATGATGTGGGAAAGTTCAGTGAAAAATATAATGGAATATTTTGTAGAATAACTATATGGCCAAAATCATTGAAAATAATTTGTATATGAAATAGATATTGTTCATATTTCATTTCAAGGAAGGTATGTATATGATTGATCACCTTGATTTTTTTTAATAAAATCATGATAGATTTGAAAAGTTCGGAGGTAACAATTGAAGATTATGATAAGGTTATTTTTTTTAAAACTCTCCATCGAAGAGTAATGATCACATTACTACAATATTACATTATGGTAAGTATGATGTAATATTTTTTGATGTATCAATTTCCTTAGTTAATAATGAGTAGAGTCTGAAGTTCAAGTATTACAACAGACATTCTGCATTGGATGCATTGATGGAAACTAATTGGAAAACATCTGTCTTGAATTCCGGATGATTTATAAGAGATAAATCACAAGCAACAACAAAAGGAGAGTCCAGATATAGATATGAAGTAAAAGATGAGTGTGCCTATTTTCATTAAAAGGGACACTAGTATAAGTATGATACCAAATTTTGTCAACCGAAGGAGAATGTTATACCAAAAATTGAGTATGTTGAAGATATTAATTTCCTTAATTCTATGATGGTTATGTATTCATAATCTTGGGTTCTTGATTCATGTTGTTCATTACATATGTGTAGGAATAGAGATTTTTTTTCAAGCATCAATTATTTAGATGAAGGTGTGTAGCATATAGAAAATAAGCAACCTTTCTGCATGAGAGGTACTGAAAAAATAAATTTATAGATACTTGATGGTACAACTCAATGTTTTACAGTTTTAATATTAATACTAAAATTAGAGAAGAACCTTATATCACTTGTATTTTTTCATAATCCTGGTTATAGGATAACAATTGAAGATGAATTCATGAAATTTATCTATGATGAACTCATTATAATGAAGGGTATATGAAAAGATGCTTTGTATTATTTGAATGATGATACTGTAATAGGCAGAGTAGTGATATCAAATAAGAGTATCACCACTGGTTGAACACAAAGGATCGCATAGATTCCATCCAAGTATGAAAATTCAATAATCTATACTCATTCTATAGTTGAATATGGTGTCCCATAGAGCTATTAATATGTTTTGGATAGCAAAAAAATGAACATGTGTAAGTCTAATATGGAATAAGAAATGACTTCACTATATCAGAATATGACATGGGGTCTTATTCATACACTAAAGTACAAGGATGATACTACTAGGGTCAAGTTCAAACATTGTTTGGACTTGATCAATACGCCTTCTACCCGAGATTACTATGGGAATTGGGAAGGCAACAATAGCTTATTATTATTTTTTAGCAGCATGATGATCTGTTTGAGGGTCGATATGGTGATATTTTTCATCAAGGTGGAGATTGTTGAATATTGACTAAAAAATATCATTGTCGAAGAATAATTTCACCGTGATTTGGGTGACTGTTAGGGATGACCATCCACTATAGGAGACCCACAATATATGTTTGGTCTCACCTATTGATAACTTGCAGAGGGTGGTTCCACCAAAGAAGAATTAAGGCAGCAGTTGGTGACCACCTAGAGAAAACTTACAGAAACCATCATTGTTTTCTCCTCTTCATCCCAGCTATTAATATGGGTTACCATTATGTGGTCATATATATGAGAAATATGGGTAATTTTTAAACTTTATATCCTCATTTGAAAAATATGATTTTCTATATTCTTACCCCTTGTAGCTAGGTCATACGACCAAACTGCATTAAATTGTTTCCCTATTTGATTTATTTCTCATTTTTATGTGTGATATTCTTGAGAGGGTGAGGCTTACACAAAACAACATAGTGATGAAAAAATATAAATATCTTGTGATGCTAAAAAATTTCATGACCATGAAAATTAAATTCATTAAATTAATTCATGAAAATATGTTAAGTGACATATGTGGTCAATTTTTCAGTCGTTGAGTGAAACAACAACAATGCATTTAGAGGCATTTGGTTCAACCCATCTATCAACCACCTTGGGAACCCCCTCATCCTTACTATAAGATTCGACAACTACACAAATGAGTGAAGGATAATTATGAGTATAAAATCATGTTTTACATCCCATAACTGGGTTATAAATGTTTGTGGAATGGAATAAATTTTCATTTTACCAAACCTAACACATAAAATGATTGGACTCTAATAGGAGGGAATTCAAGAAACTTAAGGTTAGTATCAGGTGACATCCTTCTAGTTCATTATTGATGAAGTAATCATATTATCAATCTAGAAAAGGATAGAAGAATTCACAGATATAATATCTTCAACCGGTGTGAGAAAAGTTTATTGTGAAGTAGTGCCAGTGGCTGTGGTGGTGACTGCGATAGTGCATCTTTATTTTTCTTGAACAACATACAATTGTTTTACATGAACTAGTTTATGAAATATCTATTTATGTAACCTATGTTTTAAATTTAATTGAACTGAAACCACTATAAAAACATAAAAATGATTAAGGGTCTGAATTTATGTAAAATAATATGATTTTAACTAATTATTTATTGAAATTTATTAAAAAACAATAATCTAAACTTTCATCAAAACTGAGTTTTTTTTTGGAATATTTTTATTTTTGAACACTCTGTGATTTTAATTTCTTTTAACAATATAATCCAATCATTTTCTAATAGAGACTGAATTTATTCATCAGGTTTACATTTGAATGGATATTATAGTATTGAAATTTCAATTTTTTTTATATTTTAGTTTTCTTTATAAATTAATCTGAAAATATATATATACATATTTACATATATTTGCATATAAATATTCATTTATATAACTAAATATTTTAAAAATTGCAAATACAATGTATTTTTAAATATGTAGACCATATGTGTATAAACATTTATTATACATTTTAGGTACCATGTTGTATAAATCATCTTGTTGATTAATTTTTTTCAACAACAATTTGATTTTATGTTACTGTTTTCTTTCAAATAATTTGAAAATGAGAAAGACTATTTTGAAAAATGCATTGAAGGTAAAACAATTAGTTTGTATTTTATAACACTTTAAAATTCATTTTTAAAAGTTAATAATATTTTCTTCTTTTTCAGTGAGAAGTTATTTTCTTAAAGAAAACCACATATATAGGTAATTTAATAACACTTTCAATAAGAAAGTTGTAATATTTTTTCATAATGAAACACTTAGCTTAAATGATATGTTCTACTAACAGTTATTATTATCATCAAATCCAATCCAGTTGTAATCTAATACCTATTAAAGATTTTTTTTTCATTCATCCACACGTATGCACACCTTATAACTTGAATATCCATTTTGAATGTTATGACACATAGTAGAAAATGGTGAAAGGTTATCCACAATTTAGTGGTTGGAGTTTTGATAGACTTCATTTTACCTTTCAATCATATATTGTTATTTTACAGACACAACTAGAAAGAAAATATTTTGTTGTTGAAAGATCAACGAATTCAATCATGAACAGTAAAAGTTTAGCTATAGGAGAATGACTAGAGTGAGAAGAAAATGAAGGGCTAGTGTGTGATGATCTTTATTCAATGGAAAGGATAGGATTTCTAACACATGAGAGAACTTGATTTTAATTTTCATATATTGACTTTTTAATATATATACAAAAACATATTTATATATATTCCACAATATATACTTATTTTAATATATATATATATAAATATTAATAAATAATTTTTGGGTAAATAAAATGGATAAATTTTTAATTAAAATAAAATGTATATAAAATGTATATTCACATATAGATTATATGTTTAAAAGTACAATTTAAATGTAAATTTGTTTAAATATTTATTTATATAATTAATGTTTTATATGTAACTATATAAATATATATATATACATTAAATTATAAATAAAACTAAAATATGAAAAACATTGAACTTTTAATACTATAATAATTATATGAGTGTAACTTGAAGAATAAATTTAGTGTCCATTGAAAAAATAAAGGAATATCTTGTCAAAAGAAATTGAAATCACATCATATGTTCAAAAAATAGAATATTCTGACTAAAAACTCAGTTTTGACGAATGTTCAGATTATTATTTTATTATTCAATAATTTAAAATCAATAATCTGTCAAAATCATGTTATTCAATAAAACATTAAACCTTTAATAATTTTTAAGTGTTTATTATGGTTTTCATTCAATTAAAGTTCAACCATAGGTTTATTGACTTTCCTTTTCATAAATCAATTCATGTAAAATAATAGTATGTTATGAAATAAAAACAAAGATGCACCATCACGGTTGTTGGTGCAGCCACTACCTCGTAAGTAGGGTTGCTCACAAAGGTTGAAGATATTCTCTCTGTTCATGCTTCTCTCCTTCTCCAGAGTGTTAATATAATTATTTCTTCAATAGTTAACCAGAATGATATCACCAAGTACTAAACATAAGTGTCCTGACTTCCCTCCTATTAGAGCTCTAATTTTCGATGTGTTGTCTTTGGTAAAAGGCATTTCTCTTTCATCCTGTTGGCATTTATAACATAATTAAGTTTTATAAATTATGCTTTTATACTCATAATTATCCTGCTCACATTTTTTTAGTTCTTGAACCTCATAGTAATGATGGGGGGATTCCCAAGGCGGTTGAGATATAGGGTGAAACAAATGCCTCCAAATTCACTATTGTTATTTCTATCGATGACTACAAAACTCACCATGAATTTCACATTAAATATTTTCATGAATACATTATAATAATTTCTATTTCATGGTTATTCCCATTTTTTAATAACTCAAGATACTTATTGTAAGAACCCAGATCTTCGTTTTAGGTATGTCCTTACTTTTTCTAGAGTTTTTGAGAAAAATAAAGTTTCTGGGGATTTTTGAAGTACACGCCATGTACTTTCTGAGTAAACGCCATGTACTATTTTCCCACTCGAAGCCATGTACTGGACGTGTATAGGGCACACACATGGTGTGTAGGGGTGACGTGGAGGCCAATTTTGGAGGAGTACGGAAAAACCTAGTATACGTTGTGTACTTTCTTTTTTTCATTAAATGGAACTGGGTCATGCTTGACGCATAGAAAGGTCTTATTGTAGGTTTCATTCGTTCGAGAGCACCGGGGATACGGGAATCTTAGATGCTCCCTCGCCTCTCTGTCTGTTCTCTGATTCTAGCATGGTCGATTGCGTTCAAATCGCAATGGTGAGTTCTTCCTTCTGCTTGAGTCTTGTTTTCCAATTCCTCCTATTTCTCATGTTATCATGGTTTATGTGTTTCTGACGTTTTCTCAGATCTACGACGTTCTAAGGAGAATATGTCATCGCTGTTCACGTATATCAATCTCCTAGGATCGAGGTAGGTGGTTTCTGCCTTTATGTAGGAAGTCGTTGAATATTATGTGAAATTTCCACCAATACCTTTGAATAGGGTATTGGGTGTTCCATTTTTTTCCCTTTTTGTTTGGTTGCCTTACTGATATGCCTATGTAGTGGTCATTGCTTGTGAATAGGGTAGTTTTTACTATACTTTGGATGTTTTCCATGCATGTTCTTCTTTTTTGGCACTTTTCCAGTTGCAATGCCTAGTTATTGGATAGTGGAAGTGTTGCTTTGTTATCCTGTTGAACCTTGGAATGATAGACAAGTAGTTCTTGAGGTTTACTTTAATGATACACGCACTCTATGAATGTTTAATTTACACAGGGCTATGAGAACCTAGTGTAGTGGACCATAGAGAGAATGGAAAGAAGGGATTCTCGAGAGTGTATTGAATTACGATGCGAGACCACAGGGGGAATTGACATTGATTGCTTCCTCAGAGAGTCTGTAGTTCCTTGACGTGGTCCATAGGTGTAATAGATGTTGAGTTCTTTCCCAGAGATCTTTTAGTACGATATGAGACTATGGTGGGAATTGACGGTGATTGCATCCCCAGAGAGTCTATTAATTCTTTAGCTGAACCAGAGGGGCAAGACTGTGCGTTCTTTCCATAGGGTTGATAGTACTTGTAGGTTGATCCTTAGGGGTTAGGCTATGAGAACTACCCAGTGGTTACCTTTTCTTTTTTCTTGCTTTAGTGGCTGTTCCTTGTGTACTTCATATGCTAGAATTGTGGATTGTAGTTGTTGTGTGCTTTTCTGTTTACTGCTTCTGTAATGACCCTAAGTTTCATTAATGTAAATAACTCTTGATCTAATTAAATGACTCTTTATGTTTATATAAAATGTCAACTTCTTTGGTTTTATGTTAATAATTTTCATCGTTGCTAATATAGCCGTTGAACAGTGATCACATGATTATTATAAATATAGGGCTTTAACAAATCCAATTTACTCAGACAAAAGAAGCGATGGCATCATCCAGTAGAATTTCTCCATACGAAGCCCATTTTTCGGAGCTCAGAAAAGAGGTGGCACCATTGGGCTTCTCTCTTGACCAAGCACAAGCTAAGCTTCATCATGTCAAGCTCAAACGAGACTGTCTACGAGAGAAGTGGAAGTTGATAGAAATTACCACTCGAGGATGTTATCTGAGCCACCCAAAGAGTCTGTCACCATCGCACACCTTACCCTTAGGTCTTATCCGGCTTTTTTAAGGGGTTATGTAACAAATCTCTAGTACTATGTTCATGTATATTATTTTTTCGTATAATAATAAATATACCTTCTTATCTTTATCGATACATTGTAAATAGTTTTTAAAGTACAAATAGTATTTTTAGTTATTATTTAATTAAGAATTCTATTTTTTTTTAATTAATGGATTTTTGATTTAAATAATATTTTAATAAAATATTATTATTATTATTAAATTAATTTTTATTAAATATAAATGATCTTATAATTTTATGAATGAAATTATAATTTTTATTAAGGGTTGAAATCCATTTCTGTCAAAACCCGTGAATTTTTGATAAATGTTGGTTTTTATTTTAAAAGATAAAATTAACATATTTATAAAATTATTTAGATTAAATAAATTTTATTTCTGGAATTAGGATGTTGAAATTACCCAACGGTGAATTTTTCATAATTTTCTGAGACAGTCAAATTTTTGGGTAAAAATTAAATACAATTTAAATATATAATGTGTTTTATGACATCATAATTACCCAATAGTGATGTAATAAGATAATATAATCTTTATTGTTTTCCATTATATGTTTTACCATTAAAATAATGTGATTTTTGGTTTGTTTGAATTACTTTTCAAAGCATTAATGGACCCCTCGAGACTTATTAAACACCTTGTCTTTTTAAATTAATTTCCATGGGAGTGTGACTCACCTCCACATAATCAACCCTATTATTTTAAGAATTTAGGAATTTTTCCTTATAAAATATTATTTTCCTCTTCCTTTTTCCAAAAACCATGGGCAAAAACCATGGGATGGTTTGTGGTTTGGATTAATTTAATGTAAGGGGACCCAAACCTAAATAATAAAGAATTCCCTCACCTTTCCTATATAAACCCACCCAATCTCCCCCTTCCTCCTCACTGAAAGACTTTTTTGTTCATCTAACCTTTTCCCTACTCTCTCTAGAATCCTCCCATGGTGCCCCAAGCTTTCAATAATCCTCTCACAAGCCTCTCTCTAGCCTTTGGAAGCACACTTCCATGTAAGGATTTCTTCTTCCTTTCTCATTTTTTCCAATTTTCTTTTAGTTAGTTTGCCCTTTTAATTTCAGTTATGAATATTGGGGTATGGTTTTGAACCTCCCTAATACTACCCTCTTTATGTTTTAATGATGGGAGACCCCTTTCTCTCTCATTAAATTCCTCCCATGTACACCCGTTACTATGCCGAAATTCCGAAAGGAACTTCTCTCTCCTCTTTTACAATCAAGCAATACTTTTGTATCAGGAATCTAAATTCCATTAAAATTGTTGGGACATGAATATATATGACCTCCTTACTT
Organism: Viscum album; assembly: GCA_963277665.1. NCBI lineage: Eukaryota > Viridiplantae > Streptophyta > Magnoliopsida > Santalales > Viscaceae > Viscum > Viscum album. The sequence continues at coordinate 394,322,188 of OY728129.1, forward strand.
TCCATTACATGTAAATATGATAAGGATACCCTTTCTCTCTCATCAACCATTTTTATGAATTCTTATGTCACGCCGTTACGCTGCCGAAATCACACCGATTTTCTAAGCCAATGTCATTGTGCTGTGAATAACATTCCCATTTCTCCATCAAGGGTATTAACCTTTATGCACATTTACTTATTGATTATAAAGTTTCATGAATGAATTCCATATTCCTTTATCTTGGAATAAATGATTCTGTCTTATGAATCCATGTTTTATGATCCATATGGCACACTTATGCATGAAATGAAATGTTTAAGAAGGGTGTGCCCTTATAGCGCTCTGATGCATTGGGTAAAGTATAGTATCATGTTACATCATGTGCAATGAGTGTTGAATCATGATAATTCAAGTGCAATGAGGGTTTACTCGTGCTTCATGTGCAATGAGGATTTACTCATGCTCCATGTGAAATGAGTCTTGGCTCATGCTAATTCCATGTTAAGTGTTGTTGCCACATTTCCTTGTTATGATTATCATGCTTTATCATGCCTTTATGTTCATGTTTATCTTGCACTCTATTGATATGCCTAATGTCTAACATGTATTGTACTCCTCATGTTATTCCATGTTTATTCCCTTACTGGGCTTTATAGCTCACCCTTTTCTTATTCATGTCCTCAGGTTATCCCATGCAATGCTAAGTACGAGGGAATGTAGGGGTCATGTAAAGGAAGTTTTCAATAAAGATGTTGTATTTAATGTTTCAAGTTTTTATTTAATGATCTTAAGCCCCAAATACACTAAAACTCTCGATCTTCTTTGTTTTATCAATTGAAGTTTTATGTAATAAATCATGTTTATGTTGTAATAAAAATCATGGATGTCATAGCTTCCTGCACTTTTACTTGCCTTGTATTCATTGACTATTAGGCATAGATCATTTGGTGATTTCCTACTGGGATTGCATCTCATTCCGTATTTGGGCCATGTTTTTGGGCCCAAGAAGACTTTGTTGTTGTAGGTATAGATAAGGGAAAGTGCCCTTCGACTTCCGGTACATGATTGCTTGGAGCTGGAGAGAAAGGGACCAAGCTTAGGCTTACGATGCTGCTGGGTTACGGTTGCTTTAGTACATTGTGTTTAGTTGTATTTTAGCACGCTGTTGTGTTTGATTTTTTCCTTAGATATTGTACATGCTGCATCATTATCATCATTTCTATATATTTATTCTTCCACTGTATGGTTCCAGTTATTTATGTTGTTACTGCTTCTGCTATTGACTGTTGTTTTCCTTACCTTGTATACATTACCAAATGATGGCGTAGTTTCCCCAATAACTTACCAAGGCACTCGCTGCTAGTCGGCAGCCTCTGGTATTTGGGGAAATGTGCTTGAGGTCATGTGGCGAACTGGGAACGGGGAACCAGTGGAGGGGCTCCGGATTCGAGTCGTTACAAAGTGGTATCAGAGGCATTGATTTTCTCTTGATTTACTGTTTGGATCCTTTAGCCATGGATATGACGGATTTGGTACTTGGTATTAATCTGTGCTCGGGATTAGCTAACCCGTGTACAGGTAAAATCCATACTACCTCATTAATTGCAGTTCGCTGGTTTTGAGATTTTACAGTTGATATGATTTCACCAAGAGTGATTCACATGTTTTGTGTTGTTATTGTATTGACTATTGCAGTTTTATTTCTGTCGCAACCCAATGAGATGTGGGTATGCCATTTCATGCATCATATAGTCACTTGTATAAATCATATGCCATTCATTCTTTCAATTCCATCTAGGGTGCATTAACGATTGCATGCTGTTGAGATAGACTTTGTGTAGATTATGTATGTCGTTGTGATAGATGCTTGATAGAATCTCTTCTACCTTGTTATAGGATTGTTTGTATTCTACCATGCTAAAATGAACGCTATGTTTTGATTCGCGGGGAGTATGGGCCCTCATAAATTGGAATTTGGCACCTCATTGCCTTGTTTTCTGTGTTTTCTGGGATTCTTTGTATTTTCTGAGCTACTACCCAGAAAAATCCAGAATACATGGAGTGTACTTTTTGACTACATGTCATGTAGGTTTTAGATCGTGTCACTGACCGTGTGAGCAGGGACACACTATTGTATAAATAACTTCAGGAACACGCTGTGTACGGTAGGTGCACGCCGTTTCGTTTGGATCTGTGTACCTGGCTGTGTCACGAACAACACAGGTCGGTGTTACCTTCTCTTAGAAATGCCTTGTTATTTTCAGAAGGTGTCGTGTAGTATTGTTTAGGTACTCAGCCATGTCATGAATAACACGGGACGGTGTCACCTTCACCTATACACACCGTGTTTGTTTGTAACACACTGTGTAAGGTCCAGCCGTGTAGACAACCATGTATTTAACAACACGTGCCGCTGAAGCCTTGTCTAGTACATGTCGTTTTTGTTCAGAACACGCCGTGTAGTCTCGGGTTAAGTCAGGCCATGTGGGTTAGCCATGTAAAGAGACTCAGGCAGGGGAATAGTTTTCAAGTACACTCTGTGTGTAGGGTCAACACGCCGTGTAGCTTGAGGTGTTACACGACCTATAGGGTAGGGATACACGCGCATGTCCGTGGCTTAAGAAGACACACCGTGTAGTTTTTGTACACGACGTGTAGTCATGTTTTGTAAACTTGTGTGTTTTCCATTCCCTATTCCTTTTTGTACTCTTGTGATCTCTGTCTTTGTTAATCCTAATCTAAAGTGTGCTTTTGATCTTTCAGAGAAATGACTCTGAGACTTCCTTCAGTTGTACGTCAGTAATCAGGCAGTGATCAGACGCCAGATATAGTTTATTAGGGTCTTCCTGCTGATCCTCCAGTCGGTCCCGCCATGGCACCTTCTTTCATACCTGTTGCAGGCACGGATCCACAGTTTAGATAAGGCTTTATGAGGATGATGCAGACCTTTCAGGGAGCACTGCCTCCTGCCACGTCTATGGCAGACTTGATGCAGGTTTTCCAGTAGCAACATCCTCCTACTTTCTCGGGGGAAGGAGGAGCACAGGCTACAGAGTCATGGATGGAAGCCATGCTGACTATCTTCGAGCATCTAGAGACACCTCCAGAAAGGCGGTTCAAGATCACTGCCTACATGCTCTAAGACTACACCAAGAGGTGGTGGTACGTGATCTCATAGGTGGGTCCTCAGTAGTTTATGGATTGAGAGGAGTTCCAGTGCGTGTTCTATGACTATTTCTACCCGGAGACCCTGAGGGCCGATCGAGCTCAGGAGTTCATGATTCCAGAGTAGGGTAATCTATCTGTTATAGATTATTTCTCTTATTTTATCAAGATATAGTGTTTCACACCCCTCCGTGATGGGAGTAGTGTGTTATTAACAAGGAATTTTTTAGGATGGTCTCAGGCGGGAGATCCGCTCACAGGTGATTCTATTCCAGTTGACTTTCATCACTTCCATCGTCAACTAGACACTGATTGCGAAGCTCAATCTAAGAGACTCCAGAGCTGCGAGTCAGGGTGGTTCTGCTTCCAGAGCTAGTATTCCTCCGGTAGACAGCAGGATTCACCATAGGGATCCTATGGGTGGGGATCTGAGGAGGCGAGACACATCTTCTTGTAGCCAGGTTGTATGCTACTAGTGCGGTAGGAGTGGGAATATGAGGTTGTAGTTCCAGAGGGACCCAATAGAGTGCCGATATTATGGAAAGATGGGTCACCTTCAGCGTTTCTGCCAGGTTTTCACACCAGTTGCTGGTGATGGGGGTTCTTCCATGACTCCTCGTCTAGGAGCAGCACCACCAGTTTCACACCAGTTGGGGAACTGGAGTTCTTCCAGCCATTCCTACCGAGGTGGAGGTCGAGGCCGTGGTAGTCAGTCACCAGTCCCTTAGTTCCAGCAGGGAGGATTAGCTCAGAGTAGTCAGGCAGGGTCACAGGGCCGTGGGACAGGATAGACTTTTCGGTGGAGTAGACCTATCAGGAGCAGGATCTTAGACCTTCTACTGTTTGAGGTACGATTTTAGTTTCCTCAATTTTAACTTCAACTCTTTTCCATACTAGTGTTATGCATAGATTTATCTCTGTTTCTATCATGGAGAGCCTTGGGCTCTTTATCTTTTATTCTGCTGACTCATTGACACTAGACACACCTTTGGGGACAATGACATGTAGTGTTCTTTAGTGTCAAGAGTGCCCTCTCAAGGTTGCAGGGTATCATTTCTTATGTGATCTATATATCCTTGAGATGACAAGCTATGATGTCATCCTCAGGATGGACTAGTTGGTTCCCTTCTAGGCAGTCGTCGACTGTTATCACCGCAGAGTGAGCTTCGTTTCACCAAAAGGTGAATCTTTTCTTCATAGAGGCAAATGGGATGTTCAGGAAAGTTGAGCAGGACTCGAGCATCATGGGATAGGAATTGTGACAGCCCAGATTGCTAGTCTTTATTTGGATGATCAGGGAACTTTGCAGCTAGACTTTCCTCCTATGGTGGATCATTTCAGGGATATCTTCCCCGAGGACTTTTCAGGTTTGCCTCCGTAGCGTGATGTTTACTTCTCGATTGAGCTCATTTCAGGAGCGGCACCGGTGTCCATCACTCCCAATAGGATGGCTACACCTGAGTTGTAGGAGCTCAAGAAGCAGTTGGAAGAGATGCAGGAAAAGGGTTTCATCCAACCCAGAACATCTCCTTGGGGTTCGCCTATCCTGTTTGCGAAAAAGGTGGACGGTACCCTCCGACTTTGTGTGCATTATCGAAAGCTGAACCAGTTGACGATCAAGAACTGGTATCCCTTTGCAAGGATTGATGACCTCTTTGATCAAATTCGAGGAGCCCGGGTGTTCTCAAAGATCGACTTGAGGTCCGGTTATCATCAGTTGTGCGTTAGACCATGAGACATACCTCTGACAGCCTTCAGGAGAAGGTATGGTCTATACGAGTACACAGTAATGCCGTTCGGTCTCACTAACATACCGACAGTCATCATGGAACTGATGAACCGAGTGTTCCATCCTTACTTGAACTCCTTTGTCGTGGTCTTCGTGGACGATATCTTGGTGTACTCTCACACTTGACTCGACCATGATTCTCGTCCTAAGATCGTTCTGAGTACACTGAGAGAGCATCGACTTTATGCTAAACTCTCTAAGTGCCACTTTTTAATGGATCAGATTCACTTCTTGGGTCATGTCATCTCAGAGGCAGGAGTATCTGTGGACCTAGATAAAGTGAGATCTGTAGTTTCCTGGGAGCATCTGAAGAATTTTTTTGAGGTATGGAGTTCCCTAGGGCGGGATGGATACTACATACGCTTCATTCAGGGCTTCTCACGCCTATAAGCACCTTTGATAGGTCTTACCAAGAAGGGGGAGATGTTATTATGGTCAGATTCTTGTGATTCAGCCTTTCAGGAGTTGAAGGGAAGATTGACGGCAGCACCAATACTAGTCTTGCCAGAGCCAGGCAAGATCTACACTGTTTATTGTGATGCTTTAGGTATCAGACTAGGTGTTGTGCTTATGTAGGGAGATGGAGTCGTTGCGTATGGGTCTCAGTAGTTTAGGCCACATGAGAGGAACTACCCTACGTACGATCTGGAGTTGGCAGCTGTTGGTCATGCCTTATGTTGTTGGAGACACTCTCTTCTGGGAGAGCACTTTGTAGTCTTCACCGACCACAAGAGTCTCAAGTATATCTTCACTCAGCATGATCTGAATCTGAGGCAGCACAGGTGGGTCGAGTATTTTCAGTCTTTTGATTTCGAGATTGCCTATACGCTAGGAAAGGTCAACGCAGTGGCAGATGCGTTGAGCAGGAGAACTCATATTCAGGCAGTTCAGGAGGCCAGTAGTGAGTGGCATCTTATGGCTCTATTCTCTGAGATGCATCCGGAGGTGCATGATAGACAAGGAGAGACCTTTCTATCATCTTTAGTTGTTACCTGTACACTACTTGATCGGGTACAGATGAGGCAGCTATCAGACTCAGAAGGCTTAGTCCTACAGGAGAGTGTGTCAAGAGAGGACCCTCTTCCTGGATGGAAAGTGGGTGAGGATGAGATTTTTCATTTCCAAGGATGCTTATTGGTGCCAACAGACATACGTGAGGAGCTGATGCGGGATTTTCATTTCGCAGTTTGGGCAGTTCATCCTAGTGTCACCAAGATGTATCATGATCTTCATCATCAGTACTGGTGGCCAGGTATGAAGAAAGATGTTGCTCATTTTTTCATAAGATGTTCTACTTGTCAGCAGGTGAAATCAGAGCATCAGCGACCAGCATGCCTTTTACAACATTTACCCATTCCGGAGTGGAAGTGGAACAATGTCGCGATGGACTTCGTGACCGGATTGCCAAGGTCACCTCGAGGGAATGATGTTGTTTGGGTTGTCGTCGATAGACTTACGAATGATTCTCATTTCTTTTCGATCAAGGAGACCTTCAGTGTTGATGATATGGGACGACTTTACATTAGATAGATCATTCGCCTGCATGGATTTCCACACTCTATTGTTTCAGATAGGGTTGCGTGCTTTACTTCTCGGTTCTTGCAGGGACTTCAGAAGAATTTGGGTACCCAGGTACTTCTGAGTATGGCATACCATCCCTAGAAAGATGGTCAGTCCGAGCGTACGATCCAGGTGCTAGAGGATATGCTCAGATCTTGCATTCTGGACTTTGGAGGTTCTTGGGAGAAGCATATTCCTCTGGTGGAGTTCGCCTACAACAACAGTTTTCAGGATACTATTCAAATGGATCCTTACGAGGCTTTGTACGGTAGGCCATGTTGATCACCCTTATGCTAGCTTGAGGAAGGAGAGGTAGCTTTACTGGGACATTGTCTTGTTCAGGAGACTTCAGAGCAGATAGAGCTGATTCAGAAGAGGATGGCTACAGCACAGTCTCGGCAGAAGTCTTATACTGATCAGTGGATATGACCTCTGGAGTTCAAGGTTAGGGATCAGGTCTTCCTGCATGTCACACTGTGGTTGGAACACAAGAGGATTCAGAGATAGGGTAAGCTTTCACCGCGGTACGTCGGGCTGTTTGAGGTGTTGGAGAGAGTTGGGCCACTTGCCTATAGGCTGTAGTTACCTCATAGGTACTGGTCTACGCACATCGTCTACCACATCTCTCAACTTCGACGTTACTTTTCAGACATGTCTCATGTCTTTCATCCCAAGGAGGTCAAGCTTGAAGCGGATGCATAATTTGAGGAGCATCTCTTCCGGATTGTCGATCGCAGTACGAAGATTCTCCATGGGCAGTCTGTCCCTCTTGCACGGGTGTTATGGAAGCATGGGAGAGTACAGGACTAGAAATGGGAGAGGGAGGCCGATGTACGATCGCAGTGGCCGGAGCTGTTGGGGGTTTCTTCTTATATGCCTTTCTAGGGAAATTCGGGGACGGATTTCTTTAAAGGGGGGAAGTTTGTAAGAACTCGGATCTTCGTTTCAGGTATGTCCTTCCTTTTTCTAGAGTTTTTGAGAAAAATAAAGTTTCTCGGAATTTTTGAAGTACATGCCGTGTACTTTTTGAGTACACGTCATGTACTCTTTTCCCGCTCGAAGCCTTGTACTGGCCATGTCCGGGCCACACACATGGTGTGTAGGGGTGATGTGGAGGCTGATTTTGGAGGAGTACAGAAAAACCTAGTACACACCATGTACTCTAAAAGTACACACTGTGTACTTTCATTTTATTCCATTAAATGGACTGGGGTCGTACCTGACACATAGAAAGGTCTTCTTTTAGGTTCTGTTTGTTCGAGAGTGTTGAGGATCCACGAATCTTTTATGAGCCCCCTCCTCTACATCCGTTCTCCAATTCGAGAACGGTCAATTGCGTTGGAATCCCAACGGTGAGTTCTTCTTTCTGCTTGAGCCTTGTTTTCCAATTCCTCCTCTTTCTCAAGTTATTGTGGTTTATGTGTTTTGGACGTTATCTCAGATATTCGATGTTCTAAGGAGAATATATCATTGTTGTTCATGTATATCGATCTCTTAGGATCGAGGTAGGTGGTTTGTGCCATTCTGTATGAAGTCGTTGAATATTATGTTCAATTTTCACTAATACCCTTGAACAGGGTATTGTGTGTTCCTTGTTTTTCCCTTGTTGTTTTCTTGCCTTGATGATATGCCTGTGTAGTGGTCATTGCTTGTGAATAGGGTAGTTTTTACTATACTTTGGATGTTTTTCATGCTTGTTCTTCTTGTTTGGTGCTTTTCCAGTTTCTATGTCTAGTTTTAGGATAGTAAAACTGTTACTTTGTAATTCTGTGGAACCTTAGAATGATATCCAAGTAGTTCTTGAGGTTTACTTGGACGATACACGTGTGCTATGCATATTTATTTTACACAGGGCTGCGAGAACCTAGTGTAGTGGACCATAGGGATAATGGAAGCAAGGGCTTCTCCATAGTGTCTAAAATTATGATGTGAGGCCATAGGGTGAATTAACGTTTAGTGCTTCCTCAGAGAGTCTGTAGTTCCATGACATGGGCCATAGTGGGAATATACATTGAGTGCTTTCCTATAGAGTCTTTAGTAATATATGAGACTATAGGGGGAATTGATGGTGAGTGCTTCCCCAGAGAGTCTATTAATTCTTTAGCTGAACCAGAGGGGCGAGACTGTGTGTGCTTTCCAGAGGGTTTCTAGTACTTGTAGGTTGATCCTTAGGGGTTAGGCTGTGAGAACTACCCAGTGGTTACCTTTTCATTTTGCTTTCTTGAGTGGTTGTTCCGTGTGTACTTCATATGATATAATTGGGGATTGTAGCTGCTGTGTGCTTTTCTGTTTACTGCTTCCTGCACTTTTACTTTCCTTGTATTCATTGACTATTAGGCACAGATCTTTGGGTGATTACCTACTGGGATTGTATCTCACACCCTGTTTGGGCCATGATTTTGGGCCCAAGCAGACTTTTTTGTTGCAGGAATAGATAAGGGAAAGTTCCCTTCAACTTCTGGTACTTGATTACTTGGAGCTGGAGAGCAAGGGATCAAGCTTAGTCTTGCGATGCTGCTGGGTTTCTGTTGCTTTAGTACTTTATGTTCACTTTTATTTCAGCATGTTGTTGTGTTTGTTTTTTTCCTTAGATACTGTACCTACTAAATAATTATCATCATTGCTATATATTTATTCTCCCACTGTATGGTTCCAGTTATGTATGTTGTTACTGCTTCCGCTATTGACTGTCGTTTCCTTACCTTTTATACCTTACCAAATGAGGGCATAGTTTCCCCAATAACTTACCGAGGCCCTCGCAGCTAGTCGGCAGCCTCTGGCATTTGGGGAAATGTGCTTGAAGTCATGTGGCGAACCGGGCATGAGGCACCAGTGGAGGGGCTCCGGATTCGGGTCATTATATTTATATTTTTCATCACCATTTTTTTGTGTAGAAGCCTCACACTATCAATAATTTCATGCAAAAAAATATAAACAAATCAAATATGGAAACATGAATTAACGTTGTTTAGTCATGTAACCTATGTCTATGGGGAAGGTAATGGAAAAATAATATTATTCAAAAAGGATTACAATTTTTAAAAATTCCCCATATTTCACATCTATATTCCCACATAATGATAGCCCATATTTATAGCCAATATTTAGAGGAGAAAATAAATATGGTTGCGACACAGTTTCTTCAGGCGGTCACAAACTACTACAACAATTCTTCTTTGGTGGAACCACCCTCTACAAGTCATCAACACATGCCACCAAACATCTTTATTAGGTCTCTTATGGAATTTTTTCATCCTAATAGGTCACCCAATTCTTAGAGTTTCTTTTCTTTCATAGTGATATTTTTTATTCAACAATCAACAATCTCCACATTGATGAAAAATATCACCATGTTGTAACTCAAACAAATATTTATGTTGTTGAAACAAATCTTAAAGATGTTTATCCCTTCCCAATTACTATAGACAACTCAATTATGAGACATAATGATCAAGTTCAAGCAATGTTGGAATATGATCCCAGTAGCAGCCTTCTTGTCCTTTAGAATAGGAACAATAACTCATGTAATATTTTGATTCATTGAACTCATTTCTTCATCCATAAAATACTTCAACATTTCCAATTTGTTGTTATCCAAAACATCTTGATAACTATTTAAAACAACATATTAAAATACAAAAAGATCATACCTATCTAGTTTTTCATACCTGGAAGGTCTGTTTAATCCTTCATGTTCTACTAGTAGTGATACTCTTATTTAATATCACTACTCCACCTATAATAGTATCATGATTCAAATAATACAAAGAACCTTTTTGAATACCTTTCATCACAAGGACTGCACAATGGATAAAATTCATGAATCCATCTTAAATTGTTATTCAGTAACCAAGAATATCCAAAACTCTAATTGATATAAGGTTTATCTTCAATTCAGAAACATATATTTCATTTGTAATTCATTGAGTTGTGTCATCATGCATCTTTAAATGTATTGTTACAATACCTCAATTGTGGATGAGTGGTTATTTCCTTTAATTACCATACCTTTATTTAACTTCTTGAGGTTCGGAAACCAATGTCATTTTCTACACATATGGAATGAACAACCTGAATCAAGATTCCAACCTTGTGAATAGTTAAATGTCAAGGAAATGAGGAAATCAGTATCTTTAACATCCTCAGTTTTATGTAAAATATTCGCCTTCAGTTTCCCAATTTTTGGAAAATACTTCTTCAAATGCCCTTTTTCATGACATTAGGCACACTCATCTTTCACTTCCCATATATATCTAGACTCTCCTTTATACACTGATCATGATTTATCTCTTATGAATCCTACATAATTTCTACCAGAAGTTCTTCCTCAAGTTTCCATCAACGCCTCTGATGCGGAATCTTTATGGTCATACTTTTCCTTCTTATTATACTCATTATTAATTAAGGTATTTGATATATCAATAAATTTTACCACATCTATACCATATATAAACGTTATACTAATGAGATCATTACTCTCTCATAGAGTGATAAAAAACAACAGAGCATTATACTCATCTCCAATTTTTACCTCCAAACATAAAAAATGTATTAAGATTTATTAAAAAAATTAGGGTGATTGATAATAGAAAAACCTACCTTGTTCTGAAATTTGAAAAAAAAAATTAGGTATAGAATATTTTCAATGCATTTGTCCATATACATATTCTCTAAAACATTCCAGAATATTATTGTTGAAAATTCTTGCATAACGATACATTTATGATATTTAACCAAAATAAGTCAGATCATATCACAACCTTGACGGTTGAGTATCCTCCAATCACCGTTATAGATTAATGAAATTCTTTTCTTCCTAGGTAATATATAATTCTTGTTGAATTAGAACATCCAAAACGTCACATTGCCGCATGATAATGTTCTTTTTCCTATCAAATTTATCCACATAAAATTTGGTTCTGGACACTATAATTTTATCTTATAAATTATTTATAGTACTGACATATGTATCTAGAATAGAATCCTCATTCACGATAGGGATTCACAGACTCCATCCCACAATTGTAGTGAGCTTCACGATCTGCACAAGAGAAGTTATTCGAAGATGGCATATTAAAGAAAATTATAGTATCTTTGCTATGTCAGATTTGGATTGGGAAAACAGTGTACACTAGTAGGTTGAGGTTTTCATAGGGGGAGATCACGACACTGGAAGTTGATGCATCGTGGATAGCTTCAAATTCATCAATGTGAAAATAGTGGTTTCATGCATCGACATAACCCTATTGTCTTTCCCAAAAGTTTTAAATCTCTGAGACCTATGGATTAATTGAATAAAAATGATCACCTATAGATAATAAACTATGTGGGAAAAAAATTATAAAAATTTTAATAGGTTCTTAATAAACTTACACCTCTAAAAACCCTTATCAAAAATCCCCAACTCAAATAAAGCATATGCTGCATTGAGATTACTACATGAACTCATGTATCTTCCTGACTTATGTTATAGTTATCCCTAATTTTCTTTTATTTTGAGGTGTACATAAAGGCATCATAGTTGCATCTATCCAATCATCACATTATATTTTGAGGTATGGAATATTTCTGATATAAATTCATTTAAATTACCTAAAAAACACATGTGCAATAATGTTCAAAAATAATTTGGGAATTATATTGAACCAAGTATCATTGTTGATCATCCAAGAATCCATCTAATAAGAAATATAAACATTTCAAGCTAAGACGTGATGCTGAATAAATATAAATAGTTTGAGATATTCAAAAATCGATGTGGTCATAAAATGGAAATTATTATAATGAATTCATGAAAATATGTAAATAGACATATGGGGTAGGCTTTTCAATCTTCGACAGAAACAAAAATAGCGCATTTGAGCACATCTAGTTCTCCCCATCTCTCAACCAACATGGGAATTATTTTTTCCTTTCTACAAGATTCAATAAATGCACATACAAGAGTGGGATAATTATGAGAGAATAAAATCATACTTTATATTGTGAAAATGGGATAAAAATTCCAATTGAATGGATGAAAAATGAAATTTAACAGTCCTAGAACATCAAAAGTTTTGGCTCTGATAGGAGGGCAGCTAAGACACTCAAGGGTAGTAGTGTGAGGCATCGTTTTGGTTCACCGCTAAAGAAACAATTAGATTATAACTCTGAGGAAGGATACAAGCATTCACAGAGAAAATATCTTCAAATTTTATGAGTGTTCCTTCCCTTGGGGAGTGGTGGTGGCTATAGTAGAGACTGTGATGATTCCTCTTCATTTGGCTTTATACCTGAGTTGCACCATCTAAAGAGTGAGTTTATTTAGTTATATTTTAACATAAATATAAGGAATTCCTCAATAAATGGTTTTATTTTTTATGAATGATATTTTTATTGATTATTAGTAGTAATTTATTATAAAAAAATAAAATAATAACATTCAAAACTAAGTTTTTATTTTAAACTAGAACTCACCCATGTGTCTGCATGGGGCTATAAAACAATTCTTATTTTCAATAAGAGATTTCTATTTTTAGAAGTTAATAATGAAGAGAAATATTGAATATTTTTCAATCATATATATTTGGTACATAATATTAAAATACAAGTGGAGAAAAATTAACACATCATTAAAATAGTAGAAAACATTAAGGATAAGGTTAAATGAATGAAAAATATATTTTGAGCACAAAGAATTTAATTACATGAATGTACCTACATTCCAAATAACATGAAAAAATCATTGGTGTTTAATATGAAATAAAAAGTGATAGAAAACCAAAATTTTATACAATGTATTTAATAATCAATACAAGAAAATATAAAATGATAAATTTTAATAGATAATGGTAAAAAAAGTCTATCAATAATTCCGACATAAATATTGATGTTTCTCTTTGTAGATGTTTACTAGCCATTTACAGTCACTTGATGTTGTAGAATTAACCAATTTCATTTTTGAGGTTGAGCAGAAGAGATAGTCATGGATGTTTCTTGAAATAATTTTCAATATGGATAGAATTTTATAGATTTAGGATAATATTTCAACAAGTTGAAACAACTTTTCATACATGGGATTCATTGAACAATATCGAATTATGTAACAAAAAAATGCATACCTTCAATTAATTTTTTTGACTAAAATAAATTAGAGGAAATGGTTTTATTTAGCTGAAATATAAGCTGGATATAATTTATACTTTTATTTTATATAAATTAAACACTCAGATAATGGAAAAAAAAAAGAATTAAGGTTGGGTTTTATTCTATATTATCCAGTAAAGTTAGGTAAAAATAATAATATATAGAGAATATTATTGATTAAATTAACAATTCCACATAAAAAATAAAAAAATAATAAATAATTACAGCTATTTTTAATGTTATATGAACCCTTTTATCCACTTAAATACCATCATTAAATCATGGTTACACAAATATACCTATGATCCAGTCCCTTAATTTCATAAAAACTAAGGAGAATCATTGAAATAAGATTATAGATTAATGGAAGGAAATAATAATTTGATTGGAAAAACTTATGGAAGTGAAAAACGGATGAGTATACAATATATATTATTTGTTATAAAAAATAGAAATTGCATTACTCATGAAATAAAAATTCATTATAAAATTTATAAATCAAGAGTACATAAAATCTACCAGTGAGTTAAAAATAATAATGCATATATTTCCAACTGAATAAACTCAGTTAGGCATACCTAAACTACAACATATTTTTATGTGGTGGAAAAAAGATATATAAACCAAAAAATGAATAGGTGAAAATATAATGTCATTGAATGAAGTACTTGTTGTAATTTATGAATCAAAATATTATATATATTGTAATTATATATGAAAATCTCTTAAGAATATAGAAATATTAATAATTTAATTGAGGAGATAAAATAACTACATATGGTTTGAAGAGTAATCGGCCTTACGAGGAGGAATAGATGGTTTACAGTTTTTTAGGGATGTAGCCTAATAGTTCATAGTTGGAGATGTTTAGGATCAGAGCTGGGGTTGTAGCATAATTTTTTTTCAATTGGGATAAAATTGTACAAAAATTAAGATAATATTTTAGTGATTTGAAACAACATCACATAAATGGGATCATAAATAAATATCAAATTATATAAGAAAAAAATACATTAAATAGATTTTATTTTTATGACTATAATAAAGAAGTGTACTTTTATTTATTTATTTTAGTTTAGATTTTGTGAAAAATAATAAGTGGAGCCAGATAGGGTTCCTAGGAGAGATGTTACACAGCTTCCTGGTATGATGAGGAGGAAATGTCGGGAAGCTGGTAAGATGGGGAGCTGAAGGGTGGTGAAAATAGATGGATTGTTGGAGGCTAGAGAAAAGAAGAGTGGTATGGATGAAGTGATGGGCTGGCAGAGGCAGAGGCTTACCTTGAGGTGAGGGAGTCAGAGGTGAGGGGTTCAGAACCAGATGATTTGGTGGAGGTGTATAGGGTAGTTATATAGGGATATGGAAATGGTGTTGGTGGATAGTAGGTATAGGTGGAGGTGGAAGAGGTGGAGAGTGTAGTCAAAGAGGGGGATGGGTAGCGGAGTCAGAAACCCAAGAAGGAGAATGGAACTAGTGAGAGGAAATATCTCTTTTTGGAAAAAATGGGTAGTAGAATTATTGTGGAGGGAATAGAATTGATAAGGGGATTACATGTGTTCTTGGATACACCCAAAGTTTAGTATATATATTTTCATGACCCGCCTCCCCAGGCCATGAACCCTATCATCTGACCCCATGGGTCTCCTGTAATACCTTGGCTGCCTTCCCAGCACACCATAGGCTATTAATCACTAGGGTTTCTTATCATACTAATGACTGTCCCAACAGGCCAACACATGTCCTTTCCAGTGTGCTTTGTCCTCACTCACACACACCCTGGGAAACATCCAAGAAGGTCACCCATCGAGATCACTACTCCAAGACAAGCACTCTTAACTAAGTAGTTCTAATCACATAGGCTCTCGAAAAGGAAGGTGCGCCTTGTTGACATGGGTAGTAACATTTAGCCTTTTAAGTCTCACTTTTCCAGGGGTGTTACATTATCCAACCCTTTAAAGCATGATGACCTCATTGTGGACCCCAAGCCTCAAACCCTTGAAGTTCCTAAGCAGTTCCGACTGAGTATTGGCTCTAATACCATTTTTTCACGAACCAACCCAGGTCGACCCTGAACCAGTCACCCGAGCCGGTCCGTGACATGGCACGAGAGGCGTTCCCTATCCTCACGGGCTGGCGCTAATAATTTTAATTATTATCATTAAAATGAAATGAATATATTTTTTATAATTATTGTTTATTTTTTGGTCGATATGATTATTATTAATGTCATAATTAAGAAATTATTATTATTATTATTATTATTATTATGTTTATTATTATTACTATTATTATTGTTGTTGTTGTTGTTATTATTATCATTATAATTATTATGGTTAAACATTTTAATGGCTTTGAATGTCAATAATTATTTTTATCAAGATTATTGCTAATTGTTTTTATTATTATAATTGTCATATTATTACTATTATTAATGTTATAACTATTATTATTAATAGGTTTCATTATTATTATTTTTTATTTGTTTTATTTTATTTTACTTATTTATTTTTCTCTCTTTTTTCTCTCTTTATTTTCCTCTCCCCTAACCCTACCAGCACCCCTGTATTATTTTTGGTCCCTCTCCCTTTTCCCTCCCCCTTCTGTGTGCCACCACATTCCCTTCGCATCTCCTCTGTAGCGCCCTCCCCGTCCAGCCACCTCAACCCAGCAGTGGGCACCCTCCTCTCCCCTGGCTTTAGTGTAGCAACGTCCCCAACAGCCAGATCCTTCCTGTATGGAACACCCTCCTCCATGGCACTCCCTCTTTCTCCCCTTATATCGCACATCCCCCCCAGTGTTCCCTATTGCATCACCCTTCTCTCGCGCGCTCGGCCTCCTTTAGCAGTGCACCCTGCCAGCCCGGAAGACCCATACTCCCTCTTTCTCCTAGGAAATACCTAAGCACTTCTGGTTGAGTATTTCCTCTGATACCATTTTGTCACGAACCAACCCGGGTCGACCCTGAACTGGTCACGCCAGCTCGGGAGGATCGAGAACGCCTCTCAAGCCATGTCGCGGACCGGCTCGGGTGACCGGTTCAGGGTCGACACGGGTTGGTCCGTGACATATATATATATATATATATATATATATATATATATATATATTGTATGTGTATATTTCTCCATTAATTTAAGTGCGGTGGTTTGAGTTTGGATGGGTGAGGGATATGTCAAGGGGTAAAGCATCTAGGAAATACCTAGGACTCGGTTTTTACTGTAGTTTTATTTCCTTATAAATGTATATATTTAAAAAAATTAATGTAATATATATCATTCTAAATATATAAACCATATGATATTAAACATTTATTATCCATTTTATTTAAAATAAATATCTAACCCTTTTATTTACCTTTTAAAAATTTATGAATACATATATATATATATATACCAATATAAATGTACATATAATTTTTAAAATAACTATATATTGATGAATATATATACATACACACATATATATAATCATGTAAATATATAAGTAAAATCTTTTATCATAGTAGTAAGTGAGCTCCTTATGTGTCTATATATATGCATGTATTTTTACACATTGCATCAAATAGATAATATATATATATATGTATATATATATTCATATATATATATATACACACACATCTTTAAAAATACAAACACTGATATATATAGAGTGGGGATAAAAATATTATGTACACCCACATAAATGTATTTTCAATAGATATAGGTTTTATAAACACATTATAAAAAACATACATGTAAATATATAAAAAAGTTTTATTTGTATTTTAAATTAGTTTTATAAATATATAAATAAATATATCACTAAATATTAAAGAAAAAACGATGGGGCAGTTGTAAGGGATTTAACCTTGCACAAGGAAGTCACGGGTTTGAATCCACATGAGCATTTGTGGTAATGTAGTATTGTTGAATGAACACTGATTTTGGATTAAATAAGTTTTGATAAAAGGGGGAATGATTTTTTGTGGCCCAAATATGCTTCTTAGACATATGATAATTTTAAATAGTATTTTTTATGTTTTATCAGTGCTAAAAATTTTCACTAATAAAGAATCTTTTTTTCAACAATAAAAACTTGTTGTTAAAGGCCCCATTTACTAGTGTAGATGAGGAATTCTTTTATCATCATTTTTCCAGTATTGATAAAAGCATATTGATTTTAAAGGCACTTAAATGTTAGTGCTTTTTAGTGTTTATAATAGTGATTAATATTGTTGATAAATGGGTAACATGTAGTACTGTATACTGTTGTACTCATCTCCCCCTCATGGTGTTTTTATGATAACAAACACTCGTTTGTTTATCTATTATTTTCATTTGAGTGATTTTAAAACTTCTCATTTTGACTTGAAATCATGTTATTAATGGTACTAATTGAGTTATTAAAGTCATTTAAATGGTGAATAAACACTTTTAAATCCTTTTTCTTATCGTATATCATGCTTCAAGTTTATGGAATCATGCATGAAAATCCATAAAAGGCCTTTAAAAGAAGCAGAGGGGCTCCCTCTTGATGCTGATGTACTATAGGAAGCACCAGTAGTGTAACAACCCAGATAATGATAGAATAAGTCTTTTGAATATTTATTTCTATTTATATATATAAATTAATTAAACGAGACACTATGTTCAATAACATATATGATAAACCTAGTTTTATGATAAAAAATTGTATTTTTCTAAAAATTAGTTTTATCACCTTTTAATGGTACACTTGTTTTAAAACTAAATTTTGATAATTGTATATATTATACATGAAAAAAATAAACCTCATTTATTAACTTGTAATATCTCAATCTAATTTATTTAATTTTTTGTTATTTTTATAATAAATATCACTTTTTTATGAATAGTGAGAAAATAATGTATTTTAATAGAAAATAGCTTTTCATCTAAATAATTTATAGTCATAAAATATATTTTAAATTGTTTTCATATTATAATTATATACATTTTTTTATCATTTAATCCTATTAATTCCAATGGAATCTTTTTTATGTTAAATTTAGATATAAAAACATTTCAATATATTGAACATTTTCACTATAAAAACTCATTTTCTCATTCCGTCAATGAGTTTAATTTTATGTTATTTTCAACCAATTATTTATTTTGAATTTTGAAAATTAGATTTCATATTTGTAATAATATTTTACTAAAATATTAAATATTATCCTGTAATATTTTGACAATATGAATATTAAACATAGTTTTTTTATTACCACAGTTATGGGTAAATCGGGCAGTTAATGGTCAAAATAATGTTACAAATACTATAAAATTACGCTAACAGTTCACCTAATTTTATTTAATGAGTTATTATCGACCGAATTCATCCTTTAAATTATTTTATGACCTCTTGGAGACACTTGGATGAATTTAATCCCCTGAAGTATTCTATTTTAATGAAAGGTCAAAGATGTCATACTTATGTTTGAAAAAAAAATATCATTTTTAATATCGGGTAATTTAAAAGATATCTAAAAATATATACTAATTTTAAATATAAATGATTTATCTACATCAAGTTAATTTATTTATAATTTTTAAGTGAAAAAATAATTACCTTAAATGCTGACATATTGATGATGCATTAATTTTTTTAATTAAAAAAATATCAAATAAATGATATTGAGAAAAGTAAAATAAATAAAATTGAAATAATTTATGTTTTTCATAAGGTTTATATATTTATTTTAAATCTTAGTGATTTTTTATAATAATATTTTATAATTTATCATTTTTTTGATATTTTTAATAATTCATGTAGTGAATATTTTTAAAATTAACATTTTTGATATTTTAAAATAAATAATACTTTATTAAATAATATAACATTAATTAAAATATAAAATTAATAAAACTATTATGGAAAAGGTTTTAAATTTCATAAATGATCCATTTATAGTTCTTTTGTAATTTTATAGTAACTATGTTAACCCTTAAAGAGTAAAAATACAAGTTTTAGTGATAAGAGTTAAAGGGGTTAATTACGTGTTAAAAAAAGATAAGGATTAAAAAAATAAAAAAAATAACTCAAAATTTCATTGAATGAATGTATTTAGACCCATAATAATCCAATATTTTAGTTAAATCATTTAGTACCATTATGAATGAAAAATTAATTTCTATTAATTTAATATTTTGAAGAATTCCAATAGTACCCCTCTCCAATCTTATAAAAGAGAACCTGTTATTATATTTTATTAAAACTTTAAAATATTTTTGTTTCAGCCAAGATATACCCAAACAAATTTTTATAATCCCTCCACACATTGTAGAGCATTTATTTTAGGCATAACACTTACCTTTGTGGTCTTAAGGTGTTAATAAAGGGGGTGGTCCGAGGAAGAGGTATCATTTTTAATCAAGTATTTATGTTTTATTTGTTCTTCCACTTACATAAAATCTTTTTCAATAAGGATTAAATAATAAATTTAGTATAATAGAGATACTAATATGTTATTTTTATATTATCATCCCTTAAATCCATCTCTGCTTCCATTAAATAGGAAAAGAATTAATCATTCATGTGTACAGTGGGCTACCACCTCACAACCCGATATAATTCATTTTCCATCAATGAATCTCATGACTGATAATAATAATTGAATTATTGTTTATATATTATATTAATGACATATTTTTAATTATTAAATAATAATATATCATATTCATTCTAACCTTTTTGTGCATAAAATAATGATAATGTCATTCATGCATACATGTGAAATATCACCTCCACAAAGTGATGTCATTTATTTCACCACCACATAACAGGGATGATATATATTTGAATATTTAAATGATTAAAATTATATTATTTATATTATTTTCATTATTTAATGATAAAATTATATTTACCTTCTTTATATAATGATCATTGAAAAATGAAAATGTTACTCATTCGTACGTACAGCCTACCATCTTCATGATTATAAACTAGTTCGTTTTTAATAAAAATACATACTAGTTTAATTTAAAATTATATTCAGTGTTTAAAAATGATAATAATGTCATAAATATTATTCAAAATATGATTTAATAATGACCACTTTGAATATAGACATCATACCAGAGTCATTTTGGACTCAATTAATGAATATCATCAAAATGTTCAACATGAACATAAAAAATTAAGTAATTGTTTTAACATGAAAATAAGTGATATAACATGAATAAAAAAAATTAAAATGGTTCTAAAAAAAGAATATAATTTACCTAATTTTATTATTATTGTGGATAAATATTATACGTGAGGATTCATACTTAATGCAAGAGACTTTCTTTTAAAAAACTCTTTTAAAGTTACTCATTCAACTATTTTTATAGATTCCAAAAGAAATGTTTTAACCAATATTGCTTGAATAAAATTTTATGATTTCATGTATCTTTAATTTTTTCATTCTTCCTTTACAGTTTTTAAATTTTATTTTCAAATAAACTTTTTTCATTTATGAGTGTGTGGCTTTGTAAATATGAAAAGATATTTCAAAGTGGAAAAGTTATTTTCCTTTTATGCAAGATTTATGTGTTATGATTATGTTTTGGTTCATGGGAATTTTTTTTGAGTATGAGTGATTCTGTGATAAATCAAGGGTGGGATAGCCCATTATAGCTCCAGAATTAATTGGGTAAATGTACAAAGTTAACCGATAAGGTTTATACTAAGATATTAATGGAATATACAATGGTGGTTCTTCCAAATATAACCACAATGGTTACTCCCAATCTATTCGTGAGATATATAGTAAATGTAAGCATGATCTAGAAATTATTCCACAAGTTGACTTTATTATTTATGTTTTCTTTAGTGTTTTATAGTAAACTTATGTTTTTAAGAGGTAAGCTAAAAAGTATATGTTTTATGGGTGAAAAGTATAACTTTGTGAAAATATTTTCAGGGGTTTATAAGTACTGATAGACTGGTAGTTTATTTATTATTTTTTATGTCCATTAATGAGATTTTGTCTCTTATCCCATGTTATAAAATTTTGTTCATATGGTCTAAGTTTGGGTAAGATAATTATGGATGTCAAGTTTATAGTTATGATGATTTTTCAAGAAAAAGAACACATAATTTATATTAAAATGTATTATTTTGTAATGAAAAAGGATATTGGGTAGAAGTAGATACTTTTTAATATTTGAGTTGTTATGTATGAGTTATCACTTAATTGTTTAAAACTATAAACAAAAATGCAAGAATTTAATTTTCCTGGAAAAAAATCAATATTATGTAATGATTAAGTCTTGGTCGTTATAGTTGGTATCAAAGTCATTTAAATAACATTAGGGGTTATAAAATTGTTAGTAGAATAATCATAAATGATTTTTTAATATATGGTTACATTAGAGGGATATAGAAGTTAAATATTACCATTTTTCAACATCAAAGATATGTCTTTTCAGAATGGATTCATGTAGAAGAAGCATGGGTGTTGTTGGGGGAAGGCTTTGAGATTAAACCATCATTCCAAATGATCATCTAAAGATTGTTAGAATTGGAACTGAATAGTTTTATTCTGTGAAGGATCTAATGACACATTCTATAAATGTAATTTACATCCATGCATGATATCAATAAGATCAACCACATATGAATATGTCAGTAGTGGAACATTTTATGATGAAATACCCTCATTCATTTCTTAAATCTTCTAACCTATTGGTATATTAAGGGTGGATTAAATCCCTAAAAAATATTTTCAATGCATGTGGTGTTTGGATCATCAAAAGGCTAGACTTTATATTTACTATATTGAAGGTTAAGTCGACCAGTAGTGGTTTATGGTCAATAATATGAGGGATAGTGGTGATATTTATGCTTTGTAATGGGATGAATTCCAAAAGATTTTTCTGGAGAAATATTTTCCTAATGATATCTGATGTAGGATATAAAAATAATTCTTGGAATTGAGACATGAGGAGTATTCATTGGCTACATATGAAGTAAAAATATCTCGATTGGTAAGGTATACTCAAAATTTTATCTAGGATCTTCATATTAAAATCAATCCTTTTTATTCATTAATGAATCCAAAATATCAAAGTGCATTGAATTCTAGTGAATTCAAAAGATTCAGAAAACTTTTTTGATTTGTGGATAAGATGGAAATTGAGTTTTTTGATGATCATGTGTTATTTGAAAAAAAGAAAAAAAATAGGTTAATTTGGAATAAAAAATGGAATAATTCCTCAAATATTTATGGTTGTAATATAATTATATTTTTAGTTTTTGAGAATTGTGGTAAAATACACATTGTGTATAAAGATTCTGAAACTAATTGCCTAGATTCAGTACCATAATTTAATACATTGGTAATATGAAAAAATGTTTTCATCCAAAAAGGCTTAATAGTTTAGTATATTTGGAAAGATAGATACAAATATAATTTCTACATTACATCTTGAAAGGGAAAACACCATAGAAAATCTATTAGATACACCCATAAACTCCTAGATTACACCTAAAATTCATTCATAATATACGACGTCACATCCGAGGGAAAAATAAAAAATATGAAACGGGTGATATCAGATTCTCAGTAAGGTTAATAAATACAATATAATCTATCAAAAATAAACATAAACAATGAGGAAATGTGAATAAATAAAATTGCATGCCATTAAAAAATAATCTTGAGCGTAATATGGAAGGAATAAAAACTGATTAAATACAACCATATAAATAATGATATGAGAATGAAACTTAACCATTTATATTATACTAGTAAAATAATCACATGTATTATCAATTACTAATACCATAATGATGGAATGTATAATGTCAGACATTATAAACATATAATCAAGGCATCGACCAAGACACTATACATTAATGGGTAAATACGCGATCTAGTTTGTCTCAAGAGACTTACATATGCATTGAGGGGAAATAGAGGGCCCCAAACATCACTTACTATGTCCAATTCATTCATAATATTAATGGGGTGAAACATAAAAAACATATATATATGAAATGTAATTTACTTTTCCCAATAAATATACATAATTACTAATCATTCTGAGTAATATGGTGAATGGTCTCAAGATAGCTCATCCATAGTCAAACTGACCACAAACCATTTAATAAAATACGGTATATTATATTATAAAATATAAATATCAATTAAGTATAATATTAAATATATAGTTTTGATATAGATGAAAGTACTACAACAAAATCATTGATGAATTCTTGAGAAAAATGTCCTTTTTTACTTTAGAAAGACGATTTATTTTGGAAAATCATTTTTGTTTTTCATAAAATAAGATCATAACATATATATCCCCAAAAATAAAAGAGAGGGATAGTAAAATTATATTTTAGGAATAATTTATTTACAATTTATGTGAAAAATTTTAAGAAGATAATTTAAAAAACATTAGGAATGAGACGCTTTAGTGGGGTTTAAGGGGAAATACTAAAACATCTTTAAAAGAGACAAAAGCATAATTTTTTGTATTAAACCATAAATGGAAAAAGATATTTTTCATGATAATTTTTTTTATTTTTCAAAATTATTCATGTAATAAAACCAATTATGGAGTTTATTTGAAAATGGATAAGAAATTCAGAAGTGCCCTTTAATCGGGATTGCTTATTAGGTGAAATTGAAAATGGAACCTTATAAACCATGTATTTCCCCATAAAATAAAGATGACCTGATCTAGATATATGTTTTTATAATTTATAAACATAATTTAGAAGAATTACATAAAAATAAATAATAATTACATTGGGGTAAATAGAGATAAATCATAACTCGATTTAAAAATGGAGGTTTAGGGAGAATCCCTTACCGCAAAGTAATCAATCAAATTGAATTCCCCATAAAATTAATAATCATAAAATGAAACATTTAATACCACGAATATAATGAGATTAATTATATGATATATCGAAATGGAAGTATATATACACCACACAATATAAATAAGTGTTGAATAAGGAAAATGTTATAGAAATAAAATTAAGACGAGGAATCCATTACCTTGTGTTCAAAAGCGTTCTTTACTTGTACATAACATCCTGGATAATGAAATTAGACTCACTAATAATTTAATTAATAACCAATTGATCATGTATTTGACTTATTATAATTTTATTATGATCATTTGTGGATATTTTTATGAGTTATAATATTTAATTACATCATTCAAGAGTGTTCATTTCCTTAGTTTTCCTTATTGGTTCACTTGTGTACATGTACGAAATGTCATGTAAAATGGTTATAGTTATCTATAATTGAAATTATATTATATTAATGAAATTAATGAGTATTTAATTTTCATAGATTTTAATTCTTATATAGATATTATATCTATTAATTATATATTGGGTTAATGATAACCATTTAGATTATTTTGGTGTTTTTTCGATCATCGCGAACTTGTTTTTTCTTATGAATTAAATTTATGTATATATATAAACTAGTTATAGAACATTAAATAAATTTTTATACATATATTATATTCTTTTTTGACCATAAAATGGTTTTATGACCACCCTCGTAATCATAATTGAAAAACAACCCATCATCCACGAAGGTGGTAAATCGGCACCTCACGGATGATGTTTTCATTTCTTGATTTAAAAAAGGGATAGAATAGATTTGATGGTTGATATAATGTTAACATAATAACATTTCAATATATTATTTATACTATATTGATCATGTTACATTGGATTAGGGAGGTGAGGGAAGGATAATAAAAAAAATAAATTGAAAGGGGGAGAGAGATATATATATATAGGTTTTACCTCTTGAGTGTCACCTCCATGAGAACCTCCTTAAGGGAATGAGAAATGGTCTTTTGATGAGACTATGTAGAAAACGAAATGGGGAATAGGTTTGGGAGTGTAATTTATAGAATATAAGGAATCTTCATGGATTTGGAGGTGTGACAAGAAGGGGTGGTGAGGGATATTATTTGTAGTGGAGAAGAGTGGTATTTTTTTATAACTATAATCATTAGTTTAATATTTTGGATAAAGACTATGAATAACATTGGTTCTTGTAACTAAACATAGTAATTATTTAATTTGAGTTATAAATGATGTATTCTTACCACATACAACCCTCTTCCATGACTCAATAATTCATTTATTTACTTATAATGTAAAATACAACAAAATACAGTATTCACTATTCACCAAAATATCGCCTACTTTAGAAAAATCAGAAAAAATAAACCTAATTTTTTTAAGACATTTATAATTAAAAAATAAAATTAATTTTATGAAATTAATTCTATACATATGAGAAGTTTTACTTTTAATTAAAATCATCGATTATTCAAAAAAATATTGATTTTAAAAATATAACTGATTTTCTAACACTTTGAAATACTAATTAAGGTCACATAAAATTATCTTACAATAATAAGACAAAAAAAATATTAATTAATTAATGTAATTTATGAAATTAAATTTTATTTTAAATCATTATGTTAATTATAAAAATATAAATAAACATTTATGTTTGACAAAATCACCAAAAATTAATTTATCAATTTTAAAAAATTTATTTACTTATTCCATGATATAAATATATCATATTCTCATTTATAAGATACCCAAATTTTATTTAGATATTTATAAATGAGTTTATTATTCTATTGGCAGGATTACTATTCATAATGGTTATATTACTATTCCAATAATCAAGTTACTATTTGATCGGTATAGATTCTTTAATTTTTAGAAATACATATTATTTCATTAATTATTAATTTATAAAGTTTTTATTATGTTATCTATGTGATTTTATGTGATTTATTATATATAATATAATTATAATAAGGGAAATTCTATTGATAAAATATTGGGCTGTTACATTCTCCTCTCCTATAATAAATTGTGTCAGCATAATTTTGAAATTGCATTCGAAAATCAAAAGTTGATATATGAATATTAATTTGTGAGAATCTCATATGATAAATAGGTTTAAAAAAATATCATCTTAATTAAGAGGGAAATGTATAGAAAAATGTCACCATAAAATTTGTCTTTTGAAAAGGTGAAAATTAGTGGGAAGTAAAAATATGGGTATGGAAATGAAATCTAAATATCATGATATGATGGATAGTGATAGATAGCATGGTCATTAAAAAATATACCATCACAAAAGTGTAAATTTGTAATTGGTTAAAATACCACTGATTTCTCTGAAATAAAATTAAATAAATAATGTTTTTAGAGAAATCATTTTCCCATTATATGAGCAATTATTTTACTATTCAGATAATTACTTGAGAAAAATAGTTTACTTGATTATAATCATAATCTCATCCTTTAGTTCTTCTTCAATATATTTAATTCACCAGAATATGAATATTCGAGAAATAAAATTATTCATAAATTAATTTCAATAAATGATTCGTAAGGAATTCCTTCAACCTTTAAATATTTAATTTAAGAAAAAATGGTTTGAACATGATATCCAATATCATAAATTAATCTTAATAAATAACATCATTAATCAATTCCATAATTAGTTAATATTATAAATTGTCCAAATAATTTCTGTACAAATTCAATGACAAAAAACATAGAGGTAAGGTCACTATATTTCCAAAATAAACTTAGTATTATATTCCCCTAAACATCATAATTTAATTTTTGATGTCACAAACCAAAAATATGAAGACATTGATTACCCTAAAACATTAAAGAGTCATGAATGATTCCAAGAGTAACATCTTATGTTGTGGAATATATTCCTACACCATCAAATCACTAACCATATTCATGGTCACCAATATTATCCCATAAACACATATTTATTATTATCTCTACATCAAGAACATATCTAGGGTTATCATTCCCAATCCGTATGTCTTGAAAAATATAAACTTTCCTTTAAAACACTTTTCTCAGTCAATGGTACCATTCAACATATTCTCTCAAAATATTAAAGATAATTTACTACAGTTCAATCCTTACTTATTATATAATTATTATTACCAATACATCATTGATAAAATAATCAAATGACATAATTCATTGATCCAATATCAATTATAATAATCCTTCCTTTTTTGTATTAAGATCATATGATTTTTCATGATCTATTAGATTCTTTTGAGGTGTATTCCTTTGACGCTTAGAGAATTATTTTTTTAGTGACCCATATCCTTATAGTTGAAGCAGTAAATGTTGGAAAATTATTTCCTCACCTTGCAATAATGAGCATGGTTTCCATTTTATTCACACTTGAAGCAAGCTCTTTTACATATTAGGTATATACCATAATGTTTTCTTCCATAATTATCACATGTGGTTAAATCCTTCTTTTCCTTATTCCTATTATACATATTTTTTCTTACTTTATTATTCTTCTCAGGAGTCCTTAAGAATACATAATACCTATAAAACTCTTACTCATTCTTATTAGAATATGATACTATCTCTTCATCTGATGAGAACATTTGAGTGACTTGTTTCCTTTAAAATAACGGCTTAAACCCATAAAAGAAATGATCATTCTCACTCTTTGTATTATGTGCATTGATGTGGTTCCCATTCCATCCACTAGGCTCTATTTATAAATAATGACATACACGATATTAGATAATTAGATTATAAAAAATAATTTATAATCCCAAATGTTATGACTTACTTAACATAAATTGAAAATTTTATTTGTATTTAATCTTGTAATCATAAAAATGGTTTATTTGAGGACATATTTACTTTTAATTCATCTATAATATTTTGTAAAGAAATTGTAAATTATTTAAAGAATATCCCCTGAGATTTTCAAACCAGGTGTGCGTTAAGGCTCATTGTCATGTACCAGGTTACATCGAGTTAGGGTCGACATACATTGTCAGAGTTATTACACTTAGTTATATCTATGCTAGAATAATGTCCAATTATGGCATCCAGATAAGGATGTACTAGTAGGAAGACTCACATAATCTCTACCTTACAAGAAAATGTTATATGTTCTTATATGATTACCTATAAAGTCTTTCTTAGGGATATGTTCCATAATCAATGTTTTCAAAATGTAGATTCTAATGTATCTACTAAACTTGCTCTGATACCAACTGTAAAGAACTAGACCCCAATAGCCCTAAGTTGTTACCTTACATTATTACATTGGCGATATAAACATGATTTATCATCCAAACGGAAAAAATATTTTAGTTTCTTTTAAAATCTAGATACAAACATAATTGTTACATAAGAACTTGAAATAGAAAACTACATACCAAATCCATTGGAAACACCAATAAACTATTGGATAATATCTCTATACCATTCATAATATACATATTCTCATCCTAGAGAATAAAAACATTAGAAAGAGGTGAGATCATATGATCAGTAAGGGTAAAAAATATAGTGGAAGATATCATAAATAAACATAAACAATAAGGAAAAGTTAATAACTAAAAACACATGCCATTAAAACATAATCATGAGAATAACATGGGAGGAATAAAAGATGATTAAATAATGATATATAAATAATCATATGAGAATTAAACTTAATCATTGATATTCTAATAGTTTAATAATAATGCGTATTATCCATTACTAATATCATAATTAGGTAATTCATAATGTCATACATCATAAACATTCCATCAAGGATTTGTCTAAGACACTATAAATAAATAGGTAAAAAATTTCTCTAGTTTGTCTCATGAAACCTACTAATTCATCAAGGGGATATAGTGGGGCCCTCCCTTCACTTCCTAAGTCCAATTCATTACTCATATAAATGGGGAGAAACATAAAAAACAAACCCATATGAAATTTATATAACTTTCTAATATCAATGCACATAATGATTAACAATTATGAATAATATGGTGAATGGTATCAAGATAGAAAATACATTTTCAAATAGATGATTAACCATTTAATAAAATATAGTAGATGATATCATAAAATATCAATACCAATTAAGTGTAATATTCAATAGAGGGTACTTAAATAGATGAAAATACTCTAATAAAATCATTGATGAATTTTTTAGGGAAATACCCTTTATACCTTTGAAAGAATTGTTATTTTGTAAAATAATTTGTAATTATTATAAAATAATATTGTGACCTATATATACTAGAAAAGAAAAATGAATCAAAATGAAATTATATTTTAGGAATAAAATATTTTCAGTTGAAGTGAAAACTTGTAAAAAGGTCTTTAAGAATCTCTAGAAATGATCCTCTTTAGAGGGATTTAAAGGAAAATATTAAATAGTCTATAAAATAGACAAAGGAATAATTATTGTATAAAAATTTAAATAAAAAAAGATAGTTTTACATGGTAAAATGAGTGATATTAGAAAATTATTGGTGTCTTAAAACAGATTATTGAGTCTACTTGAAAATGGGTAAGAAATTGAGAAGTACCCTTTAATCGAGATTGATTATCAGAAGGAATTGAAAAGAGAACCTTATAAAACATGTATCTTCATATAAAATAAATATGAAC
Source organism: Viscum album (assembly GCA_963277665.1). Taxonomy (NCBI): domain Eukaryota; kingdom Viridiplantae; phylum Streptophyta; class Magnoliopsida; order Santalales; family Viscaceae; genus Viscum; species Viscum album. The sequence continues at coordinate 394,352,270 of OY728129.1, forward strand.
TGATTATGATATATTATTTGGAAACATATAAACATAATTAAGATTAATTATATAAAAATAAATAACAAGTATTTTGGGGTAAAGAGAGATAAAGTGTAAACTAAATGTAAAATGGTGGTTCTAAGAGAATCCCTCAACTCTTTGTAATCTATGAAACAGTTTTCCCCATAGAATTAGTAATCATAATATAAAAAATAGAATAAAATTAATGTAAATAGATTCATGATATCATATAACAAAAGGGTAGTATACTTACACCACACACAAGAAATTAGTGATGAATAAGGCATATCTCGCAGAAATAAAAGTGAGATGATGAACCCCTTACCTTATGTATGAAGGCATTGTGCTCTTATAATAAATATCTTAGATAATGAAATTACATTTTATTAATAATCTAGTTAATAACATTTTAAAAAATTATTTTACTTATTATAATGTTATTATGTTCATTTATGTCTTTTCTGATGATTTATAATATATAATTCTGTTGTTTATGATTGTTCCTTTCCTTGGTTTTCATGATTGGTTCACTTGTATACATGAACAAAATATCAAGTAAAATTGGAAAAGTTATATAGTATTTAAATAATATTTTATTAATGAATATCCATGAGATTTATTTGTCACAAATATCATTTTTCAAATATGAGGATGATTAATTGGATAGATCGTTAACGATAACCTTTTAGATTATTTTGGTGTTTTTTGATCATCATGAACAATTTTATTATTATGGATAAATATTATGTATATATACTAGTTAAATAAGATTAAATATGTTTTAATACATATAATATAGTAAGGTTTAACCAAAAAATGGGTTTTTGACTAGACTTGAAGGAAGAATTGAAAAATGAAAACTTGTCGTCCATGAAGGTGGTAAATCAGCACCTCATAGTCAATGTTTTCATTTTTAAAAAAAAGGGGGAGGAGGATAGAATTGATGGTTGATATACCATTACCATAATAAAATTATAGTAGGTAATAGACACTGGAGTTATCATGTTACTTTGTACATGGGATGTGAGGGAAAGATATTAAAAGAAAAAAATTGAGAGAGAGAGAGAAGGTTTTACCTCAGGCATGTCGCCTCCTTGAGAACCTCTTTAAGGGAATTGGAAATAGTATTTTGATGATACTAGAAAGACCAAGCCACAAGTAACATGTTTAAGAGAGTAATTGAGAGAAATATAAGTAATCTTCAAGGCATTGTATGTTTGAAGAGAAGGGATGGTGAGGGTTGTAACTTATAGTCTAGGAGAGGGGTGTTTTATGATAATTTTAATCATTCGTTTACTATTTTGTATCATGTCTATGAATATTGTTTCTTTTTATGAATAAATACAGTATGTAGTGCATGTGAGATTGAACTAATATGTTATTACCTCATCCAAAAGGCACCTATGACTCAATAATTCATTTATTTACTTATAATGTCAAATATAGTAAATTACCATACTTAACAATTCTCCTAAATTCCTACTATTTTTGAAAAATCCCAAAAATTCACCGTAACCATTTTTATACTATAGAATTTAAAAATGGACCCCATTGTTTCAAAATATTTTTCTAAATATGATAAATTTATTTTTTAATTAAAATAATCATTTATCCAAAAAATACCATTTTTAAAAATGTATCAAATTTTAAGAAACTTTGAAAAATTAATTAATGTCTTATAAAATTATCTTATAATCATGAGACAAAAAAATATTAGTTTATTAATATATTTTATGAAAATATTTTTTAAAAAATAATTATAAAATTATAAGATTGTAAATAAAAATTTATGTTTCACAAAAATATCATCAATTAATTTATCATTTATAAAAACGTTATTTACTTATTTCATCATATAAATATATCATATATTCATTTATAGGATACCAAAATTTTATTTACAATTTTATATGTGAGGTTACTATTCTATTGGTCGGATTACTATTCCAAAAGGTCGTATTACTATTCCATCGAACATGTTACTATTCAATCAGTATTGGTTCCTTAATATCTAGAAATACCTATTATTTCATTCATCCATCATTTATAATTTGAATTATCTTATAATTATAACAAGGAGAATTCTATTTATAAAAGTTTGGGTCGTTATACTATGGAATGCCTTTTCAAATCTTTTAAGTGATTCCAATGTGGTAAGATTTGGCATATGGCTCGTAATTACAATGAAAAAGATCATGGTAGTGGTAAAAAAATTATAATTTACTATCTGTAAAATATTTTCAATTCAATGAGATGGGTCATTAGGCAAACTAGTGTCCAAATAAGAACCTCAATTATAGAAATTAGCCAACCTATAGGTGGAAAGGTACAATGAAATCCTTTGTAAATACTTTAGCAGATGTGGTTCCATCAAACAAAGTGGTATCTGGTACATTATTTATTTATTTAGATTCTGCTAATGTATTTTTTTATATGAGGTCTACACATTCTTTCATTTCTGAGGAATTTTTTAGTAAATTGGATTTTCTACCCTAATAAATAATTCCAAAACAAATGATAAAAACATATGGGAAAATATTAAAGTAAAAAATAAATTATAAGAATCATACTTCCATTGTTTATGAATGGAATTTACCTACAAACATTTTTTTTTCCTAGTATAGTTTGATGTTAATCATGGTATGGATTTGATTTCTACATACCATGATAAAAATGATTGTGGACAAAAAGAAGTTTTATTTCATAAAGAGCTTTATTTTTTATAAATGAATGAACCCATTCCCTTAATAACATATGAGGAAGTAAATAAACCTTTAAAATATATAAATTAATGTTATCTTGAATATATTTCTGAAAACCAATGAACTATTTAGATTAGTGAAGTTTTGTTCATAAATGGGTAACTCCCTATTTTTTCTGATGAGTTGTTTGGTATTATACTTGATCAGGAAGTTAAATTTACTATTGACTTGATTCATGGTGCTAATATAATTTCAAAACCCCCTTAAGAAATGTATCATGTATAACTTCAAGAATTGAAAAGGCAGTTACATGACTTTCTAGTTAAATGTTTCATCTGACTTAAGACTTCTCTGTGGGGTGATCCTATCTTATTTATTAAAAAAATAAAGATGTTTCAATGGGAATAAAATGATTATAGTTCCTTTAATAACGTCAATATTATGAAAAAGTATCCTTTTACTCATATAAATGATTTGTTTGATCTACTAAATGAAGAAAAGTGTTTTTTAAGCTTCATCTAAGGTTTTGGTACCATAAGATGAAAGTAATGTAAGAATACATTCTAGAGACTGAGTTTCATGATATATTTGAGCATTATGAGTTTGTAGTTATTCCATTTTGGTTATCTAATTCACATTAGGTATTCATGCTTCTTTTTAATTGATCATTTAATTAGTTCTTGGATTGTTTTTTGGTTGTGTTTATTTATAACATTTTGATATACTCCAAAAGTAAATAGGAGATTGAAAGAAATATATGGGTTGTTTTGAAACCCGTAGAAGAAAATAAATTGTATGTTAAATTTAGAAAGTGTGAATTTTAGTTGAAAAAAATTTCATTCCTTGGTCACATTGTTTATGAATATGGAATAAATATTGATCCTTCAAAAATGAAAGTTTTTGAAGAATGTACAAAACCCAAAAATATCATCAATATTTTTAGTTTTCTTAGATTAGTGGGTTATTACAAGAAATTGTTTGAAAACATTACCTTTTCATATATACCCTGAACTAGGTTAATTAAAAAAGGAATAAAGTTCATTTGGAAACAAGAATGTGATTATTATTTTTAGAAATTGAAAATAAGATTAGTAAATTTTCTAGTTTTGGACCTACCTTCCAGAAATAGTAAATTTTTCATCTACAGAGTGGTTTCATTGAAAAGTCTTGGTTGTGTCCTAATGAAAAATGATTTGGTAATTACTTATGCTTTATTTCATTTGAAATATCATGAGTTAAATTTCCCTATACATGATTTTGAATTATTTGATCTGGTTTTTCATTAAAAATATTGAGGCATCATTTGTATGGAGTAATGTGTGATATATATTCTAATCAAAAAAGTTTGAAGTATATATTCACTCATAAAGAATTGTATATGATATATGGTAGATAGTTGGAAATAATTAACGGTTATGATTGCATGATACATTACGATCATAGAAAATAAAACAAAGTGGCCAATGCTTTGAGTTGAGAAATTAATGCTACATTAACCATGTTGTATTTTAAACATGTCCCTTTGGTAAATTCTTTGATGAATTTTGAATTACAAGTTATGGATGTAGGGAAATACTATGTTTTGTTTCAGGTATTAGTGTATTTTACTTTTTCATAAAAAAAATATGAGAGCTCATAAGGTGGATCAATCATTGCAATAAAATGTACAATACGTTAAGGAGTGTAAGTTTCATGATTTTTATATTGATGAAGAAGGTCTTTAACTATTTAGAAAAAGATTATCTGTGCCTTGTGATTCCCAATTGAGGAAAGACTTATTGACTAAAGCTCATATTTCTCTATTTTAAATTCATCCTGGAATCACTAAGATGTATAGAGACCTTCAAGAGTATTACTGGTGGGATGAAATGAAAAATGATATTGATGAATTTACCAAGAAAAGATTTACTTGTTAGTAAGTTAAATCATAATGATAGTTTTCAAAGGGGTTGGTTTATTATTTTCCAATTACAATTTGGAAATAAGAAAATATATTTATTGGTTTCATAGTGGGATTACAAAATACTATTCTAGTTAACAATGTGATCAGTGTTATTGTTAATCAACTGACTAAATCTACACATATTCTTCCTATGTGAGACACTCTATCTCTAGATCAACTTTCTCCATTATATCTTAAAGAGATAGTCAAGTTTCATAGAGGTCCTATATCTATTTTATATTATCATGAACATAATTTCACTTCTAATTTTTGGAATTTAATTTAGATGTAATTAAGAACTGAATTAAATTTCAGCACAACTATTTATCCTCGGTCTGGTGGACAGTCATAACAAAAAATTCAGAAGATGGAGGATATGGGGTGTTCTTATTAAATGGATTACCAAGGAATCTTGTATCAACATATTTTCTTTTTATTTTTTGAGTTTTCCTATAACAATAGTTTTTATTCTAGTATACAGATGGTGCTATTTGAGGTATTATAGAGAAAGTGGTGTTGAACTCCAAAGTTTTGGAAAAAAGAAGGTGAAAGGAAGTTTATGGGACCATAATTGGTTAAGGAAATGACAGAGAAAGTTCGTATGATTCAGTAACACATGAGGATAGATCGAAGTAGGTAGAAAAGTTATGTGGAAATCCGGAGGATGGATCTTTCTTTCTAGATAGGTGATAATTTATTTCTCAAAGTTTCTCCATGGAAAATTGTGATTTGTTTTGGTAAGAAGGGGTTGATGAGTCCATAGTTCATTGGACCCTATGAAATATTATAGAATTTTGGATTAGTTATATACTGAGTGGAATTGTCTTTGAGTTTATCCCATGTACACAACATATTTCATGTTTCAATGTTAAGAAAATATGTTCCATATTTGTCTCATGTTTTAATCCCTAAAGTAGTTTAGTTGGAAGAGAATCATTCTTTTGAGAAACAACTGGTTCAGGTTCTTGACCATAGAGAAATATTTTTGTGAATTAAGGTGATTAATGAGGTTAGTGTTTAATGGTAAAACCATATGGTTGAATAATAGATATGAGAATCCAAAAATTCTATGAGTGAAATACATCCCCACTTATTTAATAAGTGTATAAAATTGCGAGGATGCAATTTATAAAGGGGTGGAAGAATGTAACAAACCTAATTATTGAATAAGTGTATTTAATATTTATTACTATTTATGAATTTTATAGTAATTTTTAATAAAATGGGACACTATTTTCAATAGTATATACAATAAACCTAGTTTTATGGTTAAAGATTGTATTTTTCTAAAAAGAAATTTTATCGTCTTTTAATGGCACATTTGTTTTAAAAATAAATGTCAAAAATTATATCAATTATATTTTAAAAATTAATCATCATTTTTTAAATAGTAATATCAAAATTTATTTTGGTTAATTTTTTTCTATTTTTCTGATAAATTTCATATTTTGATGAATAGTGAAAAAATACTACATTTTAATTAAAAATAGATTTTTCATCTATATAATTTGTTGTGTTAAATTATATTTTTAATTCGTTTTAAAGTATAATTAAATAAATTTTATATCATTTAATACAATTTATGTCATTGGAATCAATTTTAACATTGATTTTGGATATAAAATCATTTCAAACCTTTGACCTTTTTCACGTTAAAAATGCTTCTTCTCATTACGTCAATGGGATTAATTTTAAATTAATATTATCAAATTATGTGTTTGTAATGTTGAAAAAATATATCCATATTTGGAATCATGAGATCCAAATTTAGTAAATAGTCTCATTTTAATTTTGGAAAATATGAATAGTAAACTTAGTAATATTTATTACCACAGTTATGGGTAAATCAGATAATTAAGGATAAAATTAATATTATATATATTATAACATTACCCTAAAACATGAATTAGTTTTATTGGAAGAGTTATTTTCAACCAAAATCATCCATGAGATTATTTTATGACCTCTTTGAGCCACATGGATGAATTTAATTCCCTTATAGTTTTTTATTTTAAAGAATGGTCAAAGATGTCATACTTATAATTTAATAATTATGAATTTTATAATATAATGTTATTTATAATATATAATAAACTATAAATATTAATTTAAAATATAATATATTTATCTACATCATTCTAATTTATTTTTTATTTTTATGTGATAAAATAATCATCTTAAATGATGATAGAATGATGATGCAGTGATCGTTTAATTAATGAAAATTTCAAATAAATGATATTAAATATATTAAAATATATATAATTGGAAATAATTAATGACATTAATGAATTTTATAGATTTATTTTTCATGTTATTGATGACTTATTATAATGTTTTTGAATTTATCTTTTTTTATTATATTTTTAAAAAGTCATGTAACGAATAGTGTCAAAATTAACATTAATGATATTTTTAAAATAAAAAAAATTATAAAATGATATAAAATTTATAAAAATATAAAATTGTGCCAAATAAATTTTATAATGTTTAAAATATCTTAAATTATAAATTTATGGTATCTTTTGTTATTTTATTGTAACTATATTAACTTTTAAAGACTAAAAATTCATGTTGTCGTGGTAAGAGTTAAACGCGCCAAATAAGGGTTAAAGCCAAACGATAATGATTAAGAAAAACTCAAAACATATCTAAACATCTTTTTATGAATATATTTAGACTAATAATCATTATATATTCTAATTAAATCAGTTTACTTACATTTTTAATAGAAATTTAATTTATATTAATTTAATATTTTGAAGAATTCCAAGAGTACCTCACCCCTATCTTATAAAAGGGCACAACTTATTCTCATTTATTAATACATAAAAAAATATTTTTTTCAAAACACTCTACCCAAATACCCAAATATAATCCCTACACATATTCTAGAGATTTTATATTATATATTACACCATCATCATAGGTCTAAAGGTGTTATGTAAAGGAAGTGGTCTGAGGGAGATGTATCATTTTTAATCATGTATTTATGTTTTATATCTTCATTCACTTAAATAAAATATTATTCAGATATGATTAATAATAAATCCTTAATAATAAATATACTTAGATTTTATTAGGTGTATATCATCGCCTAAATCAATCTCCACTTTCATCAAATGGGAAAAAATTAATCATTCTTGCGTATGATGAACTACCACCATGTGAAACAATATAATTATTTTTACATAACCATCTCTCAATATTATTTGTAATTATTAAATTAATGTTCATAAATTATATTAATGACATATTTTTCATTATAAAATAATAATATATCATTTATTTTCTTCAATTTTCATGCACATGGAAATGATAGTGGCATTCATGCGTACATGTGAACTATCACCTCCACGATGCGATGTGATTCGTTTTTCATCACCATGTCAAATGGAAGATATATATATATATATATAAGTATATTTAAATGATTAATGTGATATTAATTATATTATTATCATTATTTAAAGTTAAAATTAGACTCACCTTTTTTATAATGATTATAGAAAAAAGAAAGTGTTACTCATGCATACGTATGACCTACCATCTCCATTATTATAACTTATATCATTTTTTATAACCATACAAAACTGTTTGATTTAAAAGTTTAATTGATTTATAAATATCATAACAATTTCATGAATATTTTTCTGGAGATAATTTAATTTTGAAAACTTTGACAATAGACATCATACCAAAGTCATTTTGGACTCAAGTACTAAATATCGTCAAAACGTCAAACTTGAACTTATATAATAATGTAATTTTTATAACATGATTAAAAGTGATATAAAAGGAATAATAAACCATAAAATGGTAATAAATGAAGTAAATAATTAATAAAATTTTATTTTTTAGGAAGATAAAGATTTTACATACCAATTCAGACTAAAGTTAAATGAATTTCTTTTAAAACATCTTTTAATGATACTCTATCAACTTTTTTTATGAAATCCAAAATTAATGTTTTTTTTACCAATACGGCATGAACATAATTTTTCACATTCATTTAATTTAATTTTTTTATTCTTCCTTTACATGTTTACAATTTTATTATCAAGTAATGTGTTTTTATTTATGATTTTGGGACGTTGTAAAAAAGGAAGGTGATTTAAATATATAAAATTGATTTTTCTTTTATGAATTGTTTATGTGTTATGATTATGTTATGGTTCTTGGTAATTTATTACTAATAATTTTTTTTTCATGATAAAACTATGGTGGTTTAGCATGTTATATATATCTAGTGCATTGGGTAAAGGGGTGGAGTTAACTGGTAGGGTTTCTCTTAAGAGACTATGGGGATAAACTGTAGTGGTTATTCCAAATATAACCACAAAGGGTACTCCCTAAGTAGTCGTGAGATCTATAATAAATGTAAGAGTGATATGAAAATGATTCCAAAATTTAATGTAATGATTTATGTTTCCTATAGAGTTTTACAAGAATCTTAAGATTTCATGAGGTATGTTAAAGATATTTTGTTTTATTGGTGAAAAGTTTTACTTTATTGAAAACAAATCATGGGTATATATGTATTCATGGACTAATAGTTTATTTCTTAATTTTTATGTCATTTCTTGATATTTTTGTGCTAATTCCAAGTTATAAATTTTTTTCACATTTTATAAGTATGGTTAAGAGAAATAAGGAATACAATTTGATTGTTGTGAATATTTTTCATAAAAAAGAATCTATATTTTATTTTATAAAGTTTTATTTTATTAAAAATGGATATTTAGTAGAAGTGTATAGTTGTAATATTTGAGTTTTTATGTATGATTTATGACATAATTCTCAAAAACTATAAACCTAAAAATATCCTCAATATGAAAGAATTTAATTTTACTGACTAAAACTCGGGATTATGTAATGATTAAGGTTAGTTAATTATAGGAAGGGTGGTGACATAAGGTAGAACCTCTAGTTATAGTAGAATCCGGTCAACCAGCTGATTTTGAAGATAGAAGCTCCAAAATTCTCTAGAGTGTCAATGATTTCCTAGTGTAGGTGCACTGTCTAGCTAGTGAGATATGTACAACAAAAATGGTGACCAGGGGGTCCACCGACTACCTGGTGGAGACCACTAGGTATCCGATAGTGTCAAGGCCTCTAATATGACACAAAATTTAATGCCAAAAAAATTATTTAATGGTGTTATTATTCTTACTTATTACCCTAATGAATTATAGAAGGTTATCAATAACTTAGAATCCTATAGATAGAGGCTTTGGGTATTTGGATTTCTACAACGAACATGTGGAATAACTCTATGATCAAATTAATGAAAAATATCTACTGATCTCTAAGACATCCTCTCAAAGCGCCATTATCCATTTTCAAATCAAAATGTCTCTCAACACAATCTCTCTCTCTCTCTAAATCTTAAACACCATTATAGAGAGATAAAATAATGATCTTGTAAATGATTTTTTCTATAAAAAATCTCCCTTTTCCCACCTCATCTTCCAAAATCTTTTCACAATCACAAGTAAGATATTTGTACTAAAATCCATCAAATAGAGATATATTCATCAAATATTTTCTTATCTCAATGGTGAAAATTCAAGAGAAGTGGTCCTTATATTTATGTTAAAACAATGGGATGTCGTTCTTGGGTTTCTTTTTTTCAAGGGAAGTTGGTTCTTATATTTTCATTGAAACCCAGGGAAGGTATATATAATACATGTCTCTATAATTGGGGGTGTGGATGTAGGGTCACCTTATATGCTATTACTGAACTAATTATCATTTGTCTTCTCTATCCCTTTATATTTTTTTATTCCATCATTATAATATCAATACACATTATGTAGATAAATTTGATATGTCATCCTTCCACTCAGCTAAAACACTTATCTAAACTTGATAATCTCTTAAATAAGGATAAAATTTATCACTTTATCTTTTATTCATATTAAAATTTAATTATTTTAAAATTACAATTTTCCTTCATTGCATTAATTTTTAAAAGATAATTCACCCATACCTCATTCCATTTCCACTAAGATCAATACTTTCAATCAAAGGTGATATTTTTATTTATTTTAAAATATTGTTTTTTTAAAAACTAATGTTCAAAATATTTATCGATTTTAATGAATTTTTTAAAATGGAATATAACTTTTAAAAACATAATCATTTCATTGATGATTTGAATTATTTTTATTAGAAAACTAGGATGTTTAATTTTTTTAGAATCATTAGACATTATGTTTGAAAAATGGTTATGCATGGTTATACCCATACAACAGAACCTGAAGATAAATGAACTCCTTAATATATTACATCTTTTGAATTATATGGTAAATATATGATCACCTTTCATTCTGGTTTATAAAAAATAATTTTAATCATATATCCACTTGAAAATGGATAATGAAATATAAAAACTCTTTAAAATCACACACGAAGACATGAATAAAGTGAAAGAAAATTTACTGGATATGTTTATATAATGATTTTAGTGATTTTCTATGCACTATAATTAATATATTATATATATCTTTACTTGATTTACTGAAATTTTCACTTTTATAAAGTCTCTTATTGATGATTTGTCGAAATAAACTATCATGATGAAAATCCTATAAGTTTTACCTAGTCCATTGGATCGTAAAATGATGAGTATCCATGAATATAATGAGATAAAGAATATTCCCTAAAATAACTCATCATATCCCTTATGACATATAAAATAAAAAGGAATATATCTACTCATAAAGAATCCAATTAATCCAAGCAATACAAAATATCAATTTCATTTAATGTAGTCAAAGGTGATAATTCTTTTAGAAAAACTATTATATTAAAAGTGAATTTTAATTCTTGAAAAAAATATTGAAAATAGTGAACAAAATGAAGAAATTATTCCAATGAGCCAAAAATGAAAATAAAATTGATGTTCCAGAAGTAACTTTCATCATTTTAAAAAAGAAGGGTCACATCGAGCATGGTTATCCCTTAAACAAAAAGTATAAAAACAAGAAGGGATATAAGAAGGCTATTAAATATTCATAAATGATTTCTATTGAGGATTCTATTTAAACTTATGAATCAATTGAATAAACTCCTAAATGAATCATTGATCATGTTGAGGTAGGTGAATTTTTCAGTTCTCACTCTCCTTCTTATTCCTCTTCTTCATCACATTCATCCTCTTGTTCCTGCTCTTATTATCAATAAAATGAAATTACAAATTTTTATATGGAATTTCATTCAAAATATGTGAATATTTGAATGAAATATAAACAATTTCTTAATGAGAAAAACATATTTCAAATGTAAGGGATATTTTCTAAAATAAAAGGGTGATTTGTTTTTAAAATTAAAAATATTAATCAGATTTTGAAGTTTTAAAATATGAAATCACATATCTCAAAATCTCTCAATCAAAATTAACCCACAATGAAAAAAATCTCAACATGTTACTTGGTTCTAAATGTGTTGAAAGAAATAATAACGGTTTTGTATTTTCAAAATATTAAATCGCTTAAAAATTTCTATATTTATAAAAGGTGTTTCTCAAATTATTTATTCTTATTATTGTTTGAAATTTTGTTATTTAATTTATGAATGTGATTTTAAAATTCAAAATATAGTGGACCAAAATCCACTCATCTTTCTTCTTAATATTATTTTATAATGTATCATTATAAACACATTTGGGTTCTCAAAACATTATTTGTTAGTCTTTATGGACCCAAAATCATTTCACCATAAAATAGTTTATTATATAACATCATCAGATCCTCAAGGGTGCCAAAAAACAAATTAGTTCCATGTTTTTTAGGATATTCCAATGAGATTCATTAAACTATCATATGGTTACTTCATAATAAGATAGTGTTTCACCACTTGAAATGATTGAACAACTATTTCTATCTTGTGATTATTATTAAATGATTCAATTTAGTGGGAAAAATTTATTTCCTTTCCAAATTTTTTTGGACATCAACATTGATCTACATAGGAAGGAAAATTATAACTTTTTTATTTTATTTATCTCTTTAAATTATTTTCCAAATCTCTCCCTTCTCTCTCTACTCTATACTTTCATAAAATATGAGATTTCATATTTTTAATATTTTCTATTTTCTTTTGTTTTTTACTTTTTTTTTCTATAAAAGTATTTTCAAATAACATTTTATTTTCTTTTTTCAAAATGATTTTAATTTTTTATGTTTTTTAATTTTCAAATTTATTTTTCAAAATCATTTTAGACTTTTTAAAAGTTTTATGATTTCTCTTTTTCTTGAATTTAATTCCGTTCATTTTTATGAATATATAAACCTAAATGTTATAATCTATATTTATTTTATATTGGGTGGTTGTTTTAAATGAATTCTCCTTTACTCCCTTGTATAATAATGTTCTTAATGTTTTATATTTTTCAAAGTTTGTGTTATCTTGATAATATTCAGTTAAAAGAGTTTTTTAAATATATATCCCATGGAATGATCTTATTATTTCTTATCTAATCATCTATTTTCTATTCTCCTACTTATTACATATTTTATAATCACAAAGGGGGAGAACGTATTTGGTTTTTTGGTTATTGGGAGTAGTTTTGGGTCAAAGGGAGAAATTTTTTTATGTCAAAGGGTTGATGTTTCTTTGTTTTAGGGAAAAATTTGGTTTAACTCTCGAACATGTTCAATAAATTAATTTTAAACTCTTACATATTTATAATAACTTAATTTTTGGTGGAAATTATTAGATCTCTAATTTCTTTGATAAATCTTAATCTACTAATTTACACATAATTTATCTTTTTATGTTAAGTGTTTGTGATCATAGAAATGTAGGAATGTTTTTACCCCTCTCTCTCTTAAAATTGTTTCATGATCAAAGACACTCTCTTGTATATCTAATTTTTTTATTTGACAGATTTTTAAATTACCCATTTTAAATTTATGCCATTTTATTAATAGATTTAATGGAGTTCTTAAAGTCAATTCAAATGTGACATGATGATCTGGTAAAAGAATTATACATATACTCTCTCATGATTCAAGTCCATGGAATCATGTTATAAGATCCATATAAGTACTTAGAAGTAAGTGGAGGATCTACCTATTAAACTTCAAAGGAATTAAAGGAATTCTAGTTAGCCAGTGTAGGGCACCGACCAACTAGTCCATTGAGGCAGAACCATATGTTTTAGTAGAATCCCGTGGGATAGGAAATAGAGTGGCATCTTACAGCTGGTGGTAAATGAAAAATCACCTATATTCTCAAGAGTAACACAAGATACCCATTGTAGTTGAATCAGCTGGCTGGTGAGAGATTTCCAGCATTAAGGGTAACCATATGGTCCACTAGCTATCTGGTGCAGGATACGTGGTATATTATGGAATCAAAGATACAAATTCAAGGCATAATTTAATATAGACAAGTTTCCATTAATTGGGAACTTCTCCAAATTCATTACCACTAAAAATTTATATATGGTTTTCATTGTCTTTAAATACTATAAATAAATAGATTGGGTTATTAGATCTCTACAATGAACATGTGGAACATCTCCCTGATAGAATCTATGAGGAATCTCTATAAATATCCAAGACCTCCTCTTAAAGATCTATTATATACTTCCAAATCTAACTGGGTATCACCTTTTTCTATATATCTATCTCTCTTAAATTTTATCCACCATTTTAGATATATAGAATACTGGTTTTGAAGATTATTTTCACTAGGAAAATCACTTTTTTCATACCTCATCTTCTCAAAGGTTCTCGCAACAGCACGAAAAGGATGTTTCCTCATAACCAATAAAGTGAGGGATCTCTATCAGTGAGTTCATTTCCACAATTGAAAAAAAAATAAAGAGTATTGGTTCATGGATATTTGTTAAAACCAATAGAAGTAGTTCATGTTTTTTCTTTAAAATTGAGGGAAGTTTGGTTCTTTAGTTTACTTTAAAACCAAGGGAAGTTGGTTCTTGGGTTTTTATTAAAACCGAAGGAAGTTCTAAATAATACAAATCTATCTAATTGAGGGGTGGATGTGTGGGTGTACCTTATCTATTGTGTTTTTTCTATCTTTTAATTTCTAGTTACATCATTATAATATTGATACACATAATGTACATAAATTTGATACTCCATCCTTCCTTCATGCTTAAAATATTAATTAACTTTAATAATATATTTAATATGGATCAATTTATCACTTTATCATTTTCTAATATCAAAATTATTTTATTTTGAAATTTTCATTTTCTTTTATTTCTTTATTTATTATAATGAAATTCACCACCCCCCTCTTTATATTTCCACTCTGACAAACATTGACCAACTCAAGCCACTAGGAGTGTGTCCCTTCATTTAAGTCCAAAATGTAGATCATGGTGGTCATTAAGTAATATATATCCATTAATGGTAGAGTTTCATGATGTGATGATTATTTCATAACATGTTGTTCACTACATTCTTCAAGAATATTATTTTAGGGGATTGTTGACATGGTATTACTTGAAGGTTCAGGGTGCAACAGAAGTCAGTTAATCCCATGCCAAATGAAGTTTTTTCATCACAGTACATAAATAATACATAAGAACATGACAATGAATCATCATGTTTCATGAATATATGCATTGAAATGGGATGAAATAATCACAAAAACATGAGAAGATTTTTCAAAATAAATTTATAATTATTTTAATAAATTATTTACATCAGTCTAGATATCATTCTTTGATGAATATGGTTAATTATTGAAACCCTTTTGGTTGTGTTATCATTTAACTATGATGATACAAATTATAATCCTTATATCATGAATAAAAAATACTCAAATTGCTCTTATAGAATCCCTGATAGTACTCTTTGTTCTAGAACAACATTACATATCATCTTGTGTCACTCCCTTTGGTAAAAAACATGATTGATTTGATCTATATAGATTGTCTCTAGGTTATTATGGATGGAGAGAGAGGAGGAGATTTAAATTATCTAATTCTTGAAAGAAACCCTAAATATGTTCTTGGTGGAGATAAATCCATAGGAAATAGAGGTTTTATGCACAACTCAAGTTGAAACCTCTACATGTTACAAACCAACTTGATTCGTCCATCCGTTGGATGGTTGATCTGGACTATGAAACACCTAGGGTACGTTCATGATCACCTCAAAGTGATAAAAAGTTATATAGAATATATGTAAATATTTATGAGAATGATTTATCCCAATAAATAATTTGATCATGAAACCAAAAAATGGGTATGAACCATATATACATCATAGGTCCATGCACAAATAGAAAAGAAACAAAACAACATATAATAAATTTAAACACAAAAATATCTCTTCTCACTCCCTAATATCCCCACCAATAAATCCACCATAAGAAGAAATCATCAAAATCAACATTTATAATTCATCCACTAATAACTATAATTTAAATCAAGAGAAAACCTATTTAAAAATGGAATAAAGTGAACTGAATAAAAAAACAACTTACCACTATGTCACTCTATGATTCACTATTTAATCCAAAGAAAAATTAATACTCCAAATTTGATCAACAGATAAACCAAAACCTATACTGAAATGATAAAATAGGCAAAAGAAACAAGTTCATAAGGCATAGAAAAGAGAACCCACACCCCATGCATGATTTTTAAATAAAGGATGCAATTCATGCTAGTTTGAAATACATTATTTAAGAGTATGTTTTCCGTACATAAGTATATAAATTCAAAAATCATTTCACATGCATTTCTTTTTATTTTATTAAAATAAAAAGAATCACCTTGAAAACATTTCATCATCCTACACTTCCATCATTGAAAAACTCATATATAAACCGTTTTGAAAATCCATTTACAAACATCCATTTCCCAAAGCACTTTTTAAACTTTTAAAGAACTAATAAATCAGAAAATATACTTTTTCAATTTATAAAAGGGTGAAAGTTCCATTCTTTAGAAATTTTAAAAATTAATTAAAGTACCCAAAAAATAACCATTTTAGAAACATGCACCATGATCGAATTTCCTAGGACATATAAGGATAGTTGACACTCTAGTTTCTTATATAAACTCATAACCTAATTAGTCAAATATAAAATGCATGCACTAGTATCTAATAAGATTATTACATTGGAATAGTGAGGTAGTGTCCCCCAAATTATGAAAAAATGTACAACTCTGCCACTAAGAAGTACATGAGGGTGAGTTTTTTAAATTAATAACACAGTTATTTATTTATTTCATAAATCATAGTAAAAATTATATAAAAATTATCTAACTTTAGTTTCTATTTAAGTTCTTATGTTTATATATAAGGAATTTCTAGAAAATGAAATACCATTAAAATAAACTAAATTATAAAAACCCGGTGATATAAAGTTCTAATGTAAGATTCCTTCCATCATATTTAGGAATCTCTATATAATTAATGATCTAACCCAATAGAAGATGATGTAACAATTTTATTTCATTAGTAGATGTAGATATTTTTGTTGATAACATAATAACTAATCTCAAGTTTTGTGGAATTCTTCCATTGAATTTTGTTACGAATTTAGATATAAATATAGCTGAACCTTAAACATCATATGTTCATTAGTGAATTTACAAGAATTGAGAATTTGGAAATTTATTGTTCATTTTGAAGCTTTGAAATTTATTATTGTTGAGTATTCTTCCAAGTAGTGTATTTTTAATTTTTGAGTTTTTATACTAAGAGATATAATTGTGTGAGTTGTTCCTTGTAAATCTCTAAGTATTTCTATTTTAATAAATCTTTTTTTTATCCTACAGGATCGAGGTCCTTTAGGGATAGGAAGACTGAAAATTCAATCATCTGATCGAAGTATTCTATTTCTGGGAAGACATATCTCCTACACTTACATTATGTGGAAGTTAAGTTAATACATTCATATATAGTAAAAAGATTTCATGTATTGGAAGACATACCTTCTTATAGGTATACAATTATGGATACCTTAGGATAGGATAAAATTCATAGATACCATAGACCAGGTATATAGATCTACCTTTCAATTTGGTTTAAAAGTGTGGTTTTATTAAATATTATTGAAATGAGTATTTGGTTTGTTAACTAATACTCTAGGTTCGATTTCTAAACATTATTTGTATTATTTTAATGAATTTTAATTTATTTAATTTAGTTAGTTTAAATTTTTTTTTACTTTCACTCGGTCATTGATATTATAAAATACCAATCAGTTTACTTACACTTTCCAAACCATATTTCAACATCATGTATGTTTCAATTACTTTGATATGTTATTTAATTGGTATTTTGAATATAAAATAAATCATTGATGTCATTATTATTTCAAAAAATTGATCAATTTAATACTTTATATTAACAAAAATTATAATTTTATTTTTAAAACTACAATTCACCTCCATCTTGTATTTTATTTTCCATAATACATTGGGAAAAAAATTATCTGGGAAGGTCTTTACAATGATTCTGAGATTATGTTCTTATGTTTTTTATTTACATTATTTCATTAAAATCATATGAACCTTGTCCTAGTTGCTGAGGTATCGTTAAGTGCATCCATGAGACCCAGGTTCAACACCAGGTAGAGGCATATTTTCGGGGGGTACTGTAGCAGAACTGTATATTGTGCAGGTACTGTAGTAGACTGTACACTGTACAGGCACTATAGTAGAACTGTACATTGTGAGGGTACTGTAGTAGGCACTGTAGCAATTATTGTAGTAGGTACTATTAGGTATTCTTGCAGCTGGAACTATTCACCTTGGGCCACCGGTTTGGGATTTGAGTCCTTAAGGCTTTCGGGCCACCCAGGCCTTCGTCTCAGTAGGGCTTTCGAGCCACCTTTAAGGCCTTCGGGCCACCTCATGGCCTTCGGGCCACATGCAGTTTCCCCAGATAGACTCTACAAAAAAGGAGCAGCCTCAGAAGTGGATTCAGAGCAGGTGCACTCACTAGAGCAGAGAAAAATGGATTTGTCAGAATGAGCGGGTATGGATATTCCATTAGGACCAGCCTGTCCTTGCATTGGAAACCTAGCCAGATAGGAATGCCATGGTAGAGAGCTACTATCATGATGTAGATGTTGGGGAGGGGCAGTTCCTTGTAGATAGTCTGGTTGAATTCCCTAATACCTTTGGGTCATGTAATCTTTTAAGCCTATGGGTCATGTAATCTCGGAGCCTATGGGAATTGTAAGGGTTCCCCCTTATCCATGAAAGGGGGGTTATCAAAAATCAATAAAAATTAAGGCTTTCTGGCCATTCGGGTAGTTTATTTGAATGTAAAAGTATTTTTCTTATACTAACTATGTTTGTAGAGGATGTATTTTCTTTGTGATGGTAGAATTACAAGTTATAAAACATGAAAACGTAAATCCGACCAGGCTGACTATTTTTGATGGGGTTAATTATGATTACCTTCATCATCATATGAAATCCTAAACAATTAATATTAGATTTGATAACTTTAACATGATGAAAATACATTAAAATGTTTTATAAAAAATATCAATTAATTTTCTCATGATAAATAACATGAATACAAGGTAAATCATACATTTCATAATACTTTACTATGTTATATGACTAGGAACATATATAACCATATATCTTTAGGATAATATACCAATGGAATTTTGAAGAAGCTCTAGATAATAATTTGGGAACTACCAATGTTTTTGAAACTTGTAGAGCTATGCATAGAGTTGGTTATCAATTATTTGGTTTTCTATATAGATAAAAAAACCTAGATGTATCAATGGTTTATGAAAATAGTCAATGGATTATAATACTCTAGTGAAAAATATCTATCATAAGATCAAATCAACAAAAATGTTGTCGATATTATTCCAAAATAATGGGATTTTTAGCAGAAAATGATCAATGATATAAATTATTTGACAATGTATAGTCCAGATGAATTAATTAGAATATTTATTAAAAATGAGTGGAGACTGAAACAAGATCCTAAAAAAGAGAAAAAGTAATAATGTAGTATCATTTTTTTCTAAATTAGGTAATAATATTTTTGGTACTTTTAATACTTATTCTATCAATTCTAAATCTCTTATTTCAAATAGAAAGTGTAATCATTTGGATCCAATTTATTCAAAATATAACAATAGTAAACTATATTAAATTTCAGTAAGGATGAATAAACATGTCAAAAATAAAAATCACAAAATAATCATTGAAAATATAAAAGAGACATGAAATAAAGTAAGATTATTCAGAATTTATATGTTATGAATATAAGATAGAAGATCAATTCATCCTTGGTTGTCTTAAACTAAATAATAAAAATAGAAAACTGATAAGGTATTCTAAAAATGGGAAAAAAATAAATGAAATATTTAGATACATAGAGTACTAGTGAAAGTGAAACGTATTAATAAATTTCATCAAATGTAACACCTTGAAAATTTAGTTTTAAATAATACTAAACTTGATAGCTTTATTAACATGAAACATGAATTATTTTATAATTAGGATACACTATAAATATATTATTATTTAAATGTGACAGTTATAACCTAGTCATTAAATGGGTATGTATGAATAGTGACAAATATATTCTAGAAAAATATCTATAAAGGTTTTATATAATATAATGTATTTAATAATTCATAATAAATAATTACTCATTTTCAATAAACTCATTTTATTATTCTAAAATATGTTTTCTTCAAAAATGATTTTTATTTGTTTTTTATGGGATAATATTATAATTAATTTCTCCTAATTTTATAAATATAATTTCATAAAAATAAAATAATTTTTGAAATCAAAATATTAAAATTATTTTCGGCTGAAATTTTAAGATTTTTTTGAAAATATTTTTTTCAATGAATGGAGCAAAATATATCTTTTTTTAAAATATTGTTTTTTATTAAAAAGCTCATAATGATTTAAATTTATTTCTTAAAGTAACATAAGACTTTTTAGTTATATATAATATAATTAACTACATTTTAATCAACATTATTACTTATTTTGATATAGGTTTTTTTTGGGCTTAAAATCACACTTTTCTAAAAATCATTTTTATTTGTCCTTTACACATTTATATTAAAATTGATTTCTGCCCATTCTAGAAATTTAATCTTGAAATTTTGATTTCATATTTTGAATTTGGATATAATATATGGTAAATTTGTTCCTTTTATTTTTTGTCATTTTGAATAGTAATCATCATAAATATTTATTATGTTGATTTCACCTACCACCATGAAACACAACATAAGTAATGAAAGATGTAGTAAACACACATACCCGTAGTATATGTTCATCACCGAGATAAGAATAAAACAGAAAAAACATTAATACAATGAAATAAGACTTACAAATCACCCAAACACTTGTATTCTCTTCACTGGATGTGTTTTTTTACCATAAACATCCAATATTGTAAAATATTACTATCTTTTTCCACTTTCCTTTGATAATACCATTTATATTATTTTAATTAAATGGAAATTTAAAAATGTCACTCTATTTGTTTTAAACCTCTATTTTTCATATGTATAAAAAGAATTTATGTAATATTATAAACTTTTACTTGAAATATGAATAAATTTATTCAATCCTGATAATTTATTTTTAGTTTCTTTTTTGAAATAATTACTTAAAATGCTTACACAACAACGACACACTGCCCATGCAAGCTGTAGAAAGATCTAGTAAATAAAATATAAAAATATTAAAAATAATATTATTATGATGAATTATTATGGATCATTATTTTTTTAGATAAATATATCATATTAGTGATGTTTTAAAATATTAGGTTCTAAGTTTATTACAATCTTGATGACATTAAAGATAAACTATGTGAATAATCCTGAAAATGACTTTAATGGTATATTATGTTAAACTCATTTAATAATTTAAAATTAATAAATACAATATTTGGACAAGTGAATGGGATATGATCAATAATATCAACCATTTTCTATTTAGGTAAAAATTTTCCTTTTATAGTAACTATCTTGACCCATAATAAGTAAAAAAAACATTGACATCACGATAATCGTCAAAAGAGTTAGTTGTATGTTACAACTAAGAGATAAGGGTTAAAATATCACCTAAAATTGTATAAATATTATTCGATGAGATTTTTTAAATTAATACTAATCCTTTATTATAAATATATAAATTTGGTTCCACTTTTCTATGAAAATTAATTTATATTAATTTTATAATTTAACAAATTCCAAGGGTGACGCTCCGCTCACTTATAAAATGGAACCCCATATACTCTCTTCCTCACACATTTTTGAGTGATATATTTTAGTTAATATAAACCTAAATCTATCTCCAAAATCCCATATCATGTCCTATAAATCTTGGTATCACTAAAATAACAAACCTTGTAGGCTTTAATGTGTAATCCAATGTAGTTATCTAAGAAGAAGTTGTAAGTTTTAATAGACCCATTTCAAGTTTATTTACACTTATACCTTCTCCAAATATTCATAAAACAAGATGGTATATGAATATAGATATATATAATATACTAATGTTTTTATTACTATGACATGACCCTTTTATCTTCTTTTCAGTTAATTGAGGAGTAAAAATATTTTTCATGCGTAGTTGTAGACTACCACCATCAAGAAGCGATGTGTTTCGTTTTCCATCATCGCCTCTCATAGATATTTGTAATGATGGATTTAATGTATATATATAAGATATTCATGACATAATTATAATTCTTGTATGAAAATATATCATTTATTTTATTAAAATTACATTCATTGAAAAATGATAACATCGTTCCTGTGTACGTGTGGACTACTACCTCCACAAAGATATTTGATTATTTTTTTCATGTACGCATTTCAAAGATGGTTATAAAATTGTATTTAATGTATAAAATTTATAATTATTTCTTGATTATTATTATTTATATGATGAAATAATTATATCTTTTACCATGTTCAACATACCAAAGTTATTTTTTATTTATAAACTGAACATCCTCAAAACCCATGGCATAGAGTTGACCAATTAGGTAATTAAATATGTTTCCAAAATAAATAGAAAAAATGGTTTGATTGTAAATTAATAAAGTTGTAAAATGTTATAAAACAATTTCATAATTGATATAAATTTATTATATAGTAGTTAAATTTCCTACATGGAATGTCTGGACTTGAGTTATTGATTTTCTTAACTCAATTTCCATTCATTAGATTATACTTCTACTTCATTGAATATATTATGAAAAGATTATGTGTGAATTGAAATCTAATTTTATTATGATAGATTTAATTTTTTTGTTGAATTTAAAATTGTTACATAGAACCAATTAATTGATTAGATTCTAACTTCAATGTTAAGATATTTGTAAGTATTATTCATCTTAATATTATTTCTTTGAGGCATGCCCGGTATTATGAACCTACTTCATTTTATAAGGGGTATATTACACCTATAGATATATTATATCATAAAAATATATTAGATCATGATATTTAATGATCCTTTTAATTTCTATCTTTAATGATAAATTGATTCAAATGTTGTAAACTTTTTAAGAGTTTTCATAATCTCAATTTATATTCTTTACGTCCTAATTCATGTTATGAACCATGATTTATTTTATATGGTGTACTTATTTGACCATCAGTGTTTTTATAAAATTATTTCAATGAAAATATGGGTTTTAGAAATCATTTTATGTTCATTCATTGGATTTTGAATCATGTTTTACTCAATTTATAAGTGTTTCTAATCTCAAAATTACTTCTTTGAGACAAGTTTTTACTGACACACCTATATTAATTTATTTGGTCTACACACTGAATCTTGACATATAATATCATAATTATATTTACACTCATAGAATTTAATGTTCCTTTTTATGTTTATTATTTCAATTTTTTTTTGGTTTTAAAAGGACTTAAAGGGACTTTTCATTAAAATGCCATTTTAATGTTTCTAAAGACTTTTAACAAAACTCTTCCTCCATGATCCTTATTTTATTTAAATAATATTATTTTATAAAAATAAATGATTTTATAAATTTAATTTCCATGATATTTGACCTTTTTTTAAATGTTTTAAAATGAAATATCTTAATTTTTCCATATGGGTCAATTTTGACTTTCGTTATAAAATTTTTAAAAGTACGTTTATTTTTAACATTTACAACACAAAAGGATTTTCTACAATGATGAATATTATTTATGTTCAATATTACTATACATTTTTATATGTTTATTTTCAAATAAAATATTTATCTTAACATTTTTTCATTTTTTATATTTTTTATGGTACGTAAAAAAAAGGTATTTTCCCTTGTTTTCCAAAAAAGGTTTTAAATGTTATTTTAGAGGTGTTTTCATCATTTTACACATGTTTAATGATTATAATGATTAACTATGGATATGAACTTATGATAAAATTTATTTCCGTTAAATGAATGTATTATAATGATTTTTTAAAGAGATTAGCGTGAAACCCATTTCTTTTCCAAGTGAAAATCAAGTTATAAAGGAGTGAAAGATAATGTTTAAAGATTGATGATGAAAATGAAAGCTTACATGATTTATATTCATATAAAATAATTATAGATTATTTATGATTATAGGTGATATCTATATAGATTATATGATGGGTGATCCCAATATAAAACATACACCAGGTGATCCCAATACAACTTATAAGATGGGTGTGACAGATATAGCTCTCCAATGCACTGAGTAATGTTTCTTGTCTATAAAGGAAATAAGAAGGTAGTTAACTAGGGATGTTTCTCCAAAAGATTTAACTGGGATCCAATTATTTTCTACATGAGTGAAAATGGGTTCTGAAGATAATTTTTTGAGAGAAAAACAAATTTTATTTATAATTTTTATGAGTTTTTGATGTTTTATTTGATCAATATTGACAGCACATGGCTTTTCATTATTGATTCTCATGACTCTTAAATTTTTTAAATATTTATTCCATGTCACATGGTTAATCATACAGGTTTTTATGGGTACGGTTTAATTTATGATAAGCTCATTTACTTTTATTGTATTATCATACCCTTATGCTCATTTTATGTTCCCCGCTGATATTCAATTTTTAATGCATATATTTACCCTTATTTTGTGTTTGATCTCACCCTTATTGTTTTTTTCATTTCCCTAGGTTATGAATAATGATGTTAAATTAATTATGACTATAAAATTTTCATGTCTGATGAATTTTATGTTGTATTTTGAATAATTATTTTCAAATAAGAAAAACTAGGTATATTAAGAAAATTGATCACTAAAAGGCATGGGTATTATTTTGTAAGAATTTTTACTAATTCTTTGAAATAGTAATATAAAAAGGTCCTTCGGTATGTAATTGATCCAATATTTCTATTTTTTTGTTTTATATGGTTAAATTTGGGTTATGTTTATCAATATCAAAGGTAGAAATATAAAGATTATGTTTTTATCAGTAGATTAAAGAGTTTAGGTTCATGGATATTATAGTTGGTATTAATGTAGAGTTTAGATAATTTTTTAGATTAAGATGACTTCATGTGGGGATAACTTAAGAGTTATGGATTCCATCGTGGGTTTATATGTTTACGGATTATCATAGGTTAAAATTAATAAACACCCTTTTTATGGTTTTAAATGGTGAAATTTTATAGAGATTTGTTATATTTTGAGAGATATTTTGTTTTTTTGATGACTATATAGCAATTAAGTTTAATATAAATGATTATTTAAAAATAATTCAACTAAATTTTTAGGGTTTTAAGGTGAAACTTTTGAGACAACCTTTGAGGTTAAAAAATTATTTAATATTGAGGTTATTAAGGTTAATTTGTATATATGGTTATTTATTTATTGAATGATCTGTGTTGAACCTATGGAGTTATTGTTGAATATAAAAGCTTAATGAAAAAAGGTTTATTTATTTTGGGTAATATATTGTCATGTGATAACTATTTTAGTTTTTTTTAGAGATGGTAGGATTATATTTTCATTATTTTATATACCTCATGGAAAATCAGATGTTGATTATAATTCTTAAGGAATTAAACATTCACACACATCATTTGGAGTAAAATATGAGAAAAATATTCAAATTGATTGAAACACACATCCAAAGGATGAAATTATGTTTATATATTTAATGAAAATCAAGAAAGTATATTTCCTGAAGTTATTAGTCTATATTGTAATGTTATTCTTTATCTCTATGAAAAATATTTAAAATAAAAAAATATCCTATTACTTTAATTTCTAATAAATTTATGGTCTTCTTAATCCATTATTAATTTATGTTTTTGTGGACATTAACATTATCATAATTGCATTCTCTATTACTTTCCTTCATTTGGATATTAATTTTCTCTTTCATGTTCGCATTTTCAATTAAAACTATTCTTATCCTATTTGGGAACATAGTTATGTATTATTATATATTATCTTTTTTATTTCACTTTACCTCATTTCAAAAGGAAGTTTTATTATCCCTTACTACGATGTGGGCTTTCAAAGAAGGTATAGTTTTAAAAATATAAAAAAATCCTTTCATTATTATATGTTTTATCTTCCATTCCATGGAATTGATTTTAAAAAAAACACTTTTTATCTGGAATGAGATAAAATTACAAGGATGTAATTTATTTAATGGGGTATAATGTAACACACCAATAATTTATTTTAAATGAATAATATGATCAATAGCTATCTTAATACACAACACCAATATTTAAGAGAATAAGGATATAATATAAAAATTTTATTATTTAAATGTTAACCTACCCATTAAACTGATAGGTATGAATAGTAATCACCATATTATGAAAAATAGTTATAAGTTTTTATATAATGTAATGTCATTTTATGCTTCAAAAATATTTTTTATTTAAAAATGATTTTTATTATTTTTGTGAGAAAATATTAGAATTAATTTTTAAAGAATTTATAAATTTTATTTTATAAAAAGGTGATCATTTTTGAAGTCATCATATCAAATTTATCTTATGGTAAAATTTTGGGTCTTTTCTGTGATAGATTGTTTTCAGTGAATAGTGAAAAATACCAATTTCTATGAAATTGTAATTTCATTTCATTATAAATTACATTACACATTGAATTTTATCCTAATGTAACTTAATAATTATTTAATTATATATAATATAATTAATTATATTTGAATCATAATTATAATTAATTTTTATATGTGTTTATTTTTAGGATTAAAATGCATTTTTCTAAAAACTCTTTTCATTACATTTTACGCATTTCTATTAAAATTGATTAATAACGCATCAAGAAATTAAATATTAAAAATGTATTACATATTTGGAATTATGAGGTTAAAATATGGTAAATAGGCCCCTTTTAATTTTTGATATTATGAATAGTAACCATAGTAAATATTTATCACCTTGGTAAGGGTAAAATGGGTAAAACAAGATTAAAACTACAAGATAATAATTTTAAATAACCAAAATAGTATAATTTATTTCATTATATGAGGGTTTTTAGACCTTAAAAATCAATTATTCTAAAATATTGACTTTTTTCCAATTTGTTTTGATTATAACATTTGTATTATGTTAATTAAAGGATAAATTCAAAATGTCAATCTATTTGTTTTAATATCTCTATTATTTTTTCATAGGGATAAAAAGAAATTATATTTGGTTATAGGTTTTTATTTTAAATATGAATGAATTTTTTTATCATTGTAACTTTCTTTAAATTTTTAATTATGAAACAATTACCTACATAACATCGACATAGTGATCATGAAACTAGTAGAAAAAATAGGTAAATGATCTATAGAAACATTAAAAGTAATATGATATGAATGAATTATTTTAAAAAAAAATAGATAAATATAACATATTAGTGATTTTTAAAATATTATATTCTAATTATATTATTATCTTTATGAAATTAAAGTCATAGTATGTGAATTTTACTGAAAATGACTTTAAAGGTATAATTTGTTAAATAATATTTTATTTAAAGATTTAAAATTCATAAAAATATTATATTTGGTCAATTTAATGTTATACAGTCTATCATATAAAACATTTTTCATTTATTAATCACTTTTCCTTTTATAGTAACTTTCTTGACCCCTTAAGAGTAAACAATATTGATATCACGATAATTGTCAAAAGGGTTGATGAAGGATTAAAACTAATATATAAAGGATAAAACCTCACCTAAACCTAACTATATTTTATTTTATGAGATTATTTCAACTAATAATAATAATATATTTTAAATATATTGGTTTTTCCACTTTTTCAGGAAAATTATTTTATATTAATTTAATATATTCTGAAATTCCCTGGGTGCCCATCCCCTTACATACAAAAGGGAGCCTTATATCCTCTATTCCTTACACCTTTTGACCACTAATGATCATATAATACTTTCCTAAATATTCCTTAAACATACCTTCCCATGTCCTACAGGTATTGGTCTCACCAAATTATCAATCATATGAGGCTTAAGGAGTAAGCCAAAGTGGTTATCTGAGAAGAAGTTATAAGTTTTAACTGGACAATGTCAAGTTTATTTATTCATAAAAATTACTCAAATATTAATTAAAACATGATTATATAATAAAATAAGTATCTCTGATATATTTATATAATTTTATGACTATTGTTCAACCCTTTTTCACCTTATTTTTCATCAAATGAAGAACAAAAATTTCATTTGTGAGTACATGTGGACTACCTCCTCCAAGAAGTGATGTGTTTAATTTTTCATCACCACCTATAATGGTTGTTTATAATGATGTATTTAATGTATATATAAGCTATTAATTAAAAATTTATCATTTTGGAAAGATAAAATATCATCTATTTTCTTACTATTCCATCTATTGAAAAATGATAATGTTGTTCGTGTGTACATGTGGACTACCACATCAACGAAATGATGTGATTTGTTTTACATGTATTCCTTTCATGGATGGTTTTAAAATTATATTTAATGTAAAAAATGATAATTATATGATAATTATTATTTTTTTGATATGATAGAATATTTACCATTTTAACCATAATCAACATACCAAAGTAATTTTTTAACAATGAACAAAACGGCCTCAAAACACACGACATTGAATCAACCAATTAAGTAATTAAATATGTCATTTAAATAAATGAAAAAAAATGTTTAATTATAAACTAATAAACCTATAAAAGATTATTAAATAATTAAATAACTTATATATATTTACTATATAGGATTTAATAGATACACATGGTACGTTTGGACTTGAGGTAAGGGGTTTCTTAACTTAATTTCCATTTATTTGATTATACTACAACTTTATTGACTATATAATGCCAAGATTATGTGTGAAATTACCTATAATTATATTATATTTTATTGCCTCGTTTTTTGTGGTATTATAATTTTTAAACATAATCAATTCATTTTTTAAATCTTAACTCTAATGATACGATCTTTGTAGGACTTATTCGTCTCAATATTTTTTATTTGAGATATGTCTTGTATTATGAAGCTAATTTCATTTATATTTTTTATATGATTCATATTGATATATTATATAATGAATTTATATTTAATCATTATATTTAAAGTTCCTTTTATCTTCTCTCTTTCTGGATATATTAATTTAAATTTTATAATAGTTTCAAGGGTTTTCAATGTATCAATTAAAATTCTTTGAGGCATAATTCATGTTGTGAACCATGATTTATTTTATATGGTTTAATTATATCCCATGAGTTTTCATTAAAATATCATTTCATTTAAATTATTGGTTTTAGATAATCATTTTATGTTCCTTAATTCAATGACTTTTTAATTCAAGCATTAACCAGGTTGCAAGGGATTCTCAACTCAAACTCCCTTCTTTGAGACATATTTTTAATTGATGCACCTATATTAATTTATAAGGTGTATACAATGACTCTTGAAATATATTATCTTGAATATTTATATACTCAGAGTATTTTATGTTTCCTCTTATGTTATTTATTTCAAATGGTTTTTGGTTTTAATAGAAAATAAAGGGGGTTTTCTTTAAATAAATCATTTTAAATTTTTTAAAATCCTTTAACAAAATACGTACAACATTATATTTATATTCTTTAAATAAAAATATTTTCTAAGAATAAATTATTTAATAAAGTTATTTTCCATGATATTTAATCTTATTTTATTTTTTTAAAAGGAAATTTCATAATATTTTTAGAATGGTTCACTTTTGACTCTCTTTACAAAACTTTTAAAATTATGAATATATTTTACATTTTTGAAAGCACCGGATTTTCCTTCCATCATGAAAATTATTTAATTTTAAGATTTCCTTACAATTTTCTAGGGTTATTTTCAAATTAAATAATTTTATTTATATTTTTTTAATTTTTATATTTTTAATGGTAATGAAAGAAAATGGAATTTTACAGTATTTTTTAATAAATGTTTTAAATGTTAATCTAAATGTATTTTCATCTATGTAAACATATTTAATGACTCTAATGATTCAATGAATATATGATCTTATGATACCAATCAATTCCTTTATATGAATGGTTTATAATGATGTTTTAATGTGATTTTTATGGAACCCATTTCTTTTTTATAAGTAAGTCAAGTTATAAAAGAATGTATGATGATGTTTAAATATTAATGGTGGAAATGAAAGCTTCCATGAGTTATATTCATGTACGGTACATGGACATCATTTATGATTATATATTATCTCAATATAGAATATATAATGAGTGGGATCGATACATGTTATATGATGGGTGATCCTAATACAACTTATACTATGTGTGATCCAGACATGGCTCTCCAATGTACTAGGTAATTTTTATTATCTTTAAAGGTGTGAAGGAGAGAGTTATCCAAGAAGGTTTCTTACATGGATTTAACTAGGTATAAGTTATTTATAACATGAGAGAACATGGGTTATTATGATAATTTTCCAGGATACCAACATGTTTTACTTCTACTTTCTATGGGGTTTTGATGGTTCCTTTTATCAATATTGACATCAAATGGATTTTAATTATTCATTATTGTAACTCTTTCCTTTGTTAAATCTTTATGGCATACTACATGTTTAATGATATCAATTTTTATGGGTATGAATTATTTTATGTTAAGAACATGCAATTCGGTTATGTCATCATACCCTTATGATCCTCTTATGCTCACTGATGACATTCAATTGTTAATGATTATGTTTACCCTTACTGAGTGTTTGAGACCAACCTTTTTATGTTTTCAATTTCATCGTGTAATGAATAATGATTTAAAATTCATTATGTATAGAAATTTTACATGTTTTATAAATTTTAGGAGATATTTTTAAGACATTTTTTGAAATATAAAATGTTCTATATAGTAAGAAAAATGATCACTGGAATACATGGGTATTTTTATGTAAGAGTTTTAACAGATTCTCTAAAACTCTTAACCTAAAAGTCCAATAGTATGAAATCATCTAGTATTATATTTTATGTTTTCTATTTTGTATGGTTAAATTTGGGTCACATTTATTAGTATTAAATCAAGAAATGTAAAGATTATATTTTTCCATCCGGTCTGGGAGTGTAGGTTTGGAGTAGTTATATCAGAATATATTGGAACAGAAAGACAAAAATAATTGGTTTCTATTCAAAAATTCCATAGTAGTAAAAAATTATTTATGGAAAAGGTAATAAAATAATCCCACACAAATTTAATCCTTAATTACAAATAAACATATAATAATGATGATTATTATTCAACTTCAATGGAAGAACAAAAGGACGATGCATCAGAAGTGGAAAAAGATGATTCAGTTGAAGATAATGAATGTTAACCTTATATAGATTAAATTTCAAGATATGTTACTATTATTAATCAAGATAATAATAAATTTAAAAATACTTAATAGTTTTCTAAAGCTAATATTATTAAATATAATAAAATAATTTAAAAATTAAATTATTAAAATTCAATATTAAATTCATAAATTTCAAAACTTTCCACTAAATTATATTCAAAAAATAATTCTACTAATCAGAATTTAGTTGATCATAATTTTACTGATCAAGATTTATTTGATTCTAAATATAATGAATACAATCTAAATAATATTTTTAAAATTATATATAATGGATTTTTTTATGGAAACATTTATCTAATTTTTTTCTATTAAATAAAATTTTGATAAAATG
This sequence comes from Viscum album, assembly GCA_963277665.1. NCBI lineage: Eukaryota > Viridiplantae > Streptophyta > Magnoliopsida > Santalales > Viscaceae > Viscum > Viscum album. The sequence continues at coordinate 394,384,078 of OY728129.1, forward strand.
TATAAAAAAATGTGACCCTATAGAACTACAAGTGGACTTTTTTTTACTTCTAAAAATAATTTTTTAAAATCAAACTATTTTGTACCAAAAACTGAACCTTTTTTACAAAATCAAAATAAGATATCATAAGAGTAAATATTATTCTTTAAATAAAGTTAAATATTTTGGTTTTCACAAATATTTTATTTCAGATGAACTAGAAGTTTTTCAACACAAAATAGTTTGGCATGTGTGGTTTCCTAAAATTTATTTACTACCATAACTAGACTCAAACACATATGGTTATCAAGAACATAATTATATACTTTTCACAAAAAAAATTGGAGTACCATAATTAGAAACAAATGGTTCATTGATAGGGGTTTTTTTCAACATATGACTAGAGACAAGTAAAACATTAAAAATTTAAATAAATTCAATGGAAGAAGAGTTAGTTTTGGAGATAATTTACATGGTGAAATAATCAAAATTAGTGGAATTTATTTTCTTGTAAAATCAATTATTTTAAATGTTTTATATGTTTTATGACTTAACCATAACCTTGTCATAATAATTAATTTATATGATGATGTATATCATGTGAAATTCAAGAATGAAAAATATGTTATTCATATTTTAAAAGGTAATTTTATTTTATCTACTGATGGTCATGAAACTTTTTACACACTCGACTTATAAGAATTAAGAAATCTTAATTTTCTATATTTAGTTTATACTGATAAATTATCATGGTTATAGTATAGGAGGATAAGAAACTATATCATCTATAATTTAACAAAATTTCAAAGAAAGGTTATGTTATTAATCTTTTGAAAATTAATTTTAATTTAATTAGTGTTTATGACCCTTATCATTTTGGTATGAAACAAAATTCAAGTTTTAAATATAAAAGTGACGTCTCGTCTGCTGAAGCATTACAATTAGTGAACAGGGATCTATATTGTTTACACAAATAGAAAGTATTGCAGAAAAATAATATGTATAAATATTTATTGATGATTAAAATAGATTTACATGGATCTATTTTCTCAATAAAAATTCAGATGGTATTAATCATTTTATGTTAATGCATGATTCAATTAAAGTTGAAGAAAACATACCCCAAGTTCATATCAAAAGTGATCATGGTGGTGAGATATTAATTCTAATTTTTGAACTTTTTTCAGTATAGAATTAATTACATGTTATTTTTCTACACCAAGAATAGCTAAAAAATGGAATGTTTTAAATAATAAATAGAAATCTTTAAGAAATTGCTCTATATTTTCTATGTGAGTATTCTATTTCTATAAATTTTTTGGTTGAGGATGTTATTAAAATTTTTATACTATAAATCATGTTTTATTATGACACTTTATTAATAAAAAATCTTATGGGTTATAGACAGGAATAAAGTCAGAACTTTCTTACTTCATAGTTTTTGGATATAAAGTATTCATCTTGAATACAAAAGACCAGTTATATAAAATTGATTCTAAAACTGATGAAAAAATTTTTATGGGTTATTATTAAACAAGAAAGGCTTATATTGTTTTTTATAAATGAAATAATGCTTTTCAGGAAACAATTCATATAAATATTGATGAATCCAATCCTTTTGATTTTTTAAAACCACTATAATTTCAAAATACCAATGATATTTTAAAAAATCATTATATTTTCTTACCTAAAGAAAATCTATTACTATCAATTAAAAATACTTTTAAAGTAAGACCAATAAATTTTTAATTTCTAAAATCTAGTTTAATAGAATATATCCTTCTAGTATATGAATATCATCTTACAACTTTTCCTAAAAATTAATCGATCATAAAGATTCATTCGTATGATTATATTATTAGAGATGGAAGTTAAATAATTAAAAATAGATGTTTTATAATAAATCATCATGAGAATATGGATTTAAAATCACAATTTTAACCTACAACATCAAATGATTTTTTAGGTGATGAAAGCTAGATAAATTTCATTCAAGAAGAGCTCAATCAGTGTGAACAGAACCAATTGTTAACCTTGGTTGAACATCCTATATATCACCTGATAATTGGATTAATTTTTGTTTTTTAGAAACAAAAGTGATGAAAATGGACTAATTATTAGAAAAAAATCAAGAATTGTTTCTAAGATATATTATCAACAAGAAGAAATAAATTATGGTGAAAAGTTTACACCATCATCTAGATTAGATTCTATCATAATCTCATTATACTTCATAGATCATTTGAACATTAATTGATTTAGAATGAATGTGAAAAGTACATTCCTTAATGGATATGTTAAAGAGGATATTTATATTAAACAACCTACTTGTTTTAAAGACACCAAATTTCTAGAAAAATTATTTAATCTTACTAAATCACTCTATGGAATTAAAAAATCCCCAAAATATTTGTACGCCAAACTTACTAGATATTTAATTAAAAATAATTTTTTTAAAGGAAGTGTTTATCTACCCCTTCTCATGAAGAAAATTTTTTAAAACATCATTATTGTTCAAATTTATGTTTATTGATTTTTTTTGGGTTTTACTCATAAATCATTTTTTAGTAAAATTTCTAAAATTATAAAAAATTAGTTTTAAATGAGCATGATGAGAGAAGTTAACATTTTCCATTGATTTTATTTTTTTCAAAAATGAGAAGAAAAAATATAACACAAAATAAATAAAATAAATATTCACTCCAATGTTTTGGTTCCAAAAATGCATGAAACATTCTTACTATAATATTCTTGAACCCAAACTTATGGATCTAGTACTATAAATATGAATGTTTAGTTTTTCAATTCGATACCAATAAATGTGACCGAATTTAAACCATTAAAATAATTAAATCAAATTGAAATTTGGATCACTCATATACCCAAGGAAATTTTTGGTTTTGGGTTTTAGAGGATCAATATAAACACATTAAAATTCTGTTCTTACACATAGTATCAATTTTACCCATAATTTAATATTTTTAAGATATAACATGACATACCATTATAACATTCATCTCGATATCATCATTTTCCCTAATCATAATTATATTCCTATGCAAAAAATTAAAATTTGGGATGAGCAATAAAATCTAAATAAGGGATATAAAAAGAATTAAAGAAAAATATTATTTGTTTAATACTTATAAAAAATGTTCCATTTTCAAAGATAAACATTGGTCTCAAAATAATTGTTTTGTTACCCTAGAAATCAACATCTCTACAAAAATATTTTCAAAAAACATTTCATATGAAATATTAATGAAAAAATAAAACTCATAAATATATATTTTAAATAATAAAAAACTCATAAAAGATTTTCCAAAAGGATATACATTTCACCGTTATGAATTATCAAGTACATTCTTCTAAAAATAAGTTTTTTATACCTTTTAAATATCACATGTTTTCTATAAAACCCCATATAAAGAATAGATAAATCACATGGGTATCTTGAGGCATCATTTTAATATCACTATTACAATGGAATAACTTACATGGTAAATAATAAAAATAAATTGTGATAAACATATAATCATTTGACTCAATCCTTTTACCCAATGCATTAGAGGGCTATAATAGATTGACTCATCCATGGTTTTTAACATAACCACACGTATATGGTTTTTATTAAACCACCAATATTTGATTTATAAAGGATCCACCCATAAAAATAAATAATTACAAATAACCATAAAATAATCATAATACATGAAATATTTTATTATAAAAACATTATTTTCAGCCGTAAGAAATAAATTTTTTTTTTCAATATATCACTTTCCTTTAAAAACCAGTTTTAAAAACAAAAAATCCTAGAAAATTTGAAGGTGGGTTTTTATTTCAATAAAATAAGGATTAATATAAAGTAATAAAAAAATAAAAAATTGTTTTTTTGATGAGAAAAGTTCTTGATGATGTATATGTTAAAATAGAATATTCGTGTTGTCTTTTTATCTAAACATTCTGTATAAAATAGGTAAAAATATTAATTTTAATAATATTTGGGAAAAGTCAAAAAAAACATAAAATATCCATCATAATACTTTTATTTCCATATAAATACATCCATAAAATAATTTTATGAAAATTTACATGGAAGATAAATTTTTAGAAAATAAATATTTAAGACAATTAAAACGAGGTTTTAAAAGTTATGTTCCTATTACCTTGAGTCATACTTGTCAGGTATGTTATTTATATTCCTAAAAAATAAAATTATCTTAATTATTTACTTAATTAATATTTTTTTCATTTTTATTATTCCTTTTATTTTATTTAATACTCAGTGATATACAATTACTTAACCAATTAAGTTCATGTCACATGTTTTAATAATATTTGGTTCAAATGTCCAAAATGAATTGGGTAGGTTGATAATGGAAAATGAGATCATTATTATACCATTTATATAATAATAATAATGAAATAATAATAATTTTTATACATATTTTATAAATTTAAAACCAAAGAAGAATGGTGTTTGTGAAAACTAAACTATAGCATAATCATGGGGATGATAGGCCGTATGAATGCATGAGTAATGTTTTCATTTTTCAACGATCATGAATGAAAAAAATTATGTATTATTTTATCTTTGTATAATGATATTTATATCATAAGTACCATGTTATTTATTTAGGTATACTTATATATATCATCCATGTTATGTGGTAATGAAAAATAAATCACATCAGTTGGTGGAGGTGGTAGTCCATAGGTATGCATGAACAGAGTTACATCCATGAGAGGTGGTGATGGAAAACAAATTACATTGGTCTGCTAGGTAGTATTCCCTCATACACATGAATGATGGTTTATTTTCTAATTTTATAGAATAGGATATAGATATAGGTTATTGAAGACTATACCTATTCTTTGAACAATTTCCGTTTCTTTACATGTTAATCCCTCAAAGTTTGAACTTTTTTCTAAAAGAAAATTTATATAATGTAAATTTGGATTGTAGGAATTGATTTGGGTATGGTTTTTTTAAAATAAAATGATTCTTAATTGTGAATAAAATAGGATATGAGATTCCCTTTTTTAAGTGAGAGGAGGTCACCCTTAAAATTATATAAAATATTAATCCATATAAATTAATTCTCATAGAAAGAAGGCTCAAAAATTATATAATTTGGAATATAAGATGAGTATGGGTTGAAATAATCTCATGAAATAAAATTTATACTTGTTTATATTTTTTTTACCCTTATCTTTTTATTTTATCCCACCCATTATCCTTTTTGAAAATTTTTATGATATTAATTTTTTTTACTCTTTTAGGGTCAAGAAAACTACTATAAAAGGAAAAATGACTTGTTATTGGGATGTTGTTGATATTTTAAACTGTATAAGAATCACATTTACAAAGATAATATTTTAAATAATTCTAAATCCCTTAATAAAACATTAGTTATTATAAAATATCATTAATGTAATTTTTGGAAGTATTTATTTAAATTCACATTGAAAACAACATGATAACAAAGGAATAAAAATATAAACTTTTAAAACATATCTAATATGTTATATTTATCTAAAAATACATGGAAAATAATAAATTATTCAAATTATTCTACTTTTAATATTTTTAAAATCATATATTTTATTTTTCTATTAATTAAATAGATACCATGTCGATCACAATACATAATCTCATTAGGCGGGATGCGCCCGTAAAGGGATCCTCCCATCCTAGGGTTTCCTCTCACCACCGCCAGCTTCGTCGCTGCGGTTGGCACGGCATTTCCTTCTCATGCTCGGCGGGTTGGTGGTGGTTCTCTACTACAGGGCTTTGTGGTCTTCTCTCAGGCTATAGAGATGCTCTCCGGGATTCTGCGGTTGTCGGTTCAGATCCACAGGTGTAAGACCGGTTCTTGTTAACGGCACACTCTTCGGAGTGCTCATGGTTCTGATCTTGGCAGCTCGTTATTGTCATGTGGTGAGTTTTTTCATGTTTGGGGGTTGCGCTCATGAGCCATTGGTTTGTGGGGTTCTTCATCTTCTTAGGTGAGCACGTTAGGGTTCCGGGTGTCTGATGCGGTTGTTTTTGTCTGGTGGCGGCAGGATATTCTGTTCTTTGGTTTTTCATTTCTTCTGTTGTGTTGTGGTGAATCTCTTGGCGAGAGTGCTGTCAAGATGGAGCGATGACGATGATTTGTTTCAAGAGTCATCTCCATGGATGATTGTTCTGTTGATTTTTGATTTCCGTTCGATGTTTTGTTGTATCCTCTACCATGGGGCGATGATGATGATGGCAGACGCCGGCGAAGCTCACCGGTGATCCGGTGATGGTAATGAGGCGAGGGAACACATAGGCAACTCCATGGATGATGTTTGTTAAACCCTTGGCGGTGTCATGGGGGGAAATGTGACGACGGATGCCGGCGACACTCACCGGCGATCTGGTGATGTGTATATGGCTGAAGTACATGGCACATGGCGTGTCAGATCGGATGGAGGCTCGGCGCTCGAGGCGGTGCAGGCTCACGGCTCGAGGCGATAAGGTGGTGGTTTGAAATTTGAAATTTCAGTTTGAATTGTGATTTGGTGTCTGGGTTTCGACTGTATGGGTACCGGAAACCCACAATTAGGATTTATATAAAATTAAAAAAAAGGATTTGCCCAAATAGATATCATGTTGGTGTTGTGTAAGAATTTAAGGTATTATTTAATCACTGAAATTTATAAATAAGTTACCATGACAAAAATTCCATTTATAATTCAAATAAAACTTGTATACTTAACATATTCTCTGTTTATCACTATGTAAAAAATTAATTGTTAATAAAATAATGAGAAAGAAATTTTTGAATTTTCAATACATAAAATAATATAAAGGAAAAAAATAAAATAAATATGGAACCAGGTTTCCAAATTTTAAAATATTAGAATTAAATACAAAAACTAAACTTCTAAAATAGGAAAAATTCAGGTGTTAGGGTCATTTTTCCTTATCATGTTTTTTTAACCATAATAACGAGATTAACCCTTACTTTGGTGATAGATATTTACTATGGTTACTATATATAATGAAAAAAATGAACTATTTACCAAATTCATAAATATTTATTCCAAATATAGAATCAATTTTTAAGATTTAATTTAGTTAAGTGAAAAAATTAATTTATGATTAAAACAATAAATGCAATGAAAACAAGTTTTTAAGAAGAGTGGATTTTAAGTATCCAAATGTTTTTATACCACGATAACCCATAAAATGGATTCCAATAAAAATAATTGGAATATTAATAATATAATAGAACTAATTTTATTTTTAAACCATTTTAACATAAAATATATCTTTTTAATTTATTTAAATAAAAATACAGTATTAAATAAAAATCTATAGTTTTGACTATTCACGGGAAAATCAATCTTTTTAGAAAAATAAAAAAAATCACTATAAGATAATTTTAAAATCCTAATTTCAAAAATTATATACTTTTTATCAATTAATTTTTATAAATATTTTATATATTAATTATAATATTCTCTCAAAAGAAGCGATAAAAACCATTTTTGAAGAAAATGTATTTTTGAATAATAAAATGACTTTACTAAAAATTGAGTTCTTATTTTATAATCATTATTCCTTAAATTGGTATTTATTATAATATATATATATATATATATCATAATTTGGTTAATCTTATTCATACTCATCAATTCAATGACTATGTTATAACGGTCATATTCAAACTTGATTTTCATGAAATAGATAAATCGATAGATCAAAAAAAAATTGAAGTATGATCAGAAGTTTACTATATATAACTGAAATTAAACTAGTAATAATGTTTTCTATATTTTTATAAGAAATATTTAGAGATAATAAAAAATAATCTCCCATGAATTTGGTAAAAAAATATTTTCAGATACCTTAAATGCACTTCAAAACATGGATTAGTCTATTATTCCAAAAATTATTTGGTTTTGAAAAGATAATAAGAAGATGAATTTTGAGGCTATAGATTAGATAAAAAATTTACTTTAAATAACATGATATTTCTTAAGAGAAGATTTAGTATCTAGGATCATTAGTAAACAACATTCAATAGAACTTTCCTTAACTGATTTAGAGTGTGTAACATCTGAAAGTTATTGTGCACCAGTGTTGTGGATGCGACACACACTCATGGATTTTGATTTTCGTTTTACTAAAACTTTAATTATTTTTATAATATTTGGGAAATTTGCTTATCTATAAACCTAAAACATCACTCATAGTAAAACAGATTTATGTAAGATGCAATTTCCCCAGGGATCACACATAAAATGAAGATTTTGTTCTTGACATTATCGAAATAGAAATCATGTTGCTGATATCTTCACAAAACATATTACTTATAATTGATTCAAATGTATTGAATATAAATTTATAATGATAAATCTATGTTATATTCAATCCAATTTTTGATTCAATTATCCCCTTATTTTAAAAAAAACACTAGAAAAAGGGGATATTTTTTTTCAAAATATATCTAAATTCAAAATTATTCATTTTTTAAAACATTAGTTTATCAAACCTATCTAAATCTTAAAAATATATCTAATTATCTAACATAACTATTTTTTAATTTATGCCTTAATTATTATCATTTCTTTTCTATAATGTATTTACACTATTGCTAATCTTTTCCTTGAACCATCCTTGAAAGAGAAAGACTATCCATTATTTCTAGAAGATAAATTTAAGAAGTTTTAATATTTCCAACTATATATTTTTCTATTCACTTGATATTTTTATTTAATTTAGGGGTAGATATTATATTTCTCATAAAACATGTTTAATTAATTTATATAGTGGTAGTTGTTACTAATTTATAAAAAAGGATTTTTTTTCTTTTCCTTTCAAATAAATTCTAAATTTAAATCTTTGTAAAATATGTATAACATATTTTTAGGCCTTTCATCCTCTATAAATGAATTTGTGAAACACTTGTACAACATCAGACATATATTTGGACAAAATCAATCTTATCTTCTTGTGTAAGGATTACATCTCAAGGGTTAATTTATATCTATTTTAAATATATTATCTTTTCTACTAAAATGATTCTTATTGAAATTATCTTTCTAAAAGTTTATATGAAGAAGATTAGAAAACCATCCCCATGTCATAAATTTCTTTCTAAAGTTGTATGAAAATCAGATGTCACGAAATCATTCTATCTAATAATAATTGAATAATGTGAAGTTTAAAGTATAAAAATGATGATTCATGTATTTTATTATGTGGAGACTCCTAATAATATCCATAATATTATTAGAGAAATTGAAGTTTAACTTTAAATAACTTCATTAGAAGATCTTATTATATATGAAAACATTATGTAAATGGAATTAATATTGAAAAATTCAATTACATCAACCATGGTAAATTATTTATCATGATGAACTGAAGAGTTTCAAAAGTTCTAAAGGAAAAAATATATAATTGAAAAATTATCATCTAAATTATATTTTTTTCTTGTCTTCTGTATTTATTTTTTAAAATAAAATGGTTTATAAATTTAAGAATAATTGTTTATTATTTTTTTGTAATTTTTATGTCTGATGTTCTATGATTAATATAAAGGGGGATTAATACTATTATTATTTTATTATTATTTTAACAAAAATTAAAGGGATATTGTTAAGGATATTTGTTTAAAAGAGGATATAGTTGGAAGATTAGTTTTACCTTTAACTAATAAATTTTGTCCGATATTTTTATCAAATAGGGGGGATTCCATATCATGAATACCAAATAAATATTTCTTTTTAATTTCAATTCCTCTCTTTAAATTTTATCTCATGCCTTGTGTTTTCAATAAAGGGAGAGATTTTTGGGGAGTTCGTTCGATCAATTACTCATTTATTTCCTTATTTTAGAAATATTATTACACTTTATATGAAAATAATATGATTTTTTTTGTTTTTCTTATTATGTTTATGCATAATGAATTTTTGGAAAATGAAATATTGTAAATCTAAACATATTTATGAAAATTTAGTGATCTAAATATCCAACATTAGATCAATACAACAAAATTTAGGAATAACTTTAGTGGTTTTGATCTAACTAGTTGGTAGATGAAGTAACCTGCTGAGATTTTTTGTAGATAAAGAAGTTCCCACCAATACCATTATAACTAATCCTGAGTTTTTAAGAATTAAATCATTTGAGTTTTTATAATGTTTCATATAGATAATCCTACACCTCAAGCTTCCATTTTAAATGTATCAATTTATAAGAATCAATAATTCTGAAAGTTTATATTCATTTTAAATATTTTTAATTTCTTTTTTATGAGTGCACATTTTATCAGTGTGTTTTTTCTTTTGGAGTGTTTTTACTAATAGCTACCATTGTTTGAGTTTTTCCATTAAATATCATATTATTTTTTTATAATAGTTCTTTTTTTATCATATATGATCGAGTTCTTAATAGGATTGGAAGACTAAAAATTTTATCATCTGATCAAGGGATCCCATGACTAGGAAGATGTATCTATTGTGCTTCCATTGTGTGAAAGATGATATACTAACAATATGTATAATAAAGGGAATATATAGATAGGAAGAGAGATCATATGATTGGTATAAAATCATTGATACCATATTATAGGTTGAAATTCATAGATAACTCATATGAGGTCTATAGATCTACCTTTAACTTTCATCTAAAAGTGTGGTTTGTTAAATATCTCTTAAGTAAGTATTTGGTTTTCCAACCAGTAATCCATTTTTTTAACTTTATTTGTGTTATTTTATGAATATTATTTTCTAAATTTCAGTTAATTTAATGTTATACTACTTCAACACTTTCTTCAATGGCTTAAAATACATATCACTTTATATTTATTATGAAAAATGAATTTCAATATAGTATATATTACCATTACCCAGATATTTTATTTCATCTGTATTTCTAAATTTAGATCAATATTTGATGTCGTCATTATTTTGAAAAAATTATCAAATTAATTCTTGAAGAGAACAAAAATTATAAGTTTTTTTTTTGAACTATAATTCACCCCTCTCTTATATTTTACTTTCTATCATACTCTACGACAATAGTATATACCTTGGACCAATGGTGTGACGCCACTCATCTGATGACACTATGACCCTTATCAAAATCTAAGTGTATAGTCAGTGTGGCATCATCCAAAAGAGGTACTTAAACTCACCTTCCCCTCATGGATACCTGATATCCCCTATTCTTAATAATTTTAAAATTGTCACATTTCATTTTAAAAGGTTCTTTTCATCAACCCATCAAAATCCATTTCGTTTATCAAAAACACACATGACAGTTATACTATTTTCTAATTAGAACCATAAAAACTTTTAAAACAACCAAGTGTTGTTTAATAAAAACCAAGAACCCTTTATAAAACATTTCAATAGTGGTAAATCATGCCAACTGGTCCTTAAATTTGTTTTATAAATTCACATAAAATCTTATTTAAAAGTTAATTCAAGTATCGAATTTAAATTCTTGTGGATTACTTCTCATTATACCCATATAAAATTAAACACACACACATGTATCTAGATTCATGAATTCAAAAACCCTCATGTGAATTGGTTCATCTATATTTATATTTATACCCATGTATATGTGTATAATTTCCAAATACATCAAACAAATTTTAAAACCCTAAATTTTTTATTCAAAACCAAATCTTAGAACACATTATAAATACATAAAATTTCATGTATTACTTCACATTCCAGGTAAATCATAAGATATAAATGATATTTTTTAAAAGAAACCAAAATTAATTATTAATATCACATGATTCATTTCTAAGGGTTAATCTTGTAATTTCTCAAACTCATGGCATTCATGGTTTACCAAAATAGACATTAACATGTTTTAAAATTTAATAAATACTTTAATTTGGAATAGAAATTAAGACAAGGTTGATTTTCATTTACAATAATTCTAAACCATATTTATCATTATCATTTAATACTAAAAATAGATTTAAAATATAAGATATCAAGGATCTATAACCTATGTAGATGACAAATGCCCTTCAAGTACAGTGAGAGGGCAATCTCGAGTGACAATCACGCATACTGGAAACCAAATCCTCCTAAATATAATAATCTACACCTACTTATGGTTCATCAGAGAGAACAAAACAATTAATGATGGTGATAAAAACAATGAAAAATGAGAGGAAGAGGAAGGGGAGAGGATGAAAAAGATAACTTAGGATGATCACATGTGAAATCAGAGGGAAGATCGTTAGGAAACATAGAGTAGAAGGAGTAAATGCATGTGGTGGGAGCCCTCCTGGGCCATGATAAGAGATAGATAGATGAAGATGGATAGGGATTGCTTAAGGTAAAAGTAATAAGAGTAAAATAAGTAATTTTTCATTTTTTTTAATTAATGATCATTGTGCATTGTTTGGTTTCATGGTTGATGAAACTCTTCACCAATCATGTTCCCTTAATGAAGAAATGGTTAACCCTATTTGGTAAGGATAAATGGTTAGAAAAAAATGTGCACCAACCACGATTTGTGGTTATATCATATTGTAGACTCATTCATAAGTGTGCCATCGAGGTTTTACTAATCATGCATCAACCATGTTCTTGTGTTGAAATTAGAAATTTCCAAAAACAAATTGAAACTAAATTAACCTAAAATTTGATAATGTGATTAGAAATAATTAAATAAATTAAATAAATTTGGAAAACAGAGGTTTTGTGATAGATCTCTACATGATAACTCTTTCCCCCCAAAAAAGACTTCGATGAAATGGTTGACTTAAGAAGGAATGAAGTTCAAATCCCTCACCAATGACACTATCTTTGAAACATTAAGAGTGAATATAACTTATTCTAATGAATTATGACATAATAATCAATATGAAGATAATACACACCATGATTTTTCAATTCCCTCATCAAAACAACCACAAAGTAATCATGAAAATAATGAAAATTTTAGAGAAAATGAAAGCTTGATCCCATAAATGACAAACTCAAACCCCAAGGAACACCCTGATGAAAAGTGGAACAATGGAAATAACTAATGAATATTAATAAAAAATTCTATAGAAACATAAAAAATTATAAACCAAGACCAATGATCAATATTATTCCTTGTGGTCTGGGTGGTCAGTGAAGAATCATAGAATGGGTCCCCAACCACTCGATTCTATATAACTAGTAAACCAATAATAAAAAACTTGTTCAAAGGAATATAATTCTATAAAAAGGGGGATCATTTGTGGTCTCTCTCTATATTATAATTTCACTAAGGATATAAAACCTATAGAGTAACCAATAAAGTTGAAATACATCCCAAAAAGGATAATATATTTGAAAATTTACATCCTAGTACTAGGGAAATCAAGTCAAAGAAAAAAGGAAGAAGTAAATTATATGGAAATAGTCATGAATGATTTAAAAAAATGTGCCTTCAAAAAACAACATGGTCCTAGATATGGGTAGAGATAGACGGATAGTAACTTGTGACCTTTCATCAGGAACACTAAGTCTTAATAAACCCTACTGAAGAAATAAAATATTAAACTCATCCCTATTATGAAAACAATCATACAAATCTCCCCCATGTACATCCCCTCATATTAGAAACCCCATCACTCGTATAACATCACATCTAATCCAAGATTGGATCATGCATAAACTAAGGTAAAGGCACATGATCAAACAACAATACTAACACTCCAACCAATTTTCTAAAAATAAAAACCAATCACCAAATAAATAATATCCCCAAGATGATCAAAATTACAATAAGAAAAATAATATTAAATACCCAAAGAGAAAAAAACTAATGAAAATATAATATATTACCCATACTCAAAAAAAGTTTAAAAATTGAATAACAACACCACATCACCTATGTGATTAAGGGGGAACTTTCTATAGAGAAGTCACCCACCCTTTTAATCTAGACATTTCTAGTAGGTTAATGTAAAGTAACATAATAAATAATCCCAAATAAATCATTAATAAAATTTCAAATAAAAAAAATAAAATTAAACTAATAATAATGCATAAAAACACAATGAGACTAATTAAAACTCTTTAAAAATTCCATTTCCATTCAAAAATCACAAATTCTAATTCATGGTTTTAAAACAAATTCCAAGGTAAATGCACCATAAAAACATTTATACCTTTTGAAATAATGAATTAACCCTGAAAATATTTATTCATAAAACTATATAAAACCAAATCACAAATAAGAATTTCATTTTAAACCACTTTGAGGAAACTTCTTTTCAAATTTCCAAGTTTCATTTTTTACCATGAATATCAAAATTTCATCACAAAACTCCTCTTTAAAATTTTAAAACCCAATTCCATTCCTATTTGAAACCATTACTTATGTTTTGAAATTAAAAAACCACTTCACACCATTGAAGATTTTGTTTTTATATTTCAAATCCAACCATTAAAATACCAGATACCACACATACTTATTTTACAAATCCCTTTCTCATCATGACTGTTTCTTTAAAAATCCATGTACCAAGTTTGTTTTTTACTGAATCTAGGAAAATTAATTTATTATATTTAAATCCAAAAAAGAAATATATCAATACCTAGAATTTAAAATTAAAACATACACTTTTCTTCTAACAAAACATCATGAAAAAATCAAAAACAAATAAAAAAACATATAATACATAATTTAAATGGGGGATATTTTCTATGTGTAGTCTGATTGTGTGGCTTGGAAGACCTTGTTCCAATTATACCACAAGAAGATATTGTCACTTTAAACCATGTACTCAGTCTCCACATGTCTTTCCAGGCCCTACGAGCTCACTAGGTACCACTAATTCATTCTTATTTTCACCCCAAACACAAAATTCATAAAATATACTAGAAATAAATGAAATGAAACTCAGAATACAAAACTCAAAACCTCAAATCTACTGGAAACTCATAGTTCATAATTATAAAGAGCTAACAACACTATTCTAACTTGTAACTCTCAAGTATCAACAATCCTATCTTAAATATACCATCAATTACCAAATAGAAGTGAGTATTTGTAAACCTATTCCCTTTGAAGAATATAATAACTTATATCATTTAGTCATTAACCAACCTGATCCATCCATACAGAGGATGTTAGAGGCAGCTCGTAAAACATTGGGGCATGTTCCCAATCACCTTAGGGTGGAGAAATGTCATGGGGAATAAAATTAAATATAGATCAAAATTATTTCACCCAATTAATAATTTAAGAAATTAGTAGAAAACTGGGAATGACCCCTTGTAACATCAGAGGTACTTATACCAATAGAATAAAAACAAACTAATATACAAACAATTTATGAAATTTAAACACAACACTCACTCCGCTCACTCCACTCACCACCAATCTCTTTCTATAGAAATAGCCAAAATCGGAAATCTACAAACTTTATAGTTCTAATGAATCTACTAATAACTGTAATTGAAAGAAATAAAAGTCTTATTTGGACAATTTGATAAACGGAAAAAAATAAGTTAACTCAAAAATACTTTTAAATTACTCTATGAGTCACCATCCAATCTCAAACTAATCAATTCTCTGAGAATAGTCATGAGTTGAACCAAAACCTACACAAAAATGATAAGATAAATATGAAAAATAAGATTATTAGGCCTACTAATGAAAAATAACACACCATACACAATATTTAAATAAAGTATCCAATTTATTTTAGTTTCAAATACATTATTTAAAAGTAGTTTTACATGTATAAATACATAGTAGCCAATATCACTTCACATACTCTTTTTTTGTTTACATGAAAAAAATAAATTATAAATTATTTCATCAGCTAATATTTCTATAATTAAAAAACCATTTGTAAACTATTTTCAAAATCCACATAGAAACATATATTCCCAAAACACTATTTAAACATTTAAATTAGAAAAAAATAAGAAAACATGATTTATAAATTTTTAAAAGAGAGAAATTTTCATACTGTAGAAATTTTATAAATGAATTCAAGTAACAAAAAAATAAACATTTCATAAACATATACCATGGGGAAAATACTTAGGTCATCTAAGGTTATAGGGTACTCTAGTTACTCATATAAACTCATGATCTAATCAGTCAAAAATACAATGGAAGTTATAACCTCTAAGGATAACATATACTTGGACTAGTGGGTTGGTTTTTCCCATATGATGACACCATGTCCACCTCACTTGGTAAGGAGTATATGATTTTTCCTAGTTGTGTGATGCTTCTTATACGAAGACACCACAACCTATATCAAAGTCTAAGTGTTTATATAGTGTGGAATCCTCTAAAAGAAATACTTAAAATATACTTCCCCTCATAGATACCATGATTCCCATATGATTACCCATTTAAAAGGTGTGGATTTCATTTTAAAATGGGACATTCAGAAACCCATCACAATCCATGTCATATATCCAAAAAACATATGCCTCTTTAAACCATTTACTCATCAAAACCAATGGGACCATTAAAACACCAAATAGTATATAATAGAAACCAAACACCCTTTATAAAATATTGCATGTGAGGTAACTCACACCAATTAGGCCTTTATAATCCATTTTAGGAATTAACTTAAAAGATTATTTTAAATCCAATTTGAGTCCCAAATATAAATCCACAAGGCTTCTTTCTCATTACACCCATATAAAATTACACACATATATATGTTTGTAATTTTATGATTTTACACACCATTATATAAATTGGAATATCTATATAAATATGTATACGATGTATATGTGTATAAATACCAAGGATGACAAATACATTTGAAAACCTTAAATTTTTATTCAAAAAACATCTTATAACACTATCAATACATTGAATTTAAAGTATTAAATGAACTTGAAAGTAAAAATTAAGATCCAAATGATAATTATTTTTAAAAAATTAAGATGCCTTTTTAAAATCACATGATTCATTTATAAGGGAAAATTAGAAAATTTCTCAGACACATGACATGTGCAGTTTATAAAGAAAGATTTTATCATGAATCAAAATTAAGAAATTATTTACTTTTGAATTAAAACCAAGTAAAAATTCATTTTACATTAAAATAATCCACAAGAATATTCAATATTATCATTTAATACAATAAAAATATTTTTACAACATACACAATAAAGGTTCTAGAATTTAAAGGATAAATGTAAAGGGAACCTACCTAGAACATATATAGATGATGAAAACACTTCATGAACAGTGATAGGAAGACCTCAAGGGAAGATTAAACACCCTAAGAACCACATCCATATGAATTTAAAAATTAAAAACCACCAAGGGTTTAACATATGTTGTAATAAATTGATGGAGGGGAGAAAAATAAAGAGAAAATAGAGGATGAGAAAGGATGAGTGGAGGAAAAAATTCCCTAAAATGATCACTAATGAAATCTAAGGGAAGACACATGGTTGTAAATACCTATGGGAACACTTGTAGGAAAGACACATGGTTGTAAAAACTATAAACCAAACGTGTTTGTTGGAACCATCGATCTATAGACACATTCACTGAGATTGAATATATTTTTTACTAACCATGCACTAACCATGAGCTTCTGTAAAATTTTGAGATTCCCCAAAATACCAACCAGTATAGTATGAAATTCAAGGAAAATATTATTAAATCATTAAATAAATTAAATAAATCTGTAAAACTTGGGCCGCGATGTAATTCTAACTCAAAAAATAAAGGCAAATTTCTTAAATTAAAGTTAAAAAATGAAAATGAAAAAATGATTAAATATAAATTTAAATAGATGGAAATAATGGTATTTAATGAGAGATACAAACTGACTGAAGTTAAATGTTCACATACAAATAATAAAATATTCTAGCAAAAAAAATTTGTAATAAAGACAACAGTTTTAAAGACCATGAAATTTCAAGGAAATTTTTTTTCTTAAATACTTTGAAATTTTACGAGTCTGTGGCCTCTGGCGGCACCTGATTCCAAGTCTCGATGTGCCTGAAATCAATTTTTTTGAATTTTTGTTCGGTTACATTCAGTAAACGTATGAGTGAGTTTTTCTATCATTTGAACCGGTGCTCGGAATTGAAATCTGATGGCACCGATGAACTAACAGTGCTGATATTCTCTTAAGGGGACCTTTACCGCAGATGCGTTTTATACGGGTCAAAAGTTAATTTCTGGGGTTTAATCATAAATTAAATAATATTTTGTTGTACACAATTTTATTTTTTGAGTTGGTTATTTCCTCCCAAGTGTGGATATTTGTGAGGTGGGGCCCACATAAGCCCCAACCTTCAAATCCCCAATAATTCCCTGTTGTTTCCTTTGACAACTCCTCATTAATGGTGGAGCCTTCCCACTTCCCTCTTCCCATTAAATGTGCCAAATCTTATAATTAATGTCAGCATTAATTAATTGAGACCTCTTTTGAATTAATATATGAATTTAATAGAAATTCTATTAATTGGAGAGCCTCCTTATTTCTTTGCGTTGGAAAATCACTTGTGGGAAAAAGGGCTCTAGAGAATTAAATAGGGGTGATCCTTCTCTGATGAAGAACACCATTCTTCAATGAAGAACATCCCTAGTGAAGAATGCGAAGGACTTCTTCCAATGACGCATCTTCCTCGGACGAACCTTGACATCAAGGAACCTGTGTCGCCTATGACAACGACTCATCCTCCATCATTGACGGGACGACTCCATTCTTCCGCAATGCCCGACTACTGCGACGCTCATCTTCTAAGGCTCAACGATGAACGATGTCAACTACGAGGTAGGGGTATTTATATATTTCATTTATTTGATTTATACCCTTGAGCATGTCGTTTAATTGTAGGGTGATGTTTTTAACCGCTAACGAGGTTGGTACGGACTAACGAACAAGTCGGGACCCATTGTCTTATTTTTCTTGATGCACGGGATGTTGGCGATGATGAAACAGGACCGCATCGGCGATTTGGAGCCTTCGCAGTGATGTTTAGATCCCAAGATGACCGTAGGCATAGACTGATGCAAAAACGGACCACTGGAATGACTCTGGTGGCCCGCAGAAGTCCACTGCGGCACGGGTCGCCGGTGCGGCGCGGCCGGCGACCGAAGGCGGTGGCCAGTGACGGCCGGCCGCCTGGAGGTGGTGATGCCCCAGCGCTCCGCCGGAAAAATCCCACCTTGGCACTAGTTACGGCAGCGAGGAAGGGATCCCGTGGTCGCGCGGGATCCAGGAGCAACCTGCGCCAGCCTGGGGCCGTGTTCACGGAACAGGGGGCCACGCCCCCCGCTTGGCCAGCTGGCCGAGCCAGCACACCCCCCCCCCCTGTCCGGGCCGAGGCAGGTCACGCGGACCGGTCTGAGCCGGCCGGGCCGGGCCTTGTCTAGCCAGGACGGACCCGGTTCGGGCCAACCCAGGGTGGGTTGGGTCGGGTCGGACCGGGCCCAGACCCCCCACTTCGGACCGTTTTTCGGTCTTTTGCCCATAACTTGAGCTATGGACCTCTGATCGACACATCGTCGGTTGCATAGGAATCCTTGGATAGAGGCGGTAATTTGGGTATATTACACTCGAGGTTTCAATGAAGTTTGTGTATGACCGGGTTGTTTCAAACCTCAAATCCATCGGGCCCTTTGAGCGAAAACGCTTATAACTTAAGGACCGGACGTCCTATTGACGTGATGTAAACTAATTTGAATTCCTTTTGATGAGAAGATTATTTTGGAATACTCCACTTGAGATTTGGACACAGCTGGAGTATGGTCGGGTTGGTTTTAGCTTAAAAACCAACAGAACCCCTCGAACGGAAAAGCCAATAATTCTCAGACTGGGTGTCCGATTGATGCACCGTCTATCGTGTTGGGTTTCTTTTGACGAGACAGAACTTTGGGATACATAAAATCTATACATAGTGATATTTGATCTATCGACCCCCTTGCTCGACAAGCAGACCCTCCCAGAATCGAGCGTGTTGTGTGCGGGAACCCCAGAGCTGGTTGCGACTGCATCGACTACTGTACTGGAATCCTCTGTGGGTTGCACAGGGACGAATACCGTAATGGAATCCTCCATGGGTTCGACTCTGTATTTGTATCATGTGTGGGTCTGGAAGAGTAGCTGGTCTTGTATCCTGTGTGGGTCTGACAGATTAGCTGGACTTGTATCCTGTGTGGGTCCGACAGCTTAGATGAATCAATGACTACATCTGATCATCTTTATCTCTATATGAAATATGTATACCTATGTGAGCTGAGTCTTGAATTTCAATCATTATCTTTATTGTGATTGACTATCTTTCCAGTGTGGACCGGGTTTTTCTTGGGCTCGGGAGTTGGAGCCGAACTGGGATTGATGACTTAGGTATATGTATGTGCATATACCTAAGAAGATTGGGTTAATGATTCGTGATTTCACCTTTCATTTTGATTTATCCTTGGTGGATTCTGGGAGACCTTAAGGGGTCTTGGGGTCCCTACTGAGTATCGTATACTCACCCCTGCATGGGCTATGCCCGCACTATGTTGTGTTGGATATAGCCAATGCACAACACTGATCGTGGAGGAGTCTTGTGGAGCAGGACGGTACGCGGAGGTAGTGTAACACCCCAAGATTTTATGAAAAATATTCTTTTAATTTCATTAATGTCTTGTGTTGTATGCTACACCAATATTACCTTGCGCTATACGCAACACTGTATTAGCTTGTAGTATACGCAACACTATTCTTGGATCGTGTTACACACAATTTTGATAATAGTTATTCTACGCAACATTGAGTATATATATATATATTCAATTTATAAATAAAATATGATTGGATTCTGTTATATGCAACAACAAAAGGAGTTGTTCACTACACACAAACCTAACTTGGCTTGCATTACACGCAATCACGACCTTCCTCGATAGCGTGTGTTGTACTCAATACCGGGTTTTACTAAACAACGATATATTATTATAAAATTGTTATGAACTAGTAATTATGAATAGTGTTAAATAAATTTTGAATTTTATAACATTATTATTCATCTTACACATTTCTATAACATGATATAAGAACAAAATAAATTTATCGGGTAAAATAAGTATTTTTCAAAAAATGCAGTTTTGTCGCCTTTTGATGGCGCACCCACTTTAAATCTAGTTTTTGACATTTTTATAAGTTCAATTTGACAAAATAAAATTCTTCTTTAAAATCAGGATATAAAAATTTACATTAGATAAAGTTTTGATATTTTTCCGATAACTTTCATATTTTAATGAATAGAAAAATACTCTATATTTTAATTAAAAACAACTTCTTTCATCGTAATATATTATGTGGTTAAATTATAATATTTAATGATTTTAAAATATAAATAGAATATATTTTTACCATTTAATATAATTTATTTCATTAGCATTGATTTTACTTTGAATTCGAAGGTTAAATCAATTCAATCTTTTGCAATGTTTTAAAGAAAAACCCGTTTTATTTCGACAACGGGATTAATTTTAATTCAATTTCTGCAAATTTTTTGTATTGAATTTGGAAAAATGGATTCCATATTTGGAATCAGTGGATCAAAATTATGTTAATAAGATACTTTTTATTTTTTGGAATTATGAATAGTAACTACGGTAAATTTTATTTACCATAGTTAAAGGTAAATCGGGTAATTAAGGGTAAATATAATATTATAAAATTACCCTAACACATGTCAAAATCCTATTTTATGACTCCAAGTCGACCCATATCACCTAATAGTCGGATTAGATTCATTTTATGGACTTGTTTCCATGAAAATAATTTAATTATTATTAAAACCAAAGAATGTGACAACATGTCACTTTCTTAAATATTATAAGTTTAATAATTTTGATTTAGTGATAAACTTCATGAAACTTCGAACATGAATAGTCTACAAAAATCTAATACAATTATCTACATCATAGGAATTTATTTATAATTTTTAAGGATTAAATAATTATCATTTATTATGACACAAAGATGATGCAGTAATTGTCTTATTAATGAAATATTGACATAATTGATGTTATAAATGGCCAAATAAATGAAATTTTAGACTTTTTATGACTTACACTAATTTTATAGGTTAATATGACATGTTATTGTTTATTTAAGTAACTTCTTTCGAACTTATCATTATGTTATGAATTTCATAAAAATCATCTACCAAATAGTGTCAAAATTGACATAAATTAGTCTTTAAAACAAATATTATATTATTAATTTTTATTTAATTTGGAAAAATATAAGGTTCTGGAAAATGACTTAGATAGGGATAGATATATTAATAATAAAAAACTTGGGGTTCTTTTGGCTTGTTAGGGTAAGTTTATTAACCATATAGTGTAAAAAAACAAAAAGACACGGTAAACGTTAAATCATTTAACTTAGAGTTAAATCTAATTGATAAGGTTAAAATAATAACCTAAACTTGTCTAAATCCTATTGTATGAGAGTATTTAGACATTTTCCCACTTTATCTTAGAAATAAGACCCTTTGGAACCATTATAAACCTAATTTTACCTTAATATAAAATAATATTTTGAGATTTTCCTAAGGTGCCCCTCTCCTCCCTTATAAAAGGGCACCTCCTCCCTCTCTTCCTCACACCAATTTGAGCATTCAAGCTCGACCAAACCCTGAAAAAATCTCTTCTCCACTTACCTAGTATCATCCTAGAGGTCCTGGTCTTCTTAAAAGGCCATCCTTAGTTCTTTAAGTGGAGGTTAATTGAAGGCGCGTCAAAAAGAGGTAATATCCATTACCGATCTTTTTCAATTTCTTTCTTCTTCAACTTCTTCTTCTTTAGTTGTTTCATGGTAAAGTAATAACATCAGTATTTCTTATATACTGATATGTTATTATAAATATGAAAAAACTCTAATTAACCTTCTATCCCTCCTACGGAAAAAGGAAATCACCGCGCGTGCGTACGTACGAAATATCGTCTCCACGTCGTGGTGTAATCTATTTTCCGCCACCACCATAATTGGATGGGTATAATGGTGTAATGAGTAACTATATATTATTATTATAAAGTGATATTGATACTGAAATAGTATACATACACTTCAACACAATTCCACGACCATGGGAACGATATCATCGCTCGTGCGTACGTACAGACTACCGTCTCCACAACGCGATGAGATTCATTATCCATGTTAACCATTCCAGAATGATTATAAAGTGTATATAATGAATAATAATGAAATATAAGACATGGTAAATCTACTGTATTTATGTATATATATATATATGTATGTCATCTACTTACTTCCATTCAAGACAATAAGTAAAGGAAAACAGCGTTCATGCGTATGTACGGACTACTGTATCCATGAACAGTGTGTTTCATTTCATTTATCTATTTATTATATATATATATTTATATTTAATATATATGATATATAAATCATTTTTTATATTCTTGAAGTATGTAAATCATGATATAAGTAATAATAATGTCAAGAACAACAAGTCCAAACACCTACGATAAATGAAACGATTTTACCCAAAACGCTTATTTAACATGAATTTACAAAAGAACGGGTAATATAAAGTCATAAGTGAACCATATATGATATAATAACAATTAATAGGATTCTTTAATAAGTCAATGACATTATTTAAATCATTATACAGGAGGTTCGGACACTTACGAAGCAAATCGGACCTAATGTAAGGGAAATATCACAATCTCATTTTTATCCGAGATTGTTTATACTTTGAAATTTACTGGGGTGTATTTTATCATCCACATCCATTGTTCCTCAATATGTAATGTTATTTACATCCACCTACAATTTTTTAAATCCAATTTTACCCTTAGGTGAGTTTTAGTAAAAGATATGAAAGGAATCTTTTGTCGTTTTTCGTACGAGGTACTTTTTGACTTTTCCGACAAAAGTGCGAGAAGAATTTTTTTTAACTTATAAGGCATGAATGGATTTTTAAAAAATTATTTCCAAGAATATTCCTTTAAATGTTTTCAATTTATTTTTAACCAACTTCTTTTATTTTAAATTTTTATGACATGTTAAAGAAAGGAATGTGTTTTTGAAGTAGAAAGGATATTTTCCTCAAGAATAGAGTTCAAGTGTTTTATCAAAATTATTTTCCATTTAAGATAATAAATGGTTATGTTTCTATCCCTATTATTACATTTATTTGATTATGTTGTGATGGAATTATATTTATGAATTCCTTTATCTTATATGAATTTATGATGTCACGATGTTTAAGATTCCCATTTTTATTACAAGGGTTATGAAATGATGGATGGTTTATGATTTTGTGGCACACATAAGAATGGTATCATTATGAGATGTGTGGGACCTATATCTCCCTGCAATGCATTGGGTAAAGATTTTATATCTCATGAGATAGACAAGGCTGGAACGGTAGGTTATACCGGTTCAATGAAACAGGACTGAAACAAGGGTGACTTGGTTCAGAAATGGACATTATCCACTAAGATAGTCTTGGAAATGAGTCTTGACTAATAAGATATGATTCTATATGATTATGTGTGTATGCCACAAAGTTTCATGTTTTAAGTTATGATTATTGGGATTTCATTTCACTACTATGATTTATCCCACTTATGAAATTATGCTCTCTTTTTCAGGTTAAGATTTCCAAAATGTTATGTTCGTATGAATATGATGTGATTGATTTTTCTTTTGTTTACCCTTACTGAGCATTTGAGATCACCCTTTTATGTTTTCTTTTCCCCAGGATATAAATAAAGGTTTTAGGTATAAAAAAAGGAAGATCTTTGTGGGAGATGTTGAAGATCTTTCACCACGATTACAAGATTATATTCTGAGTTTCCAAAGACACTAAACTATTACGGTCCTTGTGTGTATGTTTTTGAAATGTAATAAGTATTCCACAAAAGTAATGTAATGTCCATGTACGTCAAGATTCGTGTCTCTACAGTTGGTATCAGAGGAAAGGTTTATTCCACCTTTGGAAACTAGGATGCGAAAACATTAGTGAGATCCCTAGAGATATTTCTAAGGTATGTATAGGGATGTCCCTAAGGATAAGTATATGCATAGGATATAGTCCTAGAACTATAGTAACGATCATAGTATTTAACCTAAGATGTTAGATATTGAGGATACTCCCCCTTTATTATGTTGTTTTCCCTAGCATGATTTTTGACTCTCACACTATTATTTTTGGGTTTTAGACGATGGCTGGAACCCGAAGGAACCGTGTTGATCAATGAAATGGACAATGCAATGATTGTCCTCCTGAACAAACAAATGTTATGGGAGATGGAGTGCAAAATTTTATCACTATACTTACACAAGCTATGAATCATTCTGGACTTCCAAATGAGCAGAGAAGGGAACAATATTCTATTGAGTCCTTCATGAGGCAACGTCCACCTTCTTTCAGTGGGTCTTCTGATCCACTTGTTGCTGAAAAATGGATCATTACCATTGAAAAGATATTTTCAGTTATTCAATGTTCTAAACATGATAAATTCATCTTAGCAGTATATCGTTTGGAAGGTCAAGCTGATAAATGGTGGAATCTTATCAAGAATACGAGGCCAAGAGATGGAATTGATTCAATGGAATGGGACGAGTTCAAGAACTTATTTTTCAATAAGTACTTCACTCGTATTCTTCAAAAAAATATGGAGAAGGAGTTTCTTGAACTAAAGAAAAAGGATGATGAATCTGTTGGTATATACGAAGCGAATTTTACAAGGCTTGCAAGGTATGCATCTGGATTTATCATCCAAACTGAAAGTAAAGTTGATCGATTCTTCAGTGGCTTAAAACCAAGTCTTCGAAGGGCATTAGCTATAAGAGACTTCTGTAGCTATGAAGAAATTGTGCGTTGTGCTGTCAAGGTAGAAATGGAAGTTAGTGTTACTTATCCATCTCATAGATTTGACAAGAAACGAAATATGGAGTTCAAGGAGAAATCTCAGAATAATGGTGAAAAGAAGATGAATGTTTCCTTATGCTCAAAGTGTGGAAAGAAGCATGGTGGAGATTGTCTTAATGGGACAAGTAAATGTTTCAAATGTGGAAAGGAAGGTCATCGGGAATTTGAATGTCGTAATGATGGGAAGAAGATTTCTAATGATGCAAACAAAGGAATGGATGCACAGAATGAACCTACTACACTTCAATGTTTCAAGTGCAAGGAAATAGGGCATTATGCTAATAAATTCCCTAATCCAAGGGTTAGTGATGATCGACATGAGCAACCACTTAAGGAAAAGGACAAAGGGAAGTCACATGCAATCACCATTGGTGATGTTGAATATGACAACGATGTGGTGGAATCATTAAGTGTTTATGTAATGGGATTCCAAAATAATGTTGTATATAGTATCATGGAATATTGGAATATTTATGTTTTGGTCTATTGTGGTTTTCAATAATTTTATGGCATCGGTAACCATGAAAAGTGATTGATATATTTTTGGAATGCAGATGATATGCACATAATGAAGGGATAAAGAGAATCTAATATGTTTGATAGTATTCATGAGCTCATGATTAATATAAGGAATAAGTGATATCATGGTTTGAGTATATAGAATTTTGAGGATTTTGGTATGTGTAAAGTGTTAACTTTTAACTACATTCATGTTTTCACTAAGGTTCAATGGGTATTGAAGAGAATACATGATTAAGGCCTTTGAATGTTTGGAATGTGACCAACAAGACATATCTTATGATATATGGGGATTAACGATGGTATTAAATCTCTGGTAATCGTTTTCACTATATTATGAGAATGGACTGCAGTATTATGGATAAGCCTAAAGATTGGAATGGATTATGATGGACATAAGTTAGTATTGTTTAAGGATAGAAGTTTTTTTCGATATTATTGATTGGATGTTATAGTAATATAGTTTTAGAAAAAGGACAACCTGCAAGACGAGCGACATCCCATCGCGTCGGACAAGGCTGTGGGAATCGAACCCACAACCGAAGTGCGACTGGCCTTTATCGCCTACCACTGGCCTATAGGAAGTCCTTGTTTAGTAGAAACTAGTTTTATTATATTAAGCAGTATGATATATGAAGTATAAGTCCATTTTAGGAACCATATATGATTACTCTCAATATAGATGTACTTATGTATTTTTTGATAACTTTTCTAACCTTTTGTTTGAGACAGATGGAATGACCCATCATTATATCACATGATCTACTAACACATCACGAATGAAAAATTAAACTTCATTTCTTTAAGAGATGAAGTGGAAATTTTCCAAAGAATGAAAAATGGTGAGACTATACCAAAATCACGAAAGTATTTCTTCTAATTCCAATTTCATCAACTTTAGGGAAATGATCTTGAAAAACCAAAAATGTTTTCCTACTGCCCTTATATCCGATGAATCATATGGTACCTTAGATAATCACAAATCTATGGCTTTGTGATTGTTGGATTTTTCATAGCCATGTTCTCTACCACTCTCCATCAGAACATGATGGTTAGATTCCACTTCCATATCCATATTTTCACCTATGTAGAAACCCAGTGATTAGTTTATTTGGGTAACCATTACGTTTCATACTTTTGTTTTTAAAGATTGGTTTTGGTATTCCTTTTTACGATGTGGGTTTCTATTAAAGAAACTTTTGAATAGTAAACCATTTATAACCTCGACGAATTTCGAGGGCGAAATTCATTTTAAGGGGGGTAGAATGTAACACCCTGAGATTTTATTAAAAATGTTCTTTTAATTTCATTAATGTCTTGTGTTGTATGCTACACCAAGATTACCTTGCGCTATACGCAACACCATATTATCTTCTAGTATATGCAACACTATTCTTGGATCGTGTTACACACAATTTTGATAATAGTTATTCTACGCAACATTGAGTATATATATATATATATTCAATGTATAAATAATATATGATTGGATTCTGTTATATGCAACAACAAAGGAGTTGTGCACTACATGCAATCCTAACTTGGCTTGCATCACACGCAATCGCGACCTTCCTCGATAGCGTGTGTTGTACGCAATACCGGGTTTTACTAAACAACGATATATTATTATAATATTGTTATGAACTAGTCATTATGAATAGTGTTAACTAAATTTTGAATTTTATAACATTATTATTCATCTTACAAATTTCTAGAACACGATATAAGAACAAAATAAATTTTTTGGGTAAACTAAGTATTTTTCAAAAAATGCAGTTTTGCCACCTTTTGATGGCGCACCCACTTTAAATCTAGTTTTTGAAATGTTTATAAGTTCAATTTGACAAAATAAAATTCTTCTTTTAAAACAGGATATAAAAATTTACATTAGATAAAGTTTTGATATTTTTCCGATAACTTTCATATTTTAATGAATAGTAAAAACACGCTATATTTTAATTAAAAACAACTTTTTTCATCGTAATATATTATGTGGTTAAATTATAATATTTAATGGTTTTAAAGTATAAATAGAATATATTTTTACCATTTAATATAATGTATGTCATTAGCATTGATTTTACCATGAATTCGTAGGTTAAATCAATTCAATCTTTTGCAATGTTTTAAAGAAAAAACCCGTTTTCTTTCGACAACGGGATTAATTTTAATTCAATTTATGTAACTTTTGTGTATTGAATTTGGAAAAAATGGATTCCATATTTGGAATCAGTGGATCCAAATTATGTTAATAAGCTACTCTTTATTTTTGGGAATTATGAATAGTAACTACGGTAAATTTTATTTACCGTAGTTAAAGGTAAATCGGGTAATTAAGGGTAAATATAATATTATAAAATTACCCTAACACATGTCAAAATCCTATTGGATGACTCAAAGTCGACCCATATCACCTAAGGGTCGGATTAGATTCATTTTATGGACTTTTTTCCATGAAAATAATTTAATTATTATTAAAACCAAAGAATGTGACAACATGTCACTTTCTTAAATCTTATAAGTATAATAATTTTAATTTAATGATAAACATAATGAAACTTAGAACATGAATAGTCTCCAGAAATCTAATACAATTATCTACATCATATGAATTTATTTAGAATTGTTAGGGATTAAATAATTATCATTTATTATGACACAAAGATGATGTAGTAATTGTCTTATTAATGAAATATTGACATAATTGATGTTATAAATGCCCAAATAAATGTAATTTGAGACTTTTTATGACTTCAAATAATTTTCTAGGTTAATATGACATGTTATTGTTTATTTAAGTATCTTTATTTGAACTTATCATTATGTTATGAATTTCATAAAAATCATGTACCAAATAGTGTCAAAATTGACATCAATTAGTTTTTAAAACAAATATTATATTATTAATTGTTATTTAATTCCTAAAAATCTAAGGTTCGGCCAAATGACTTATATAAAGATAGATATATAAATAATAAACAATTTAGGGTTCTTGTGGCTTGTTATGGTATGTTTATTAACCATATAGTGTAAGAAAAGAAAAAGACACGGTAAAAGTTAAATTATTTAACTTAGAGTTAAATCTAATTGATAAGGTTAAAATAATACCCTAAACTTGTCTAAATCCTATTTTATGATTTGATTTTGAGTCATACCCACTTTATCTTCAAAATAATACCCTTTGTAACCATTATAAACCTAATTTTACCTTAATATAAAATAATATTTTGAGATTTTTCTAAGGTCCCCCTCTCCTCCCTTATAAAAGGGCACCTCCTCCCTCTCTTCCTCACACCAATTTGAGCATTCAAGATCGACCAACCCCTGCCAAAATCTCTTCTCCACTTCCCTAGTATCATCCTAGAGGTCCAGGTCTTCTTCAAAGACCATCCTTAGTTCTTTAAGTGGAGGTTAATTGAAGGCACGTCAAAAAGAGGTAATATCCATTACCGATGTTTTTCAATTTCTTTCTTCTTCAACTTATTATTCTTTAGTTTTTTCATGGTAAAGTAATAACATCAGTATTTCTTATATACTTATATGTTATTATAAATACGAAACAACTCTAATTAACCTTCTATCCATCCTACGGAAAAAGGAAATCACCGCGCGTGCGTAAGTACGGAATACCGTCTCCACGCCGTGGTGTAATCTATTTTCCACCACCACCATAATTGGATGGGTATAATGGTGTAATGAGTAACTATATATTATCATAATAAAGTGATATTTATACTGAAATAGTATACATACACTTCAACACAATTCCACGACCATGGGAACGATATCATCGCTCGTGCATATGTACGGACTACTGTCTCCATGACGCAATGAGATTCATTATCCAAGTTAACCATTCTATAATGATTATAAAGTATATATAATGAATAATAATGAAATATATGACATATTAAATCTATTGGATTTATGTATATATATGTTTATTTCATCTACTTACTTCCATTCAAGACAATAAGGAAAGGAAAACAGTATTCATGTGTACGTACGGACTACCGTCTCCATGAACGGTGTGTTTCATTTCATTTATCTATTTATTATATATATATATATATTGAATATATATGATATATAAATCATGTTTTGTATTCTGGAAGTAAGTAAATCATGATATAAGTAATAATAATGTCAAGAACAACAAGTCCAAACACCTATGATAAATGAAACGATTTTACCCAAAACGCTTCTTTAAAATGAATTTACAAAAAAACGGGTAATATAAAGTCATAAGTGAACCATATATGATATAATAACAATGAATATGATTCTGTAATAAGTCAATGACATTATTTAAATCATTATACAGGAGGTTCGGACACTTACGAAGCAAATCAGACCTAAGGTAAGGGAAATATCACAATCTCATTTTTATTCGAGATTGTTTATACTTTGAAATTTTCTGGGGTTTATTTTATCATCCACATCCATGTTTCCTCAATATTTAATGTTATTTCCATCCACCTACAATTTTTTAAATCCAATTTTACTCTTAGGTGAGTTTTTAGTAAAAGATATGAAAGGAATCTTTTTTCGTTTTTTATACGAGGTACTTTTTGACTTTTCTGACAAAAGTACGAGAAGAATGTTTTTTTGAACTTATACGGCATGAATGGATTTTTAAAACATTATTTCCAAGAAGATTCCTTTAAAAGTTTTCAAGTTATTTTTAATCCACTTCTTTTAGTTTAAAATTTTATGACATGTTAAAGAAAGGAATGTGTTATTGAAGTAGAAAGGATATTTTCCTCAAGAATGGAGTTCAAGTGTTTTCTCAAAATTATTTTCCATCTAAGATAATAAAGGGCTCTGTTTCTATACCTATTATTACATTGATATAATTATTTTGTGATGGAATTATATTTATGAATTCCTTTATCATATAAGAATTTATGATGTCACGATGTTTAAGATTCCCATTTTAATTACAAGGGTTATGAAATGATGTATGATTTATGATTTTGTGGCACACATAAGAATGGTATCATTATGAGATGAGTGGGACCTATATCTCCCTCCAATGCATTGGGTAAAGATTTTATATCTCATGAGATAGACATGGCTGGAACGGTAGGTTATACCGGTTCAATGAAACAGGACTGAAACAAGGGTGACTCGGTTCAGAAATGGACATTATCCACTAAGATAGTCTTGGAAATGAGTCTTGACTAATAATATATGATTCTCTATGATTATGTGTGTATGCCAAAAAGTTTCATGTTTTATGTTATGATTATTGGGATTTCATTTCACTACTATGATTTATCCCATGTTATGAAATTATGCTCTCTTTTGCAGGTTAGGATTTCCAAAATGTTATGTTCGTATGAATATGATGTGATTGATTTTTCTTTTGTTTACCCTTACTGAGCATTTGAGCTCACCCTTTTATGTTTTCTTTTCCCCAGGATATAGAGAATGGTTTTAGGTATAAAAAAAGGAAGATCTTTATGGGAGATGTTGAATATCATTCACCATGATTAGAAGATTATATTCCGAGTTTCCAAAGACACTAAACTATTACGGTCCTTGTGTGTGTGTTTTTGTTATGTAATAAGTATTCCACAAAAGTAATTTAATGTACATGTACGTCAAGCTTCGGGTCTCTACAGGTAGACCACCTAGTGAGGCGTGCATGGAGTAGATGAACGGACCCGAGGTTCCGAGGAAACCATCTGTTCTCACCCTTCAGGTGGGATTCCCGTAGGATGACTCAGTGGTTGCTGGTTTACTTTACTACTGTTGTAATTTACCTTTTCAGTTGTACTGTACTTTCAGTTGGGTTTGTATACTAGCCCATTTAATTCTCTGCACTTACTTTAGTACACAGTTTACTTAGTGTTTGCTTCAGTTGTGTACTTTGTTGTGTTCTTTACTTATATAAAGTCAATCTCTTCCCTTTTTATCGGGATTTATGCCTTTGGTGCTAGTCGTCAGCCCCTAAACTATGGAAGGTGGGCTTGGGGCAGTCACGGCATGGGCCCCGATGATGGGTCGTGACAAATTGGTATCAAAGAATTCTGTTCTACCGAAGAAATTAGGACTCTGATCTTTCCTTTCTGTGAAGCAATGGTGTTAAGAGTATTGAGTGTGGTTTTCAGTCCAGGGAGACCAGTGTTGGTGCGGTGGCTGACGTATCCAAACACCATGACCCAAACCTCTGATTTCCGACTCAGTGCAGGAAAACACTGATTGCGTCTGTGTTTCCTTTCAAAAGTTTTCTTTGTAATTACTTTGTGTCAGCTCACCAAGTATATTTTCAGACAATGGAACACCTGTTTCTTTTCAGTATGGCCCCATGAAGGCAGCCAGCTAGGGTTCCGAGTTACTTGCGAGATGGCATCCCACCGAGTGTTGAGGCCTCGGTGCAGGGCCCCATTACAGCAGAGGCACCAGCGGTACCACTACCTGCTAAGCCCCCGATGCCACCAGCCCCAGTTGTAGAGAGTGCACACTGCCTGAGTGCGTTGCATGAGTTTCAGTGAGAGAGGCCACCCAGATTCTATGGAGAGATGGACCCTCAGGCAGTCGAGGATTAGCTGGAGGCTATCATCAGAGTATTCGGATTGGTAGGGACACCATCTGATCTTATGGTGATCCTTTCCGCGAGTCTCCTTCACGCAGCAGCAGTTAGATGGTGGAGCATGTTGCTCTAGGTGCACGATAAGGCATCTCTAATTTTTAAAAACTTCAAGAGTCTCTTCTGCTCGGAGTTTGTTCCAGCCACTCACCGTGTGGTGCGCATCCAGGATTTACTTCATCTATGGTAGGGCAGTATTACAGTATCTCAGTACTGAGCAAGATTTACTGACCTCTCGCGCTACTTCACGGATATAGTAAGAGACCCATTCTTCAGGGGCCAGAACTTCAAGCAGGGACTGAGGCATGAGATCAAGGCTTCGACGATTCCCCTCAGCATCCCGAATTAGGCAGGGATGATGGAGCGAGCCCTTTTAGTGGAGATCTTTCTCACTGAGCAGCCACCAGCAGTGAGACCCACCGCAGAGTGACATGTAGCGGAGTCTTCTATAGCCGGTAGTAGACAGATGTCACAGGGGTCCAAGCGGACTAGGACATCAAGTGGGCGACCATAGCATACAGGTTCGGTTGTGCGGGGAACATGAAATAGAGTCGGCCTTACGAGGAGCAGACAGTGCTATGCATGCGGCGGGCAGGGCCACATGGCTTGTGACTGCCTGACCCACCATGCAGACGAGCAGTAGACATTGGAGGGACCTCCCATGAAGAGGCATAGGTTCGACCGTGGTGGTCCGCAAGGAGCATGCGGACGAGGCAGAGGAGCTGGCCATGCAGTGGGTAGAGTACGACGTTTCGAGGCTCTACCACCACCACCCCCAGGAGGTCCACCCCGACCACAGGGAGATAGGGGACAGAGGCAGGCTCACCTCCATGCAGCGAAGGCTTACGACCACGGCACACCTGAGATGATTCGAGGTACTATCTGTGTCTACTCCACCCTTGCAGCAGTTCTTATAGACACGGGTGTGAATTATTCTTTTATTACTGCTTCCCTTGTTCGGAGCTCGGAGATTCTGATGGAGCCTTTGGCTTAATCCTTACGGTTAGAGACTCCTACGGGAGCAGACTCAACGATTACGCATTGGTGCTGAGTGTGTGAGCTTATTCTAGGAGGCAAGAGATTTGGCTGGGATCTTCTTGTAGCGGCATCAAGGCCTTACATCGTCGTCTTGGGTATGGACTGGTTATCTACAGTCCATGCTCAGATTGATTGTATTAGGTGCAAAGTGTGGTGTGTCCACATGGATGGGACCAGGTTCACCTTCACTGGCGAGAAGGGAGCCATTGATGCATAGGATGGACTTACACAGAGGGGAGGGCATCCAATCACACACAAGTTGTCTAGTCTCATCCTCGGAGCAGTTGATGTGCGGATTCCGAGTTTTCTTGTTGTGGTGGATTAGTATGCTGATGTTCTCCCTAATGACATTCCAGGACTACCTCTTCAAAGAGAGGTAGATTTCTACATTGACATGTACCTCAGTACAACACCGATATCTCCTCCAGCATATCGGATGGCTCCCGGCTAGCTTCGTTAGCTGAGGGTGTAGCTGGAGGACTTACAGGGAAAGGGATTCATCTGACCAAGTGTTTCACCCTGGCATTCTCTGATTTTTTTCACCAAGAAGGTAGATGGGAGCTTGAGACTGTGTGTTGACTACCGTTTCCTGAATCAAGTGACGGTAAGGAACAAGTACCAACTTCTGAGGATTGAAGACCTCTTCAATCAGCTCAAGGGAGCATGATGATTCTTGAAGATAGACCTCTAGTCAGGCTATCACCAACTCAGAGTTTGAGATGAGGATGTACAGAAGATGGCCTTCAGGTGTCGGTATGGCCACTATAAGTTCTTGGTTATTCCCTTCGTCATGACAAACGCTCCAGCAGTGTTCATGAGTCTCATGAATAGGATCTTCCATCCTTACCTCGATCGGTTTGTCATAGTCTTCATTGAGGACATACTGATTTACTCGACTACTAAGGAGGAGCACGCCTACCACTTGCAGGTTGTAGTGGACACACTCCAAGAGAACCAGCTTTATGGTATTCTCTTGAAGTGCCAGTTCTGGATTCTAGAGGTTCACTTCTTGGGACACGTCATCTCGGGGGCGGGATTTGCAGTGGATCCAACAAAGATCGAGGTGGTGCTTTCTTGGAAGCCACCCAGGAGCATGATGGAGGTGCGGAGTTTCCTAGGTCTGGCTGGGTACTACCGAAGATTTGTGTCAGACTTATCCAGAGTTACAGCACTGCTTTCAACTTTGACGAAGAAGGGGAAACCCTTTGTGTGGTCAAATAGATTCCAGCAGAGCTTTCAGGAGTTGAGACAGAGATTGACCAGTGCCCCCATCTTGAGGCTACCGGAGGAGGGTGTAGAGTACGTAGTTTACTACAACTCATTAGGGACCGGAATCGGGTGTGTCTTGATGCAGGAGTGAGTAGTGATCGCTTACATTTCACGGCAGTTTAGGAAACACGAGCAAAACTATGCTACCCATGACCTAGATTTAGCAGTAGTGGCCTTCGCCCTGAAGATGTGGCGGCGCTATCTGATGGGTGAGAACTTTACACTCCACTATGATCACCGGAGTCTCGGGTAAATTTTCTCGCAGAAGGACCTGAACCTGAGACTACGGCGATGGCTCGAGTTCCTCCAGGACTATGATGTTGAGATAGTCTATACTCATGGGAAGGGGAACGTAGTAGCTGATTCTCTCAGCAGGAGATCGGGCATACAGCTTCTAGGGGAGGCCACATAGCAGCTAGTCGTGTTGTAGATATCCTTCGTGGATAGAGATGTGGCAGACTTTCTACAGTCTCTCATAGTCACTCTTCCACTACTTCAGCGGGTTAGATAGGCACAACGTGGGGATGTTGACTATGAGATGTGACGTGATCATATTTCCACAAGGCAGGCACCTAATAGATTTTATGAAGGCGGGGATCATGTTATTCTCTTCAGGGGACGTACGATGGTACCTGTTTCACTATAGGGGGAGGTGCTGAGGGAGTTCCACACTTCCCCTCAAGTGGTAAATCCAGGAGTGTAGAAGATGTATCAGGACCTCATACGACAGCACTAGTGGATAGGTATGAAGAAGGTTGTAGCAGAGTTCGTTTCACGATGCCTCACTTGTCAGCAAGTGAAGGCGGAGCACTGGGTACCAGCAGGCTTGGTACAGCCCTTAGAGGTCCTAGGGTGGAATTGGGATGGGGTCTCCATGGATTTCGTGATGGGGATTCCACATACATGTAGAGGGCATGACTCTATCTGGGTGATCGTAGACCAACTCACCAAGTCGTCCCACTTCCTACCGATCAGAGAGCATGGTTCAGTAGAGAGCTTGGGATGCCTCTACGTTCAAGAGATCGTACGGCTTCATGGTGTGCCATCGACTATCGTCTATGATCGAGATGCTCACTTTACATCTTGGCTTTGTAAGGGGTTGCAAGAGGCTTTTGGGATGCAGCTACGTCTGATCACCACCTTCCATCCTCAAAAGGATGGCCAGATGGAGAGGACCATTCAGACACTCGAGGACATGCTCCGTGCATGTGTCCTTGACTTTGGTCACAGCTGGTAGGATCACCTACCCTTGGTGGAGTTTTTTTACAACAACAGCTACAACTCCACCATCAGGATGGCACCAAAAGAGGCACTATACGGCCGACCTTGCAGATCACCTCTATCTTTGACTAACCCTGGAGAGTTAGCACTTGTAAGACCAGAGATGGTTCAGGCTATGACAGAGAAGGTGCAGATCATCTAGGAGTGGATGAGGACTGCATAAAGCAGACAGAAGTTCTATGCTGATAGGAGATGGAGACCACTGGAGTTCGAGGATGGCGACCACGTTTTCCTACGGGTCTCACCTCGATGAGGTCTACGGAGATTTCGCCGGGGTGGCAAGTTATCTCAACGATTCATCAGACCTTTCCAAGTCCTCAGTAGAGTAGGCATGGTGGATTACCGCCTGGCCCTTCCACCTCAGTTGCATCGGGTGCACGACGTCTTCCATGTATCTCAGCTGAGGAGATACGTGCACGACCCGACCCACATCATCGATCACGGGGAGTTGGACATCGACGACGGAGCGACATTCTCGGAGGATCCGGTGGAGATCAAGAATCGACAGAAGCGGGTCCTTCATGGATGGTCGATTCCTCTGGTGCATGTTCGCTGGTAGCATAGGAATCTTTAGGAGAGCACATGGGAGCGGGAGGCTCA
The DNA here is from genome assembly GCA_963277665.1 of Viscum album. NCBI lineage: Eukaryota > Viridiplantae > Streptophyta > Magnoliopsida > Santalales > Viscaceae > Viscum > Viscum album. Next base: position 394,421,264 of record OY728129.1, read on the forward strand.
AATGCATGCTCAGTACCCCTTTTTTCCCCTAGAGTATGTTCTAGCTTTATAGGGATGTAAATCCCTCAAGTGGGAGTAATATAAAGACCCCAAAATTTTAAGGAATTTTTTTTTTCATAAATACTTTGAAATTTAAAGAGTCTGTGGCTTCTGACGGAACCTGATTCTGAGGCCCGGTGTGCCCAGAATCAATTTTTTGAAGTCTTGTTTGGGTACGTGTAGCAAACGTACGAGTGGGTTTTTCTATCTTTTTAACTCGTGCTCGGAATTGAAATCCAAGGGCACCGATGAACTCGTTGTGTCGGTATTCACTCAAGGGTACCTTTACCGCAGATGCGTTTTATGCGGGTCGAATGTTAGTTTTTGAGGGTGAATCTTAACTTAAATAAAATTGTGTGGTACACAATTTTATTTTGTGAGTTGGTTATTTCCTCCCAAGTGTGGATATTTGTGAGGTGGGGCCCACACGAGCCCCAACCTTCAACTCCCCATTAATTCCCTGTTTTTTCCTTTGAAAAATCATCATTAATGGTGTAGCCTTCCCACCTCTCTATTCCCATTAAATGTTCCAAATCATATAATTAATGTCAGCGTTAATTAATTGACACCTCTTTTGAATTAATATTTGAATTGCATAGAAATTCTATTAATCAGAGAGCCTCCTTATTTCTTTGCGTTTGAAAATCACTTGTGGGAAAAGGGGCTCTGGAGAATTAAAGAGAGGTGATCCTTCTCTGATGAAGAACACTGTTCTTCAACGAAGAACATCCCTGATGAATAATGCAAAGGACTTCTTCCAATGACGCATCTTCCTCGGACGCACCTCAATGTCAAGGAGCCTACGTCGCCTATGACAACGACTCATCCTCTATCGTTGATGGGACGACTCTGTTTTTCCGCGATGCCTGACTACCGCGATTCTCGTCTTCCGTGGATCGATGACGAATGAAGTCAACTACGAGGTAGAGGGATTTCTATATTTCATTTATGTGATTTATACCTTCGATTATGACATTTAATTTTTGGGTGATGTTTTGAACTACTAACGCGGTGGGTACGGAATAACAAACAAGTGTGGACCCATCGTCGTATTTTTCTTGATGCGCGGGATGTTGGCGACGATGAAAAGGGACTACATCGGCGATTTGGATCCTTCACAGTGAAGGTCGGATCCCGAGATGACCGCAGGGGCAGACAGAAGAAAAAACGTACCACCGGAATGACTCTGATGGCCCACGGCAGCACGAGTCACCAGCGTGGCCCCGCCGGCGACCGGAGGCGTCGGCTCCCCAGTGCGCAATCGTCAGAAGCATGTCGCGGCACCGAATGCGGTGGCGAGGAAGGGATCTCCTGGCCCCACGGGATCTTGGAGACAAGCAGTGCCAGCATGGCGCCGCGTTCGCAAAACTGGGGGTCGCGCCCCCCCGCTCAGCTAGCTGCCTGAGCCAGCACACCCCCCCCCCTTGGTTGGGCCGGGGTGGGTCATTCGGACTGGACCGCATCGTCCAGGCCGGTCCGCGCCCACTCAGGTTGAACCCAGACCCGGGTCGGGTCGACCTGGGGTGGGTTGGGCTGGGTCGGACCGAGCCCAGACCCCCCCCCACTTCAGACAGTTTTTTGGTCTTTTGCCCATAAATTGAACTACATACCTCTGATCGATGCACTGTCAATTGCGTAGGAATCCTTGGATTTAGGCGGTCGTTTCGGTATATTACACTCTATGTTTAGACTAATTTTGTGTATGGCGGGGTTGGTTCAAACCCGAAATCAATCGGGCCCTTGTAGCGGAAACACTTATAACTTAAGGACCGTGCATCTGATTGACGTGTCGTCAACTACGTTGAATTCCTTTTGATGAGACAGTTCTTTTTGCATAATCTACTTGATGTTTGGACGCAGATGGAAAATGGACGGGTTTGTTTAAGCTTAAAAATCAAACGGGCCCCTGGAACAGAAAAGCCAATAACTCTCAGATCGGGCGTCCGATTGACGCACCGTCTGTCTCATTGGGTTTCTTTTGACGAGACGCAACTTTGGGATACATCAACTCTGGACTTTATGATAGTTGATGTATCGACCCCCTTGCTTGAGGAGCGGACCCTCCTGGAATCGATCGTGTTGTGTGCAGGAACCCCGGAGCTGGCTGCGACTGCATCGACTATTGTACTTGAATCCTCCGTGGGTTCAACAACGACGACTACCATACTGGAATCCTCCGTGGGTTCGACGGTGATGACTACTGTTCTTGTATCTTGTGTGGTTTCGACATTATTGAACTTTGTACTTGTATCCTATGTGGGTCCGGCAGAGTAGCTGGTCTTGTATCCTGTGTGGGTCCAACAGCTTAGCTGGACTTGTATCCTGTGTGGGTCTGATAGCTTAGACGAATCAGTGACTACATCTGATCATCTTTATCGCTATACGAAAGATGTATACCTGTGTGAGCTGAGTCTTGAATTTCAATCATTATCTTTTATGTGATTGACTATCCTTCCTGTGTAGACCGGGTTGTGCTTGGGCTCGAGAGTTGGAGAAGAACTGGAATTGATGACTAAGGTGTATGTATGGGCATATACCTAAGTAGAGTGTGTTGATACTTCGTGATTTCACATTTCCTTGTGATTTATCCTTTGTAGATTTTGGGAGACCTTCAGGGGTCTCAGGGTCCCTACTGAGTATCGTATACTCACCCCTGCATGGGCTATGACCGCACTACGTTGTGTTGGATGTAGATGACGGACAACACTGATCGTGGAGGAGTCTTGTGGAGATGTATGGTACCCGTAGGTGGACCACCTAGTGAGGCGTGCACGGAGCGGACGGACAGACCCAAGGTGCCAAGGAAACCATATGTACCCACCCTTCAGGTGGGATTCCCGGAGGACGACTCAGTGGTTGAGGATTTAATTTAATATTGTTGCACTTTCCCTTTTTAGTTGTACTTTACTTTCAGTTGGGTTTGTATACTAGCCCATTTACTTTTCAGCACTTACTTTAGTACTCAGTTTACTTAGTGCTTGCTTCAGTTGTTTACTCTGTTGTATTCTTTATTTATATAAGGGCAATGCCTTCCCTTTTTATTGGGATTTACACCTTTAGTGCTACTCGCCAGCCCCTGCCCTATGGAAGGGGGGCGTGGGGTAGTCACAGTATGGGCCCCGAGGACGGGTCGTGACAATAGTTACTTAATGGAATTATTACACTATAAATTCTTAATGGAAAATACCCAACTAAAACAAATCACACATTGCACTGATATGTTAAACATTCTCTCATGTATCTTCACAAATTATTCGATATTTATTCCTATGTCTATTAAATTTTTATATGTATATAAAGGAACTATAGTTTCATCCAATCAATTAAAAATTTATATTTAGAGGCATGGAATATGTTTGAGATCATTACATTTGTATCACCTCAAAATCACATGTATATTAATGTACTAAAATTAGTTTCACATTATATTAAACCAATTATCATTGTAGATCATCCAAAATTCCATCTAATGGGCTATATAAACATTTTGATCTAAAAAATCGTGCTGAAAAAATATAAATATTTTGATATATTCAATAATGTTCATAACCATGAAATGGGAATTACTATAATAAATTATTTAAAATATATAAAGTTATATATGAGGCTAGATTTGAAATAATTTATTGAAATTAAAATAATAAATTTAGAGGCATCTGGTTTTCCCCATCTCTTAACGACATTGGGAATTACCTTGTCTTTTCTATGGCATTCAACAAATTCGCAAACGAGAGTGGGATAATTATGAGAGTATGAAATCATAATTTGTATTATGTAACTAAGATACAAATTCCTTCAAAATAGAAGAAAAAATACCTTTTACTATGCCCAACAGATCAAAAGTTAGTGTTCTAATGGGAGGGAAACCAAGATACTCAAGGGAATTTGTTAGTGACATCCTTTTAGATCACTATAGAAAAAATAATCAAATTAATACTCTGATAAAGGAGAAAATATTACACAGAGAGAATATACTTGACTGGTGTGAGTTTTTTTGACCACTAGGTAGTGGTGGTGGTTACAAAAGAGATCAAGATAGTTAATTTTCATTCTACTTTATCCTTGATTTCCATGAATTTTAATTATCCTGGGGTAGTTCCATAATAAATAGTGGTTCCCCAATATATTCCTTGGTTGGAATATTCTTGGAATTTTTTTAGGTTACACGTAGCTAAGAAATCCCAAGGGATGAGATACGATAGTAATAGAGTCGAGTTTATCCATATGATGGATTGGGTAAAAAGTTACCCACTCAAATATCTAAGTTTCATATATGATATGGCTGGGATGATTCCCTACCTAAATAACTATCTTGTGAGTTTCATGCCAACATGGTGTCATTTTCCTTCTGAAATATAGATTTTTTCCTACTAATGTGTATGATGAACGTTTTAAAGGTTTTATCATTTTAGTTAGATACAATTAATTAAAAGTCTTTATTAAGTGATAAAAGATGATTATCATCTGATAAATACTTCTATTATAGTTAGATAGAATCACCATCATCAAACTAAACATTGATATTAATCCTTGTAAGGATAATCTTAATGTAATCCGCCCTAAAGGCTGGTTACTTAAGAAAATTTCATAAGTGACACATGTGTTTTATGAAATGTTCTTAAAGAAAATACTATATGTTATAATAACTCCTTTATGAGTAACCATTTAGTGAAATTGTATATAAAATTGAATCTACATTCTAATAAAGTATATAATGATTCACTTATGGTTTTAAATTAATTAAATCAAATATTATCTAAGTAATTTTAGTCTCATATACTCAATATGATTAGGTACATCAATAGAAGTCAATATAATAGAATATGTTAATAAAATGGTGAGATTAGAGGTTTTTTTGGCTTATTTGGGTTAAATAATTCATTTTTTCATTTCCTTATAATGTAATTGTCAGGGTTATCTGATAGGTTGTAATAATCCTAGTGAATATTCTACACTAGGCATAAATGTTATAGAATTCAATTCTATTATTCTGTTAGGTATGTGTTATTAGATTTTTGTTTTACAATATTATTAAACATACAATATGTTTAATGATTAGAAAAAAAAATTGAAGCTTGAGGTTTAATTTATAATAATGGAGAAAAGGATTTTCTTCATTAATAACTTGGACGCTTCATGATTAGATAAATTTTTTATAAGATGTGTATTAATTATCTCATTTTTCACTTGTTAAGAGAATTTAAAAAATCTTTTTAATAAAATTAGATGGGTGTTTTTTACATATTATTTATAATTTTTCTAATTCTCTAACATGATTTAAGAGATACTTAAAATGGATCATTCAAGTTTATTATTTATCATATTTTTATTTATGGAAATGTTCACAAAAAATATGATTGAATTCAATAAAATTTTACCAAATCTTTTCCAAGTGTTGAGAAATGGTAAATTTGACGTATGATGTATAATTACTAGTGTTGTACAGACAATGCTAGTTGGTAAATGTTTAAACTGGAAGAATAAAAGTTAGTTGGAGAGTTAAAAAATATTTCTTCAAGAATCTATTCAAGGGAATTGAAACCTAGGGTTATAAGGAAGGAATAAAAATAATTCAATATGATTGGATTAACTATTATATCTAAAGGAGTTCTTGAAACTACATAGAATGTCCATGTTTGGTATGAATGTTATAGAAATTTAATATATTTATTTTTAATGATATGTGATACCAAATATATATTTTACAAGTGTGGTAAAAATATAAGATTTCAAAATCAAGAGGAATAATTTATTGAGATTATAGTTTATATTTAAATGATAGAGAAAATCTTTTCTACATAAAATATTTGAATATAAATGGTTGTATCAAGATTATGTGAATATTAATAATGGGTGTTTATCTTTTAATGATTTCTTGTATGATAGGATAAATTGTTAGTAAACAAGTTATTGTTATGGAAAAAATTAGATCATTGTTTTAATACAAAAGGTTTATGATTCATAGGTTTCTATAACATATTTTGAGATCAAGTTAAATATTTTTTTTTATTAGAGATCAAGTATTTATCTAGAATTTTTTTTAAATATAATGGAATTTTATTCTTACCCATTAATGGTTTATTTTAATAATATATTTTGTTCAATAAAACAATCCAACAACATTGAATACAATGTATTATTTAGATACAATATTTTATTTGTTAAGTAATCCCACTAAAAGTAAATAAATGTTATTTTCAAACACAAAGTAATTTGTGTATCTTCATAAGATATTTAGAGAAGAATATAGTATCTAAGAAGTTATTTGGAGATTGTTTGGACTCAGAGGAGTTCAAATTTAACAAATAAAAGATCATACTAGTCCAAGATTAAATCAGTTTCCACTCAATATCCTAATAGAGTTTAGTACACGTAATTATAAATTTTAATTTAAATGGTTATAGTTAGTTATCATGAATAAGTTAAAATGAATTTTACATGAAAGATTATATCAGTTTGATACCCAAAAATAATATTTTGATATGGTGGTAAATAGAAATGAAACGAGTTAAATTAGTTACCATAATGATGAGAATATAGTTTTATCCTAAATATTTTAGTATATGAGATGATAAAGAAAAATATAAAGAAATACATTTAGTTATCATGGAAAAGTGAACATCACTTTTTCATAAAACAGTTTAGGATGTGCTAGTGAAACAATAATGGAAATAGTTAAATTTACCAAACATATTTCATAGTAAAGTTTTAAGGACATGGTTCTAAAGATGATGATGATGAACATGAATATTTATATATAGAAAATATAATTTAACATTATAACATTTGATTTTGTGAAGTTGAGGAGTTTGAATGTGTTCAAGTAGTTGAACATTAGAGATATAATTCCACAAATCTCACTATTACTCAAACATGATTAATTCATATATGTTTCTCACTAAAGATTTTAGTGAGATAGTTTTATTATATGGTGAAATATAGTGGTTTTTTAAATTATATATGATATAATAAGTTAATAAAACCCTTAAAAGTGCAGAAAACATAAGGATGGTCTGACAGTATTTCATATATCATATGATAAATCAGTTCTTGTGTTAGATTTTCTAAATATACATAAGAGGTTTAAGGATATAAATTTATCATATTAAAGAAAATATTCATTTTATCTTTCTATCACATTGGTTGAATATATATATATACATTTATTTATTTATTTATTAATATTTATATTGATATATGTATATTTTTTGAAGTGTAATAACAATTATCCCCTCGAAATATTACCTTGAGTTGTACCTAACCAATGATCATTACATAGTATTATTGGTTTTAATTATATGTTAAGGTTATCTTGATTAGATTCTTATACTCAATAAATAGGATGTATATGAGATATGAATAATGGATTAATAAGGTAAAAAGTTGATATTTATTACTTGGAATGACCCATCAAAGTATGCCTCATTGAATGTCATACGATCATCTATATACATTGGGGTGTATGCTTATTATCAACCCTTCTTCCATAAGTTTGGAGTGATACATATCATGTGAAACTTCATACTTTGATACCATCCATCCATAATTTTAAATATAAATTAGATAATAAAAGAATTATTGGGTATTTTTCTAATCATGTTGTCGATTATAGCATAACCAAGATGAGATATTTCCACTTTTATGATAGGAAAATACATCTAGACCTTGATTAAATAAGACTAATTAAAAACATGTCCATGCTTAGTTTATTAATATATTACATGTTCATCTACATAAATGAGAGGCATTTTATTTACTCATACATTAGATGAATGGTATATGATGTATTCAATGGGCTGGTTAGTATTTTTTAAAGAATCATGAAAATATGAGTTGGTTATACTAGATTGACATGTTTTGAGTATAACGGTCACTTTATGTCATGGAAAAAAGATTACATAGATATAAATATGATTTATATGATACATCTTGTCATAGACATGTTTTTATAGAGAAATGAGTATGTTTTATATATATCACACTAGACCCCTTAAAATATTGAGTAGCATTGAGTATTTTCTAGAGGATTCTCTTTTCTAACATTTATAAAAAGGATTTCATAATTGTTTTCAATGCTACAAAGGCCAATAATATCACATAATTAAGACTTTGAATAAGGACAATTGTTTTTTGAAAAAGTAATTTTTTTAAATGAATAGAGTTTGAATAAACCATAAAAAAAATATTTTTTTTGTAATTTTCCATATTTTTCCTTGTATTATTTTTCAATATTATATGGATTGATTTCAATACTAGGCATTGAGATGGTGAGAAATTATTAGACCTAGTGTATCTGAAATAAATGTTTTAAATAAATTAAAATATTAAATAACATGTGCGGGCATGGTTTTCTAGAAAAAGTGGAATAACTTCTAAAAATTTAACCTTATCAAAAATTATGAGGGCACCATTGTGTTCATAAATGTATATTTACCCTAGGTGTGACCTATCAATAGTAATCAAAGAAATTTAAAATGAATAAAATATTTTATTTCATTTGTTGATGCAACGACGCAATAGTGGGTTTTATCATTAAATTAATCCCATTGTTAGATATCTAGGTTAAGCCTCATAACCCTATAATTCTCTAGAGACATGGAGATAGAGATATGGGGAATAATCTCAAGTAGGTGATGAGGAAATATCAGATCCAACATTGGTGCAAATCAATCATGTCAGATCTATCCAATGACGATGACACAGTGACCTTTCTTCATTAGCCGGAAATATGAATCCAGATAGGATGCATTATTTTGATTTATTTTCTCAATTATTGTTTATATGTTGATAGAATCCCAATCATCGAACAGATTATCCCACAAATCGATTGTTTTTTTAGGATGGTTTTTTCTTGGATTTATCAGGAGTTCATTCTTAAGATTTGTTTGGATATTTTACCATTATAATGGTGAAAAAACAAGATCGACACAAACATCGATCAAGGTCCATCACTCTCAATTTATTATGATTTTCTCCCCCAATTTTTGTGCTCTTCATCACACGTTCTCCATTATTCCCATGCTTTGAAACCCCTTCTGAACAATAATTGTGCCTTAGATTCCCAAATAAATTATCTAAAATTGTATATTGGGCATTGGGATGACTCAACAAAGGTGCGATGGTGGGTGTGGCAGTGGATCAAATTATGATGGTTGTAGAATCCACATTCTTCAATGATAACGAATAATGCCTACAATTGAATTTATTGGTCTGATTAATCGACCAAAACCCATTTATTCTTTGTTATAGTGGAAAAAAGAGCTTGTATATGGAGTTTATAGGTGTACTGAGAACCTAAATAGAATTCAGGAGTTTAACGACATGAGATGGAAGAAGAAAAAGGGTTTTTGGAAAAACCTGATACATAAGGAATGTAGTTTAATCCTACACAGTATGTGATCCCATTGGATGGGCTCATCATGAACATCAGATAATATAGAGACACAGGGTGGAGTACACAAGTTTCCTATATGGTGTGTACTCCCCCCACATAGCTTGGCCTGGACTGGGTACATGGGCTACCCTGTGAACCGGAGCATGGGCAAGGATACACAGGGTGACATCATGTACTAGCACACGTTCAGAGCATACGAGTGGACCCTCGACGCAAAGACATGGAATGTAACCCTTAATGCATGATTTATAACCCTATTATACATGAAATGGGTTGAAATGACATGGTCTATTTTGAATGGGTAGTACCCAGGGTCAAGGGATATGATGGGTGACCCTACTATACGTCATGTACCCCTACTTATATGGTATAATATTTTTATCCTTCGTATCTTGGACAATTTTATTTAGGATTTTTTCATTCATTATTTCCCTAGAGGTTGGTATGAATCATTTCCAACTCCTAGGACTATGATACCTTCATCATGAATTCTTTTATAGAGTTGTTGAAATCCTTCTAGAGGCATGGAGAAGGAACCCATATTCATATTCATACCATAGGTGGAGTTCTTGGTAGGGGTGTGACCAACCCTACACGGGCTCTGATCCTCTACTTATTAGGTTAATATAGGTTGATTTATTAGTATCACCCCATTACCCAGGCTGTGATCCTCATTTTTTGTATCATATTCTCTTCAAATAAATAAATGTATCTTTCTCATGGAGTGTCCCGACGAGCAGTACCTCTTAGATGGACATCATCAACACTATCAGGCTCAGGAGTGTGTTCTACAAAATTATTTCTTTATGGAATCTTAGATCTAAATATATAGTGTTGGTATACAATGTCTAGGAATTGCCTATAGACTATGTGTCTTGGATTGAGTATATCAAGATATTTGTGTTATTTGTCCTGTATAAATATAACTATGTAGAGTTGATAGTGATTTCTATTGATATATTTCTTTATGTTTTTCGTGTATCATACTAAGTATTATTATACTCACCCCTTTAGAGACCTTTCCTACAGGTGGCATGTCTTGTGCATAAAATCATCCTTTTGATGGATTCCTAGGTCGATGAGAACCAGACAGTGCTTTGTGAGACCAGACAAACCGAGGTGTGTTCCTATAGCTTTTAGATAGTAGTCTGAGTACTTTTCAATACAGTTCAGACTTGTTTTAAAAGACACTTTGTGGTGGTCTTGTATTTTTACCTATTTTAATATACTTTACTTCCTGTTGTACTCTGGTTTTGGGATAAATATGTTATCATGAATTGGTTTCTTATCAATTTTACACTTCAGTATTTTGTGGGATTGGAGATGTGGGTGTGTGTATAGGTACATATATAATTATTCCCATGTTTTTTATATTCCTACTCGTTTATATTAACCATCCCCTGACTTATTGGAGGTGGGATAGGGGATTCATGGAACAAACCCTGCTGGGATGGTTCATGACAGTGTGAATGGATTCATAGATTTTTTAAGCTTGACATAAAGTCATTATGAATTTTAATACAAGTGGGATATTATTGGATGTTCACTAAAATGTATATTCTTGGGATTCATGTATGCATTTATATATTGCATGAAGTATATATATATAATATGACATTGTATATATAACAAACATTAAATACATTCATATGATGCATTCTTATTTCCATTCATATGATTCGTGTAAAGATATAATATATATATATATATTATATATTATATCAAATATGCATGATATGTATATAAACTTATAACATGAAATACAATGGTTGAAATACTCTCTTCAGAATGATTTCATTAGAATCAAATCAATGGTTAGTTCATTAAGATTTGTATTTAACAATTGAATCATTTAATGAATGATGCACCTAAACAAATAGGGACACATGTGTTGTGTTGTGTTGGGATTCAACTGTATAGATAGAAGGGATCAATTTATTTGTCTGTGGGATTGTGGATTACATTATTTTTATGTATTTGTGATCATCGGTTTCATACAATGTTATTATAATTATCTTCCTCCCCAAAGCCTATTTATCACCTTTGGTAAAGACGCTAGCACCTCTTTAGGCACATAGGATTCCTATAGTTATGAACTTAGATCTAGTGCCTAAGGTATCACTGTAGAGGTAGGATTATTATATTTAATCCTCATCATGATTTATCTCAAAATCACATCATTTTAAAGGAATATGGATGATTTTCCATTCTTAAACAAGTATCAATAATATAAATAAGGAAGCTAACCTACTCCACCATAAAAATGTGAAAAATAAACAATGGTTAGTAGATACTACATTAAGAAAAACCTTTATTTATAACACCCATATAAAAAAGTCTTTATTATCTATAAATAAACATCATGAATGAGAACATCAAAAATATAGACTACGAAATTAAAACTATTTTGTATAAATTCAAAATAAATGTGAATCAAAACCAACTAGCAAAGATAATGTCAAATCAAGTGTTGAGGAAAATAATTTTTCAGGTCCTCACATTCCAAAAGTGTAAATAGATATCTAAACCAAGATAAAAAATTGATCCTTCTTTAAAAGTATAATAGAATACAATAAGATAAATATCATAACTCTTTATACAAAACATTTTTTACGAAAAAAATTAAAAATCAACAAATAATTTACCAAATAAAAAATATAATTGAATAACATAATTTTTCATCCAAATATATATGAATGAATATTTAAAAACATAAAATTTATGTTTTTATAATTACACACTACATAAGGTTATCACTAAAATTTTTGGGTGCCTTCCTATCGGTATGATGCTTCCATAACACTTTTCTTTAAAGCATACTAATAATTTTCATACTACAAGGTAAAATGATTCCCAATAAATTCTTACTTTATTAACAACCAATCCAATAGTTTAAAAAATTATTTCTATTGACCAAACAAAAATTTAATCAATTTTTAAAGTACAAAAAATCCTATAAATGTAACATGTAACATAAAAATCAAATTCTTATAGAAACAAGATCAATCAAAGCCTAAAAAAAATTTTTGATACATTTTTATTATTCAATGTGGAAGCCATTGATATTTTTACGATTATATATTTATTTTTATAGTTTTTTTCATAAACTAACATTATATCATTGAAAGTAAAAATAAACACAAATTTAAAATTCCAGCCACTACATTATAGAGAATCCCTCACTATTTGAGACTAAGTGAAATAACATTCAAAATGGATAAGAAATTTCTAAGGTGTGAATACATGTGGATGAAATCACTAAAAATATTACATAGGTATCAGGTAGAAAACCTGGTTGGATTTTATAATAAAAAAAATGTTAGCAACACCTATCATTTATGCTAAGTAATGATTTTAGAAAAATGCATACAGATTTCTTATTAAAAAAGTGTTATTCTATAACCTAGAAAATTTATTTTCTTTAAGATCATAAGCAATCATTGAAATAAATATTATTTAATTTTAAAAATCACTTTTCCTCATTTTTATGTTTTATAAATAATTTTATGTATTATAAAATATAGATTATGATTTGTCTCCACTTGAAGAATTTTTATAAATATATTTTCTCATTGTCATCTTATTTTATTTAAAACAACAAGAAAAAAATAATTGATTTTAAGATAAATAACTCAATAAGATACTTTTAGCAGCATAGTAATTAAAATCATTGAATTATTATTCTATACACTAACACTTTTTTGACATTCAAATCAATTAATTATACTCAATAGAAACATAAACGATATCATTTAAAATCAAAACAACCAAATATGATTTAATTGGAATAATAAATTAAAGATTAAATAGTCTCATAATATGTATAAAACTTCAAAACTCATGAAGTATGGAAAAAATGAATGATTCATGTGAAAATAAAAACTATCCAAAATATTAGATATTTTATAACGAATATTGGAATTTGGATCTTACTCTCTAGTGGGTGTGCACATATAACATTATTTTAAGGAAATAAGAAAATAAAGACTATAGATATGATTCAAAATCGAGTACTTTAAAAATTAGTGGAAAAAGCACCTTGATTACAAAAAAATGAAATAAAACACTGATTTTTTTCATGACCCACTCTTATTGGTAACACTCTTAGGCTACTAGTGAAGACAAGAGTGACCCTAGAAGTTGACCTTGTGTTGTAGATGAGCATCGAGGGTATAGAACACACTCATATAGGAGGCATTACCACTAATATTCCCATAAAGGTTATGAAACCACAAATAAACTTCACAAAAAATGAAAAAACCAACCTCAGTATATCTAATTTCATATAATGAAAAATGATAATAGAAATGTGTCACCACAACACCTAAAAAAGAGACTAGGAAAATGAGCCTCTCAGGAATAACCTCCATAAGCTAGTCACTCCCAAATCAATCACCAACTCCCTCCCATATACATAACAAAAAAATGCACAAAAATAAGGTTAAGAAAACCATTTTACTCATTAGGATCCTCTATAAAAACACTCATGAAAATGTGAAAGAAACATTCTAAATCCCTAATGAATAAATTGAGAAAATTAACTCATTACCTTAATAGGGTGATTTATATCTCCATCATCAAAAAGTATTTTTCACCAAATATCACACAAAAATAGATAATATATTATCAAAATCAACTATATATATATTAAAGGTATCTTGATACCACTTTCCCATTGAACCAATTAGCCTAAACCTTAACATATTATGTTATGGACCTCTTATCCACTCTATAATTCATAATGCACATCACTGACACCATATAACAATCATATAACTATCACATCCCCAAAATAATATAATAAGAAAAGGTGTAATTAAAAATTGTTTAAATACACACTATACCATAATAAATTACATACTATGAGTAAATATACATGTAATAATCTCAGGTCATCAAAGCCTAGATATGTGTGAAAATTATAACCTTAAGCCACCACAACCCATATATATATATGTGTGTGTGTCATATCTATAAGAAACTAAAGTATGTATGAGTACATATCGTATAACCATGAGCCACAATTATAAATCCATGAGTTTTTATGAGTTATTTATTGAGTAAATTAAATTAATTTGATTTCTTGTGTTACATGAAACACTAACTTAGGAGATGTATCCTTATTTCTATGTATTTTTTCCACATTTTTTATTTAAATTTTAACGATTTAATTAATTTTTTTTACACTTTTTATTAAATATTAACACTTTTTCAATTTTATAATTCAATTTATTAATTAACTAATTTTTATAGAAAATCATTTAATTTTATCTTTTAAAAGAGTTAATTTATTCTAACTTAATTTTATAGTATGATAATTTACTTAATTAGTTTTTTTAATTTAAATTTTCTTGAATTTTAAATAATAAGACATTTTATTTTAAATAATTATTTGATCATTTTTATTTACATATTAATTAACTTAGTTTTTAATTAAATATTTTACCTTTTAATTTTTACCGATTTAAGTAAATCAACTTCATTAGTTATTCAGTTCAATAATTTAGTGAATTTTTTATATAAGTTAAGAATTTCTGTTTTGATTTCATTAAATAATAAGTATTTAGTATTCTGTTTTTATCAAGCAGGTAGGACTTTAATTAAATCAACTTTTAATTTAAGTTTTTGAAAAGTAATTTTTTGAGTCACACACAATAGTTTTTATATCTATCGATGTCGGTTCCTCGTGTATTTTATTTACTGTTAGTTAGTTAGACTTATAATTCTATGTTTTATGTTATAAGTTAATTATTTAACAATTTTAATTAATTATTAATTTAATTTTTGGTTTCATTTAACTACTTTAATTTAAGTTTTTTTCATTCAAGTTTTTATTTTCAGTCACCGATGCCAGTATTTTACACTGATGGTGAGACCGACGCTCACCCAAGTTGAGTTGAACCGCTACAGCCATGGTGAACTCAAACTCACTCCACAGTTGCAAGAGGGTTTACTGATGCTGGAATCGAGCCATTGTTGCCAAGTTGGCGAGTTTAAGCTGTTGGGAAGAACCTCTACCACCATGGATGATAACTGGACCATATCATCTCCGTTCTGTAAGTGGAGGCGCCGCCGCTAAATCTGACCTTGATAAAGAACCGCCACCGCTCTACTTGAAGGAGGTTGAGCCAAGAGCAAGGCATGTGCTTCCATCACTCAACCATGGAGGAAGAAGTGGATTTCTAGAGAATTCCCCCCCACCACACACTGTGAATAGAAGAGACAGGGGATGATTAAAAAATTTAAATAAATATATATATATATATAATAAAAGATTATTTTAATTATAATTATAATATGAAATCATTATAAATAATAAAATAAATTATATAAGTGGTTAAATAAATAAGATATATTGAACTAAAATAATAAATAATAATTCATTAGTAAAATTAAAATTATTAAAATTATTTAATTAATTATAATAATAACATAATAAAAATTAAAATAAACTTATTTAAAATAAACATTAATAATATTATTTAATTATCAAATAACTTAATAAACTAAATAATACATAAATATTTAATTAATTATTATAACATAACTTTTATAATAAAATAATAATTATAATAATAAAATTTATAATTAATTAATTAAAACAATAATAAACTATTATTAATACAAATACAAATAACTTAATAAATAATATTAAATTAAAAACTTTATATTAAAAAACATTATAAAAAATTAATAGATAAATAATAAATATTTATTTTTCCTCATGTATTTTAACTATTTTGTGTTATTATTTCCTATACAGGTTCATACAGGTTACATAATCCCATCCAGATTCACTCAATAAAAGTACTGGAAGTTAGTTACATGATAACAGATCAAACGACGTGAGATTGATCGAAAACGTGCATGTATGTTGTGCGAAGGTGGAAAACCGACCAAAGTCGATGTTGTTGACCGGTGACATGTAGTAGATGACAGAAAGTTTAAAGGGAAAAAACTTAGCAGTAGAAGGGAAGACTCTCATTCAACAATTCCACGATCACACCTTTTGAGAGTGAAGACTCCTGGGAGATCCTTGGAGAGCAGCAGCATAGATCCAATAGCACTGGAGTAGACCTGGAGACAGAGGAGCCCGAGAGCATAGCAACACTATGGGAGTTCTACCTCCCTCTTATTGTTTAATTATTTTACTCCATTTTCTTGATTTTTTCACAGTAGAATTAAAAATTATCTTAGGATAATACTTTCTAGATTGGGGATTTAATCCTACTAGTTTCACTTTCAAACATCTTCACACGATTATCCTTTTACAAAGTTAGAATCAGTTGGAAAGACTAATTCGGACTTTCTTTTCATTTGTTATCATCTCAACTTCTTTCAATTTAAAACTACTAGATAGATTGGCTAGATTGACCTTAATGGAATTTATTGAATCTATAAATTCCACAAATAATTATAGCTTTATGGAGCGTTCAATTCCAGTTGTTTTCTTTTTAATTTCTTAGCAGTTTGATTATGTTTTGGAGTGGTGAACTCTAAGACTTAATCCTCTGTCTGTTGAATTTCCTGGTGAGGGAGATTTTTCAGCTCTTCTTGAGATGTGATTCAATATTCAGTTGTGGAGAATACATTCCATTAACCAGTAGTTTAAAATTCATGAGTGAATTTTGTGATTAGTTGATCCATTGTCTTTGATGATATATATTATTTTATTGTTTTCCTTTTCTACGTCTTTTCATTAGTTTATGATTTATTTTTTAGATAAAATCTTGTTTTCTTCATCATTGTCTTTATAAAAGAATATAAAAAAATTAAAAAATTAAAAAAAATCCCCTCCACTACCGACAAAGTGGAGTTTAATTCTAAGACACTTAGAATAACTCACTTGCATTCTCTATGTTTTGACCCTACACCAGTGTACTATTATAGGAGTAATAAATGCAATTTTGAAGGCCATGAAAACCTATGGCCTCATCAAAATTTGTCACCATTGACGAGGATGGAACATGTTGAATGAACTAGGGTTATAAAAGTAAAAAAAATCAATTAAAAAACATTAAAATCATATAAAAAATTCTGTTAAATTTTTTTTTGAACATTTTCTTCTTGGACTGCCTCTGTATGTTCTGTTTGAAATTTTGTATATGTTTAATATGGTTTTTAAAAATGATGAATTAATTAAAGGGCTAAAATCATCACATTAGACCTTACTATGTATGTAGTGGTTGTTATGGGCACACTTCCTAGTAGTGTGTCCATAACCAGCCACAACATTTTCACCAATTTGAAGAAAATGAACAAAACTTTTAGCCCAATCCTAACAACCTAGAAAAATTAGACCATTTTTTATCAAAACTAGATGTCAGGGAGGATGTTTAGAATACTCAGATAAAAAGAATACATGAAATTAAAATTGAATATTCCCAATAGCAAGATCAAAAACTGAAACGATTAGAAAACACATTCTTAGAATTACAAATAAGGGTTAAAGAACAGGAAGAAGTTTCACTAAGTGACAAGGAAAATATTTATAAAATATTTGAAAATTTAAATGAAGAGGAAAGTGATTCTTAACCTGGGAAACACTCTTTATACATTGAGGAATCTGATTCTATTGAACTAAAGTTTGAAATAAACAACTCATTAAATCAAGAAAACAACGTTGAAGATCCTAAAAATGACTTTAATTATGATGAGTTGGAAAATTTTGAAAATGAACTAAAAAAGATTAAAAACTAATGCCCAATTATCTTCATGGTTATGATAGTAGAGAAAAATAATTATTTTAGATGCTTTGAAATTGAAATCACTCGGGTGGTAGTCAAACTTGAAAATGAAAACTTGAATGTTAAAAACATTTCACTTAACTTTTTAGACATTTTGAAGAATAAAGCTGAACTAGCAATTGGAATTAATCTTGAAGAGAACAGTAAACTAGAAAATATAGAATGTAAATTTTTTGAAATTGATCTGAACATTTCTCTTCCATGTTTTGAAACTGGAAACCCAAATATTTTTGAAATGATGTTGGAGGATAAAGATGGGGGTTTTCTTTGAAGAAAGGTTCAATAATGAGCTTTTAGTGCCTTTTACTAAGAGTCATCACTTTTCTGAATTGTGTGATGAAATGGAAAGTAATGTTGTCATTCCTGGGAAAAACTATTTAAATTTGAACAATATAGATCCTTAATTTTTCACTACTAGAAAAATAACCTATACCAACGATTTGAAACCGTTTGGTATAGGCCTCCAAACTGTTGGTATATCCTATAATAACGGTTTGGAGAATAGTTGGTATAGGGGTGACCTATACCAACGGTTTGGAGAACCGTTGGTATAGGTGGGACCTATACCAATAGTTTTGGACAAACTGTTGGTATAGGGGGGACCTATACCAACGGTTTTTCCAAAACCGTTGGTATATAGTCTCTATTATGGACCTATACCAACGGTTTGGCCAAAACTGTTGGCATAGGTCCATATAAGTGACCTATACCAACAGTTTATCCAAACCTGTTGGTATAGGTCCATATAAGTGACCTATACCAATAGTTTTGGGAAAACCATTGGTATATGTCCAAATTAGTGACCTATACCAATGGTTTTGGCCAAACCGTTGGTATAGGTCCATATAAGTGAACAATACCAACGGTTTTCCCAAAACTGTTGGTATAGATCTTATTTCCAGTAGTGTATTGATGCTAATTTGAATATTTCTCCCCTTATCTTGAATTTTTTAGAACACACTAAAAACATTGTTTTAGATAGTGAACTTTTTGAATGTGAACTTGAAGAAGTGGTTGAGAACACACTTGAGTTAGGAAAAATTAATTTGTTAGAAATAGTAGATGTTGAGTGTAAGTCAACTAATGAGGATATTTTTGAAGATATTTATAATATTGGAAAACATGAATCTTTGAATGATCAAATAAACTTTCTTCCTTGTTATCCACTTCCATCCTCAACTAAGTTGGGTGCTCAATCTTTTCATGATAATGATAGTAGTTTAGAGGGGGATTTAAACTTTAGTACCAATGTTAATGATTCTATTTAGTACATTATTAATCTCATTATTGAACCTACTATTCAGAACTCAACTACAAGTACCATTGTTTTTTAATATGTTAATGTTGAGGATAAAAGAGATAGCTGGGAGGATAATGTCACAACCTTAGTAGCACCTGATTCATTGTTGTCTCTTCCTAAAAAATGATAATTGTGTCAATTCTGAATTAATTCTAGAATTTGACATCATCATTCCCAGAACTATTAAAGGGTTTTACTTAGGGTTTATTTCAGGATATGGGATTTTTGTTTTAATTTTCTTAACCTCAGCAGACCATAAACCTCATTTCTCTGTTAAAAATAATTGGGAAAACATATTTGGTGATTCCTATTAAAGAATACACTTCCACCTAGTGGATATGGTTAGATGTAGGTGAGTCCGGATGAAGACTATAAATCTAGCATTGTATGGGAGACAACCTATGATTTTTCTTATTTTTAATAAAAAAATTTGTATTTAAATGAAGTCTAACTGAATAATGAAAACTCATTGCTTCATGGGATTCAACCCATGGCTTCCATTTTGTTTTCACTTTTGTTCATTTCTCTTTTTTGTTTTAAATTAAGTGATTTTGTGCTTTCTTTTGCAATCTTTTTCTCTATTGGATATTTTTTTCTTGGTCTACTTGCACTATGATTTTCAGGATGCTACTATTTTTTTTCAATCAAGGATTGGAATTCCTATACTCAAGCTTTAGTAAAAAAATTTATTCAGGGAAGTACTTTATTTTACTTTTTAATTTATTTTCTACTCCTGTTTATTTAAGAAAAAACTATGTTGTACATGTATACTGCTTAAAAATTATGTCTTTACTCTAAAGAAATTGTGATGCCTATTTTTTTTTACTGGTTGTTTTGGTTGCAAGCCACTAATCTAATTAAAAAAATCTGCATGTGCCTATTTTTTAGAAAATTGAATTTCATTGTCATTAAAATCACTCCACTTCTTGAACTTAAGTGTGTGGGGGGGGGGGGGGGTACATGCAGACTAGTTCTTATATTTTTATTGAATATTATTAGTTAATGGGTGTTTGGAATGCTTGTTTTCTACTTTATTTAACATCTTATTGAATCAAATTTGTTGATCTTTTTTACACCCAATTCACTGTGTACTCACAAGTTACATGCTACTTTTGAAGTATACTGAAAATCGTTATTATTTTATTAAATGATATTGTATTTACTTTCATGTGGACCTGCTATTATATTATTTATTGTGTAAAACATACTTTATGAATCTTAATGTAGCTCCTTATACATGTAATCAATCTATTTTATTGAAAATCTACTTTGAACCTTAACTATTAATTTGTTCTTCTCCCATTTGGAATTCAACTTTAGGGAAAAAGTTGGGTTTAAAGTGTGGGGGAGGGGGTCAATTCACAATTGATCTAAACTTTACTTAATGAAAATCCCATCAAGTCCCACTACTCTTCAAACTTTTTGTAGAAAATGATCAATTTTTTCAAAATAATTTCTCAATTTTAGGTTTCACACTGTTTCTCAATGAGTCTTTCCTAAGGACAGTGCATTGATGGTAGTTAAGACTTTCTTTGAATTTGAAATTAATGTGGGTGAATGATTGTTGAGTGAATTTACTTTGTGATTTATTAAAAATTTTGGTTTGAGAACTACTTTTGAGAGTGATATGTGTTACCTATTTTTTGAATGTAGATCAAATCCGTAGGTACTGGAATTTGGAACTCCTTCCAAGGGGACTCGCTTTCTTTTTAATTTATAAAAATTAATCACCTTAGTAATCCAATATAAATGTTTTTTGTATAGATCTTTTGAATCCAGATTAATTTGGGCATTTAGGATCCCACAGTGAATCTGTGAGGCCTTAGATGCTAGGTGTGTTTATATTTACTATAATCCATCTTTACAGTTTGAATAAGTGCATTGCACAGTGCTTAGAACATGGTATATGGCTTGGGAAAAATAAAATAAAGTGTCTCGGGTCAAAAATGAGTTCATTAAGGTGAGGTGGATGATGAATACCAAATGAAGAAGGGGACGATTGGTTTATATGGGAATCATTTAGGTTGTATTAATGAGGTGATTCAAAAAAAAACTTATTTTTGGAACCTATGTGAAAGTCAAAGTACAAAGTTCCTTTTTTTATGTTTTCAATTCCTCATTTATTTAACTTGTTGTTAATCTTGAATTTAGATTATAGATTTGAATGGATTAAGTCATTAAGCAGAATCATATATGAGGTAGGACATCTTCATAAGTGGATGATTCAATTCTCTTTTGGTTACCTTTAAATTTGAAATTAAGAAAGACTTGTTTGGAGTTATCTTTTCAAATTCCTATTGTCAGTTTAGTCCTCTATTTTTAATTTGTCGAACATGTTACTATTTTAGCAGAATAATACACACACTTTTCTATTTTTTCAAGGATAATAAAACATGGGATTGTTTGAGGAAAATAAATATTTAAGTGTGGGGGATTTTGATGTGGCTTTATTTTTACATAGTTTTGCCACAACTTTTTATTTAAATTTTAATTATTTAATTAATTGTTTTTAAACATTTTATTAAATACCAACACTTTTTTAATTTTATAATTTAATTTAATAATTAATTAATTCTTATAAAAAATTATTAATTTTATAATTTAATATAGTTAATTTAGTATAAATTAATTTTATAGTATGATAATTTACATAATTAGTTTTGTTAATTTAAATTTGCTAGAATATTAAATAATATGACATGTTTATTTTAAATAATCATTTGATAATTTTTATTTACATATCAATTAACTTAGTTTTATATTTAATAATATACCTTTTAATTTTGACTAATATAAGTAAATCAACTTCATTAGTTATTCAGTTTAATAATTCGGTGAAGTTTTAATATAAGTTAATAATTTATGTTTTGATTCCATAAAATAATTAGTTTTTAGTATTCTGTTTTTATCAATTAGTTAATTAAACACTTTAATTAACACAACTTTTAATTTCTGTTTTTGGAGGGTATGTTTTTGAGTCACAAACACACTTTTCATTGTCGTCTGTCGCTAAGTTGGGTTGAACCGTTGTCATCGTGGTGAACGCGAGCTCGCGCCATAGTTGTAAGAGGGTTCACCGACACTAGAACCGAGCCACTATTGCCGAGTTGAGGAGGTTACGCTGCTGGGAAGAACATGTGCTTCCGTAGATGAGAACTGGACCATATCATCACCGTGTTGTAAGTGGAGGCATCCTCACTGAAGTCGATCTTCATAAGGAATCATCGTCGGTCTTCTTGAAAGAGGCCTAGCCGACAGCCAGGCATGTTCCATCGTCAATCAACCATGGAGGAAGCAGTGGCTTCCTGCGGAAGTCCCCCACCCCCCATGTGCACTGAACAGAGGAGATAAGGTGGGTGATTAAAATTTTTAATAAATATATATATAATAAAATATATTTATAATTATAATTATAATATGAAATCATTATAAATAATAAAATAAGTTATAAAAGTGATTAATTAAAAAACATATATTGAACTAAAATAATCCATAATAATTCATATGTAAAATTAAAATAATTTAATTAATTTAATTAATTAAAATAATAACATAATTACATTTAAAATAAACTTATTTAAAATAAACTCTAATAATATTATTTAGTTATTAACTAACTCATTCAACTTATGATACTTAAATATCTAACTAATTATTATAAATTTAATTTATATTAAAATAATGTGTATAATAATAAAAATTATAATTAAGTAATTAACATAATAATAAATTATTATTAATACTAATAAAAATAACTTAATAAACAATATTAAATTATAACCTATATATTAAAAACTATATAATAAATATTTGTTTTTTCTCGTGTCTTTTAACTGTTTTGTGTTGTTCTTTCCTATACAGGGTCATACAAGTTATAAAATACCATCCAAATTCACTCAACAAAAGTACAAGAAATTAGTTACATAAGAAAAGATAGAACGACATGAGATTGACTGAAAAAGTGAACGTGTGTCATGCGAAGGTGAAGAACCAACCAATGTCGGTGTTATTGGTCGGTGATATGCATTAAATGGTAGAAAGTTTAAAGGGATGAGAACAGAGTGGCAGAAGGGAAGACTCTCATTCAGAAATTCGACAATCACTTGAGAGCGGAGACTCCTCGAAGATCCTTTGAGAGAAGCAGTGCAGATCCAGTAGCACTGGAGCAGACCTAGAGACAGAGGAGCCCAAGAGGAGACCAACACTAGGGGAGTTCTTCCTCCATCTTTTTCTTTAATTCTTTTACTCTGTATGTTGAATTTTTTTCACTGTAGAATTAAAACTTACCTAAGGATAATACCTTCTAGGTTGGGGATTTAATCCTACTGGTTTCACTTTCAAACTTCTTCACATGCATATCCTTTTACAAAGTTAGAATCAGTTGGCGAGAATGATTTTAACTATCTTTTCATTATTTCTCATCTCAGCTGCATTCAAATCAAAACATCAAGATCGATTGACGAGATTGATCTTGAAAGCATTTATCAAAGCATTAACTTCCATAAATAATTAGAAATTTACGATGAGTTCAATTCTAGTTGTTTTCCTTTTAATTTCTTAGTAGTTTGATTATGTTTTAGAGTACCATTCATTCAGAGAGTGACGACGTTGGAGGGCTCCTTAATGCTCTCTCCCTTCTGGTGATGATGACGGCCTCTGCGCCGGCTCCTTCCCCCTTGGTAGGGGAGGGGGGAATCGTCGTCTCATGGGAGAGCAAGGTCCTTTCAGCATTTCTCCAACCTGGAGTTCCTTCCCCCTTTTCTGAAAGCCTCGATAAACACTAAAGTTCCAGATCTAATTGACGGATTTTCAAACCTTCATCTCTCCTCATCTAAGTTTACGGAAGCCTCAGCCTAGTTGAATCTCACCCTGGTGGCTCGTTTCAAGCACATGAGGCCTTCAGTTGATGACTTCGACCGATTTGTCTTCATATCATAGGATCTTCATGAAAGAGTGGTGGTTAGCTTGCTCGACAGTAAGCAAATCATGATTAGGTTTGAATCAGAGGCAGATCTCATCCAAGCTTGGTCGAGGGCTCCTCGCAGCTTCAATGTATCTCATTTTCTGCTTTTACGTTGCTCCTTCGATCTTCATATGAATCGTAACTCGCCTTCCATTGCGGTTTGTGTAAGTTTCCCTACACTTCCTTTGCTGTTTCAAAACCCTTTGGTTATTCTCATGTTGGGAAATCAGGTATGTAGATACCTCTGCTCTGATAGTTCGACCAAGGCGGTTTGCCATCTGGTGAATCCTCGGGTGTGCGTTGAAATGGATGCGTCTAGAATTCCTTTTGATTTTGTTTGGATCACGATTGGTGAGGAATACTAATGCAGACAGAGGGTTGTTTATAAAAATTGGACTGAGTTTTGTGGCTCTTGCAAGATCATGGCCCAATCGGTTGAGGTATTCTGAAGTGGATTCCCTTCACAGTTGATGATGGTTCATCGTAATGGGAAATTGTTTTCTATGAGCACCAAGGATGGTTCTAGAAGAAAAGCTTTGGAGGATGCTGTGAAGGTGGGTCTAGATTCAGAGAACTGCGGAGCCGGTTGACGGAGGGAGGGGCTCCTGTTTGTCTGGTTTAGCTGTGGATGGAAATCCATCTGGTTCCCGTAAGGTTTCTTTTGAGAAAGACTAGGATCCTGGGGCTTCCAATGTTAAGGTGAATCCGGAAAATCTGAAGGTTTCTGAGGTTTTCCAAAGGTTAAGCAGGACGTAGAAAAACCTGCTACTTCCATGGTTAGTCTGGGTACAGAGCAGATTAGGGAAAGAAGGGATTCCAGCATTGAGGAGGTGGTCATCATGGCCAGGGATAAGGATACTAAAAGTTTTGATCCTCTGGCTAAACCTTTTCTATCTTTGAGTAACAGTTTTGAAGGGATTTTTGAATACATGTTGGTCATGGTACTAGAGGAGGATGTTTTTGCAGAAGGTGATGGTGGTGCGGAGGCCTTGCTGGGTCAGCAGGTTGGAAGTATGGGGCATGAACCAGCTTTAGTTGGCAAGGAGTTATGGGAGGATCAACATGTTGAATGCATGTGGCATGAAACAGTTACCTGGATTGTGGAAGACAACCACAATGTGGTTAGGTGCTATCCTTTGTTGGAGATTACAGGTCAGAGGCCAGGGGATAACGTCAAACCCTTTGATTCTGTTTCAATGGTACGATACTACAAAGGGAAGGAACGTTTTGGGATGGTTGAGTATGATGTTGAAGGGATGGTTGGTGGTGAGAAAACCCAGGAGGGTCTACAGGTTAAAGGTATGGGTAAAGAGTCACATTCCATGGTTGTGGAAAAAGCTACTACTGAGGATAGGCGTCTCCCGTTGATGGAGAGTAACATTCCAGACCAGAGGCCAAGGAACAACTCTGGGTGTACTGATTCTATTTTGAGGGAGTGATCCGGAATAGGAAGTGAGAGTTCTGGGGGAGGGAAAGAAAATGTGAGTGGCCTATTCAGTCGTTCATTCAGTGATGTTGTTCAAAGTTGGAATCAGATGATGGCTATAGCTGAAGTTCCTTGTCTACTACACCAAGAAAAAGACCAAGGAAGGATTACTCATATATTTCATGGTCGATGCGGACTAGATCTGCCTCCAAGCGGAATAACGAGGTGACTTTGGCTTTTAAAAATGGTAGTATGGTCAAGAAGGCATCCCCAGAGCAACCCGTACTTGATCAGCTTAGGAGTCGGGTTTAAAGTGAAAGCTTTTGGAGGCATCCAGAATGGGAATCGATTACTGGAGACAATGACTCCTACATGGGATTTAGAGATGAGTATGGTTATTATGATGTGTAATTCTATGTTGGTTTTTGTTGTCTGAATTTTGTGTATCACTTGTTTGTGTTTGTGTTTATAAGTTGGGGTACCAAAAACCCATAAATCGGCTTATAAAATGGAAAAAATGATTTTCATGATTATGTTTTGGAGTGGTGAACTCCAAGACATAATCATATGCCTATCAAATTTCCTGGAGAAAGAGATTTTTCATCTCTTCTTGAGATGTGATTCAATATTTAGTTTTGGAGAATTCATTCCTTTAACCAGTAGTTTAAAATTCATGAGTGACTTTTGTGATCAGTTGCTCCTTTGTATTTGTTGTTATATATTAGTTTATTGTTTTCCTTTAGTACATCTTTTCCTTAGCTTAATATTTATTTATTAGTTTAAATCTTTTTTTCTTTATCACTGTTTTTAGAACAAAATATAAGAAAAAGTTAAAAGTTATAAAAAATAAAAAAAAATGTTTCTCCACTACTGACAACAGTGGAGTTTAATTATGAGAACCTTAGATTAACTCATATGCCATCTCTATGGTTCAACCCTCCACCACTGTACTAGTTTAGGAGTAATAAATATAATTATGAGGGCTCTGATTACCTCTGGCCTCATCATTAGTCCTACAATACTTTCTACTCTAGCTCAACTTATGTCATACGCAACACTGGTTTTTAATAAAACCATGATATATTTTTAATATAATTATATAAACTCAAACATTATAAAATATTCATTAAACATAGTGATATAAATAGTAATAAATAATTTTTAAATATTAAGTATAATGTTTTTATATAAATAAAATATTTTTATAATGAAATACAAAATTTTCAATAAAGTAATCATTTGTTTCAAAAATATTATTTTCTAAAAAAAATTCTTAGGTATTTTTATGAACAATAATAAAATTAATTTTTTAACACATTAATTAAATTAATTTTATAAAATAAACTTCATTTTTAAAATCATAAAGTCAAAATTAGATTAGGGTTAATTTTTTGGGTCTTTCTTGAAAATTTTCATTTTTGGATGAATATTTAAAAATAATGAATTTTAATTGAAAACCACCTTTTCAATTATTTTATTTATAAATTTAAATTAAATTTTAAATTGGTTTTAAAGTATAAATAGTTCTATTATAAATATATTATTACAATTTTTCATTTTAATCAATTTCATATTGAATTTGGATATAAAAACAATTCAAATATTTTAACCTTTTCCCTTTAAAACTTGGCTTTCTCGTCACGTCTATGAGATTAATTTTAAATTAATTTATTCAAATTATGTGAATTAAATTTGGAAAAATATATTAAATATTCGTAATCATAATAATTTATAATTTCTAATGAGTTAATCATAATTTTTACCCAAATTATTAGTGAATGGAGTAAAAATCAATTGTTGTGGTTAAAGTAAAAAATGGGTTTACCATGGGTTAAACTAGAATGATAAGAGTGAAAATGATCTAAAATATTATATAAATTTTATATAATAAGTTTATTTAGGCTTTTATCATCAAATTCACTTTAATATGGAATTTACGTTCCACTATCCATTGAATATGAACCATATAATAAGTTATGTAAACAAAAAGAAAAAAAGATACCTTTCGTCCTTTTAATATATATAATGATTTGGGATAGGAAGAAAAACAAAATTGGATATGTGATACATATTATTTTTAAATATAAATCAGTTTTTTTATAATAATAATTTATATTTAATATTTTGAGTTGAATTAGCTACTTAAAATGCTTAAGAAACACCAACGCAAAAATTATTTAGTTAATATTTTTCTGAAATAAATGATACTAAAAATATTGAAATGGAAGTAAATTGAATGAATCATTGTCTTAAATTAATTTTGTAGATGAATATATCATTATAAACCTGTTTTAACTTAATATATTTCAATTCCATCATTGTATTGATATTTTTAAATTAAAATTAAATAAATAATGTCAAAATTGTAATTAATGTTATTTTATAAAAAATGATATTTTATTAAATGATTTAAAATTACTAAAAATACTATATTATACTAAATGATTTTTTTAATTATATTTAATATAAAATATGGTCCATTAATAGACCAATTTTCCTTTTATAATGAACCTAATAACCCCAAATTAGTAAAAAATCTATTAGCACAGTTATGGTAAAAGCGATGTTTTTGCGTGTTACACACGCTTATGTTAAAATTAATTTCCAAAACCAATAGGATTACACATTATAAATTCTAGATCTTGTTTAGAACCATTTTTTCTAAATTTTATAATAATTATCACTTTAATTTATTCTTAAAAGATAAATTATCTAATATAGAAGACTAGTTATTGTTGTGAAATCATCATTCATGTGTTTGGTGGATGACCACCTAACAAAACCGATATCATTTTTTTCATTACCACCTTTAAAGGAAGGGAATAATGATGGATTTATTTTTTACATATGATATATATGATATTTATGTTGTTTTATGATTCTGGGATTTTTATATCACACAAAACTTCATGCTTTCTATTTTGTGGGAATATGATAACATCATTTGTGTGTATGGAAGATTGCCACTTCATGAAAGGATGTGATTCATTCACATGTTAAATTGAATGTATTAAGGATATTATTAGTAAAAAATAATATATAATAAATAAACATGATTCTATAATCATAATATATATATCAAATACTCTTCTTTCTTCCAACCCAACAAGAAAAGGAAAAGCAGCATTCATGTGTACGTACGACCTACCTTGTCAATAAATGGTGTATTTCATTTCCTATAACTAAATATTTTGCATCAATATAAATAAATATAGATTCAATATATATAATATTTATATCATATTTTAAATTTTTTAGATGATATAACCATGATCAAATTAATATTAAAAAAAATAACATGTCGAAACATATGTGAAAAACAAGGCGGTTATTAAATAAAACATAACTTTAACATGGAATTGTTAATGAACGGGTCATAAAGAGTCATATGAAAATAATATATGTTTTGATATATATAATTTTTATTCTATAATAGAAATATAATAAACTTAGATTTATTATACCGGAGGTTTGTACGAGTATAAAGGAAGTCAAGACATAAGGTAAGGGATTTTTGTCTCACTTTTTACTTCCATAAGACACATGCAATGTTCACCACCTATTTCATTTATGTAATTTGTATAATGACCAATAATTTATTTTATTATTATACCACTAATAATTATTGGTATTTATAAATCAATTTTATGATCTCTCTTTCATGGGGTTTATGGTTAAAACTTTACCAAAGAGGTAATGGAATTTCATCTCAATTTTCCTTCTTTGAGGTGTACATTATGTTATGAACCTATATTATTTTATGAAGGGTATATATAGACCATTTTACATGTAATATCATGAATTTATTAATCATAATGATATTTTATGTTTAATTTTATTTTATTCCTTCATAGGGAATATGATTCAATGTTACCATAATGGTGAATATTTTATGTTACAGTCTCATCATTTATCGGGATTGCTTGTGATTAAGACACCAATATTGAAATCACATGATCTATATCTAAAAAATTCTCATTGATTTTTTATCCTATTTTTATTCATGATATATTCATATATTATTACCATTTTTACACACTTTTTTACTTAAGATACTAAAAATATATTTTTAAAAGAATCTGACTTTATTTCTCACTTAAGTGGAAAATATGTTTTCTTCTAAAGACATTTTTTCTAAAAATGTTTTCAATTTTTTCAATTGATATTTTAATATTATTTCAAAGGAAAAGTATTTTTAAAATGGTTTATGTTTTAAAAAGTGTTTTTTTTCAAATCTTCCTTTATAAGTTTCAAAGTTTATTTTCAAAGAAAAGGATTTTTAAAATGTTATATGTTTAAAAAAGTTATTTAAATGATTATAAAAGATTATTTTTAAAGATTAAAATGATATTTTCAAAAAAATGATTTAATTTTTTTAATTTTTTTATTCTTTTAAAATTATTTTTAAATCCTTATTTATAGTTTTTCAAGGTTATTTCAAATAAAATTAAATTAAACATTTTGGACTTATGAAAGAAATAATTTTAAAGATGAAAAGTTATTTTCCACAATAAATGTTTTAAATGACCCTTTAAAAAATATTTTATGTCTCTAATTCCAACCATTGATGTTACCTATGATGTAAACAGATTCTGATCCAACGATGCCATTCTTATTCTTTCTATTAATGGTTTATATTTAGGATGAGAAGTTGTTTATGAACCCCATTTATCTTCCAGGGGTTATACCATGAAAAAATGATTATGAAACACATTTCATTTCATAGGATATGATATAATGAATGTTTTATTAACATATTTCAAAAATAAGTATGATTTTAATTATGTGATGGGTGGGAAGTATTTCTCCCTCTAATACATTAGGTAATGATTTATATCTCAAGAGATGAAAATGGGAAACAAGTCTACAGGATTGATCCATTATGGGAAACATGTGTGTCCTGATCCACAATGTGAGACCAGAGTTTCCTTATCCACTATAAGAAACATGTGGTCTGGATCCACAATGGTAAACAGGTGCATCCTGATCCACTATGGTAAATAGGTGTGCCTTGATATACTATATTGATGGTCTTAGTAGTTAACCATGACACATGAAATGGTTTCATATAATTATAATGGTTCCAAAATTTTATGACATGATATGATGGTTTATGGTTGAACTATTATGAATTATCACTCTTATGGCCCATGTTTTCTGAAATGATAAAATTTTATGACATGAATCATGTTTATGATCGAGGACAGATTGGGTATAAAAAATGTAAGTTATGTTCATGATATCATATCCTTATTCTTATATTATTCTTATATTATGATTTCATATAATCATAGATTGATATCTCTTATTTTTACCCTTACTGAGCATCTAATATCACCATTTCTTATGTTTCATTTCCCCAGGATATAAAGAAAGGTTTGGGAATGTTAGTCCTAATAGGATTACAATATTAGAAGATTTTTGTGGGGTATGATGAATATATTTCATAAAATTAGAGGATTGTATTCCATGTTTCCAAATGTACAAACCTATTATGGTCCTCTGGAGTGTGCTTTTGTAATTTAATGAATATTTATCTAAAAATATGTAATATACATGTATGATAATCCTGGGTCATTGTAGTCGTTATCAATGTAAAGGTTTAGTTAACCTTTGGAAACTTGGATGTGAAAACTTTAGTGAGATCCCTAGGGATATTTCTAATGACATGTCTATGTATCTCTCTAAGGATAAGTCTAAGGATAATTTAAAGTATAAGAACATGTCTTGGAATTTTTTTAAAGGATAGAGTGAGTGGATTATAAGAAATTACATCACTATATTAATACTAAACATGGATGTGGGTTTGGGAAAAAATGTACCTAAGGGTAACAAACTTGAAAACACCGTACTAAGATATACTCAATTGGAAACTTGTGTATGAGAATAGACCATGATAGACACTTGGTTTGAGTCTCTCAGGGTATATGCTTTGGAAATACACAAACTATTTAAGAACCATCATGAAGGATTTAAATTGAAGATGACTCTGAATAATCTAGGATAAATATAATGTGTCATTGATTTAAAATAAGGATTCTTAATTTAGACATCATATAGTTGATGTTTTTAGGATTATGTGATTTCCTACTATGATTAGTGTTACTCACACTATGATTACTGGTTTTATTAAATGTATGGAAGTAGAAGGAATCATGTTAACATGAAATCTGATGGAAAATATGGTGTCTATGAGAAACCAAATGGGATAATGACTGGAGTGAAGTGCGTTTTTATTATTCTTATTCAGTTTTCAAACAACATGATTAATAATGTGTACCTTAACAAACTCCCATACTCACCAAAAAAGAGAATAAAATAGTTCACTAGGAGTTTGGGTGATGTTAACCATGGAGGAAAGAAAATAAAGTTTCCTATATGTTGAGAATAAATAAATAATCACCCAAGTGAGTGTCTTAGAGGAACATGAATATTTTTTACTCTAGAAAATAATGACACAAATCAAGAAACCACAATAGAAAAATAAAGATTTCGGTTAACATTGTAGATGGGAATATTTTCATCCTTAAGGTATTATCAATTGACTAATTATTTAAATGTGTAATGTACATTCATTATGAAAATAAATGTCTGAATGGGAAAACTTGTGAAGAGAATAAACATGGTGGTACGAGAAATGGTAATATTTATGATGATAAGGAGACTAAAAATATCATGTGAAAGGAAATAAGTGTTAAGGAATAAGATGAAAAATCCTAGGTTAATATTTTAAAATGAAGTGGGATGATTTAATTATTTATGTATTGGAATTAAATGATAAATAATCTTGAAATATATAATAATTGTTTGTATAATTTTTTTATCTAAGATTTTAAATAATATGTTAAAAGATGATGATGAACTAGAATAGTTACTTAGTTACAAGGTGATATTCATGAAAAACACATAATTAAGTGAAAGATGACCCGTAATATGTTCCTAATGTTGAGATAATGATACTAGGATAAATATATGATTGATTTCAATAAATTTAATTGGATAGTAATGATGACATTAGAAATTAGAAATTACTTTTTTACAAAGTAGTTTATGTTATCATTGATGAAGTTTATATCCTTTTTTTATTTACTTAATATATCCAATAATCTATTTTTTATTCAAGTAGTAAGGGAGAATGTTTGATTTCAATATGGTTTTATGGTATTTCGGTTTATTCACTTGTTTCAAGAGAATACATGATATAAGTGTTAAAATGATTGGTATCTGACAATCATGAGCAAATTTTTAATTTTTTGGGGGGTCAGTGTTAATATGATTTTGAGAAATTTATTAACCTTATTTCTAAGTTTTATATTTTTATATTTCAGAAGGGTAAAAATGTTAACCATTTATGAAATAGCTTATGTTGAATTTTTAATGAGGTTTTAGATATTAATGTATTATTTCTTTATATGAATATTTATGCATATTGGATAACTTGTGCTAACCATTTTTTTTAATGATAACTAAAGATAGATGGAATGACCTATCATTTGATCTATGGATATTACAATTATTTAGTGATTTATGAACAACAAATTTATCTTTATTTCTTGGAGTAAGAGACAAATTGTAAATTAATCAATGAAAAATCCAAGGTTAAGATTGTGATTATGAAAAGTAATGAAATTATTTAAGTATATCTTCTTGTAAAAATTCTACAACTTTAAAAAAATTATCTTTAACAAAAAAAGTTATAATAGTACCTTAATTTATTATGGATCAAATGGTCCCTTAAATCATTACATATTTATTTTTTTTTGGTTGTTAACCTTTTATAGATCACTCACTTTCTTCTAATCAATGTTCTCTATCTCTCTCTATTAGTATTTGTGTGTTAGTTTTCTCTTTCATTCCCATTATTTCACATCCCACCCATGTTCTCCTATATAGAAACAATCTTAGGAGTTACTTTGCGTTATCATTATGTTTCAAAATTTCCCTTTTTAAGGGATTTTTTATTATTCATTTTTAATATGTATGATTTTATGAAGGAATTTTCAAATGTTAAACCATTGATGTTCGAGATGAATTTCGAAAGAAAAATCCATTTTAAGGGGGGTAGAATGTAACACCTCAAGTTTTTATGAATTATTTTTTTCTAATAAATTAAATTTATTTGATTTATTGTGTTACACACAACACTAGTTTAATATTATAATGCATACAACTCTAGATTAGCTTATGTTAAAACAACACTGAGTTGTAACAAAACCATAATATATTCTTAATATAATTTTATAAACTCGAATATTATAACCAAGTCGTTAAATATAGTGATATTAAAAGTAATAAATAATTTTTAAATATTTAGTATAATGGTTTTATAAAAATAAAACATATTGATAATAAAATATACAATTTTCGATAAATTTTTTTATGTTTCAAAAATACCATTTTCTCAAAATACTGTTATCTACGTCTTTTTATGAACAATAATAAAATTATTTTTTAAAAAAATTTGATATTAATTTGATAAAATAAATATTATTTTTGGAATAATGATTTCAAAATTATCTTAGTGTGGGTTTTTGGGTATTTTTTGAAATATTTCATTTTTTGATGAATGATGAAAAATACTGGATTTTTTTTGAAAACTACATTTTCATTTAATTTATTTATAAAGTTAAATTATATTTAACATTGATTTTAAAGTATAAATAATTTAATGATAAATATATTAATAAAATTTAGGTCATTATAATCAATTAAATATTAAATTTGGATATATAAACATTTTAGACATTTGAATTTTTCTCTCTAAAAACCTGCTTTCTTATCACATCTGTGGGATTAATTTTAAATTTATATTTTAAAATTATGTGAACTAAATTTTGAAAATTTTATTATATATTTAGAATAAAAAAATAATTTTAGTAATTTGAACTTAATTTTGGACCAAAGTGAATAGTGAATTCATTAAAAATTAATTATTGTGATTAAAATAAAAATGGGTTTACTTGAGGGTAAACTATAATGGTAAGATTGATAATGACCTAATATATTATATAAATTTTATTTTATAATTTTATTTAGTCCATGGTAGTAAAATTATCTAAAATATTTCAATTACATTCCACTTTACTTTGTTTATGACCCATATAATAAGTTTAGTAAAGAAAGAGACAAAGAAGATACCTTTCTTCCTTTTAATATATATAATGATTTGGGATAGGGAAAAACAAAATTGGTTTTGTTATACATATTATTTTTTAATATAAACTATTTTTTAATATCATAATAATTTATATTTAATTTTTATTGATGAATTAGTTACTTAAAATTATTAAGAAGCCCCAATGCAATAATTATTTAGTTAATATTTAACTAAAATAAATGATACTAAAAATATTGAAAATGAAGTAAATTGAAATAATTATTGTCTTATATTAATTTTTTAAATGAATATATATTTTTACAAAGTTTTTAACTTAACATATTTTAATTTCATCATTTCCATTTAATTTTTAAACCAAAATTAAATAAATAATGTCAAAATTGACCTTAATATTAGTTTTTAATAAATTATATTTTATTAAATGATTTAAATTTACTAAAAACCCAATCATATGAAATTTGATTTTAAAATTTTAATAAATAAAAAATATAGTCCATTAATGGACCAATTCAAATTTTATAATGAACATTTTAACCCCTAACTAAGAAAAACTCTATTAGCACAATTAAGGTTAACGCGATGTCTTTTGTGTGTTGCATGCACTTGTGTTAAAATTAATTTCCAACACAAAAAAGAATTAAAATTTATAATTTCAAAAACAATTATATTTAGTAGGTTCAATTTATCTAATAATTATAATGTCAATTTATCCTTAAAGGGTAAATTACCTAGGTTTGAAAACTACTAATCGTAGTGAAAACCCAAATAGTAATAATATGGATACTAGGATGTGAAGGAAAAAAATATTTCAAAAATTTTTTTCAATGGGAACAAGAGGTATTAATATACCATATCATACATAAAAACCTTTAATTATCATAATTTTATCCACTTTAGATAATATTTATTCCCCAATAGTCAACACCTTTGAGTGTTTACAAGAATTACACTACTCAACTATAAAAGGGTACTCACTCTCCCCACTTATTCACACCTATAATGCCAATTGGATCAATAAATATCTACCCAAATAAAATCTTAAAACCACTTATATAATACTAATATGTCTTTTATGGTACATAAATTCTACTAATGAAGTCATTAGTGAAACCCTAAGAAGGATCATTGAAGAAGAGGTAACATTCATCAACGAGTGTTTTCATTTTATTCCTTTCTAATCCAATTAAATTATTATTATAAAAATATTATATAATAAAATAATTAGAAACCATACACTGAGGTTTTTTCATGTAAAGTTAATTACATATAACCACACACACTTCCATCAAATGGTTTACGAAATCATCATTCTTGTGTATGGCGGACTATTGCCTCAAAAACTGATGTCGTTCATTTTTCCATTACCACCTTTCAACATTGGAAATATTTTTGGATTAATTTTTTATATATTATATATATATATATATATATATATTTATGATGTTATTATTTTTTTTAGTTTTTATATCACACACACCTTTATGCTTTCCATTTTGTGCAACTTCGATAACATCGCTCGTGTGTACGGAGGAATACCACCTCAATAAGTGATGTGATTCATTCCTGCTTTACGTAGAATGTATTAAGCCTGAGTTTAATAAAAATCAGTAATATATATGAAATAAAAATTATTCTTGAATGATAATATATATATATATATATATATATATATATTACTTTTATTTCATCCAACCCAAGAAGAAAATGAAAAAACAACATTCAAGCTTATGTATGACCTACCGTCTCCATGACTGGTGTGTTTCATTTCCTGTCACTAAATATTATGGATTACTATAAATACCTATATACTGAATATGTATTATATTTATATCATAAATATATTCTTTATATTATTAAACCATAATCTTATTATGTTGACTAAAAATAACTTGTTGAAACATATATGAAAACAAAGCAGTTATTAGACGAAATATAACTTTAGAATGGAATTATTAATAAATGGTTAACAAAAGTTCATAAGAAAATAATATATGCTATGATATATATAAGTATTATTATTAAATATATTTATAATAAACTTATATTTATTATAAATGTGGTATGAACGAGTATAAATGAAGTCAACACTTAAGGTAATGGTTTTCCCTCTCACTTTTTACTTCCATGAGACACAAGTAATGTTCACTGCCTATTTATTTTACGTGGTGTATATACTACGTGTGAATGTAATTTATTATTATACCACTAAAAATTATTGGGATTTAAATATCCATTTTAGGATATATCTTTCATGTGGTTTATATTTAAAGTGTTACCAAGTAGTAAGATAATCTTGTCTCATTTTTCTTTCCTTGAGATGTACATTATGTTTTTCTCCTATATTCATTCACGAGATGTATATAAATCCCCTTTTACATTTAATATAATGAATATATTCATACAAATTTTATATTATGTTTCCTTTTATGTTACTCCTTCATGGATATTTTTATTCAATGGTAACAAAGTGGTAAAGAATTTATGATACAATCTCATCATTTATTTAGATTGTTTATGATTAAGTCTCAAATGTTTAAATCTCGTGATATAAATCTAAAAAATTATCATGAGTTTTCTTCTCATATGTTTATTAATGACATCTTCATTTATTAGTACCATTTGACACTCTTTGTTACTTATGGTAAAAAATTTAGGAAATTTTATCCTTATTTCTCTCTTTAGTTAAAAATCATTATTATTCCGAAAACATGTTTTATAAAAATGTTTTCAAAAATGTTCTCAATTGATATTTTAGACTCATTTTCAAGGAAACATATTTTGAAAAATTTTAATGTTTTAAAAAGTGTTTTAAATTATATTCAAATCTTTCTTTATAAGTTTCAAAGTATATTTTAAAATAAAAGGATTTCAAAAATGTTGTATGTTTAAAAATTTATCTAAGTGATTTTCAAATATTACATTATATGTTTAAATAATTATTTTCAAAAAAAATACTTCAAAAATGTTCTATGTTTAAAAATTAATTTAAATAATTTTTAAATCTTACTTTAAAATTTTTCAATATTTTTTCTAAATATTTTTTTTAAAATATGTTTGTTGCTTTAAGAAGAGTGTTTCAAATTAGAAAGTATATTTTACTCATGAAATGTTTTAAATGATAATTTAAAAATTATTTTCCAACTAATATCATCTCTTGATGTAATCTATGACATACTAGGGATATGATCCAAGGATACCATTATTATTATTTTTCTAAATGGTTTATGTTTATGATGAAAATTAGTTTATGAAACCTGTTTCTCATGCACAGTTTATACCATGAATAAATTATTATGAAACACATTTCATTTAATGGGATATGATATAATGATTTTTTTATGAACTTTTGAAACACATATGTATGATTTTCATTATGTGATTGGTGGGACCTATATCTCCTTCTAATTCAATATGTAATTATTTATATCTCATTAGATTAAAATGTGTAACAAGTTGACGAGATTGATACACAATGGGAAATATGTGTGTCTTAATTAATAATTGAAAATAGGCATGTCATGGTCCACAATGGGAAATAGATGTGTCCTGATCCACATTGGGAAACATGTGTGTCGTGATCCACTATGGGAAATAGGTGCATCTTGATCCATTATTTTGATGGTCTTTATAGTTAAACTTGGAAAATGAAATGGTTTTATATATTTATTATGATGACACAATTTTATTACCAGATCAGATAGTTCATGATTTAATTATGATGATTTATCACTCTTATGGCACATTTTTTCTGAAATGATAATGTTTTATGCCATGAATCATGTTTATGATCCATTAAAATTTGGGTATGAACTTTTTAAGTTATATTCATGATAATAATCACTTATTTTTATTTCATACTTTCATAAGATCATAAAAAGATATCAATTATGTTTACCCTTACTGAGAATCTGAACTCACCCATTCTTATGTTTCCTTTCCCCAGGTTATATCCATAGGTTTAGGTAGGTTATGTCTAATAGAATTACTATGTGAGAAGATATTTATTGCATATTTTCAAGATCATTCACTAAATTATAATATTTTGTTCCCTGTTTCCAAAGGAACAAAACTATTACGATCCTCAAGGCATGTTTGTGTGTAATATAATGAATATTATTCTATAAATATGTTATATCTATGTATGAGGATACTAGATTTCTATAAAAGTTTCCCTCATATACCTATATATATAATATTTTTGGAAGGGAGAGTGGGGTAGGGGGAGTAGTCAACTATCCATATCCTCAATGCCCTAAATGTTGGGAAAACACAAGGAACCCAAGGACAAGTTATATGGCATTGATTCGAAGCCCCTCCAATATAGAATCCAGTGTCTTTGGGTCCCTTTAAGTCTTTTAATTATTTTGTTTTGTTTTTTTAACTCTATGTGACTATATTATATATGTATAATCAATATTCTATTTATTTAGGATTGATATTAGTAAATATAGTGTTTATTTTCAATTGTTATCAGTTTTTCTTGTATTAATTGAATCCTAGAGAGTATTTTCCTATGTATTAGTGATCTACCTATATTTATCCAAGGACCCTCCTAAATGGATCTGATTTATCCCACTTCCCTATATCATTTGGTATAAATTTTAATTCATTACTCATTCACCCTTATAAGATTTCATTTCTAAATATTCCTAATTCTACTAGGTAGAAATCCTACTATGATTCTAGCATCTCTAGAATTCAATATCTCATTGTAACGTTTGATTCTAGAACACAATTCATATATGATCAATAAAAGACTATTTTGTACCTCCTTATATTCCCCCTTTATTAATTAGTAGTAGTTCAGCAGTAGTCATGAACGTCTTACAATGAATTTTTTAAATATCATGATGGTATTTTCCACCCCTAATATCCATGGATTGAATTATTTCATCATCATCTAGTGACGTGTTTTTCGGCACAACACAATCCCTCCACATGAGCCTCTCTCCTTATCTATTCAACCACATCACATGCAATCCCATAATGTGAGACTCAATCTTACAAGCCTTATGAAACCCTGATACTTGTGTGTTCACACACCTCACATTCCTAAACATACCGCTAGAGTCAGTTCACCAAGGATGCCCATGCATGGCAAGGTATAAAACGTTATGCGAATAAAACCAATAGAAAAAATAAGGGAAACGTAGAAAAATGGGGGAAAAAGAGAAATGGTAGGGTATAAAAAATAAAAGATGAAATCCCAATTTAAAAATAAGGGATACACTCATAGGCCTAGGGAATTCCCGTTATAGTAGTAGTCAACTACACATGCACACCATACCCATGCATTTCCCATGCTGCTTGAATCCACTCACGCACAAGTGTGTCACCTGATCATGAATCTTAAATATTCAAGTGCATTGATCCCAGAATCTATTTACAAAACCCTAATACACCTTATTTATCCACACTAATCCACATTATATACTATAACACTATTATATTATGTTTTCATGGCCAATAACAATGAAATTAATGAGACTATATCTTATAAAAACCAAATTATATAACTAGTCTTGGAAAAAATTCAGTTGCAACAACTGCAATTTTGGTTACAATAAATCCAATGTTGCAACTAACCAGAAGAAATTTTGGGAGTACTATGATACCTCTGCATAACATCTCTATTATAACCCTATGTTTTGGATATCTGTACACCCCTCCATGACATTGCTGATCATGTTTGAGATGGAATTGTTGTTCACATTCCCACATCAAATAAGATAGTAGACTCTAACCCCAAGATTAAAGGTATAGAAATCATTAATGTAAACATAATGACATGGATGGTGTATAGCGGTTGATCATTTTTCCTTGATTATTTTTTGTGAATATAGTGCTCACATGCATAATGTTGGAGACATGACTCACATTCCACTGACTAAAGAATCTTCCCCTATGTCACCTATAAAATCTTCTACCTATATTCTACTGGATCCCTGATGCATTCTAAAAACATATATATTGGTTTAAAATATTTTTTCTTATATTTCACTAACATATATTAAGGATGACTCATTGAAAAAATTAGAAGACGATGATCACTCAAATGATAAAAAAGCTGGCTGGACAAGCCTACAAACCCAGAAATAATGAAACATATTAGTTTGAATCCATTAATGGTTTTTAATGAAATAAAGAGATTTGATATATATTTTCACCTTTATTAGAACCAGTCTATACCAATTAATAATGTTAAATATCCATAAGAAAATAGGAATTAAGAATTCTTTATTTTTACACCCATGTAGCTTCCTTAATGATTTATCCTTTATAAAGCATTCATGACCACAACTTTCCACTATACTAATATGACAATATTTATTCAATGGGACTCAAGGGAATGTTATTTAAAAGTGGAAAAATTGATGAAACACCAATTAAGGTCCCCTTTAATGTAGCAGCCTTCTCCATCGTGGACTTTTATGTCTTATTTATTTTGTTTATTATTTATTTTTCCCTATGGCTTATAATATTTTTAGGGTTAATTATCCTTTTATTCGGTTAGGGTTTAGGCCTATAAATAGGGTTTTTAGTGTCAATTATAATCATCATTATCTCTATAAATAGATTTATAGAGAGTGTTCTCTCATGTGTGGGTGTTAAGGATCCTCATCAAAGGACTTGATTTATCCCATTGCAGTGTATCACTATGTATGGGTGTTGATCACCCCTCCTAACTCGGGTGGTAGAGAATTAGAAGTAATAAAACATAATCAATATAGTAACACCCAACCATATCAAG
This sequence comes from Viscum album, assembly GCA_963277665.1. NCBI lineage: Eukaryota > Viridiplantae > Streptophyta > Magnoliopsida > Santalales > Viscaceae > Viscum > Viscum album. Next base: position 394,463,002 of record OY728129.1, read on the forward strand.
GATATCTATCCTATGAATTTAAATTTATAGAGTGTTCTCTCATGTTTTGGTGTTATACCTATATTCTTGTATATCTCCTCTTAAAGGACCTGATTTGTCCCACTGTGTCGCATCACCAAGTAGGGGCATTGGTAAAACCTTTCAAATCTATTGGTGTATTATAAGAAATAATAAAACATATTAGATATAATAATGCACAATAATATTTAGGGAATCTATCATAATAATCAAACTTTATTGTATTTCCCATGATAATCCATCTACATTTACAATAGATTAGGAAGGTAACACCTTCTTAATCATACAATCATCAATGTTTCAATACCATGACTCAAACATTAGCTAACATCTCATGAAAATCCATATTCCGTTATTATAGACTAGGAATATAACACATTCCTTAGCAACAAATCATAAAACGTTCAATACTATAACTAATCATTTATCAGTCCTTTATAATATCCCATCACTAATTCTGGTTTAAAAGTACACATAAATCATCTAAATCCAATATGATTTTAGAATTTAGTATTGTAATTATAGTTTAAATAACCATTTTCTTTTAATCATTTAAAAAATCATTAATAAACATGGTAAGAACCTTCCCCATTCAATAAATTCATCATTTAATAACTATTACATAGTCATGTGTACTATTAAACAACTAAACATACTTCAAATAAACATATAAACAAAGGAAAAATAAGTATCCATCTAAAAACAACAATCATATTTCAAAAAAAAGCATAAATAAAAAATTAGCATACAAAAACAAGAAATAAAAACAATAACAAAACATGGATCCCAATTTGATCCAACTATCCTAACATCATTCCCATCAACTTTCCACACCATCCATACCATCCCACTATCAACCACATCAAGCTGACGCCATAAATATTGAAGGTGTTTTTTTTCACAAAGATAGGCTTAAAAGACCAATCACCAAAAGTTCCAAACATTACAACCAACTAAACCATGAAAATATAACCCATATCAAGTCTAAAGGATCTTCCCCTCCCCAGCGACTATGTCATGATGAAAATATCTCACTGTCGCATGACCACTCGGCTAGCTGTCCCATGCAGGGCTGCACAGGCCTGGTATCGATGGTAGATCCATACCCTCTCAAACATCCAAATCCAAATGGAATTCTCAGGCGAAGACTTTCTGCTCTGGACCTCATCTGAAGCATATCCATGCAGCATGCTAGTTGCGAACACACCAAAATAAACAAGAAAACTATAGCCACTGACATTCCCAAATAGAATCCAAGAACCTCAACTATAAATTTCAAATTGCAGATCCAAAAGAAAATGGAATCCAAGAACCTCCACTGAAATTTTGCATAATCAAAATCATCACACGTTCACATAGAAGAAAAATTCAGCACGTTACGAGTCTCCTCAAGGATTAAGCCACTTTACCTATTCATTCCACCCCTCCTCCTGAGATAGCAGGAGAAATATTGGAAAGAAAAAATCAAGAAGGACCTTCCTGTGACACTTTGCTCGGCTAAATCCTTGTCCATCACCTCCTTCATCAAATCATAGAAAATATCCATGGCCGTCACGATATTCCTTCAAGCATGCTCCATGAATGCAATAGAAGAGATATCCAAAGCAAGAAAAAATAACCAAGAAAAATGAACAACAGATACACACCCAAAGAGTAAACCACATCCAATTCAGCAAGCTACCTCACCCAAAATCATCACCACCAGAACCACAAAACCATTCAACACTCCTCCGCTGAAAACCATGCCACAATTGAACGAACCAAATGCGCAAACCCAGATCCCATAGAAATCTCATCCAGAACCAAAATACAGGAAAAAAGTGAAAAACAATAAGCAACCATTACCGCATGGATGCCTACCCGAGCGCCATAGCTACCGAAAAAAGAGTTTCATATAGAGCCAGAACTCAAATCCTGTCACCACCTACCAGGTCACTTGGGGAGACCACGACTAACCACCCAACGCACACAGACAGAGCCAAGATGACAATTCACAAACCACGGAGCTGGATCTTGGTCGTTGGATGAACACCACACCGCCAAGGAAATGCCTATCCAACATTGGTGGAGTTGAGCGAGAAGTAGGACGGTATCGATGCGAAGCACCGAGATGGTCGATCCCACGAGGTCGATGACGCCACCGAGACAGGGGAACCACCATCACGAACTTTTTGAGTATGAAGAGGGAAACTGATCCAACCCGTGGAGGAAGGCGTTGGCAATGATGAAAAACCCTAGCTATGGTGCACCCCTTACAGGCTCATCATTCACCCTGTAAATGAGTAATTTCATCCTCCCTATAAGTGTATTAAACTTTCTCAAACATTATTAAATATATTATATGTGTCATTTTCTAAGGTATCCACCTAATTGAATGGCTCCTTGAAAAATTTCATTTGTTTATTTTTTGATTATTAAAACTCCTTGCTTTAATTATTTGAGGTTTTGATAATTCATCATTAATGTAAATAATGGTATTATCATGTACAACTTTAGTTATGTTCCAATAATTAAAATTTAACTAAAATTTTTGCAGTAGAAGATTCACATGAAAACTCACTCAGGATTTAGTTCCCAAAAGTTATGATGACCATATGATGAGCCTTTATGAGTGTTTTTTGAGGCACATTTATAAATATGGGTGTTCCTCCAGGAACCCCAACCCTTTTATTATTCCCATAGAGAGCATCCTACATACCTTATTAAATAATGAAAAGCCTCATTTTTTATCTCTATATATTTATTGGACCCCATTTCATGTAATTATAGTCCTACATTAGTTTTCTCTTAGTCATATTGTTTTGATCTATTTATATGTAAATATATCTACCTCTTATTGTGATAAGGATATGAGTTTTACTCTTACACAGTACCAAAGAGCAATTGATTCATCCCATTTACTTGTAAATCGACACCCAAAACAATCTTCCATCCTATACCTACTATGTCGGTCTTGGTATCAACCCACTACCTTAATCTTCTCTAGTTTATAACCCCCATAACACACCCCACATTAGTTTTCTCTTAGTTGTATCATTTTTCTCAATTTATAAATAAAGATTCCCACCACTTATTGAGGTAAGTATTAATGCTTTAATACTAAATGGTTAAAATTATTTCATATATTAAATTATTATATATCAGACATGGAAATATACATCATGAATCTAAACATATAATTCCAATTGGAATGTTTATACCAGTTGAGTACACACAATATACGTGAGGTGAAATAAATTTCCATATAAAATAAATGATGAAATCATTTAAAACATCAAAATTGAAATAAAAATATTATATTAGTCCCATAAAAATTATATTTCCCTTACCATGTTGATAAAAACCCATATAACAAATATGAACAAATATAAAGTGATGTGGGAAATTTTCACTCAGTTTCAAACTCTTAATGGATTAGTCGGTCTTTAACTCCTTTGAAAATTATGATGAATGAATTAAAATACTCAAAATCACCTCAACCATTAAAATTGACATATAACGCCTAATTTTACCTCACACACCTGATATATGGATTTTTCTATTAGGATAGAAAATTGGATAAAAATATGAACAAATATAAATAGATATAGAGAGATTTCACTAAGTTTCTCTCCAAAAAATAAAGTAGTCTTTCATTTATTCATGAAATGGAATGAACAAAACTATTTGATGTTTTCTACATTCCATTATTCTTCTTACATCATTACCACTAAAGGATTTCCCTTTTCTTTCCTATCTTTATTCTTCTCCCTCTTTGGAACCCTTACTTCCAAAGAGCCTTTAATGATCAATGTCTAGTTAAAGAGACCCCTAATGGGTTTTAAGTATGACATATGGGGATGGATGATCATGATAAACTCGATCATTAATTCATTATTATGCATGTAAAAAATATATAGATTCATAGTGATAAATAATCCATTGCACAAATAATATTTAATGCCAAAAATTTATACACAAAATAATCGAGACAGATTCAGCATGGTGCATAAAACCACTGGTTATGTTGAAACCAAATATTGATTTTTGGAATTTCTTATCAAGTAAGGGTGGTTTTTTGACATATAATAATGTATTTATATACTAAAGAGTTTTATAATTATGGTTAAACCTGCATTTGTTTGTTATAATGTAAAGATAATCATGTTGATAATTGAAACACATACCAAAGGGAGAGCAAAGTGGTAACCCAAAAGTTGAGTTATTTGGAGTACATGGAGATAAAGAACATGGATGGTAATGGAATAATTTTAGATATCAAGATATAATGTAATGTATTCATTATAGTGGCTACATGAAATTTATTGAAAATCCAAACTAAATGTGGCCTTAACATGATAAGGCTAAGGCAGATAATTATGAAGCAGGAGTCTTGCTTAATGAGTGATAGTTCAATTTGACATTGAAAATCACTATGATGAATAAAACATGTCCATTATAGCTTGTCATTATTTTTTATTGAATATGAGCATGAATGGATGAATTTAGATAAGTATATAAGGTGATTTTGATGAAGGATTAAAAATCATATTACAACTAGACTGATTACACTGTGAATTATGCCATGGAGAAAACTGAAGGTGTGTAGGAATAAAATCTATAGATTCATTACATATAGAAAGGTATTTTTAATGAATATTTCATGAAAATTTTATGCAGAAATTTTTTTTAGTTTAAGGAATCATGCCATGATTGTTCATATCACTTCATAATGATATATCAGCCAAGAGTTAAGGAAGGATAGATCACAACATAATGCATGGCCATAATTATTTGGTGTTTCTTTGGATTTTATTATTTCTCTATGAAACATGAGTCCACATCATATTGTGAATGATTTTTGTGTTTACTTAAAGGATTATATGGAGATTTCAATGGAGTTTCAAAATTATATATGATTCTAGATTTTTGAACCAATTTTTTTACTATATTTCACATTGTGAAGATGATGGATGCATTGTAAATTATTAAAAATGAGGATATGTCACACTGAAATAGATGTTTTCATGCCCATATTTTTTAAAATAAAACTCATCTTAAAAATTTGGTTGGAATTTAAAAAGGGAGATATATACATTCTTTTAGAAATTGATCTAGTTTAATTAGATAGATTTAACCACATTGAAATATATGTTAAATGTAGAATAATATTAGATATTAGAGAAAACATGAATTTATCTTGGGAATTGATTAAGTGTTGGAGATTTGGAAGTTTAAATAATTATACTATAGAAAAACTAAAATAATAGGTTGATAGACATTTTTTTAATGAAATGATATCATATTAATAGGGGATTAATTACTGCATATAGTTTCATTTATGGAAGGATCAAGTGTTATGGAGCTTTATTAATTCATCTGGATGATGGTGAAATAAATAAAGTATACTAAATTTAATTTAGTTGTGGAATTATTTTTATCTGGAGGTGTTATTTATTGTTGGTGTGATCGTTTCATGTTCAATGGTTCTATTCTCATCGAGATGTTGATCGCATCAAGACTTGGAGAAGAATAATGGAAAGGTAGATTTCAATATCATATATAAATCTATATTTGATGATGTATAATGATAAAATTATATATATTGATAAAAAATTGAACCAAACTACTTTAAAATAATATATTTACTTGAATCATTTCGTAGGGGAAGAAAACCAAGTGACCCTTAGAGGATAATAGACTATCCCTAAGCCCCTATAGAGTTAATGATTTATATAACTCAATGACTATGACTGAAACATTTATATCTATTGGAATAGTGTGTTATAATTGATTTGGTTATATAGGCACATAATTGTGTGTATGCTCTTTGGATTCATCCAAGTGTGAGTGAACCAAGTTAAAATCCTTATATTAGAGTGCTTTATATTCTACATTTGTATTTAATTTTTAGTGTGAGTGATATTTAGTATGAGATATATTGAGTTTGATCTTTACAATGAGGAAAAAATATTCAATGATGGATGATGGTTTTGATAAAAAACTTTTAATTTGGATAACAACCAGATTATCCTCCCTTCAAGGTGCCACAATCTTACATAGTAACCCTATGGTCCCAATAAGTTATATCTAGTCCTAAAGGTTCTCACATGGTCTTCAATTTATCAAATCTATTTTTTATGTTTTTCTATTATATGTAAATATATAACAATCCTCATGTATTTAATTGAACTATATTTTATAGAAGAAAAAAATTGATGGTTTGGATTTTAAAATTTTGTGGTAATGATTTTGTGAAGCGTATACATCATGATGAAAATATGTGAAAACACATTAAAAAAGTTCATGAAATACAGATAAAAAATATATTGGTTAGATCAATGACTAATGAGGTATATAAAAAAATAATTCACTTTTCTAATACATTAAATATGTAGAAATTTTTATCTGTAATTTATAAGAATTCCATAGAAGAGACTAATTTTGAGATATCATCCTCTATAGTTTATTGCAAATCTAGTAGTGATGAGTTATCAATGGACAAAGCTAGTGAAAATTTTCTAATTAAAAATAGAAAGAGGGGGTGAAAAAAGAATAAAACCATTAGAAAAAAAGGAAATATCGATTGAGGTATGTGGTATTGTTTTTAAATATAAATATATTTCTAAAAATGTTGTGAAAAACATTGAAAATAAGAATATATGTATTTTCCGATAATGTTGGAATGGAGTGATGATTTTGATAAATAAGTAGAAATTTCTTCAAGCCACGAATACAAAACTTTTACATGCAATAATAGAGGATATATTAAATTATTACATGATAAGGTTGATAAAGTGGTAATTAATCATTGAGTAGACTACACATTCATTGAATAAAATTCTTTGAAAAAGAAAAGGTTAAAATAATTTGAATTGTACTTAAAATAATCCATTACTAGGATGAGTTAAAAGATAAGGAATCGGTATAGTTAGCATAGATATATTTCATAAGAAGTCAAGGAACAAATAACCAAGTATAATGATATTAAATATAATTTTATCCCTCTAAAAATACAACCTTAATAGAGGATTAAATAAATGGGATTCATGGTACATAACTATGACGATAAATAGTGGATGAAGACATAAAAACCCATGCCAAAATTTATAGGGAATTAAATCAATAATATGAAATTAGAAAACCATAAGACATCCATACCTCATTGTTTATGATATTGATTTTTACCCATGGTAAGATTGATATGGTTCCCTCAATACTAACCAATAGGTTCTTACCTTTATTTGTATCCACTGAACTATGGGATCACTAAATTATTTGGTAGGAAACAATTATGTTAAAAACTCCTCTATAAAGTCAAATAGGGATAAGATAAATATAGAGACTTTTCCAATCGATATTGGTTACCTATATCTCAAATATGGTTCTTGAATCTTTATTTTTTTGGTCTCATTCATTGAAAGAAAAGGCCTCTTGGAGTTCTAGGATTTACTAATTTATGAAAAGTACAAACCATTTGGATTCCATCTCATTGATTATTTAATTTTTAACCTATTTGAAAAATTAATTAACTTGTCTAAATATTATTATATGGAGTTTCAACTATCGAAATAATCATAGTTGGTGTGACCTAAATATCATTTAACACATAAACCATTACATGGTATAACAGACTATGGGATGACACTTATCAAGGCTTAGTGACATTTAACATGTTGCGATCAATAATTTAGTGGATTTTATTCATAAATCTATTACCTGAACTAAATCATCATTAACTTTAGGAAAATCTTCACAAATATTTGTGAATAAAACCAATATCCTCTGGACATGACTATCATAATCTCTCTTAAATTTATAGAGGAATTTTGTATAGAAATCAATCTTCATTATTGTACCTTATGTGTGACTTTGGAGGTATTTATAGCATTGAAAAAAATTATGAATTCCCTAATCCATAATTATAAGCAAATAGTGGCCTATAACAAAACATCATTTCTATATGAAATACAATGGGGTCTTGAATTATCTTGATGAAACACACTGATATATTCATATGAACATGTTTTCCATAAGATATATATCTATACATCGTATACATGATTATATATTTTTTCCAAGACATTGAGTGATCACTAGAAATTGACCATGTTAATCTAGTATATGTCATCCCATATGTTCACGATTCTTCAACATAGACTATACAATTCGAGTGAATACATCACATGTCATTCATCTAAGTAGTTGAGCACATCACATGTCATTTAACTAAACATGTCCATGCATTTCATTGGTCTAATTCAATTATGGTCCCAAATATAATACATTAGATACAACTTGAAAAATGTCATCTTAGTTAAATGGAAAAAATATAATAATTGAAAACATATCCAATCATCCTTGATTAGCCGAGCCTCGTGGATGATGTAAGAAAGGTATCAAAGTGTGAAGACTTGCATGCTAAGTATCTTTTCAACTTCATGTAATGGGGATTCACATTAAGAATACACCCCAAAGTACATCAATAGTCATATGACATTCTATGTGACATATTTTCTTGGTTTTATCTAGACAATAAGTCTCCGCTTATTATCTCATGAGTTTAATTTGTATCATATACTGGATTTTACTCATTCTAATCATAATATATAACCATAACTAATAATATTTCATTATGTTCATCAATTACTATAAATAAATGTCATAATTTGAGGGAATTTTATCATCCACTATCTATGTAATGTATATATCACACATGAATGAATAATAAACAAAGACTGTATTTATTGTAAAATCGTGATACAATCTCATTGATAACAATTATAATGTCTAATAGTGATTTTTTAACACCAGTTTATTATTTTTTAGCATTAGTTAAATAGAGATTCTATTATAAGAGACCTTTTAATTTTTTTTTGATGTTGGAAATTTTAAACTGATGTGAAAAATTATTTCGCATTTGTTTTCATCTTAATCATCATAGAAAAGATGAAAAAGTATAGAATAAGAAGTTTATTTAATATCACTTATACAATAACCAAAATGAAATATGACTTATCACATTGTTTATTGAAAATAAAAATTGTGACAACCCATCATTCGTGTCCAGTATTGTATAAATGACGAAAAATAAAATGTTTCTTTAATTTTTAATAATAGTTATAAAATAACCATTTTGAAAAACTACTAGTTTTGAATTATTTTCAAATATATTACCCTAGTAGTGCAACAATAGTAATACAAATGGAACTAGAAAACAATAGCAGAGATACAGTGTCATGAAACAAATTTACATCACACATTTATTCAAATCAATCCAACTTTACAATTTGAAATTAAAACATAAAAATATATATTATAAATATAATAAAACCAAATAAAACCTAAAAAATAATCTGACCATGATATTTATAAGTGATTTAACTCTTTTGAAGAATAATGTTTAGGGTCATAAAAAATCTATAATTTTAAAGGAAATAATTTAGCATGTATTCTCAATATATTTATAAGATAAATTAAAGGAAAGTATATAATAAAATATAACATTCTAGAATTTTTTAATTTTTCCAATTGAAATTATTTCAAACATAAATCCTATAATATAATATCTATATTTATTTACTCTTTTATGATGATGGAATTTCTATTTTAAAATAATGTTTCAATTAAAAATAACATTTTATATACTCTTATCTAAAATGTACTAATTATAAATGAGATATCACCTTTGTGCACACATATTAGATATTTTTCTTTCTACTTTCCTACTATCCATCTATCATAATTCTATGCCTTATTTGAAAACGATATGTATAAAATAAAATTAAGTCATTTTAATATAAAAGTATTCAAATATCCAAACTTAAATGTCTAATAATTCAGTAAAATTTTCTTCCACGTCACCATGTATAGAACATAACTAGTAATTTATCTTTTCTTTTGGACAAAAAACACACAAAATCAGTTATCCAATAATATGAAAATAAATTGAGCGGTTATTTAGTTTAGATAAGTAACACATTGAGAAATATATGTTTCATACCCTTTATGATAAGGAAATATCCAACATTGGATTTCATAATTTTAACTAATTTAAGAAATATATATAGTTCTTTTTGTATCATTCATTTCCTTTATTACCAGGGAAATAAATTGTGGGAAAATATACCTGTGTTATATAATACTGAATACAATTTGTAAAAAGATATCTAATATAAAATAAACAAAAGTATTAAGTTTCATTAAATTAAAATAACTGAATGAAATATTGTAAAAGACTTGCATGGAAATAAATCATATCATGTTAATTCCCAAAAAAAATCGATTACAAGCTCAATGATATATCTATTTAAATTAATAATAGTCATATAACTCCAAAAAATGTTACTATCTATTTGAATATCTTAAACTTCTAAAAATAAATATGAATATGTGGATAATATATAAATTACAGAATAAGTAGTACATGAATTTATTGTCTATAAAATATATTTTTTTCATTAAATTATTCTTGTAAATGTGTGTATATATATATATATTAAAATGATAAAACAAATTTAACACCAATATGAAATAAAGGAAATAATCTATACATAACTTAAAGGTAATTTTTTGGAAAAGCATAGATAAAACAAGTAAAAACTGGATGACACATTGTATAACTTTAGTAATCTCATATTGTAAGGTCCTGATCTAGGTCCCCGACACAAGTTCCCTAAGCCGATTTTCTATATGACCTCATTCTTGCCTCCCCGTATACCAGAGGTTACCGACTTGTAGTGAGGGCCTAATATCAATCATGAGGTGACTATAAAATCTTTCTATCAGAGTAACACACTAGTGAAAATAATAAAAATAACCAGATAATATGACATAACCAAAAACTATTGTATCATAAGTGGACCAAAATTGGAAATATATTCTCAAAACTAAATAGTAGGTATTCTATGTTAAACTATGTACTAAGTTTCAAAACAAAAAAACCCAAAAGTAAATACATTGACAACTATCAAGAAGGTCTCAAACCACATTTGTTTTCTTCATCCATGCTCCATCTGAAATTATCCATATAACATAGGGAATTTCCCTTAACCTACCCTCCATCCATGAAATCTATTCAGGCAATGATTAGGCAGCCCATGTACAGTGTGAGTACAACTCTGTAGGCTACAATAAATGATTTCTAAAACAATATCCTATCAATGTATATATATGCAGCTGTACAAAGAAATAATTAAAATGCATAAGTATACAATTATCACATTATTAATTATTCTTTATTTGACAACATAAATCTCAGGGATCTCGAGGAAACCTGTAACTCAATACCTTCTTTGTCCTATGCCATAGTCTAAACTATCCCAAATGGATATCACATGACTGATTTTTTATGTTACCATTCATTTTCAAAACTCTTATCAGATTTTCTATGTTACCATTCATCATTACAATTCACATTTTAATGTTCATGTTTCCATTCAAAATTTTATAATTGAATGAAAATGTTACCATTCCTAATTTTATAGTTGGATGACTATGTTGCCATTTATATTTTCATAATTAAATGACTATACTACCATTCATAATACATAAGTGAATGACCATGTCACCATTCATAACACATGTCTGAATGAACATTTTACCATTCACCATATAAATTCACATATCTCACAATTTTATAATTTTACTTGCATCATAATCTCACATTAATTAGTTTGTAAATTAATTAATCAAACTCAATAATTTCATATTCGCATCTTTCTGTAAATTAATTTGAAAATTAAATAGCCACATCAACTTCATACTGATTCAAAAATTAGTTCATTACATGAGTCACATTAATTAATTCACCAATTAATTAATCACATTACTCCTGATAATTAATTTACCAATTAATTAATTACATCAGTATCATTAATTAATTAAAAAGTTTATTAATCATATTCATCCAATTAATTAATCACATCAATTATATTAATTAATTAAAAATTAAAACAATCAAATCCACTATCCCAAAATCTATATAATTAATTCAACAATTAATTATTATTTTAATAGTCTCAATATCCAATAATTAATTCAAACATTAATTATACGTTTCACAATATTTATATATCTTTATTAATTCAACAATTAATTATTCATTTCACTATTTATATATCTCATAATAGATTCAATAATTCTTTATTCAATTTACAATATCTATATCTCATAAGTAATTAAACAATTAATTATTCATTTCACAATCCCAATATTCCAAAAATTAATTCAACAGCTAATTATTCAATTCACAATTTTGTATTCAAATAATTAACTAAATAATTAATTATTCCCCAAATTACATAATTTCGGTGTCCTAATAATTAATCCAACAATTAATTATTATCAATTCAAAATTCAAAATTCCTATAATAAATTCAGTAATTAATTATCTCCAATTCTATAATTGCTTAATTAATTAATTCACAAAATTAATTAACTGAATTAGGAAATTAAATTGCTAAAAAAACATCATAATTCTACAATTACATACATGTAATAGAATTCATGACTATGCTATTCTAATAATAGACCACCTTCCTCAAAATTGATGAAGAATTCTTGACAAAAAATACCCAATTTGAGCGGAATAATGATGTAGAATAAGGTATGGATGTTAAACTTAAATTTTAGATCATATGAATCAATATCCCACAATTATAGATCTAGATGAAAAATCCTTGATCTAGATTGGGACCAAAATATAGGATATCATACCTTTAAATGATGAGGGGGGATGATAGAGAATAAAAAACCACAATTTGTTAGATCCTCTTATTGGGAGGGGTGTAGATCTTCAATCCACCCATCAATTTACCCAGAATAGAGGTTTGTAATTCCTGGAATCTATATGGGATCCTCCAAACTCGTGAAATAGATCCTATGGATGAATGTGGGTCAATTTAGGGTTAATATCATGGTTTAGGTAATTACAAATATAATTTTTGTATTTAATTAATTCCCATGCATAGTTTGCTGAGTAGAGACACAAAATTTTCTCTAACAGTAAACCTTAACCATACAACTATTCTAAGGGGGGGGGTGCATAGTTTCTTATTTTGGGGTTAATGGTTTGAAAAACCTTGTGCCAGCTGAGAAAACCCTCACTGTCTGGGGTTATACGGTTTGTTGGGACAGGGTGCACAGTTTGGGAAAACTATGCGCCAATCATGAACTACCCTCTTTCCTTCAAAATTTAATGTTTTTACCCAAACTCACCCAAAGGTAAAAAACAAATTAAAAGTACTCAAAACTATTACAAAGAGTAACTAAAAACGAACTCGATGCATCTCCAGAAAAGGTTAGGGTTTAAAATTTGTATACATTATAACATCTCATCCTTGAGTTGTACCCTTGTGTGTCTCATGATTTAGAGACAAACCGATTGGTACATTAAGCTCATATATATCCTTTTCTCTCCCATGTTTCCTCCTATACATGTCCATGTTTCCACAATACATAAACTATCAGCATGATATTTTCCCACAACAATTTCTCACTATGATCCGACACATGTATCAGATGTTCCTCAAAGGATGCATATATCTCAAGAAAAATATAATCCACCTCAATCATATGATAAGGTTCAGGGTGATACTGCTGAAGTTTTAACACATGGAAAACGTTATGCATAGAACTATATTTCTGTGGAAGATACATTTGGTATACCATTAACCTGATTCTCTCCACCACCTCAAATGATCCAATGAACCTTGGTTCTAGATTTCCCTGCCTTTATATCCTATGGTGAAATAACATAGGTGACACCCAAAGGAACGCACAGTAACCCTCTGTAAAATTAAGGGGTCATCTTCATCTATTAGCATATGAATTTTGTATACTCTAAGCATTATCCATCTAATGTTGTATCATATGAACCTATTCTAACATCTCCTGCATGAGACTCCGACTCACCTACCTCCATCCATCATAGAGGTGATAAAAATGTCCTACCATACAGACACTCATATGGTTCCATATGTATTTTTTATAGATATTTATTTTTATAAGTGAACTCTACCAAAGCTAGGTTCTTCTCCAAATATCCACTAAATTCTAGGACACATGCTCGCAGAATATCCTCAAGCACCTGAATAGTACGCTCCGACTACCCATCTATATGTAGGTGCTTGTTGTAATCAATGAAACCTACATTCCAGACACCTTCTATAAGACCTTCAAGAAGAATAAAGTAGAATGTGATTTATGGTTTGAAAAAATAGTATGTGGAACCCCATGTAGATGGGCTATTTTGTGAATGTAAAAACATCCTAGTTGATCCACTGATAAATTCTTCCATATAGGCCACAAGTGTTGGACCATTTTAAATCTTTCAATAATCACCCAAATATTTTCATTATTCTCAGGCATCCTTAGGAGAAACACCATAAATTTTATTGTCTTATTGTCCCACTTCCATTCCAAAATGGGTAAAGTCTATAGTAAACCTTTGGGTCGTTGATTCTCACCCTTCACATACTGACAGGTGTAGCATCATGTCACAAACTTGGCTATCTCCCTTTTCATTCCCAACAAAAAAGACTATTTATGTAGTTCCTGATACATTTTAGACAAACCTGGATGCACTACCCACTTTGAGTCATGAAATTCCCACATCAACTATTCTCACATGCTCATAGGCATAACAACCTGATTTATGACATAGATGATCTCACCCTTATCTATGGTCCAATCTGAAGGTGCCTCCCCACATTTAAGGATTTCCCACGAGGTCAAGAATTCCAAATCCTCATAATTTATATCCCTAATCTATTTCAAAAGGGTAGACTCCACTGAAACTAATATGATATCCATCTTCTCCGGACCCTCTTGAACCACAACATGCACATCATCTAGTAAATACATTATCTTCCACTCATCACTGGAATCCTAAACCTCATGAGTCTGTGTATTCCTCCTTAGGGCTTCAACGACACTGTTTACTATCCCAGGTGTATATAAAAGCTCAAAATCAAATGAATTCATATACTCAACCCACCTCTACTATTGAAGATTTAAATCTCACTATAAAAAGATATACATAAATATCATGTGACCTATATACATATTAAACATCTCACCTAAGAGATAATACTACCAATACTTCAAATAATAAACCATAGAAAATTACTAGAGTTCATTCATAGGGTATTTCTACTTATATGGCCTCAACTACCGATACTCATACACAACAACTCGATCTCCATGCATCAACACTCCTCTAAGCCTAATTCAAGAAGTGTCACAATACACTATATACTTCTCACCGGGATCTGTTAGGATCAAAATTGGTGTTGATGTCAAGCACTTCCTTAGCTCTCTAAAGGAATTATTGCATTTTTATGACCATTCAATGTTTACCGCTTCTTGTTCATGCCCATGAGTGGCACTGCTAAATTGGAAAAGTCCTGGATGAATATTCAATAATATCCTGCTAACCCTAAAAATTTATAGATATCAAATATTTTTTTCGTGTTCTCCCATGAAACCACTACCTAAACCACCCCTAGTTCTATAGATACACCTTCATCCAAGACTATTTTACACAAGAAGTGTACATGATCAATACAAAACTGTCACTTAGATAGCTTGGTGTATAGCTGATGCTCTCTTAGTGTACTTAGGACAATGTTAAGATGTTGGGCATGATAGTCATTAGCCAAGAAGTACACAAATATTTCATCCAAAAACACTACCACAAACTGAACTAGGTATGAATAGAAGATTCTGCTAATCAATATCATATGCACTAAAGGTATGTTTTTTAACCCAAATGGCATTAAGATGAACTCATAAAGTCTATACTGGATTGTGGAATTAGTCCTTGGTATACCAGATGTTTGAACTCTCAACTAATGATAACCTGATCTCTAGTAAATATTTGAGAAAAAAATCTCTTATATCTTGTTTAAATAGATCATTGATGGGTGGAAGAGTATACCGGTTATTCATTGTCATCAAATTTAATTTTCAGTAGTCAATAGACAAGCATAGAACCCCACCATCCTTCTTGGAAAACAACACTAGTAAACCCTGTGGTGATGCACTCAGTCAGATAAATAACTTATCCTATAAATATACTAGTTGATTCTTGAGCTCTTTAAGCTCTATAGGTTCCAATATATATAGTGGAATAGAAATAGGATCAGATTCTAGTGTGAGCTCAATAGTATACTCTACATCTATTTCAGGTAGAAACCCTGAGAAATCTTGATGAAACAATACTAAAACGGATTCCCTACTGGTGGAAAAATATGGTTATTTACACCTTATTTGTTGAGAAACAGAATTTCCACCTAGATTTTGATCTCTACCAAATGATAAGTAATTGGCCCTTCTTGGTCTGCTTATATATCCCACTCTCTACAATGGATCTATTTTTCACCCTTAGGAGACATAAAAGTCACTCTCCTATGGTAAAAATTAACATGTGCTCAGTATGCTACTAACTAGTCCATAACTCAGATTAGGTTGAAGCCTGACATTTTAAGGATGTAAGTATCCCATAGAAAATGATACTTCCCAACTTCAAGAGAATATATTTTTCATAAACAGATGTCTCCAGACCATGCTCCAAACTGTTTAGCTATCATCATAACTCTACTCACAAACACCAATTTTAGGCTCAAACCATTAACATGTTTTGTAAAAAACAAAAGAATGATGCACCAGTATTAAATAAGGAACCAAATAATGTAGAAGTTATAATAATATTACCTCTCATTGTTGATGTCTCAACCTAGATATCCACAAGTGTAGATTGAATGGCATGTAACTTTCCTGCCCATCTTCCCTGTGATGCAGTCTGAGTCCCCTATATTGTACCACTCTACTAATATGGGAAATATTTCCTTATAACTCCATGTCCACTCCCTCAAACACCATGGATAGTAGAAATCCAACTTCGATACTAATATGGTAAATAATATCCCCTCCCCACACACTATTTATATATATCTCCTTCATCAATAACCATATGTTTTTGGGTCCTACAGATGTCCCATTTTGCCTCATGAATGGAACTCTATTAATGGTCAGGGTCACAGTCTCTGTAGATAACCCAACCTACCAAACTAGTGATAGATCACATGGGTGAGGTCCTATGTTTCTGAATTTTACCCCTTTCTACTCCTCTTTCTATCACCTTGAAAAAATTATTATAGTGACACTTCTCTCAAATATCATCCCTCCTGACCATCTAGTAGCAACTATCTATCCTATAATGGAATCCTCCATCAGGTTCCCCTTAGCTATGATATCCTAATACACTACCTGAAAAAACTTATTTAATTGGATGAGTTTAACTTGGAATGTAATCTCACACTTAATCCCATCCTAAAAACACCTCATTGTAACTATATAATCCCCTTCCAATAATAGAGAAAAGCACTTCAAATCTATAAAGTATCCAACGTAGTCCATCACAGACATACTTCCTTGAGTAATCCTCTTAAACTTATCTTCTCTCTCCTTCCTCAGTGTCCCTGGATAGAATTTCTCCAAGAACTTCTCCATGAATTCATTCCATAACATATCCTTTCCAATCAGTGCCTAAATTTCTTACCAATGATTTGCCGATCCTCATATCATATAAGTATCCAAATTTAATCTCTTTTTATCCATATTATATAAATCCTCAAGTATAGTCTTGATAGAATCAATCTAGAACACAACTCCCTCAGTTCCACCCTCTCCAGTAACAGTTAGAGGGTGATACAACTGAAACTCCCATGTAAGGTTAGGCATTATTTTCACAACCTTCCCTAGGCCTCTTTCCACCAACTACATGAAGTGAGAAAAGTTTTCTTGGGTCTTATCCCCTACTTCCTCAAAAAAAACTATCGGTACCTTAGTTTCCACTATTATAGGATCATCCCTAGCCATATCCTCATGTCGTCCTCTAAAAAAATCTTTAGGGAGACACATTCTCTATAATGACAAACAAACATCCTTGGACTCATAACACAACTTTATCACACTACATAAGAGAAAAATTATAAGAAGTCAAAACAATTCTTTTCCTCAAACCTCACCACACGGTCAAAACAAAGGCTCCATCAATACCCTTAACCATCCTACACTTAGTTAATGGTTATCAAAGGGTATTCTCATTATCATACCAAGTTTCTCTCTAGATGCCTATTTATTCTCATCTTTCATCATTTTAAAATTAATTTAATTTTAGGCACATGTTTAATTCAATTAAACATGCAATGAAAAATTGTTCAAGATTTAAAACTTACCCAAAAACACATTTTCCCATTCGTGCCTAAAATGATGCACGTCATATAATAATTTTGAGTGGCTATAATGATGCATACAACTCAAATATCACTCCATTATATGCCACAAGTCAAAACTCATAAGAAATATAATAAAACATATCACATCACACCACATGTGTGTCAACCAAGGTGAAATATCATCATCTGTAATAGCACAAACCAATAACAGAAATCCCACCATGGGTACTTGGGCTTTCCCCCATACATGGGTTAGCTACTCCCATGAACATGATCATAAGCATGGCCCAAATTTTCCTAGTCTCAGTTACACCTCTATGAAATAGTATGAAAAAATAAAATAAAATAAAACTAGGCACTGATACAACTTCATATTTTTTGGAACCATGTTCCACACACCGGTTCCCTAATATGGTTCTCTATGTGACCTCAAGCGTGCCTCCCCATACACTAGAGGCTGATGACTAACAGTGAGGGTCTAATTAGTAATGCGAAATGGGTGGGGTGGGGCAGGGCAGTCCAGACCCACGTGGGCTTAATCCCATGCGGTCTTGGACCCACAAAACCCACATTAAAAATGGGTGGATTTTTCAAGCCCGCCCCAACCCTCAATGGATACAGGCAAGCCTGCGGGTAACCCGCATTTGTTATTGTTGTTTTTATAATTTTTAAATTTTTAATAGACCTATAAAAAAATCTATGTAAATAATTTTTGGGATGAAATATAACTCAAATACGAGCATCTAAAAATTTATAATAGCATTTCATAATATATTGAATGAGCTTAAAAATATAAAAAAATAACATTTAAAAAAAGGATTCCAGATGAAGGGGGAAACTGGACGGAATGACAGGACAATGATGGAGGTAGAGGCGATGGGACGAAGAACAAGGGGGAAACTAGACAGGACGATGGGGTGAAAAATGTCGGACAAAGTAGGGGGGAGAGACTAGACAACAGACATAGGACAATGGGGGAAAAGGAGATGTCGGATGGTGGACAATGGGTGTAGCAAAGCAGGTGAATGTTGGATGGCGGACGACGAGGGTGGGGGCGGGGGTGATGGGACAACCAACGAAGCACAGGGCTATGGGATGGTGAAAGTTGGATGAAGTAGGTGGGAGATGAGGACAGGATCCTAGATGTAGAAGGGAGGGGGCAAGTAGATGGACATCATACAGCAGGGGCGATGAAGCAAGCTGGGGCAATGGAGTAAAGGACGTCAGGTGAAGCAGCCGAGGGTGATGAGACGGCAGATGAAGCAGCCATGAGGAGGAAGCAACAAGACAATGAACATTGTCGGATCATGTTGGATATCCATTTGGAGGACAATAGTGAGAGCTTGGTGTGTGGATGGAGTCAAAGGAATTCGGTGAGAGGACTAGAACATCGTGTCTGGAGGGAGGGTGGCGGGAGGCAACTGAGCATGGAATCAATGATGAGGCTACAGTGGTGGTGGAATTGTTGAATATAGGGAGCGAGGCGGGTGACGTTAGGCGTGCTGTGAAACATTTGAGTAAAAAAATGAAAGTTAAAGGGAGGAGTGGTGAAGTGGCGGGTGTTGGAGGGAGTGCTGGAATATGTTGGAAATAGGACAAGAGGGGTGGAGTTCCAATGCATGGAATTGTCTATGCATGCAGTGTGCATTGGGATGCTAGTGGTGTACTGGGAAGGGAAGACAACACACTAATAATTTATTTTTTAAAAAAATCAAAATAGAAACCTATGGGCCAACTCGTATTCGCGCGGGTTTACCCGCACGGGTTGACTACCAATACGGGCTGTCCTCATAAGCCCGCTTTTGATACATACATTTTTTATGAAGCCCGCCCCACCCCAAACCTGTTTTTTCTTGCGGGCCCATGGCCCATTTTTCATTTCTATGTCTAATATTGATCATGGGGATACTATACCCACTTTTTATCATAGTAAAAAACCATTAAAAATAATAAAAATAACCAGATAATATGAAATAACAAGAATAATTTTGTATCACGAGGTGGCCAAAACTAGAAATACAATTTCAAAACTAAACTATAGATATGTCATGCTAAAGTACATGATAAGTGTCAAAATAAAAGAAAAAAATTAAAGAAACTGACAAATCTCAAGTGGTTTCCAAACCATATAAGGTTCCCTCATCCATCCTATATCCCAAATCACCCATCTAACATAGAGCCTTTTCCCTTAACCTGCCCAGTAACCACGAAATCTATTCGAGCACTGATTAGGAAGTCTGAGTAGGGTGTGAGTATAACTTAGTAGGACACCACCAATGACATATAAAAAAATATCTAGTCAATAGTATTGTATGAATTTGTATAAAGAAATAAGTACAATTCATAAGTAAACAGATATCACATTATCAATTATTCTTTATATAACCACATAAACCCCCAGGTTCCTGAGGACACCCAAACCCCAATACCTACTTTGGCACATACTAGAGTCTAAATTATCCCTAAGTGATATCATATGCCTGAATGTTCATGTTACCATTCATTATCACAACTCATATACAAATTTTTATGTTAACATTCATCATCACAGTTTACATATGAATTTCTATGTTTCCATTCACCATTTCATAATTGAATGACCATTTTACCATTCATAATTTCATAATTTAAAGACCATGTTACCATTAATAGTTTCATAATTAAAAGACCATGTTACCATTCATATTATATAAGTGTATGACCATTTTACTATTTATAATGCATGACTAAATGAACATATTACCATTCACAAGGTAAATTCACATATCTCACAATATCACAATTTCACATGCATCACAATCTCATAGTAATTAATTCATCAATTAATTAATCAAACTAAAAAATTGCAAATTTTTATGTATTTCCAAATTAATTCAACATTTTGTTCGCCAAATCAACTTCATACTAATTCAACAATTTTTTTTATTACACCTATCCCATTATTTAATTCACCAATTAGTTAATCACATTACTCCATATAATTAATTTAACAATTAATTAATTAATTCACTCTAATTAATTTATTTATTAATTAATTAATCAAATACATCCCATTAATTAATTTTCCAATTAATTAATCACGTCACTTCCCATAATTAATTCAATAATCAATTTATCAAATACACCATCACAAAATCTCCATAATTAAATCAACAATTAATTATTCATTTAACAATATCAATATCTCATAACTAATTCACCAATTAATAAATCTTTTCACAATATCTATATCTCTTAATTAATTCAACAATTAATTATTCATTTCACAATATCAATATCTCATAATCAATTAAAAAATTAATTATTCAATTTACAATCTCAATATATCATAATTAAGTTAACAATTAATTATTCAATTCATAATCTCAATATTCCAACAATTAATTATTCAATTCACAATTCAATATTCCAATAATTAACTAAAGAATTAATTATTACCCAAATCCAACACTTTCAATGTTATGATAATTAATAAAAAAAATTAATTATTCCATAAATATCTATTCAATATTCCAATAATTAATCCAGCAATTAATTATCCTCAATTCAACAATCTCTTAATTAATTAATTCAATAAATTAATTAATCAATTAGGAAATTTAGTTGCTAAAAAACCTAGAAATCAAACAAATACATACACAAAATTTACATCATTACTATTTTATTTTAATAATAACCCACCTACCACAAAAAATTTGGAACAATTCTTGCCAATATAAATCCCCAATTTCAGTAAAATAATGATGTAGAGCGAGCTTTGGATCTTAAACCTCAATTCAAGATCACATGAATCAATATCCCAAAATTATAGACATATCCAAAATCCTATATCTATTTCCAATTAATATAGAGAATATATTCCCATTCAAATATGAGGGAGATATGGGAGAGAAGAAGGAGACCACATGAGATTAAATCCTCCTATCAAGAGGGGTGTAAATCTTCAATATCCCCTTTGATTCGCTAAGAACAGAGTTCAAGAAGTATTGGAATCTATCTTGGAGACTTATAAATTGTGAAAGAGCGAAAAGGGTAGAATGGGGGTAAATTTTGCATTAATATGGTGGTTTTGGTAATTAAAAATCAGAATTTCAAATTAAATTAATTCTTGCGCACAGTTTTTTGGGCTGTGGCACATGGTTTTGTCTAATCATGTGCCTTAACTGTGTTTCTATTGTTGGGGGAGTTCATGGTTTCTCTTTTTATGGTTCATTTTTTTTTTTGAAAAACTATGCCCTATACATGAACACGAGCTGCAAGTACTGAAATATGCACCATCGCTAAGAAGGTATTTACGCTGGGCCAATGAGGCAAACCAGAGAAATAGAGGAGAGGAAGAGCGGAGGAGATGAAAGGATGAGGCCCAACCAGAAAAACCTAGCGCCACAGGAGGGGAGAAGAGATGCTGCTCAGAGGCCATTATTTTAAACATTCAACTCCTATTCCTATAAATGAATATTTTGATCCTTTTTTTTCAATAGTGATAGTATGAATCACATAAATCAATACCATCAATTTTAACACTTTATGGCCTACTCGTTGCTTCATTCCATCCAATTGTGCCTGATGTCAAGCTCCATTTTCATTCCCCACATGAAGAGGTTTCTTGGACCAAATGATAGGATCATTTCTCAAAAGTCTTGAGAAAGAAACAATATATGCACTGCTACAAAACTTGTAAGCTGTTTTAAAATAAAAAATGAATTCACTACCTCTCTCACCACCAACCGCTCCACTTTTATAACCCACCCCTCCCTATTCAGCTAAATAACCACATCAACAATGACCCTTTTACCCTAACCACACCTAGTATATTATTTCCACTAGGTAGGTTAGTCCTGAACTCTATCAATGTAATAGGGATTTCAAAACTAAATTATTAGAAGAATCCATACACCAAGGAAAAAACATTATAAGATAAAGATTTTATAGGATGAAATAGTTATAAATTTAATATGCATATGATTTCTATTAAGTGGGTTCAAAATTAAAATAAGTCCCCTAAAATGTTAAGTGTCAGATTCTTTCCAATGAAGCACATGTCTAGACAATAATAATTTAACCAGGTAGGTTTTACCAACACAAGGTGCCCATAGATTATTTGGTGTAAGGCATGGCGGAAATGGATAACATAAGATTTATATAAAAAATCCCATTGTCTCCTTTGTGTGACACTTATCTAGGAAACCCTAAGAGTCGAGACACCAAATGAATAGAGTTGAGCCTATATTAATGTAATGTAAATAGATAGAGTTTTCTACTACGCTATCCAAGAATCATAACTCTTATGATTAGGATGATTCTTAGCATAAATAAACAATTGGTGAGAGAAATGTCAAAGACAACTCATTACTTGCTAAAATATGGATCTTGGCTCACTAAATGGATATGATGTACAAATAATCATTTTTATTGGGGCCACTTTTATTAAAATTATTTAATGAAAATATATAGAACATGATACTCAACCATATATATATATGTCGTTAACAATGATTTTAACATACTTCATTATAATCATATTGGGATAACTTATGGGTATGACCAATAAAATAGTTAGAAATTGGTATCTTAAATTTAGATTATTCTGAAAGAGAATCATTAAAATAATCTAAACATGAATGTTATAGAAATAAATTTATCTAACTAACTAATGGGTATTAGATACCGGGTGTGCATCAGACATTGGTAAGGATAAACAAAAACTTGAAGATAGAAGGATTTTGATAAAGGAATAAGTAGATATTCATATTAGTAATAGAGAAATATTTTCTGAATTAGAGGTCAATACTTATAATCTAAGTCAACCTAGTGGATTAAATCTAGAATTTGATAATTTTTATTAGGTTTTTTCCATAAAAAAAAGTTTATCTATATATCTTTTTTGGACAATAGGGAATTTTTATTCATTATTAAGAACAAGAGTTGTTCTATATATTCTAGATATAGATAATCTCATCTATAACATTTAGAATAAGAAGGATATGGTATATTATAATAGCACCTAACTTTCGAATTGTCTCCTTGAAAATATAAATATGAAGCACATTAAAAGACTCCATAGATATAGTTGTTGGAATAATTAAAATATGAATTTTTTGGTACATGTGAATCATGTTTATTGAGAAAAATGAAAAAGAAATATTTTAATGAAAATGGTTAAAGGTATAGTGTATTATTGGATCTCATGTGTGTGGACTAATGAACACCAATGAAACTGGTGGATTTATGTACATCGCTACTTTTACTAATGACTTTAGTTGATATGGTTATATGTCTCTAAGAATATAGAATCCTGAAATATTTAAAATGTTCAAATAGATTCATAATGATGTAAGAAATAAACTAGGAAAAATTATTAAGATACTTCAATCAGATTCAGGTGGTGAATATTTGGGTCAGCAATTCACTGATCATCTAAGAGATTGTAAAATTGTACCCTATTAGACATGGTTCAATCAATGATGTGTTAGTGTGACCTTACTATTATATTATGGTTTTATGATTTAGAGATTTTTTTATAGATAATTAACTATATAACATATAAAGTTTTCATAAAGACAATATATGATATCAGGACTATGATGCATCCCAATATGTCTTTCATGAAGATTTAAGGATGTGAAGCATACATACCACAATGGAATGGTTAGTTTGAGAGGTGGAATCATACTTTATTGGACATGGTTCTATAAACAATGTGTTAGTATGACCTTCCTATTACATTTTGGGGTTATTATTTAAATATTCTTTTATATGTTACATAACTTTATACCATCTAACCTATACACCATATGAGATATGGACCGGGAATCATCCCAATATGTCTATTATGAAGATTTGGGGTTTGTGAAGCATATATATGACATTTTAGTTCTGATAAACTTGACCCTAAGTTGGAAAAATATTTATTTATTGGATATCCCATGGAAACTAAGGGATATTACTTTAATAGTCATATAGATTAGAAAGTGTTTGTAGCCTGATTTGCTACATTCCTTGAGAGGGGAGACATCAATTGTGGTGTCAGTGGGAGGAAAGTTTAACTTGTAGAATTTCAAGACATGAAATTTTCTTGAGATAGAGATTGAGTTGGTTCTACTATAGTTGTTGACAAAGAACCAACTCAAGTTACATGATAACCTAAAAGGTTTGATAGGATTCGTCAGAAGCATGAGAGATTTGGATTTCTCTTAGTGGATAATGATGATGTAATGTTGATAACAGATGAACCTACAACCTATCATGAATATATTGAGATTTATAACTCCAAGAAATTGTTAAAATCCATGGAATATAAAATTTACTCAAGGTAAACCTCTAACATCTTGATTTTTTAAAATGAAAGGATATGTTTGATAGCGTACAAGATACACAACATCGATCTTAAACAAATAACTAAATATTGTTATAATGTTACTGTTACAACATAGATGTTAAATTAGCAGGAATGAATAGTAGTAACTAAATTGTAAAATATAAAATGGTAATACTCATTAATAATATATTAATTAAGGATTATAAAATTAAGAACATAATTTTAGTAAAGTCATTTTATTCTTCAAATACACTTTCTTCAGGAATGATTTTTATTTCTTTTTTAAGCGAATAATATAATTAATTTCCGAATCTTTTAGAAATATTATTTAATAAAATAAATATAATTTTTGAAATCCAAATATCAAAATTAGATCATTGGGACTTTTTCATAATTTTATGAAAGGTTTTATTTTTCAATGAATAGTGAAAATACCAATTTTTATGGAAATTTGTATTTTCATTTCAAGTATATACAAATTAAAATTTCATTTTAGATTAGTTTAAAATTTTAATTTTTTTCTTCTGTTTTAAAATATTCCAATTAATTCTTTTTAAATTAATTTTAATATAAAATTTAGTATAAAAAATATTATGCTTAAAAAGGACAATTTTTCGAAAAAACTTCTTTTTCATGGTGTTTTTTTAATTTAATTTTAAATTAAAGGCTACAACTTATATATTTACAATATTAAAAATTGGATTCTATATTTTGAGTAGGAGGTCCAAATTTAGTAATTTGGTTACTTTTATTTTTGACAAAATTAAAATAAATCTTAGTAATTTTTGTTACCACGGTAAAAGGTAAATCGGGTAATTAAGTGTACAAATATAATTATAAGGACTAGAAAATGGCCCTAACACAAGAATCAATTTTATTGGATGATTAATATTCATCTATAATAATTAGAGTTTCATGGTTGGAATTAAATGTATAATTAATGTATAAAAGTGATACTTTTTTCATTAATATTATTGCGGAGGTGATGAAATGTTGACCTCGTTGCCAAATTAAACCTATCAAAGTCATTTTGAACTTATGAATCGAATTTGGTAAAAACGTCTAAAGGGAACTTATATAATTACTTACTTGTTATAACATGGTAATAAGTGATTGAAAATAACAATAAACTTGAAAATATGTCTCAAGAAAATAAATAATTAATATAGGTTTATTATTTTGGAAGATAAAGGACATATGTGACAAATGATACTCGAGGTAAGGGATTTTCTCAACTCAATTTCCATTTATTGGGTTAAACTTCTAGTTTGTTGATTATGTCATGATAAGATTATATGTAAAATTAATATCAATTATCTTATATGCATTTCTACTTATTTTATATGGTTTTAATGTTTATGACTATAATTTATTCATTTTATGAACACTCACTTCAATGATATGATATAGGTAAAGGGACTTTATTTTAAAAAACATATTTAATGTTCCTATTTTAGATATTTTTAAAAAAAATTAAAAGAATCATTCTTAAAATTATACAGAATGAGCGGATTTTTCCACTTTTATAATGATTTAATGGTTTCATATTTCCTTTATATGTTTTTATGGTTCTTTTTAATGAAAACGGTTTCTTTATGATGTGTTCATATTTTAGATTTTAAAAGTAATTTAATAAAATGTGTATTTTGATATCCAAAAGTTCTTTGGACAAGAGTTTAAAATATTTTTCAATAGTTTTATTCATGATATGGTCCTTGAAAATTATTTACGATGGGTGCACCCAGATAGCACCGGGTGAGCTCTTTATATCTTATATGATGGGTACGCCCTGATAGCACTTTAATTCCTGGGGTAATGATTTTGTTCTCCATATAATTATATTGGAATTCAGACATACAGTTATTCCAATTTGTAAGGGTTTTAGTAAGTTTTTTGTAAGGGTTCTATGATTATGATGTCCCAGGGAACCTATATCAATTTTATATTTTTGGTAATAAGATTTCATGGAAATCTCTTGGAGTAACAGAATTATATTCTTTATGGAAAAGTGATTGTATTTACTGATGAAAAGTTATGTTTTTAATAAATGGTTTTAATGGATTTTTTTTGTTTTTTACTGAACTAACATTTTTTATTCTTTTATCCCTTATTGAGAATTTTGTGTCATCCCACATTTTAAAAAAAATCATGGTGTTTTTTAATATATGAGGGAAAATAAAAATTCATGTTGGAAGCTATGAAGATTTTTTATGAATGGAAACCACGTTTTATTTTAAAGACTTGTTTTTTATGGGAAAATTGATACTATATAGAAGTGTCCACTTTTAATGTGTGGGGTACTATGTAATAGTTTTTCCTAATTCTCTAAAACTCTAAACCAAAATGATATTTGGGAAAAATTGATTTCTATTTTTAAAATAACAAGAATTTTTATTGTTTAAGACATGGTCCTTACAACACTGACCAAGATTGGAACTTGGTGGATGCACCCCAAGGGGTGAGACCCATAAAGTCCAGGTGGGTTTTACACATGAAAACCGACATGGATGGTAGAGTGTATAATCGTAAATCATTCTTTGTGGCAAAGGGTTACAAACAAATTCATGGTATTGACTATGACGGAACATTTTCACCTATTGCGATGATAAAATCCATTGGTATTTTTCTCTTCATAAAAACTCTTTTTGATTACGAGATATTTCATATAGATTTATAAAGTTATTTTATTAGATAATTTAGTTATGTACATGTATATGATATAATCATAAGGTTTTGAAGCACCCAATGTGTCTGTTAAGGTATGTATGTTGCAACAGTCCATTTATATATTAAATAAAACTTCTTAGGGTTAGAATATCAGATTTGATGATGTAATCAAATAGTTTTGTTACATCAAGAGCACAAATGATTCATGTTTATACAAGAGGATTGGTGGGAGTGTTGTAGTGTTTCTGATATTTCATGTAGATGACATATCCTTATTTGAAAAAAAATCTTGACTCTTCACTATGTGAATATATGGATTGGTAAATTCTTTTAGATAAAATACATGAGTGCAACAACTTTCATTCTAGGTTTGACAATCCTTAAAGATAGATCTAAGAGGATTCTTGGACGTAGTCATGTCACATATATTGGTAAAGTGATAAAACGGTTTATCATGGACAACTCTAAGAAAGGGTATTTACTAATGTTTGATGAATCGTTGTCGTGCATGCTCTTAAAAATATTTACACTAAGTGCAGCACAGTGGTTGACCTAGGTCGTTCTCTTGATAATCAGTTGTGATCAATCACTCACTACTTCTAATTCACTATATATATATATATATGAAATAAAATAAATGAAAATAATATTTTAGAAACAAGAATTAAATTCTAAAATTTAATATGCAGAGGCAATGCAAACATAATGAATGTAAACGGAATGATGTTAAAAGAAAATAGAATTTCCCAATATCATAACCGAGATTGAACATTCATCGCTTCATTATTGGTGTCTAATTTAATAAATGAACTTGCTCCATCGTATGCATGAATATCCCCTTATGCCTATAGTTGTGAATATACATTACACTCAATGATCTCCGAGATACCGTACATCCACCTCCTCGATCGAGGGAGAATGTGATAGAAGTGAAAGCTAAGCCTTGGGTGGAAAGTGAAGACACAAAGGCACATTTCCCACTAAGACCCCCCTATATCTAACTCTAATAAAATAAGAAACAATAAGAATTAATGTTCAAATACTAGGACTCATCATTGGATTACTCCCTCAGGATGTTTCTCGGGTTAGCTACTCATAATCATGAGCATAAGAGTTCACAATGATGAAGAAAACGGGGGGACAGAACAAAAGAGAGAAAGAAATTGAGAGAAAGGAGAACACTTGAATTGAAATATGAAATTGTAATACAAAATTAAATTAAAAAAAAATAAAATACTAAACTATAGAAAATTACCTATAAAGGCTTCCCCTAAGTTTTCAACCCTTTAGAAAGAAGATAGAGTACATTTTTATAGGCAAAGAGAGTGAAAATTGGGCTCCAAAAATCTTCTCAGAAAGATTACGCGTGATAGGACACTTAAATGACCTATTTTTGGGAATTAATATTCTTGAATGTTCTTAATATATCACTCCTCTATAAACCCACAAATTTTTAGCTTCATTGGAGACGTGGGGAGAGAGATATAGCCAAATTACTCCGAATATTTAATTCATCCAAACAGACTCTTTGTATTCCAATGCACCGAGTTAAAACATATTTATGGCCTTGGGAATGAAGGAATCAGGCGCAACTATCTTAATTAAACATGTTCTTTCAGATTTCATCTTGCTCTATGTTTAATTTAAACTCCAATGGAGTGGTAATTTATGAGATATAGTCCCAAAAATAAAATTTGTTAGATCTGTGCACAGATTTTGAGACCTGACTTGTTAGCTGGGTTGGAACTTCCAAATGATAGATTGAGATTTAGTTCAAGAAATATAAAATGAATCCAATAGACCATATAAACCTATAAAATAAGGATGTTTGAATTTATATCAGTGAAGAAAATTTTATGGCAGAAACATTGAAATAAATTATAACAGTTCAATTTCAAAATAAGCCATTTTAGCAATTAAGCTAAAAAATGCTTCAAAAACTATAAAATGTGACAATTTCTCTTGAAATAACACAATGGTGGGATTAAAAACATTGAAATTCAGAATAAAATAATTGAAAATATTTTATATATCAATTTTATATGAAATTAATCATAGTATGATTTGGGATCCTTCTAAAGAGTTATAACGGATATATAGAATTATCTATGTGTCATTTATAGGCTCTATCATGTATGGAATGTTGTCTAATTGACTATTATCTAAATATAACTATCATATACCAATCCAATCTCAATGATTCACTGGATTTTTGTAAAGAAAATCTTGAATTACTTGATAATGACTAAGGATATGTTCTAAGTATTTAGAGGAGGGCATGTTCTCTGTGTAAAGGGTTACACACATGCTAGTTTCCAATTTGATAAAGAAAACATGAGATCTAAATAAATTTTGGTGTTATTCCTAAATAGTAGAAATATTACATGGAAATGTTCCAAACAAACCTCTATAGATGACTCAATGATAAAGTCCAAATACATCATTGCATTAGATGATGTGAAGGAACCTGTTTGTATTATAAATTTCATCTCAGAACATGAGGTGGTTCCTAAAATTTGGGGAGTAGTTGAGATTTACTTTGACAACAATGGATTCATTGTTTAGTCTAAGAAACCCCAATATCATAAAAAGACTAAACATATCCTTCATAAATACGATCTCATGCAGAAGATCTTTAAGAGGGGTGATGTAAATATCTCTTGGGAGGATATAGAGGAAAATTTATTAGATCTATTGATGAAGCCATTACCACAGCAGAAACATGGGGGTCATATTATGTATCTCTGTATTTGATAGTTGTGATTTTGATTGTAATATTTTTAAAATTTATCATGATTTTATTAATAAAGTAAATCTGCATTTAACATTTATTCATGTGTGCTGAAATTTTCATTACTTGAATAGTTGAATGATAATGTCTTGTTAATATATAACTACGAGTTATCCCTAATCAATGATAATCAATAAGATTATGGGTTGTGAAAACATGCTAAGTTTAAAATGAATATAATTTTTTACTTTTTAACAACAGTTTTATACGAGATACAAATAATAGATTCATGATATAGATGGAACATATTACTAGAGGTCCAATGTTTTTCTATAATGTGTGTAGTGAAAATCGGGTGTAATCCTCAACAGTGGTATTGTATTTTTGGAATCAATTATTTTCATTTGTCTTTAAAATAAAGTAGTGTTTATTAACATTGATTAAGTAAAAATATGCAAGGAGATTGATTGATTAAATAATTTTATATTTATTGGGTATTTGAGATTCTGATATCTGTGAGCTTTGAAAAACATTGTATTAAATTAAGATCCACTTCACAAGATGATTTTGTTTAAAATTTCTAAATGTTAAGACATTAATCCAAACCATAACTAGGGTATTGATCTTAATCATTTATTATTTATGGAAGGTTTAATGTTATTTGAACCATAGTATATTTGTTGTTCCAATAATCCATGAAATCCACATTTCCAATAAGACATGTTTTTAATCCATGACACATCAAGATTAGTATACACATTGTTAATTTAAAGAACATTAAACAAGACAAAACTCTTAATCACTTAACACCCTCAAATTATGAATCCTCATAATGGTATTTTTACTCTTTAATTGGGGTAGTTAATAATCTAGTTAGTCTATAAATAATGATTAGATAAAAAGAATGTGATAAATAAGGGACAAGAAAAGAGTTGTGCATCAAACACACGAACAAACAAAGAATCAAAAACACAAACTTTTGATTGAATTGGAAGAGGGTTAAATAAAAGGATTTCAAAATGAATTTAAGATTATTTTAATAACATGAATACTAAAACTAAAAAATGTAGATGGATATATGATCAGATGATAATACTTGAATTATAATTAAAATGCAATAATAATAATATGTCTGATGGTATAGTAAATCAAGATTAGAAAAAAAATAAAGTAAGAATAGAGGAGTGCATTACTTTTTTGAGAACTCGGTATTGGTAGGTCCTCTCAACCTCTAAACTTAGGTTTGGTCATGAAAAATCTCCTCAAATACTTCAGAAATGTCAAACCTTTGCAAGGAGAAGAGAGGTATGTATATATTGCCCAAGGTGGTGGGCTATTTTCATTTCAAATATGTCCAGAAATTTGGTGACCAAATTTGGCCCATTAAACATACTTATCTTTAGTTATGATAAAAAAAATTATTGACTTGTATGTTAACAAACCGTTCACCAAATATCTCATCTATTGGACTTCTGGAGCAAAAAATATGGATGTTTTGGATAAACATGTGTTGTTGTCTTGGATCATCCTAAATTTTTAAAAGACCTAAATGTGAATTCATTTATGGAAATGAATATGTATTAGTATATAATCATAATCATCTACAAATTTTTTCCACAAAATCATAAATTTCTCCCCATGGATTTTCATATCAATTGGACAGGTGGATTGGGATAAAATTCATGAGTAGTGAATTTTCCTTCAATCCCCAACATAATTGTGGTTCTTCATTTATAGCATGGATTTGACCCATTCTATGTTTAATTGGGAATTTAAATTTTTATCCATATTAGAACTTTATATGATTACACGTCTACTAAGTTTCATTGAATTTGGGTTTATAGATTAATCCCAAAAATTAAATTTTCTCTACTTGTACAGTTTGCTTGATAGATTTAGTGGGTCCCCTTGTGTGATC
Source organism: Viscum album (assembly GCA_963277665.1). Taxonomy (NCBI): domain Eukaryota; kingdom Viridiplantae; phylum Streptophyta; class Magnoliopsida; order Santalales; family Viscaceae; genus Viscum; species Viscum album. The sequence goes on from OY728129.1 coordinate 394,495,875, forward strand.
CATATGGCCCTAAAATGAATAAACTAGACAAACCTCCAGTTTTATAATTTATAGGAATTGTAATTAGGAACCCTAAACAATAGGAATCATATAATTTTTATTTTTAAGGTGAAATGTATGATCAATATAGTCAACTGTCTAGTAATTGGATGAATTTGAACAATTCTCTACATATATGATTATGATCAAAAAATGAAAATTGACTCAAGGTTTAGCATTTTTCAATGACAATTCAGTAATGGGACTAATTTATAATCATGAATAAATATATAATATCAATGATATACCACACATTACACCCCTCATACCTTGATATCGTTCTTACACAATCCTTGAGGCTTAGCTAATCAGGGGTTGTTGGATATGTTGTTAATCAGGTCACATGTTGAAGCTCAACCAATATAAGATTTGTCCACTCGTATGATTGGTTTAGATATTCAGGAAATTTATTGAATTCGACTAAAAAAATTCATAGTCTTTATTAGTTTATATACAGAGAGAAAAAGTCTCTGACAATTTATTAGAATAAAACAAAAGTAGATCAAGCGAGTAGATGGCAACTCTCGATGGAGTGGTCGGTGGGAACCCTAGCGGCAAGCTGGGGGAAGATGGTCCCGCGGAGAAGGAGGTTGCTGAACGGAAGGATGAAGATATGATAGGGCATCGTGACCTATTCAGGCTTTGTGCGAAGCGAGATCAGCTGGATAATAAAGGCATCTCCAACCAGGGGAAGAGCTTTGCTGAGGTTGCCGGGTAGAAGGGAGGCTTCTCCTTTCTAGAATGTGACTCGGAGAATTCGGGAAGGATCATCAAGAAGGGACGCGTTGCACATGTCTCTGCAAATCAAGACGTGGTAGAGGAGCGAGTCAAATTGTGCAAATTCTCCATAATTGCTAGGGTGATTCTCCCGAAGGGCGCTCGTCCATGGAAATTCCAAGAGCTTACCAGGCGGATGACAGAAATATGGGGATTCAGCGATTGGAAGATGACAGCGATGGGAAAGGGCTTCTACCATGTTGTCTTTCCCAATGATGAATGCAAACGCCGCGCCTGGAGCCTAGGGTCTGTCTCTATCAATCCCGGGTTTCTTCGGATTCATGAGTGGGATCGGAATTTCGACCCAAGTTCGATCAGGAACAACTTTGCTCAGGTATGGATTCGAATTCACAAACTTAGCTGGCTTTATTGGCACCCTCAGATACTTTGGGACATTGCCTCGTCGGTAGGTAATCCTATTAGGCTAGATAAGCATATCGATAATCCCAGTTTTGGGCACTATGCTAGAATCCTGGTTGAGGTTGATATGGCCAGTACTTTGGTTGAACAGGTTGTATTTACCACCAGAGATGACAGCTTTAATCTTGATATTGGGTATGAGCGGATGCCCAGGTTTTGCTCCAATTGTCATATCTTTGGGCATATTCTTTCTGACTGTAATCGGAATAAATTCTGCTCATTCTGTAATGTTAAGGGCCATGATGATATACACTGCCGAAGGAGAGGAAAGGATCAGGGGAAGGTCGAGGCTGCGGCTGCTAAGGATGGTCTTTTGAAGCTCACAGAGAATGCCAGTGATGACAGTGATGAGCATAACGCGCTGGAGCCTTTAAATGGAAGGAAGGATGAGGAGCAGCAGTGTAAAACTGTTGAGGGTGTGACCCATAATGTCAATGAACATCTTATTGTGGTCAATATCAGTGATTCTGGCACTCAAGCTGTTTTGAGTGCACAGGACTCACCAAAAGGTAACGAAAGTCGGGCGGGCAATGGGTCACCTGTTGAAGGTACGACTCAAAATGTAACTGAGAATCCCACTGAGGTCAATAGCAGTGTTCCTGGCATTCAAGCTGCATCGAGTGAACAGGACTCACCAAAGATATCTGGAACTCAGGCTGACAGCGGTCCAACTGCTATGAATGTTGGAGCCTCCATGAGGATCCAGGGAAAGATTGAAGTGGCCACTGGTAAAGTACAGGGAAGTGTGCAGGAAGAGGAGTTTTCCTTAGTGCATACTTCGAAGGCTGCAAGGAGGAAACTCCCTGCCACCTTAACTGAACCAGTTAATTCAGATAATCAGTATGCAGCCCTGTCTGACGATGATGAAGGTGATCAGGAAGCGGATGAACCTTCTCCAAATGGATCAAAGGAGGAAAATCCGAAAGTGGAAGACGTAGCACCTGGCTATGCCGGTCCTTGCACTAGGCAGCGAGCTGCTCATCAATTAAAGTTTTATTCTGGAATTGCCAGGGTCTTGGGAACTCTCCCACGGTCAAAGCCCTGAAGCATATTATCTTGACCAATAAACCAATACTAATTGGAATTACTGAGCCTAGAATGAAGTTTTCCAATTGGAGGGCTTTCAAGTGGTCTGTTTTAGGGTACTCCTTCAGTGCAGCCAATCAGCCTGGCAATGATACAGAGTCCTTATGGGTTTTAAGTCATAATTCTGTTATGATTGAATCTTTTCAAAGCGAGCAGCAATCAGTATCCTTGAACTGCTGCTATCAGTCCACTCTGTTCTGCGTCACCTTTGTTTATGCTCTTAACCAATATGTCAGGAGAAGGAACTTATGGCGTAACCTAGTGTGCATGGCTGAAAACATGGATAGAAGGTGGATTGTGCTTCGTGATTTCAACACAGTTTTACGGCCAGAGGAAAAGACAGGGAACAATTTCTGTCGTGCATCAGCCAGGGAGTTCTCCTCTTGTATTGACCAATGCAGAATGATTGAAGTGCCTGTTGTGGGGACTGATTTTACCTGGAACAGATTTACTCTGAATGGAAGGCAGGCAAGCAGGCTTGACAGATGTCTGGTCCAAATTGATGAGCAAAGTGAGGGATTTGAAATATCTGGAATGACCCTGTCCAGATTGCATTCTGACCATCATCCTATCCTGATCGACATATGTTTTAGCAACTCCAGATCAGTCCCTTTGCCTTTCAGATTTAATAACGCATGGCTGGTCGTTCCTGGGTGCAGAGAAAGGGTTATTGATGCATGGAATGAGGTTGTGCAAGGTAGTGCTCTCCATATTCTCCAATGCAAGTTGAGGGCTGTGAAAGCTAGAATTAGGGAATGGAGTAAGCAGGTCTTTTCCACTATGGAGCTTGATATCAAAGCGGCTGATGCACACTTGTTAGAGTGTCAACAAAACAATATCCTTTGTGATCTTCCTTCTCAGGAGGAGGTCCAGGCTGCCTCTAAGCTAGACAAGCTGTTATCTCTCAAGGACAACTTGCTCCGGAATCAGTTCAATGCTAGATGGCTGAAAGAGGGGGACAGAAATTCAAGACTCTTCCATTGCATGCACAGGGAGAAAAAAGTACGAAAGAGCCTTAAAGCCTTGACTATTGATGGTAACACGTTCACCTCCGAGGAAGATATTGCCACGTCTGTGACAGGCTACTTTGAGAAGCTATATTCTGAATCAGTGGGGGACAACACAGATAGTATCATCAGATGCATTGACCCGAGTCTGGAAGAGGTACAGAATAAAAGACTTATTGATATCCCCACCTCAAAGGAGGTGCATGATGCTCTCTTTTCGCTGAACATGGATAGTGTTGCTGGGCCGGACGGGTTCTCAAATAAGTTCTTCATGTTTTACTGGGACATACTCCACAAGGAAGTGACTGAAGCAGTGAGGGAATTCTTCTACCACTCCTACATGCCATTTGGGATGAATTCGAATTTTATTGCACTAATCCCCAAGAAGGATAATGCTCTGGACATCAAGGACTTTCAACCTGTGGCGATTGGGAATTCTATACCTAAGGTCATTAGTAAAATTCTGGCTATAAGGCTTGGTGAGATTGCAAAATCCCTCATCTCCCATAATCAGTTTGGCTTTGTGCCTGGTAGGAACATTCAGAATTGCCACTTTACTGCCTCAGAGTGTGTCAACATTATGGGGACCAAGGTCAGGAATGGCAATATGGCACTAAAGATTGACATCTCTAAGGCCTTTGACACCATCAGATGGGGCTTCATTTTCAAAGTTTTGAGCATGCATGGATTTTCAACTAAATTCATTGGTCTGGTGCACTCCATTTTAAAAAGCGCTTACCTATCTATTCTGGTCAATGGTTCACCCAGAGGATTCTTTCAATGCTCTCGAGGTGTTAGACAGGGTGATCCCTTATCTGGCTTGCTCTTCTCTCTGGCTGAGGACTACCTTAGCACCTGCCTCAATGACCTTGTCAATTCTGGGATTTACCAAAGGATGACCTATGGAAGGAATCGTTTCACTCCTTCTCATTTATTCTACGCTGATGATATTCTTCTCTTTTCCAAAGCTGATAGGAGGACTATTTCTTGTATTAAGGTCATCTTCAACCACTATGAAGATGTTGCAGGCCAGGCCATAAGTTGGAAGAAGTACTTTGTGATTTTTGGTGAGGGTGTCCGAATTGGGAAGCAAATTAGAATTGCCAGTCACCTTGGGGTAAAGAGGGGGACACTGCCTTTTACTTATCTTGGACTGCCCCTGTTCTGGGGAAGAGTGAAACGAGTACACTTAGAGGGCATTGCCCTTAAAATCAGTAATTAGCTTGCTAGATGGAAAGGGAAGACAATGTCTCAAGCAGGCCGGATCTGTCTTGTGAACTCGGTTATCACCTCGATGTTCGTCCATTCCTTCTCACATTATAAATGGCCAGCCAACATGATTAAGAGTCTTTGTGGTATGATCCGGAATTTTATTTGGACTGGTTCTACACAGCAGCGGAAGCTTGTCACTGTAAAATGGGCTGATTGTATCAAACCAGTTTCAAAGGGAGGAATAGGGGTTAAGGATGCAAAGGTCTTTAATGACTCCTTGCTTCAAAATTTTACCTGGAGACTTTTGTCTGGTGCTGATCCCTCTTTGGAATTCCTCAATGAAAGATTTGTTGATAGGCTGCTCAAGAGGCGGAAGGTGTATTTGCAGTAGTCTGTCTGGACATCAATAAGGAACTCTTGCTCTTACATTATGTCACATGCCAAGTGGCTGGTCTGCAAGAATTCGCAGATGAATTGCTTGTCGACACAGTGGCTTAATAACCCAATCGAACAATGCATTAATGTTCCTTTGCTGCTGAGGAACCTTTCGATTTCTGACTTGCAGGACAATGTACAGGCTCTTGAGATAATTCCAGCTCACCTTCGGAGGGAGATTGATGGATATGAGTATGCTGACTCCGATATCTTGATCTGGAAGCCGTCCATTAATGGAGTTTTTTCCAGCTGGGATGCTTATATGAACCAATGTGGCGCGGCATGTGGAGTTCCTGCTTGGGTTATGGGGGCCCGGAGTTCTTTCATTGCACCTGCCGAGGCCCTTCTTATCTGGCGGATCTGGAAGCAGCGGCTTCCCATGCAACCGGCCTTGCAGCGGACAGGTTTGTGCATCACCTCGGTGTGCTACTTTTTCTTAAATGCTGATGAAAATGCAGACCATATATTCATTCATTGCACCTTTGCTGGGCGATTCTGGACTTACCTGAAGGATTTATTCCATTGTGATTTGGCATGCTGCTCGATTAGTACACTTCTGGCCTCGGTGTTCCAGGCTGATTGCAGTGACCAGGTTAAGTCCCTACTTATCACTGCTGCCATCTCGGCTATTGCTTATCTGTGGAGGGCTCGGAATGCTATTGCCTTTAATAAGGGCTTCCCGTCTTTCAAGGAGGGTATTATGATGATTCACCGGAGTATTAGTCTTGCCGTGGTGAATCAAACTGGCGCAATGAACAATAATATGTCTGATTTTCTGTTGCTAAGGACTCTTGGTGTAAGTGGCAGGGAAAGGCAGCCCAGGATGATGAAGTATATACGATGGATCCCACCGATCTCTGGATGGCTCAAGGTCAACGTTGACGGGGCAGCCTCTGGCGCACCTGGACCGGCCGGATGTGGTGGGGTGTTCAGGACCTATAGGGGCTTCGTCAAAGGTTGCTTCTTCCACTATATTGGCAGCGGGCATGCAATTGAGGCTGAGTTGTGGGCCATGATAAAGGAGATAAGGTATGCCGATAGATATGGCTGGCGAAAGATCTGGATCGAGTCGGATTCTTCTGTGGTGGTGCAGATCCTTAAGGAGCGCTCCAGGAATGTTCCTTGGAGGATGATCCCTGCTTGGATTAGTGCCTTGAAGGCTGCTGAGCCGCTTTCCCTGGAGGTTTCGCACGTGTATAGAGAAGCAAACCAAGTTGCAGACGTGCTGTCCAAAAGAGCAATCATGGAGGCAAGCTCCAGCTGGTCTTTTGTCCTTCCCGACTACTGCGGTAATCTTTCCCTTAGTGATAGGAATGGGGTTGTGTATTCAAGGTTATGTAATGTCACTTCATCCTGAGTTGCTTTGTACTTTTTATGTTTTTATATATCTTTTTGGGAGCAGGCCTTCACCTGGCTCTCGGACTTTCTGGTATTAGTTTATATACATGTGATGTACTTATTTCCTTGAATGAGACACATGTGATGTGTTCATCTGTTAGATAAATTACATGTGATGTATTCATCGACTTGGTGAGTGAATCGTAAAAGGATGTGTTGGAATATACTATATTGACATGTTTCATAAATATTGGCCACTCAATGTTATAGACAAAGGAATTATAGAGATTTACATATTATGTATATGTTACATCTTATGATGGACATATATGTATGGACATATGATCATGTTTGATCAAGATCACATCAGACCCCTTAGTATCTTGAGTTTCACTGATGTTTTGTCAAGGGATGCTCTTTTCTTACATCTATGAAGTTAGGATTCCATATTTGTTGTCAAATTTACTAAAGGCCATCGGGTCATAATGTTAGGAATTTTTATGAGGATTAAATTTTGGCCAAAGTGTTTGTTCCAAAATGAAGGAAGTTTGATAAATCAGATTCAAAATAGTTTGGATGAATTCAAAAAAATTTGTGAAGTTATGTGTAATGTCCTTCAAGGATTTTAGAGAAAATGAGGGATTGTTGGATGTGAACTCAAGGTGATATGATTTTTATGTGTATCAGGCTTTAGGATACATATCCTGCCAATATAACATTAAGCCAAAACTTTAGGATGCATTTCCAACATATCCTTAAGTAGAGTCCAAAGCATAAATTGGTGTCAAGATATTCTTGGGTGCAACATGAAATACTATTAAATATTATTATTTAATATTATACTTTTCACAAGACACATGAATTGATGGTATGAATGCGATTATCCTCAAACTACATTACACCCAATGTAATACAGCTTTACAGCATTCACTGCCACATCTTCCTCTTGCATGGTTTCATTGGTTATGAATCAAGGCGTTGATTCATTTATGGATTTACACATTCATTGAAGTTTTCAATGAATATTTCACCAACAGGTAGTAACCTATATTCATATGAACGACTCGCTTCATTTAATAAAGAACGTCTAGGATGGCCTATAAAAGAGGATTTCCCTCATTGTTGGGGATAATGGATACAAGGAACCCCTTTGAAGCTCTCTTCTTCCTGAAACATCATTCATCACTCGGTACAGGCTCTAGCACCCATTTGATGTATCAATATCCTCGCATTATGAATGTGAATCCACTATCTGATGTAATCCTCTTGAAGTCATGAATATTTTGTCTACTGCATTACTCATAAGAATCAAGCGTATAATGATGATTAAAATACATATTACTTCTCAATACATGTATGCCTGATTTATGTTCTTCATTCATGAATATTGATACCATTAAAGATAGATCGAGCACATATGGGTTTGTTTCCACTGCTATTATCTATATGATAAACAACCAAAACCCATCACATAGATCATAAGTACTGTCTTTTAATGAAACAACACTTTCTACACTATCAACAGGAAGATATACTTAAACCTTATTCAATTATCTTATATCTTCGAGTCAGTTTTTATTAGCAGAAATGTGTGATACACAACCAGTATCTGATACCCATGAATCAAAGTTAGATAAATTGATCTACAATAAACTTATTTTTGGGTGGGTTTCAGGTTTTATATTTTTTCATAATACACTTTTAAAGAAAGAAATCCCACTAAAAATGATGACTCTATACATCACATTCATTTCATGAGAGAAGATCCATATTTCAAAATTTTTTGAGCCCACTATAGTGTTCCTCTCAAATCTTAGCTATCTAGGTAGGCTAACTTGTCAATCAGAACAGTTATGATTCATGTATAGTTGAGTGAACAAAATTGTTCACAAATCTGTCACATCCATTTAATGAGTAAAGATCCATATTTCAACATGTTTTAAACCCAATATAGTGTTCCTATCAAAACATATCTATTTATACTAAATTTTCAATCAGAACAACTATGATTCTTGGATAGTTGAGTGAAACAATTTGTTCCCAAATCTATCGTATGGATATAAACTCAACATTATCCCTCTGGTATCCTAATTCAAAGGGTTTCCTAGCTAAGTTTCAACCAAATCTCATAGTGTTAATTGGTTACACAAGATAATCCATGGTCTCCTAACTATAGAATGAGCTTATTTGGTAGGATGATCGAGGTCATAACACATGTTTTCTTTAGAAGGAATCACACATTAAGTATTTGACATGTTTTCTTTAAAAAGTATCACCAACTTAATAATCACATGAATATTAAATTCATAATTATTGCATCATATTCATTTTTTATTATCTCATGTCCCGTTCTTTTGTGCATGTATACTTCTAACACTTTAATTTTTAAAGTTCTATTTCATCCACTAAATTTATATGTTCACACAATATTAATGTGAAAATATTTACCCAATACATAGTTTAGGTTACTCACCCAAATATAAAAGTCAAAAAAATTCATACATATTCAAATGCATCATATTCATATGGTACATGAACTCTTCAAGAAAAGGATTAAAATTATATGAATTAACAATCTTCATATGAGTAATTCTGGAACCACAAATACCCAACCACCACATTTCTATAACAATGAATAATCTTTAAGGGTAGTGGGAAGTCCAAACTAATGTCACTCAACCTATGGATACTTTACTTAAGGGGGAATCAAATTCATTATAACTCTAAAACATAATATTCACAAACTGCATTCAGTGACTAAATTCAATCAAATAACATTAATTACAAACTGAGATCAAAGTAGGTAAAAACTAAATATTATGTCGGTGTACCTATCATGTAATGAAAGGCATAAAGATCAATAAAAATAAATTTATCACATAAATTTAGAATAAAAAATATTCATATTTCATAAAAAGTTTATAAAAATGAATATTTTAAATGAATGAACAAATAAAAAACTCTATTCTTCAAAAAATATGAAATTTTTTCACATTTAATTTAGGCATGAGAAATCTTATTTTCTAATGCTTAAGTGTAATAATTTATAAACATATTATAAACCATAATAAAATTTATCAAAATAGTAAATTTTTAACATTTTTAGTTATATCATACTTTACGACTGATAATGGGTATTATCAATCATAAATTTTAATTCATACGTAAAGGTAACCATGTTGAATATTACATACCGAATCATATTTTACGATATAACCATTCACAATTCATGGTTGATATTTCCATTTACGATTAGTGATATTTTAAGGCTCTAATATCCCTAATAACATTTATACATTACGATGGTATGTTTTTTGAAAATCAGATGATCAGTTGTATTTTACGATTGGTGATATAACCAATCTTTGGCATGCTTGTTTAAAAGTTGTCTAATAGTGGATGAGTTCATGGGGATTGTGGAATGTGGTAGGAATGATCGGATATGGGTTTTGTCCCCTTCCATACTTCCCTTTCACCCTTTACCTCAATCATCACATGCTTTTTGATCAATGGAGGATACATAGGGAGTGAAGTCCACTTGATGGACATGTTTAATTCATCAAATGAACTTGGTAGCAAAAGAATGCCATGAAGTATCCAATATATTTTCAAAGTTATCAACCGAAAATAAAAAAGAACATAAAAAATATCTCTTATATACTAAAAATTCCTCATTGCATTAATCTTGCTGAAGATAATGGTACTAGTAGCCAAATGTCTCCTACCACCGAGGGATTACATTAGCCTTTGGATCCTCATTCGTAATAAGAGGATCCTGAACTGCCAAAGGGGTTCTAGAACATTCTTCCAAAGACTAATGATGATTTGATAATGAAGAGAGTTTTTTCTTTGATTGCATGAGGGTTTTTTCTACATGAGGGATCGCATCTCTTTTATATAATATATTCATTTTATTAAGAGTGTTGTAACACTAGAGTGTAAACTTCTATCTCATAGAAGTTGATACCTTACTACCCATTACAGTGTTTCATTTCTTAATGTCTATATTTTTGGATTTTCAAATAAAATATTTTTTGGGTGGAGTTTGAACCCTTATAATATCCCTTGTCCATGAGACATCCAAAAAACTATATGAAGCCACAAAGGCCAAAACAAATCAACAGAGGCCCAAAACCATCAACATACATGACCAGTATCTAGGAAAGTGGGCACACTTCAGTAGTTCCAAGATATCAACATTAATATGCATTCAGGGAAAATCCTTAGGCAATCTTCATTTATAAATTTAATGAAATCTGCAGTCATGAGATAGTCATCGATGGATAAATGGGTCCTCTCAAATTACATAATAGCAACATCAAGATGCATGTCAAACCATTGTTTTAAGTCTACAGTGAGACCACAATGTAAAATCTCTCTCTTTATACCTAAGTTCTAAGTTTTATTAAGTTCTTTCACTGGGTGTTCGGTCAACCATGGGCCTGATTTCCTAATCCCTTTCTCTTAAGGCTTTGGGAAAGGCTGATGTTCTTTAGCCTTTTGGACTTCCAAAGGTCCCTCATTATATGTAGGTAGGAATTGATTATTCTCAAGCTCAGGTGCCTTGGATTTTTGTCCAGAGTCCCACGCCCTCGGCCTCACCAATATTATTAGTTGACCTGGTTTTCATTATCATAGGAAAATTTGATTATTCCATAAGATGTCTAAAAATCTTCTTAAGATTCAAAGAGAAACCTTTTTATGTTATAATTCACGTTTTCCCTTTTCCTGGAAGGAGAAAAAATATTCATGACCTTTAATTTTGTTCACCATATATAAATGAAGCATGAGAATAAGCCTCCTCCTCATCAAATTCAAAGAGATATTCATGACTCCCCTTTATCTCTAGTACCAACATTGGGTAAGCCGCATAGAATTATTTTTCATTCTTATTATGATACACTTCTTTCCATTCCCTAGAGAAAATAATATCTGGGTAGTTCTTATTCTGATCCTCGAACTAATTAATTAGTTCTTGATTTAGTGAATCATACTTGGGACTCGACCAGATCGTAGGGTCATCACCACCTATGATATGACACTTCAGAGGGAAAATCCTCCTGACCCAGCCTACACTGATTAAGGATATTAATTAATTGAACAACCATAAAACCATTCATGAATCTTTCAATTGATGTTCCCATCCTTAATTCCCTCCAGCAACATCTTCGAGGGGGACATATCATTCCTAGTATAATCAGCCGACCTGGTTGAGCCACCAGGTTTCATTTCTTCAGAATTAATATACGTAACATTATCACCATCATTCAGGTTCAGGGACTCTTGTACTCCTTCCCCACTAACACTTAGTCACAAGGGGCACCATTGTATATCTGGGTATATTCTCTCTGACTGTCACAAAGGAGAGAGCAAAATTCCAGTATGTAGACCAACCTCATTACCATTGATTCTAGAACCATCCATCTGAATTCCAAAACCAATGACACAACAGAAACCAACATTTTTTGTCATGGGATAATGAAAACATGCATGTTTTGAGTGTCCTAATGGATTTCAGGAGAAAAATTCAACCAATAACTCAATGAACACAGACTTCTTACAGGGAAATTATTCTATGACCTCAATCCAAACAAATTTTAGTCTGTTTTGAAATTTTTACCTTAACACATACATTTGGGAAAATAGGATGGAATTTTGATCTAGTCCTATTGTCTAAGAACAAGTAGTGACCCACCATGTTTCCTAACAATAAGAGAAGTCTGGACCTGGGGAAAGCCCCATGAGCCCCCGGGATAAGGCAACAGGCAAGAACAAAAAAACAATATAGAGGCAACGGAAAAAATTTCACCATTTCAGTGTAGATCTTAATACAATTTAGGGAAAAATTCCTTATGTAGTCTTGGGAAACAAAATTTACCAGGCCACTCCATCAAAGAATTGACAAGTTTTAAAAAGTAAGGGGAATTCCAGGAAAATCATACCCATGAATCTATGGTCGAAGGGTCTCATTTCATATGAAATTTGTAACACTAAAAAAAAGAAAAGAATTGAGATCCGTTGAAGTCTCACAGAGCTCTATCTTAGGATAAAATAAAATCATTCTCATATGAAATGTGGGTCATGAAATTGGGGGAATCCAGCATACCAACGATCGAGAATTCACGTAATCCCCATAAAGCAAAGACAAACTAGTCGAGGGAGGCAATTGAGGGTCGACGGTGACCAAAGAGAGCTACCAAAGAGAGATTCAACAAGGATGAGGATTCTGTGAACTCCTAGTGAGAGAAAAATCTTAAGGAAGTCGTAGTGTAGCAAAGGGACTTTGGTAGAATAGAAATGCTGGGAAAGGATCGGAGAAGATTAGGGTTGGAAAACTGTGTAAAGGGGTGAGGGTGAGTCTCCAAAGGGTATGCAGAGCACCCCCCCCCCCCCCTCCGACGGGGGAGGGAACAGAATTTTGACCATTGTCTCCTAGGTCATAAATTACCTATCCAAAATCTCTCATAAAGGTAATCCATATCGAGGAGTTTAATTCATTGAAAACTTTTATAACCTTTTTAACATTTAATAAATCTTCCCATGCAATGAATAAATTAATATTATTCATTCATAATCTAATGAAACCATAAAAGGGACGTGGTATGTGCCATGCATTCAAAGTTGTATGTTCATACATCACATGCATAACACACTAAATTTGTGATAATGTACTCTCAAGATCCTCCTCTAGGATACATTGGTTAGCAACGTAAACTTGAGTCTGATATGCACCATATGAATATTACTGGTGACTATGGGGACATGGCATATGACATGACATCCCTTTTTAGTGCACATCCAACAATGGTATGTGTAATGTGTAGTATGTGGATGTGGGATGAGATGAGAGTATCAGAACAAATGATGTTGGTATGTGAGGGTGACTAACCCAGTAAAGACACGGGTGATGGGTACCTTCTCTTATTATATTATACTTGTATGTATATTTGGTGAGTGATTCTGCAATGATATGGTTTTTAGTTGACCTAGGATAGGGAATCCTTCAGTTTGATTATTTATTCACAAATCCTTTAATATACTTCTTCCACACTGGAACAATAGCTTCTGAGGAGAATCAAACCGAGTATACTTGCATGCACACTCTCGCTTCTATAATTTTTGTATAGATTTGCAGAACGAATTCAAAAATTGAACAAGATATTACTAGCCCATGGTACAGGGATTGGTTGGAGTTAGAGTTTTCCTTAGGAGTTGTTCTTGGTGTTTGTTTTCGGAGATATTCTTTTGTTTTGTATGACATTACATGCGTGTTTACATTTTGGATGGGTTTTTGGGTCTATTCCATTATTGTTGGCATTGATTGGTGGTTTGTTTATTTTTTGGTGTTTATAAAGGGTAATTTTTCCCATTTTCTGTGATTTATACCCTCTGTGTTAGTCGTTAACCCAAAAACTATTGAAGGTTGGATTTGAGGGTTACTCTTGTCTTTATTACCACACATAAGAGGCTCTAGTGGGTAATGGTCATGCCAGTTGTTCAATGGTTTGACTAAGTCAATCGTATTTTATGTATTTTAAATTTTCTGTTATCCCACTTGTATTTTGGTAGCATAAATCTATAAATAAAGGACCGGACCTCACATGCGAGTCACAGATTCTAGGTATTCTCCTACACGTCCCAATTTTATCCAACCAAATGGCTGAATATGTCATCTTGAAAAGCATATCATAAAATTCATTTTGACTGATCCAACCATGAAAATGACGTGATCATAAAAGAAATCCCACTCTAAAAATCCCTAACATTTATGAAACACTGATCTTGAAACTTCAAGGCATGAATTTAGAGTTATGTGGCTGCATGAGATGATTCCTTTAATATAGTGAGAACCAATTATTATTAGTTATCCTAACAGTTCCTAAAATTTTGTGGAGAACAAACACCATCCCAACTATAGATGGATATAAAAAAAATAACTCAAAAAAGAAAGGAAATTGGATTGATTTATAGTTAAAAAAACAAAAAAAAATAACAAGGGATTAAATAGCCGACAACAATGAGATTCAATGAGACCAATGACTTGACTGGATCAAAATTATTACCTACGGATAATAAACAACGCAAGACATAAAATTTTTAATAAAGATAATACGTACATAATAGACTTACTACTCTAAAAATCCATTATAGAAAATATAAAACTCAAACAAAGCATACGTTGCACTGAGAAGATTAACATTAACTCATGTATCTTAATGGATTTTACTATAGTTATCCCTAAGTTAATTTGATTTTGAAATGTACATAAAGGTGTCATAGTTTCATCCATCCAATTAGCAATACATATTTAGAGGCATGAAATATTCCTGAGATCACGCCATTTTTATCACATCAAAAGCACATGAATGATAACATTCTAAAATATTTTATGCATTATATTGAACCAAGTATCATTATATCTCATCCAAGAATCCATCTAACGGGTCGTATATAAATTCTGAGCTAAGACATGGTGCTGAATAAATTTAAAAAGCTTGAGATATTCAAAAATCAGCATGACCATGAAATGACAATTATTATAATGAATTCGTGAAAACATGTAAAGAGATATACGTGGCCAGATTTGCAGTCATTAAGAGAAACAAAAATAGAACATTTGGAGGCATGTAGTTCACCCCATCTCTCAACCACCTTGGGAATTCCCCCATCCTTGCTAAGAGATTCAATAATTGCAGAAACAGGAGCGTGACAATTATGAGAGCTTAAAATCATGATTTACATGATGCAACTAGGTTGTAAATGCCTGTGGATTGGAAGAAAATACATTTTACCAAACCCAACACATCAAAAGTTAGGGCTATGATAAGAGGACAATTAGGACACTCAAGGGAAGTAGTGTGCAACATCCTTCTGGTTCACTATTGAAGAAACAATCATATTTTCACTCTGAAAAAGGAGAAAACATGAAAAGGGAGAATATATTTGAGTTGTGTGAATAGTCATACCCTCAGGGAGTGGCGGTGGCTACATCGGACACTTGAATAGTGCCTGTTTGATTAGCTTTATCCTATATTTTCACAACTGAATGAGCAAGCCGATTCGACTATGTTTGAATGGTGCCTGTTTGATTAGCTTTATCCCAGATTTCAATATATAACAAGTATAACCTTCTATGCTAGTAGTAAATGAGATCCTTATGTGTCTATATATATGCATGTATTACACATTACATCAAATATATAATAAAATATATATACATTCATATATATAGACACAAAAATATATACAAATAAAAACAAAAATATATAGAGAGGGGGGAGATACAAATATTATACACACACACATAAACATATTTGCAATAAATATGTATTTTGTCATCACATTATAAAAAACTTACATATAAATATATAAACAGGTATTATAATGTATTTAAAAATAGTTATATAAACATATAAATAAATATATCATAAAATATTGAAGAAAATATGATGGAGAAGTGGTAAGGGAATTCACTATGAACTAGGAAGTCATGGTATTGAATCCACTTTAGCACCTGCATCAAAGTTGTGTTGTTGAATTAGAACTTATTTTGGATTGAATAAGCATTGATAAAAGGGGGAATGATTTTTTTGCGGCCCAAATATGATTCTTAGACATAGAATAATTTAAAAAAATATTTTTATGGTTTATCAATGCTAAAAATTAGTGCTAATAAAGAAATAATTTATCAACACTAAAAGGATTTGTTGATAAAGGCCCCATTTACCAACGTAGATAATGAACACTTTTATAATCATTTTTTCAGCATTGATAAAAGTGTATTTTCTTTAAAGGTGTTTAAATGTCAGTGATTTTTTAGTGTTGATAATAACTATTTATAATTGTGATAAAATGTTCATCTATAGTAGTGTATACTATTGTATTTCTATCCCTCTCATGGTGTTTTCATGATCACAAACACTCTTTTGTGTATCTAATGTTTTCATTTGAGTGATTTTCAAGTTTCTCATTTTTGACTTTAAATCATGTTACTAATTGTTCTAATTGAGCTCATAAAGTCAATTACATGGTTACATGATCTTTTTAAAGGATTTTTCATATCCTCGCTCATGATTTAAGTGTATGGAATTATGTTAGAAATCCATAAAAGACTTTTGAAGGATACGGAGGAGCTTCCTCTTGAAGTTAAAAAAGTGCAGGCAGCATCAGTGGTGTAACAACCTAGATAATGTTAGAATAAGTTTTTTTTATCAATTTTTATATATTAATTTTTAATTAAAATGGACACTGTGTTCAATAGCGTATAAGATAGACCTAGTTTTATGGAAAAACTGTATTTTTTCAAAAATTAGTTAGCCTTTTAATGGCGCACTTGTTTTAAAAATAAATATTTATAATTATATAAATTCTATTTGAAAAAACAAACTTCATTTTTGAAATCAGAATATAAAAATTTACTTTAGTTAAATTTTTTATATTTTTCGGATAACTTTATTTTTTTGATGAATAGTGAAAAAATAATGCATTTTAATTGGAAACATATTTTTCATATATATAATTTTTAGTTTCAAATTAAATTTTTAATTGTTTTTATAGTATAATTAAATATATTTCATATCATTTAATCCAATTTCTGATGATGGAATCAATTTTACCTTGATTTTGGATATAAAAACATTTAAATTTTATGAATCTTTTCAACTTAAAAACTCATTTTCCTGTTCTGTTAATGAGATTAATTTTAAATTAAAATTATCTAGTTATGTGTTTCTAATTTTCCAAAAATTATTTCAAATTTGTAATCATTGGTTCCAAATTTAGTAAATAAACACCTTTTTTGGAAAATATGAATAGTAAACTTTGTATTTTTTTTACCATGGATAAGGGTAAATCAGACAATTAAGGGTAAAAGTAATATTATAAATATTATAAACTTACCCTAAAACATATAAAATTTTTATTAGATGATTTATAATCAACTGAAATAATCATTGGGCTGATTTTATGAGCTCCTCAAATCCACTTGGATGAATTAAATCCCCTATAGTATTTTATTTTAAAGAAAAGTCAATGATGCCACACTTATGTTTTAATAACTATAAATTTTTTAATACATCTTTATTTAGAAGATAAATTCAACTATAAATATTCATATAAAAGATAAAATATTTATATACATCATGTTAATTTATTTATTATTTTTAAGCTATAAAATAATTACCTTAAATGTTTACCCAACGATGAATCATTAATTGTTTAATTATTAGAAATATCAAATAAATGATATAAAAAATATTAAATTAATTATAATTTTTTTTAATTAATGACATTAACCAATTTTATTGATTAATTTTACATGTTATTAATGTTTTATAAGAATTATTTTGAATTTATCTTGTTTTTATGTTATTTGTAGAATGTCAAGTGATGAATAGTTTCAAAATTGACATTAATGATATTTTAAAATAAATAATATTTTATAAAAAAGATATAAAATTCATAAAAATGTAAAATTAGTAAAAATGATTGGTATAAGGTTTAAAATTTCATGAATAATGAATTTATGGTTCATTTGTAATTTTATAAAAACTATATTAACTCTTATAGAGTAAAAAATATAAGGTGTCACGATAAGAGTTAAAGAGGAAAATTAGGGGTTAAATGCAAAAGATCATGATAATAAAATAGTAAAATCATGTGTAAATTTAATTTAATGAATTTATTTAAGCCCATAATCATTTTATCTTCGAAATTAATCAGTTTTGTTTCAATTTTAATATAAAATTAATTTATATTAATTTAATATTTTGAATAATTCCAAGAGTACCACTGCCATGTCTTATAAAAGGGAACCTATTATTATATTTTATTCACACATCAATACTTATTTTTCTAGGCCAAGATCTACCCAAATACCTTCCTGGAATCCCTCGAATCATTCTATAGCTTTTATTTTGGGTATAAAACCATCCATAGTTGTCTTAATGTGTTAAGAAAAGAAGGTGGTCTGAGGAAGATTTATCATTTTTAATCAAGTATTTTTGTTTTATTTCATCTTAAACTAACTTGAAATCTTATTAAAATGTGATTAAATAACAAATAAAACATCATAAATATACTAATATTTCATTATGCTAATATAATCACCTAAATCTATCCCCAATTTCATCAAATGGGAAAATAATTAATTGTTCTTGTGTACGACGGACTACCACCTCACGAACTAATATAATTAGTTTTCTATCACTGTCTCTCAATACTGGTTATAATGATGTAATTAATGTTTATATATGATATTAATGACATATTTATCATTATTAAAGAATAATATATCATTTATGTTCTTACATTTCCATGAATATAAAAATGATAACATCGTTCGTGCGTACGTGTGAACTATCACCTCCACGAAGACATGTATTTTTTTCATCACCGCATCACATAGATGACATATATAAGTATATTTAAATGATTAATATGATATAAATTATATTATTATCATTATTAAAGGATAAAATTATACTTTCCACTTTTTCATAATGATCGTTGAAAAATGAAAAAGTTACTCATGCGTACGTACAATCAACCATCTCTATGATTATAACATAGTTAATTTTTCATAACCATAATCAATGGTTATATTTTAAAGTATAATTGATGTATAAAAAATATAATACTGACATAAATATTATTCTTAAGATGATGTAATAACGATCACTTTGACTATATACATCATACCAATTTCATTTTGGACTCATGTACCGAATATCATCAAAATTTCCAACAAGAACTTAAATAATTAAGTAATTATTATAACATGATAATAAGTGATATAAAAGGAATAATAAACATTAAATATTTTCTCAAAAAAGATTCCTATTTTTATTATTCATAAATATAAAAATTGTACATGAGGAGTTATACTCAAGGTAAGAGACTTCATTTTGAAAATACTCCTTTAAGGTTACTCCTTCAACTATGTTTACAAAAGCCAAAAGGAATTTTTTTTACACATACATCATGAAATTAATTTTCCACTTTCACATTTATTTACTGTTTTGATACTTACTTTACAATTTTACCATTTTATTTTCAAATATAGTGTTTTCATTTATGATTTCATGACTTTGTAAAAATAAAATGTGATTTCAATGTGGAAAAGTTATTTTTATTTTATGCAAGATTTATGTGTTATTCTTATGTTAGGGTTCTTGGTAATTGTTTACGAGTATGGGTGGTTTTGTTATAAACCAAGGGAATATGAGTCCATTATAGCTCTCCAATTCACTCAGTAAAGGGAAATAGTTAACCGACAGGGTTTCTCCTAAGAGATTAAGGGAATCTACTACTGTGGTTATTCCGAATGTAACCAATAAGGTTACTCCCTATGTAATAATGATAGATATAGTAAATATAAGAGTGATACTGAAATTATGCCACAACATACCTTTATGATTTATGTTTTCTATAGAGTTTTAAAGAAAACATATGATTTCAGGAGGTAATCTAAAAATATTATGTTTTGTGGCTGAAAAGTAAGACTTTTTGAAACTTTTTATATGGGTTTATAAGTATGAATGAAATAATGATTTATATTTTTTTTTATGTCCCTTACTAAGATTTTTTTACTCATAAAAAGTTATAAAATGTTTTTCATATGTTGTAAGGATTTGTTAGAGAAAGAAGGAAGTCAAGTTCAAGTTATGATGGTTTTTCATGAAAGAGAATCCATGTTTTATTTTAAAAAGTTTTATTTTATAAAAAAATGGATATTGAGTAGAATTGAATACTTTTTAATATTTGAGTTTTTATGTATGAGTTATGGCCTAATTCTTTACAACTTTAAAATATAATGAAAGTAAGTATGTTTCTTGACTAAAACTCAGGATTATGTAATGATTAAGTATGGGTCCTTATAGTTGGTATCAAAGGACAGTTTAGATAAATTTAGGGGTTATCAAATTGTTAATAGAATATCCATAAATATTTTTTACTTTATGGTTCAGTTCAAATGATGTGGAATTTTAAGATTACTATGTTTCTTCATCTAAGATGTGTTTGTTTAGAATGGAATTCTATAGAGGAAATAGGGAACCTGTGGTGGGAAGGCATCAAGATTAAAACATCCATCAAAATAAGCATCCTAAGATAGTAAAAATTGGAACAAAATAGTTTGTTGCTGTGATGGATCAGTTTACACGGGCTATAAATGGAGGTGACATCCATGTATGCGATCATACAGATCAAGCAGAGAATAATATGTCATTAGTGGAGCATTTTATGATGCAACACCCTCCTGGATTTTGGGAATATTCTAACCCAATGGTAGATGAAGGTTGGATTAAATCCATAAAAAAATATTTTTGATGTCATGGGGTGTTTGAACCATCAAAATATTAGTCTATCTATTTACCATTTTGAAGTTGAATCCCACCATTGTTGGTCGATGTTAAATAATACCGGCGACATTATGGATATTGATGCTTAGAAATGTGATTAATTGAAATATATTTTTCTTTAGAACTATTTTCCTAAGGAGATTAAACATTGGATATAAAAACAATTCTTGGAATTGAGACATGGGAGGATTCAGTGCCTACATATGAAGAAAAATTCACTCAATTACCAAGTTATAATCCAATTTTTTCCATTATCTTTATAGTAAAATCAATCATTTTTATTCAATATTGAATCAAAAATATCAAAGGGCATTGTATTCTCATGAATTCAAAAGTTTCGAAAAAGTGTTAGATGTGTGGGGAAGTTGGAAATGGAGTTTTTTAATGATCATATATTCTTATACAACCAACAAAAAAAGGTCTATGTGGAAGAAAAAAGGTAATAATTCATAAAATATGTTTCATGGTAATAAAATTAAGTTTTTAATTTTTGATAATTGTGGTAAAAAAACTGGGTATAAAGACCCTGACCCTAGAAGCCTAGAGTTAGTGCCTTACATTATTACATTGGTACTATGAAAAATAATTTTCATCCGAAAGGACCAAATAGTTTAGTAGATTTGGAAAAATAGATACAAACATAATTGTTAAATTACAACATGAAAGAAAAATAACATTACAACTCTATGGGAAACACCCATAAATTCCTAAAATATCATTGTAATTCATTCATAATTTACATATTTGAATCCTGGGGAAAAATTAAACCTAAAAAATGGGTGATACTAGAGGCTCAGAAAGGGTAATTAATACAATGGAAGATATCATTAATAAACATAAAAAATAATTCAATGTGAATAACTAAAATCACATACCATTAAAACATAATGTTGAGTATAATATAGGAGGAATAAAATTTAAATAAATAATTCCATATAAATAATAATATGAGAATGAAAAATAAAATTGGATATTATACTAGTAAAATAATAATATGTATTATCAATTACTAATATCATAATGGGGGAATTCATAATTCCTGACATTATAAATATCCCTTCAAGGCTTCATCCAAGACACCAAACATAAATGTGTAAAAACCCAGTTTAGTTTGTCTTATGAGACCTACCGATGCATCGAGGGGATATTGAGGGACTCAAACATCTCTTATTAAGTCAAATACATTCCTCAAATGAATTAGGTGAAACATAAATAACATATACATATGAAATGTAAATAACTTTCCCCAATCAATAAATATAATTACTAACCATTCTGAGTAAAATGGTGAATCGTATCAAGATAGAACAACCATAGTCAAACTGATCAGAAACCATTTAATAAAATATGGTATATGATATTATAAAATTTCAATCTCAATTAAGAATAATATATAACATATTATTTTTAAATATATAAAAATACTATAATAAAATCATTAAGGAATTATTGAGAGAAATACCCTTTTTAGATTGGAAAGAAGAGTACTATTGGAAAATCATTTGTATTTGTCATAAAATAATATTATAACATGTATATCCTATAAAATAAAAGGTAGGTATAGTTAAATTGTATTTTATGCATAATTTATTTTCAACTAGAGTGAAAACATGTAAAAAGGGCATTTAAGATACATTAGAAATGAGCCCATTTAGTGCGGTTTAAAGAGAAATACTATAGTCTTTAAAACAGACGTATGATTTTTTTTGAATAAAACTAGAAATGAAAAAAGATAGTTTTTCATGATACAATTATTAATTTTATAAAAATATTTGTGACTTAAAAATATTATGGATTGTACATGAAAATGGGTATGAAATTGATAAGTTCCCTTTAATCAGGCTTACTTATCAAGAGAAATTGAAAAGGGAACATTATAAAACATCTATTTCCACATCAAAGAAAGATAAAATGATATGTATATAAGATTTTAGAACAAAGATATAGAATTTATAATAATTATATAAAATTAAAGAAGAATTATATTGAGGTAATGAGAGAGAAATCATAACGCGAATGAAAAATGGAGGTTCGGGGTGAATCCCTTACCACTTTGTAATCAATCAAATTTCCTTCCCCATAAAATTAATAATCATAAAATGAAACATTTAATATCATGAATATAAAGATATTTATGACATTATATATCAATATAGTGGTATACATATACCACACACAAAAAATAAGTGGGGAATAAGGCATATGTCACATAAATAAAAGTGAGTTGGGGGACCCTTACCTTATGTCTAAAAGCGTTATTACCTTATACTTAATGTCCTAGATAATGAACTTAGATTCATTAATAATTTAATTAATAACCTATAAACATGTATTTTACTTTTTATAATTTTATTATGTTCATTTCTATCATTTTTTATGATTTATAATATTTAATTTTATCATTCGGGAGTGTTCATTTCCTTAGTTTTCATAATTGGTTTACTTGTATACATGTATGAAAGATCATGTAAAATGGTAATAGTTATCCAGATTTGAAATTATATGTTATTAATTAACATAGAGGTGTTTTAATACTCATAAATACCATTTTTTCTAGATATGAGGATGATTCATTAGATATAGTGTTACTGATAACCATTTATATTATTTTGGCATTTTTTTCAATCACCAGGAACTAATTTTGTCTTATAAATTAATATTATGAATATATACTGGTTCTATAACATTAAATAAATTTTAATAAATATATTATAGTACTGTTTTACCATAAAATGGTTTTATGACTAGACATGAAGGAAAAATTGTAAAACAAAAACTCATCATCAAGGAAGGCGGTAAATCGGCACCTCACAGATGATGTTTTCATTTTTAGAATAAAAAGGGGAACATAATATAATTGATGGTTGATATACCATTAACATAATAAAATTATGGTATATAAAATATAATAAAGTTATCATGATAATTTTTACTAGGGGAGGTAGGGAAGGATAATAAAATAAAAGAAATTGAAAGAGATAGAGAGATAGAGAGAGAAGGTTTTACCTCTCGAGTGTCACCTCCTTGATAACCACCTTAAGGGACTTGGAAATGGTCTTTTGGTGAGACCAAATAGAAAAGGATGTAAGAAAGAGGTTTGGGAGAGGAATTGGGAAGAATATAATCACACTTCAAGGATTTTGAGGTGTGAGGAGAAAGGGTGGTGAGGGGTGTTATTTATAATGGAGGAGCAGGGTGTTTTTTGATTATTTTAATCATTAGTTTATTATTTTGAATCAAGACTATAAATAGTGTTGGTTATTTTGACTAAATATATTAATTAGTTCATTTTAGTTTAAACCAATGGGTTATTACCTCATCCAAACATCATCCATGACTCAATAATTCATTTATTTACTTATAATGTTAAATACCACATATTATCGTATTTCGCTATTCACCAACTTTTCAACTATTTTAGAACAAAAAAATCACCCTAACAATTATTCAGTGTGTATAATTAAAAAAGAGACTCCATTTTATGAAAATAATTTTATAAATATGAGAAATTTAATTTTTAATAAAAATCATCCTTTATTCTAAAAATATCGATTTTAAAATAACAACCGATTTTTTTGTACTTTGAAAAATTAATTAAGGTATTAAAAAATTATATTATAATCATAAGACAAGAAAATATTAATTTCTAAATCCATTTTATTAAAATAAGTTTTCTTTTAAATTTTTATATTAATTATAAAATTGTAAATAAACATTTATGTTTTACAAAAATACCAACAATTAATTTATCATTATGAAAACATTTATTTACTTATACCATGACATAAATATAACATATTTTCATTTTCAAGTTTCCCAAATTTTATTTAAACTTTCATAGGTGATTTTACTATTCTATTGGTTGAATTACTATTCCAAATGGTCATATTACTATTCCAACAGTCATGTTACTATTTCATCAGTATATATTTTTTAATTTCTAGAAATGGATCTTATTTCATTAATTATTTATTTACAAAGCTTGTATAATGTTCTCTATTTTATTTTATGTGATTTATACTATATAACATAATTATAAGAAGGGAAATTATATTTATAAAATTTTAGGTCATTACATTCTCTCCTCCTATAAGAAATTGTGTCCTCATAATTTTGAGATTGCATTTGAAAATCAAATGTTGATACTTGAATATTACTTTGTGGGAATCTCATATAGAAAATACAGTTAATAAAATATACACTTAATAAGAGGTAAAGGTAAATTCAAAGGTCACCAAAAAATTAGGCTTTCGAATAGGATAAAATTAGTGGGAAGTGAAAACATGGGAATGGAAAAGAAATATAACTATCATGTTCCAATGGATAATGATAGAGAACATGGTCATTAAAAATTCTACCATCACAAAACCTTAAATTTATGATTAGAAAAAAAGACCATTAATTTCCAAAAAAAATAAATAAATGAAATTTTTGAAGAAAAATATTTGTCTCTATAGTTGAGGGATTATTTTACTATTTAGGTAATTACTTGAGATAATAAATTTACTTGATTATAATCATAATAAAATTCTTTGGTTGTTCTTTGATCTATTTCATAAACCAGGACATGGATATTAAATACAAATTTGAATCCCTAAAGTACTTATACCAAACAATTCATAAGTCATTCTATTGGAATTAAAATATTTACAAGTAAAAATATTTTTTACATGATATCCAATGCTATATGTTAATAATAATAAATAATATCCTTAATCCATAACATAAGTACTTAATCATATGCCTCATCCAAAACATGTCTCTCCAAATTCAACAACCAAAAACATAAAAGGAAGTTCACTAAATTTCCAAAATAAACAAATCATTAGATTCTCACAAACAACATAATTTAATTTTTAATGTCACATACTAGAAATATGAATACCTTGATCACCCTAAAACCTTAATGAAAACACGAATGCTTCCAAGAGTAAAATCTCTGATTATTGAATATATTTCTTAAACCATCAAATCACTATCTACTTTCATAGTAACCAATACTATCCCATAAAAATATATTTATTATTATTTCAATATCAAGTACATATTTAGGGTAATCATTCCCAAGTCATGTGTTTTAAAAAATATCAACATTCCTCTGAAACACTTTTTCCGATCAATGGTACCATTCAGCATATGCTCTAAAATTCTTAAAGAAAATTATACTATATTACAATACTTATTTATTATATAATTATCATGACCAGTAAATCATTTATAAAATACTCAAATTGCATAAGTATTTGATCCAATTTCAATTACACTAATAATTCCTCTTTGTCTATAGTAAAATCATAATAATTTCCATGATATATTATCTTCTTTTGAGGAGTATTCCTTTGACGCTTAGGGAATTATTTTTTATAGTGCCCCATATCCTTACAGTTGAATAATTGAACATTGGAAAATTCATTCATTACATTGAAATAAAGAGGTTGGTTCTCGTTTTATCCACACATGAAGCAAACTCGTTTTCCTTTTCAGCATATATCATGGTGTTTCCTTCTATAATTATCACATGGTGGAAAATCATTCTTTTCCTTCTTCACATTATCCATATTTTCCCATATTTCCCACTTTACTCATACTTACTTCTGAATCCATAATACATAGAAAAATATTTCTCATTCTAGTTAGAACATGAAATTATTTCATTATCCAATGAGAACGTTTGAGAGACGAGCTTCCTTCAAAGGACTGGCTTAAACCCATCAAAGAAATGATCATTCTTACTCTTATGATTATGTACATGTATGTGGTTCCCATTAATTTTTCTAGATTCCATTTCTAAACAATTTCATATACTATATTATATCATAACATAATGAAACACAATGTACAATCCAAAAACTAGTGAAATACATAGTGTAAATAGAAATATTTATTCATATCTAATCTCTTAATAATAAACATGGTTTCTTTAGGGACATATTTTATTTTAAATCCATCATAATGGTTTGTAAATAAAATTTGATTTATCCTAATCATATTTCCCATGAGTTTCAAACCAGGTCTTCCAAAAAGGCCCACTGTTGTGTACCAGATTACACCAAGGCAGGACCAACACACTTTGTAAAAGTTGTTACCCCTAGGTACTTCTGTACTAGAACCACATCTACTTTTAGTATTCATATAGGGATGTATTACTAGGACTACCAATATAATATCTACCTTAAGAAAATTATAGGAAGTTATTTTATGATTACTCTCAAAGTATATCTTAGGGTTATGTTCCCTGATCTATGTTTTCTAAATCTAGTTTCTAAGGTTTCTACTAAACTTCCTCTAATACCAAGTATAAATAACCTGACCCCAGTATCCCAGATCCACTGTCTTACTTTATTACATTGGTACTATGAAAAAATGTTAGCATCCCAAAGGACCAAATTTCTTTTGTAGAATTGTAAAAATAGATACAAACATAATTATTACATTATAACTATAAAGGAAATACAATAAAGCAACTCCATTTGAAACACCCATAAAATACAAGATTATTACTGCAAGTCATTCGTAATATACATCTTAGAATCCAAGGAAAAAATAAAACCTAGGAAATGGGTTAATGTATATGCTCAGTAAGGTAACGTAAAATAGAAAAATATATCATAAATAAACATAAACAATAAGTCAAGGTGAAGAACTAAAAACGCATGCCTTTAAAACTTAATCTTGAGAATAATATTAAAGGAATAAAATTTGATTAAATAATTACATATAAATAATAATATGGTAATTAAACATAATTATGGATATTATACTAGTTGAATATTCACATGGATTATTAATTAATAATATCATAATGAGGGAATTCATAATGTTAGACATCATAAATATACTATCAGGGCTTCATCCAAGACACCATATATAAGTAGGTAAAAACACAGTCTAGTTTGTTTGATGAAACATAACGATGAATCAAGGGTATATAGTGGTCCCCTTCCTTCACTAAATAAGACTAATTAATTTCTCATATGAATGGGGTAAAACATAAAAAACATACACATTTGAAATTTAAATAACCTTCCCCAATCAATAAACATAATTACTAATCATTCTGAGTAATATGGTGAATGGTATGAAGATGGAAAATCCATAGTCAAACTGATCAAAAACCATTTAATAAATATGGAATATGATATCATAAAATATAAATCCCAATTAATCATAAGATTCAATATAGGGTTTTTAAATAGATGAAAATACTCTAAAAAAACATTGAGGAATTCTTGAGAGAAATACCCTTCTTACTTTGGAAAGAAGAGTTCTTTTGGAAAATTATTTTATATGTTCTAAAATAAGATTGTAACATATATACAACAGAAAAAAAAAAGTTAAATAAAATTAAATTATATTTTAGGAATAAAAAATTTACAACTGAAGTTAAAACACGTAAAAATATCATTTAAGAAACTTTAGAAACTAGCCGCTTTAGTGTGGTTTAAGGGAAAATTCTAAAGAGTCTTTAAAAAAGACAAAGGAATAATTTTTTTATAAAACCTAAAACAAAAATAGATATTTTTTGTGATAAAATTAGTGATTTTATAAAAAAAAATTGTGTATAAAAACATATTATGGAGTGTACATGAAAATGGGTAAGAAATTGAGAAGTACCCTTTAATCGGGCTTGCTTATTGAGAGGAATTAAAAAGGGAACCTTATAAAAACATGTATTTCTACATCAATTAAATATGAACTGATATGAGTACATGATTTTGGAACATATAAAAAGAATTTATAATAATTATAAAAAGATAAATAATAATTAAATTGGGGTAAAGAGAGACAAAGCGTAATCCGAATGAAAAAATTGAGGTTCGGGGAGAATACTTTTCCACTTTGTAATCAATCAAATTATATGCCCCATAAATTTAATAATAATATAATGAAACGTTGAATAACATTAATATAAATAGATTCATTATATGATATATCAAAATGGAAGTATATATACACCACACACAAGAAATATGTGGTGAATAAGGCATATCTCAAATAAATAAAATTGAGATAAGGAACCCCTTACCTTATATTTGAAAGTGTTCTTCTCTTGTAGTTAACATCATGGAAAATGAAATTTGATTCATCAATAATTTAATTAATAACCTATTAAAAATTTATTTGAATTATCATAATTTTATTATAATCAATTATGACATTTTTTGTTGAGTTATAAGATTTAATTATGATATCTAAGAGTGTTTTTTCCTTTGGTTTTCATGATTGGTTTACTAGTATACATATATGAATGATCATGTAAAATGGGAATAGTTATCTAGAATTGAAATTATATGTTATTAATGAACATATAGGATATTTAATGGTCATAAATATCATTTTTCAGATATGAGGATAATTCATTAGATTGAGTTTTAATGGTAACCATTTAGATTATGTTGGCATTTTTTCATCATCACAAACTAGTTTTGTCTAATGAATTAATATTATGTATATATAATAGTTTATTAACATTAAATAAGTTGTAATACATATATAATATTATTTTTTAACTATAAAAATAGTTTTATGACTATCCTTTAAGGATTAATTTAAAAACAAAAACTCATCGTCCATGGAGGCGGTAAATCAACACCTCACAAATGATGTTTTCATTTTTAGAATAAAAAGGGGAATAGAAGAGAATGGATGGTTGATATACCATTAACATATTAAAATTCTAGTATATAAAATATACTGTTGTTATCATGTCACTTTTTACAGGGGAGGTGAGGTAAGGATAAGAAAAGAAAAGAATCTGAGAGAGAGATAAGGTTTTAACTCTTGAGTGTCGCCTCCTTGAGAACAATCTTAAGGGGCTAGGAAATGGTCTTTTGGTGAGACCAAAAAGACCAAGACAAGATTAAGTGTGTTGGGAGAGGAATTGGTCATAATATAATCAAGCTTCAAGGATTTTTAGGTGTATGGATAAGGGGTGGTGAGAAGGGTTATTTATAGCGGAGGAGAGGGCAGTTTTTTAACTATTTTAATCATTAGTTTATTATTTTGGACCAAGACTATGAATAGTGTTATTTCTTATGAATAAATATATTAATTTGTTAATGTGATTTAGAAAAAATGAGTTCTTACCTCATCAAAACTTCATAAATGACTCAATAATTCATTTATTTACTTATAATTTTAAATACTGTAAATTATTATATTTCGTTATTCACCAAAATTTCAACTATTTTAGAAAAATACAAAAAATTAACACTAACCATTTTTATATTTGTTGAATTATAAAATGGAATCCAATTTATAAAAATAACTTTATAAATATGAAAATATTTTGTTAATTAAAATCATCATTTATTTGAAAAAACGATTTTAAAATCACAACTGATTTTATGACACTTTGAAAATTTAATTAAGGTATCATAAACTTATCTTATAATCATAAGAAAAAAAATATTAATTTATTAATCTATTTTATAAAAAAATTTCTTTTAAATCATTACATTAATTATAAAATTTTAAATAAACATTTATGTTTCATAAAAATACCAACTTTTAATTTATTATTTTAAAAACATGTATTTACTTATTCAGTGATATAAATATATCATATTTTTCATTTATAAGATACCATAATTTTATTTAGACTTTCATAGGTGAGGTTACTATTCTATTTGTTGGTTTACTATTCCTAATGGTCATATTATTATCCCAACGATCATGTTACTATTCCATCAGTATAGGTTCCTTAATTTCTAGAAATATCTATTATTTCATTCATTATTCATTTATAATGTTTGTATTATGTTATCTATGTTATTTTATGTAATTTATACTACATTACATAATTATAATAAGGGGAATTCTATTGATTAAATTTTGGGTCGTTGCATTGGGAAATGCCTTTGAATTCTGGTAATTGCTTCAGATGTGGTAAGATTTGGGCATATGGCTCATAATTATAATGAAATAGATAATGATAGTGGTAAGGAAAATTTTGATATAGAATCAATAAATTTTTTTAAATGTAATGAGATGGTTAATTATGAGAATGAGTGTCCAAATAAGAACTCGAATGATGGGAAGAATCCATACTATAAGCAGAAAGGTGTCACGAAATCCTTTTTAACTACTTCAGTAGATGTTGGGACATCAAATGAAGTGGTATAAGATAAATTTTTTATTTATTTAGATTATTCTAATGTATTTTTTGATATGGAGTCTATAAATTATTTCATTTCTATAAAATTTTCTAGTAAATTGGAAATTTCCACCTTAAGAAATAAATCCAGAACTTATAGTAAAAACACCTGGGAGAAATATTAATTCAAAATGAAATTATAAGAATCATATTGTCATTTTCTATAGAAGGACATTACCTAAAAATCTTTTTGTTTTCCCCTATTAGAGTTTTATTTTATTCTTGGTATGGATTGGATTTCTATTTACCATGTTAAGACTGATTATAGAGATAAAGAAGTTGTATTTCAAAAATATTTTCAAATTGTATACAAGAATGAAACCATGATATTGATAACATATCAGGAAGTCGATAAACTATTAAAAGATAAAATGAAAGTTATCTTATACATATTGTTGAATACAAAGGAACTATTCAAATTAATGAGGTTCTAGTGGTAAATGAGTAACAAATTGTTTTTCTTATGAGTTACTTAGTATTATACCTGGTCAAAAAGTTGAATTTACTATTGACTTAATTCTTGATTTTAAGCCAATTTTAAAACCCCCTTATCAAATGAATCATGTAGAAAATCATGAATTGAAAAAGTAGTTACATGAGTTTCTAGATAGATGTTTCGTCCAACCTAACTCTTCTCAATGGGGTGATCCTGTCTTGTTTGTTAAAAATAAAGATAGTTCAATGAGAATTTGAATTAGTTATAGAGCCTTGAATAACATCACTATTAAGATAAAGTATACTTTGAATCATATTTATGATTTTTTTGATCAACTATAGGGAGAATAATATTTTTTGAATGTTAATCTATGCTCAGGGTACTATCAAATGAAAATAAAGGAGTCATACACTTTGAAGATTGTGTTTTAGACTAGATATGGGCATTAAGAATCTATAGTTATTCCATTTGGGTTATCTAATAAACCTAATATATTCATGGATCTTAGGAATAGAATGTTTCATGAGTTCTTGGATTGGTTTTTGGTTGGGTTTATAGATGAAATTTTTATATATTTTAAAAGTAAAATGGATCACGAAAGAAATCTAAGGGTTTTTTTCAAACCTTAAAAGAAAGGAAACTATATGAGAAATTAGCTAGTGTGAATTTTGGTTGAAATAAATCTCATTCCTTGGTCACATTATTTATAAAGATAAAATAACTATTGATCCTTCTAAAATTAAATTGAAGAATGGATAAGACCCACAAATATCACTGAGATTCATAGTATTATTATATTTATAGGTTATTACGAGGGATTTTTTGAAAACATTGCATGGTTATCTATCTCACTAACTAAGTTAACTCGAAAGGGAGTTAAGTTAATTTGTAAAAATAATGTGTTGCTTATTTTTAGGAATTGAAATGTATATTTGTGAATGCTCTAATTTTGGACCTTCCTTCCATAAATTGTGAATTTTTCATTTACAGTGATGTTTCTATGAAAGGTCTTTCTTGACTATTAATGTAGAATGATTAGGTAATTACTTATTCTTTATTCCTATTGAAACATCATGAATTAAATTACTCTACACGTTATTAGTAATTAGATGTTATTGTTTTTGTGTTAAAAATATAGAGTCGTCATTTATATGGAGTAAAATTTTAAATATATACTAATCATAATAGTTTTAATTATATATTCAATCATAATGAATTGAACATGAGGCAGAGAAGATGGTTGGAACTAATCAAGATTTATGATATCATGATTCATTACCATCAGAGAAAATAAAAAAAAGTGGCTGACATTTTGAGTAAAAAAAAGCAATGCTATAGAAACCATTTTATATGTGAAACACGACCCTTTGGATAATTATTTGATGAATTTTGAATTCGAATATATGGATGCAGGTATGTACACTATTTTATTTCAAGTATTAGTGTAGTTTAAGTTGTTATAAATAATTAAGAGAGATCATAAGGTGGATAAATCATTTCAAGAAAAGATACAATACATCAAGGAGGGTATGTTTCTTGGTGTTAATATTGATGGAGAATGTGTTTTTTAATTTGGAAAAAGATTATGTGTTCCTTATGGTTCCTAGTTTAGGAAAGAGTTATTGACTAAAGTACATATTTCTTTATTTTCCATTCATTTGGGAAACACTAAGATGTACAAATACCTTCAAGAGTATTAGTAGTGAGATTAAATGAAAATTGATATTGCTGAATTTACCATGAAATGTTTTACCTTTCACGGGTTAAAGAAAAATGACAATTTTTGAAGGGGATGATTCAACCTTATCTAGGTCCAAAGTGTAAATTAGAAAATATATATATGGAATTCATAATGGTATTACCAAATAATTCTTGAGGTAACAATGTGATCTGAGTTATTATTGACCGACTGACTAAATCTACACATTTTCTTCCTATTCAAGTCACTTTATCTCTAGATAAACTTTCTTAGTTATATATTAAAGAAATAGTTCATTTACATGGAGTTCATATCTACATTGTATCTGGTCATGATCCCAGGTTCACTTCGAATTTTTTGAAATATCTTCAAAATTCATTAAGAACTGAATTGAATTTCAATACACTCTTTCATCCTCAATCTGATAGATAGTCAGAATGAACAATTCAAACAATGGAGGATATGCTATATTATTATTCAATTGATTACTAGAAAATATGGGATTAAAATATTTCTTTGGTTGAGTTTTCTTAAAATAACAACTTCCATTCTAGTATAGAGATGGCACTATTTGATTCATAATATGAAAAGTGGTGTCATACTCTAATATTTTGGGATAAAGTAGGTGAAAGAAAGTTTAAGGGACTAGAATTGGTAGAGGAAACAATAGATAATGTTTAGTTGATTAAATAACACATGATGATAGCTCAAATTATTCATAAGTTTTATGTGGATAACCAGAGTAAGGGTCTTTCTTTCAAGGTAGGTGATCAGGTCTTTCTCAAAGTTTCTCTATGGAAAAGAGTAATGTGTTTTGTTAAGAAGGGGAAACGGAGTCCATGGTTTATTGGAACCTATAAAATCCTAGATAAAGTAGTATTAGTTGAATATTGAGTGGATTTTCCTTTGAGTTTATCCTAGTTACAAAACATATTTTATGATTCAATGTTAAAGAAACATGTGATAAATTCGTCTCATGTTTTAATCCCAGAAGTAGTTCAGTTGGAAGATAATCGTTCTTATAAGGAATATCAAGTTCAGGTTCTTGACCATAGAGAGAACTTTTTGTGGAATAAATTGATTAATTAGGTTAAGGTTTTAAGAAAAAATTGTATGATTGAATAGGAATCATGAGAATCTAAAAATGCTATGAGAAAATGATATCCCCACTTATTTAATAAGTGGATAAAATTGTGAGGATTCAATTTCTAAAAGGGGGAAGAATATAACAACCCAAGTAATGATAGAATAAGTCTATTTCATATTTATTAATATTTATTAATTAGATTTTAATTTCTAATTAAAAGGGACACTATTTTCAATAGATTATATGATAAACCTAGTTTTATTATTAAAAACTGTATTTTTATAAAAAGTAGTTTTATCATCATTTAATGGAACACTTGTTTTAAAACTAAATTCTGAAAGTTTTATAAATTATATTTTATAAAATAAAATTCATTTTTGAAATAGTAATATCAAATTTTACTTTGGTTAAGTTTTTGATATTTTTCTAATAAGTTTCATTTTTGATGAATAGTGAAAAAATACTACATTTTAATTGAAAAGGAGTTTTTCATATAAATAATTTATATTTATAAAATAAATTTTCAATTGGTTTTAAAGTTTAATTAGATCAATTTTATGTTATTCAATCAAATTTAGGTCATTGGAATCAATTTTTCTTTGATTTTGTATATAAAATCATTCCAATCTTTTGAACATTTTCACTTAAAAACCATTTTCTCATTCTGTCAATGATATTACTATTAAATTAATTTTAGACACTTCTATGATTTTAATTTTTAAAAATTACCTCCATATTGGGAATCATAAGGTCCAAATTTAGTAAATAGACCCATTTTATTTTTGGTCAATATCAATAGTAAACATAGTAATTTTTATTACCACAGATAAGGGTAAATCCGGTAATTAAGGGTAAAAATAATATTATAAATATTATAAAATTACCCTAACACTTGTCCTAATTTTATTGTATGATCTATTTTATACCAAAATAATCCTTCGTCTGATTTTATGACCTCTTTGAGCCACTTGGATATTTTAATATCTTTATAGGATTTTATTTTGAAGAAAATTCAAAGATATCATACTTATGTTTTAATAACTATATCATTTTTTGTATAAGTGATTCTAGATTTCTTATTGAATAAGTAATTTAAAATCACTTATTTAAGTGATTATATACAAAAATTTAATATTAGAAAACTTTTAGAAAAAAACAAACACATTTATATGTTTCTAAATTTCAAAATAGAAAATCATTTTTCTAACATATATTTTGGTGGGGTTTCTTGTCAAATTTAAATATAGGCGTTTTTTTCAGAAATAGAATAAACACAAGTTATTTTTTCAAACTTTGGAATTAAAGTACTAAGTTTTAATAATAACTTTTCAATTTTGTACAATAAGAGATGTCCATACACATTTTGGGACTAGATTAACCCCAGAAAAGAAATAAAACTAATACTTGGATGATGTATCTGGTGTATTTTTATTAGAATAAGTGAAACCCAATGATAATTTTACCTTCTAAGTGGGGAAAAAAACATTAGAATTGAATGTGTTATAATTAAAATCATAACTAAGGGGGAAAATGAGGTCAATCTGCATGTAGAGGTATGTATAAAAATTATTATGGAAGTGTAAGCAAGCCTAAAACAACTATCAATAAAAATACATTAGTGACAAATGATAATCTAATAAGGATACTCACCAAATCACTCTTTATTTAAACTACTAAAAAGTGTAAAAGTATAGTATCAAATTATTTTAATGCAATGTGTATTATTACATAGTGGATCCATTCAAAAAAAGATACATATTTTTTGGAATTTATGAGAAATGGGCTTCTTTTATCAAAACCGGCAACAAAGTATCATCAATAACCCTACCAATCTCTTCCCTATAATTGCAAGAGGTTTCATGTAGATGATATAAACTTTTAGTGGCTAAAATATATTATATATATAGGAAAACAATTCATTTTTTCTCAGATAAATGACTATATCAATGATCATGGGGTACTTCTCTAGGACCATTTTTTCCCTTGGGGGAATAGAAATCATTACCCATTATGCATGCATTTCAATTTGAATACATCTCATTTAAAATCATTCCTCTTACATTAACACAATGAGGAAAAAAGTAACATCCCTAGCTGTGGATACACCAACACTAAGAAATTGAGGAAAAATACTACCCATCAAAAATGGCCTATTTGGGTTTGGGAGAAAGAAGTGGATAAAAAAGGAAAACAATGAATGA
Source organism: Viscum album (assembly GCA_963277665.1). Lineage (NCBI taxonomy): Eukaryota > Viridiplantae > Streptophyta > Magnoliopsida > Santalales > Viscaceae > Viscum > Viscum album. The sequence continues at coordinate 394,532,128 of OY728129.1, forward strand.
TAAAAGGATAATGTTCAGTTCCAGAAGAAAGGTCAGGTAATTCAAAATAAATAAAATATATACAAGTTAATAAGAAATAGGTTATTATTTAAATAAAAATAATTATAATTATAATATAATAAATTTTAAACAAACATAAAAAAATGTTATTATGTTAATTATTTTGAGTTTTTATAAATTTCCTCCCATATATGGAATGAAACATACTTCCATTTGAGAAAAAAAATGAGGATACAAAGGAAGACATTTTTTGACCACATGCTCAAAGGAAATGGAAATTTTTACTTTTGCATTCATCCTATTAGAGTATTTAGATATTATTTAGATATTTAGGATTTCGGTGATAGGTCAATGGTTTAAGTGGTTTGGTCAAACTTTTTCTTGGGTCAATCCTTTTTTATGTATTTTAAATTTTTGTTTTCCCTCTTTTTTTTGGGAATTGTTCGAATATAAATAAACTATCAAGCCTTACTTTAGTCGTGAATTTTTGTGATATCCTTTTACATGGTCAAAGAAGATTCCCCAATCTACACCCAACTCTCTTCATTCTCTCTATCTCTTAGAGATGACCCTATGATATTACCCTTCAAATGGGGTGGTGACGACCTAGATAAAGGCGATTATTCCAAGAGACAACCTCTATTCACAAATCCTCTCTCAACCACAGGTAGGGTTTCACACACCCAGTGCAAAGACCCATGCCTTGCGCCTCTCATGGTGGCCATGCCACCTCCCTTATCATGCCAACCCCTATAGCGCTACCCCCTTATCACACCACCTCCCCTATCTACCACCCTCCTACTATGCCGACCGCACCCAATCCTACCCACCCAAACCCATCTGTCTCCTGTCATCTTACCCCCACTTCCATCTTATTCTACCCCAAATCATCCCATACCTCTACTGTTGATGTATTCTATCTTCGATGAGGTGTTGACTTTGCTACTCCATCGATCCTTTTGCATATTCCTATACGCTACCCCTAATGGAGACCAAGATTTCTTCCTTTCCTATACTAGAATTAACTTCACTCTAGTTTTTTTATTTGTTTTGATATGCATGATAGATACCATTCGACCAGTTCGAATGGTATATCTTGGTCCGTTTGGATGAATTTGTGTTGAATGCTAGTAGCCCAGACTATATACTAGACTGCAACTCCACAGTTTGACCTCTATAGTGTGGTCGTTAGGCTTGTAGCAGGAAACGCACCCCTACTTCGGGGGTTGAATGTTCCCAAAACAAATTCTGTGGAACTGTAACAATGTTGACTCACAATAGCAGGTTTGACCAGTGTCACTGACAGAGCATTGTAGAAATGCAGACTCAATTTTGCAGTATGTGGCAGGACACTATAGCATCTCAGATTTTGGAGAAAATGGTCACTATAGCTCTATAGACTTCCTTTCACCGAAACTGTAGAATCTTGGACTTTGGGTGGTTATGACACTGTAACACAAAGGAAATACTGCGTGTTTGGTGGAAAAGTTTCATTTTCTCCTTATGTGCTCACTCGAAATAGGGTTCTTGAATGGTTTGAAACCTTGAAAACCTCCTTGTAATTCTGGTACCAAGATTAGTGATGTGTTTTGTGTCTCCATAGACATTGAATCATTTCTCGATCCACATAAATATCTATGTCCTATGATCTTCTTACCATTCTATTGTAATTTAGTTATTAATCTCAGCATTTCTACAACACTAATCAACCATTTGGATCCAAATGAAGAGCATCGTTGTACCTGGTAATTTGGGTCTGCATGATGGGTGTTGTTTCACCTTGCCATTTTGAGTCCACATGATAGACAAAATTTTACTATGTCATTTTGGCCAACGAGATAAGTTTCAATTAGATCGGTTTCTTGGGAAAATATAACAAACATAATTTTATTCAACCATTTAAGTCCACAAGATAGGCATCGTTATACCCATCCATTTTTTGTCTAAAAGAGAACCAAAATTCTACCCAACAACTTGGGTCTAATATATGGGAATCATTTCACATGACCATTTTGAGGCCACCCATCGACGTCATTTCATTTATTATATTAAAACACTATTTGTTAACAAAATGGAAATTCTTTCTTTTCCACGTATTCTTTATCAGTATTAGTTTTCTTTCAAATTGATCACATTATCGTAAGGGGGAGCCCGCACTAAGGATAACACCGAACAAGAAGGAGGAATCCACAAGGTGGCTATTAAATGTGAAAGATGTTATTATTTATTTTATTCTTATATTTATATATAGTCAATCAATGAATTCCTATTTTGAGGAATGTTAGGAGGTTATTTAATTAATTTTATATCCAATATAGGTAGACCTAGCTTGATTTGTGTTAGATAATTTAGATAGTATTTCAATATTTAGGACAGGGGTTGATTGGTCAATGGTTTGACTAGGTTTTTGAAGAGGATTAGATTTTCTTGATCCTCTACTATGTTCTTTTTATGTTTTTGATGTTTCAAAAGTGATTCTAGAAGGAGATTGAGAGTGAATATATGGGTTTTGGCCTTTAGAGAAGAACACATTGGGGTATTGACCACCAACACCTTGTGGTGGGTGGTTTCCTCATCATAGTAGCCTTGGACGTGGTGGTGTGGTCATTTTTCTAAGAGTAAATAGTTTTGGATTGATTCTATCCATTTCTGGAGATAACAACACAAAATTTTTAAACTGCGACATAGTAGTGCATGTTTTCTTTATCATGTTTTGTATAGAGTTTTGGTGGAATCACGGTTTCCATAGGGAGGAAAATTCTCATGGTTGACCTTATGGTAGAAAATTAACATGGTTTGGAAAACACCACATCGTGTATTTGTAGTGGGGATCTGATAATTTTTGAGGAAAATGGGTCTGGTTTATGGGACCGCATCACAGTTTGGTCAGAGGAATGTTTTATTGAAATAAAATACCAAAGATATTTTCATAGCTCTATATTTGTAAGTACTATGGTTTTTGAATTGGTGTTGATCGAGCTAACCATGTCGTATTTTAGATTCTCTATTCTATGTTTTTAGTCCCTAGAGTTTTATTATAAATATGAGGTATCCCTATCTTAAAGAACCATTGGTGGTGAGGTGGTTTGTATTTGGGTGGGGTGAGTGATAGGTCTCCGGATCAAGTCCTCGGGCCTACATATTTATTTCCTTTCTTTCTTATGTTGTGTTCAGGGGTGGTGAATGGAATCTACTTTTGAATTGTCCCTCTATATTGATTTTATTCCTTATACTTTCTTGAAACCCTAAGTGATTGGGGTGGTTCTCCATGGAACATTTGGATGCCCTTTGTTGATCATTGAGTCCCTAATCTCTTGAGATCATGTTCTAGTGATTCGTGTTTCCCTTCTTCTGATGTCTGTACTCTATTGAATATTCTTTATTTATGAGTTATGATAGTGGATGGTTCATGGATATATTAGATAATTAGTGGATTATTGGTGGGAGATTTATGTGTTATAGGTTTGGTGGAGGATTCTTAAGAGGCTAGGTTCATTTGATCATCAATTTTCATCTATTCTTGTGTTGAGTTGTTTTGAGCTTCATTCAATGTATGTGATTCAGATTCTCTATTATTGTTAATGTTAATTTTTTTTCAGCTTTATCTACTTTAATTTTGGATAATATGATTAAATTAGTCTCAATTAAGATAAATAATTTAATTTAATTAAATGGAAAGTTGGTCGTGTTTTCTTTGCATGATTTTCTATTATTATTGTTTATGTTGTTTCTTAATTGTTGTGATAAGCATGCTGTTATGATTAAATGTTATTGTCCATGTGTGGAATCATGTTTTCAAATTGGTTGGGTAAATTTAAATAATAGTAATGAAATGACAGAGTGGGAGGATGGAATTTCATTGTTTGGTTATTGTTGTTTTGAGCATGAAATAATAAATAATGAATGATACCGCATGATTATTATTGTGGTAGAGTTTTTTGTTGAATTTTTGTAGTAATGAAAGAGCTTTTGGTGAAAGTTGTTGATGTGGTAGAGGAAGATGTGTTGATGGGATTCGTTATTGTGGTGTACTGACATAATTGATGTGATTGGGGTGTTTTAATTTCTTTGGGATATGAAATTGTGTTGAATTAATAAAATAATTGAATAATGTGAAATATGAATGAGCTAATGCATAGACTAGTGGTTACACTTTTGAGGGGTCTCGTGGGAGTTCATAGGTTTGAGTCTCCCCGAGTATTTGTAGGTTCCTTAGATTTTATTTGTTACTTTGTATCCCACTACCCCAAACTTTGAATTTGGTAAATGAATGATTAAAAGCATGGAAATTGATTAATAGTTCATGTGATATGAGAAGTTGTAGGAATTAACATGACTAAATAAATTAATTGTGGTTAGTAATGAAAAATTTGGAATCAATTTTGGCATATGAGATGAGAATTTGTGTCACTATTGTGTAGTTTTCATGGGGTTACTATGTATTTAGATTTGGAATCTGAAGTTGTGTGGTGATGACAATGTGATGATTTATTATGAGCATATACCCCCTATGCTTTTATAAGGAACTTCTGTTGGGTAGATGATGGTTGAAGTCCTGACAATATTTGGAGTAGGTTTTGTTGCTTCATCGGATTTTTAGGATTATTTTTATCATGATCCTCATTTTCCCTCATCTATATAAAAGATGAAGGAGAATATTTTCTTAGCTAAAATCTAACTTATAGAGGTGTTTGGATAAATATTCAACCCTAGGTTGTGATTTTTGTGCACCTATACTTATATCATCTTATTTTTGTTTATTATGCACCACCATATGAGTTGAGTAACCTAGCCAATGATGATGTGAGGTTTTAGGTACTGGCCAAACCCCCATATATGTGGGAAATATAGATGTCTCACTATAGAACTCCTTCTATTCCTTTTGAACATAGTGTGGTCATGTGGTAGTGATGTGGCATGTGTTAGTGATGTGGTATGTGGGTGTGTTTGATGTTTTTTAGGGAGTTCATTCAATAAACTTGGTTGTGAAATAATCCCATGAAGTGTCTAATCTAACTTCCTCAATATAAATATGCAATAATGAATAATATAAAATGATTATACCTAAGATGATAAAAATTATATCTTTTACTCTTTGATAGAGTAAGCTTGATGAAGATCACAGTAGAACCAACCACATGTATCAAAGGTATTATACTAAACATTATATCCTCTTTTTAATGAGAGGATCCTAAACCACCAAATGGATGTCAACGCATTATTATAAAGATAAATGGTAACTCAAGGACAGAGATAGTTTCATCTTGGATTTCATGCATCAAGTTTTGTCTGTATAGGAGGGATTATTTCCCTTTTATAATATCTTTATTTAATTATAAGAGTCATAACATTGGAGTGTCAGTTTCTATCTCATGGAAACTGATGTGTTACTGATCATTGAAGAGTTTCATTCCTTGTACATTTAAATAAATATTCATAACCATTTTAACATTTCATTCAACTTCTCATGTAATGAAATCATCAATCCCATTGATCCATAATCAAATGAAACCATGTGGGAGACGTGGTACATGCGATGTGCTTGAAGCTGTAATCCCACGAATCTCATGAATATCACACTATAGTGGTGTTAACGTAGTCTCAAGCTCCAACTCAAGGTTACATTGATTAAAAACATAACCTTGATCTTGATATTCATCATATCCATATCATTAGTTATGATAGAGGGATATCATATAACATGGTATTCCCTTTTGGTTAACATCCAACAATCTCCAATTTATGAAAAAATCTTGTAAGGACTCTATTAAAAAACTTCACTACACTTTGGGTATTCATCTAGAACTCTTTTGGATATAATTTTTCAAAATCTCTTCATTTTGAAACAAATACTTTGTCCAAAACATAATAATTATCCAAAATCCTAACTGTGTAACCCTATAACATTTATAGAGTTGAAAAAAATACAAAATCTTGATTTCATACATATAAGAAAAGATCCTCCTCTAGCAAAGAATCAGTGTTATTCAAGCTACAAAGGGGCTGGTATGATCTTGATCAAAAATACTATTATATTCATATGAACATGTCCACCACAAGATGTATCATATAAATTATATGTATACCTATATTATATCTTCATCCATGACATTAAATAACCACTAGACATGGAACATGTCAATCTACCATAGGTCATCTCATTAATTCATGATTCTTTTAAATAGACTGACCAAGTAAATGAATATATCTTATGTCATTCATCTAATAGTTGATCACATAACATATTCCTCATTAAATTAGTTGAGCACATAATATGATACTCAACTAAGTATGTCCATGCATTTTTTTCTCATATGAGTGGACAATTCCAATTTTGGATGGGCTCCATCCAACGATATGATCTAAAAGATAACCAATCAACCCTTGATTAGATAAAGCTTCAAGGATTATGTAAGAAAGATATAAATTTATTAAGGTTCACATTCTAGGTATCCCTCTATCCTCACATGATGAGGATTGATATTAAGAATACACCCCTAAATATATAAATGAATATATGAAATTACATGATATACACATTGGCTGGCCATTCCAACTAATAAGGAATGACTTATTAAAACATTATTCTATTCTCTTCATATCTCGTATATAACTATTGTATCGAGTACATGATTCTACTAATCATAAGCTTAACATATCATCATAGTCATAATACTGCATGATGATCATCGATTAGGGATAACTACGAATTTGAGGGGATATTATAATTCCCCCAATCATGAAAAATGGATTACAACACACATGAATGAATAATAAAAGGGGATTTCCATCATTTATAAAATCATGACACATTATTCAATCATTACATTAAATATCTCATTCATTATATACTAAGAGATTTAACATGACCCTCAAGTTTTTGCTACGATAATACCTTCATCCACAGATCCACTATATTATCCCTTGTAGCTGCTGAACGGATCCTAGCATCACCCCTCTCAACAATCTCACATATGGGATGGTATTTGAGATGAATGTGTTTGGTTTTTGTGGGACTAGGGTTAATTAGACTAATAAATGGCTCCATTGTATTCACAATGAATATTTATTGATCATTTGATGCTAGAAAACACCCAAAGTTCATAAATGAACTTCTTGATCCAAACTATTTCCTTTGAAACATCTGATTTAGAGATGTACTCAACATCGATTGTTTAATCTGCCTTGATGTCTTGTTTAGAACTCTTCCAACTAATAGCTCCACCTTTCAATAAAAACAAAAAAAACCATATTGAGATCCCATTTCATCTTTATTAGACTGGAAACTAGCATCAGTGTGACCCTTTACACAGAGCACATCATCTTCTCAAAATATAAAGAACATATCCTTAATACATTGTACATACTTAAGTATGTCCTTCACAAAAATCCAATGACTTATTTGGATTGGATTGGTCTCTACTTGTAATTATAAGAGAATAGGCAACATCTGGTTGAGTAAAAAATATGGAATACATGATAGATCTTAGGGCAGATTCATAGAGAATTGTATCCATCCATTATAACTCTTTAAAAGGATCATGAAGCTTCCTAGTATCTTTTTAATGCAACAAAGGTAAAGAATAATTTTTGGTGTTCATCATGTTGAACATTTTTAAAATGTTATGAATGAATGTGTCCTGACTGGGTTCAAGTAGATTTATCTCTATAGATCTTCATACCCAGTATGTATGTTATTTCACCCATGTATTTTATAGAGAATCATTTACCTAACCACATCTTTACAGAATGTAAATATGGTATGTCAATTCCAATAATTAGTATGTCATTCACATAGAATATTAGAAACACTAAAACACTATCAATAATCCTCTTCTATACTCATGAATCATCCATCTTCTTTATGAAACTAATCTCTTTCATTGCAACATCAAATCGAGTATTCCCAACACTAAGAAGCTTGATTAAAACCATAAATGGACAATTGCAACTTTCATACCATATAAGACTTATCAGGCACTTCAAAACGTTCAGTTGTATAATATACATGTTCTCAAATAAATTCTCGTTAGGGAAAGTAGTTTTGATAGCCATTTGATATATCTCATAATCAAAACTAGTTTTTATAGCTAGAAATATCCGATTGGATATTACCATTGCAACAAGTGAAAAGGTTTTTTTGATAATCAATACCATGAATATGTTTGTAACCTTTTTCCACTATGTGTGATTTATAGGTGGACTCCCTACCATCCATATAAGTTTTATTCTAGAAAACTAACATGCACCTTAATGGTCTCACACCTTTAGGTGCATCCACCAAGTTCCAAACATGTTTAGTGTACATGGATTCCATTTTATATTTCACAACTTATAATCATTTCATGGAATTGGAACTCCCATTGGTCTCCTGATAAATAGTATGTCCGGATCTTATGCACATTACTTCATCATTTTCCACAGGAAAACCATATATACTCAATCACCTGACAAATCCTACCAAAAATTCATATTTCTTAGGCAACCCGAGTTGGTTCTTCTTCCACAACTCTTTCTTAAACAAACTCAACTTACATCTTGGGAAAACTTCTAATTTTTTGGTTTAAACTTCTCTAAATTCAACTTTCCTCCAACAAACACCTCGATTCATGTTATACTTCTCAAGGAAAACACTATATTTATCCACAAACACTTTTTGTTCAGTAGAATTATAAAAATAATATCTCAGAGTTTTTTGGATAACCAACAAAAATTCATTTTTTTGGTTTAAGGATAAGCTTATCAGAAGCCATACATCATACGAGTACTTCGCAACCCCAAATCCTCTTAAAATGAAAATTGGGACATTGCTCATACCATATATCATATGGTGTCTTTATAACTACTTTAGATGGAATATTTCTCAATGAGAATGCAAAAGTATCTAATGCATAACCCTAAAATGATATAATTTCTCACTAACTCTTCATTAATTGAACCATGTCCAGTAGGGAACATTTCTTCCTCACCAAGACATCATTTCATTATGGTGTTCCAAGAATAGTTGGTAGAGGAACAATTCCACAATCTCTCTGGTGATTAGTGAATTTCTGGCTTAGGTATTCACAACCCATATTCAATCGAAGAATATTAATAATTTTTCCTACTTTATTCTATATTTTTTATTAAAACACCTTAAACTTTTCTAAATTTTTATACTTGTGCCTCATAAAAAACACATAATCATACTGACTAAAATAATTGGTTAAAGTAATGAACCACTACTTTTTTGTGTGCTCATTGGTCCAAAAGCATCACTATGTATAATATCCAACAATCCACTGCCCCCTACACCTTTCCCACTAAAATGTTCTTTGGTCATATTTATTAATAAAAAAGATTCACATATTTCAAAAAATTCATAATCGAATAATCTATATTTATAGAGTCATTAGATGTGTTTCTTATTTATATGAACAAGGGAAAAATGAAAAAAGTTGGGTGGGATTAAAATCAACTCTAACATTCTTATTCTTAATGCCACATACAAGAATGTCCATATCCAAAATATATTAACTGTCCAAAAAATTCTCAATTTCATAAAACATTTCATTTTAATATATATATATATATAACAAATTTTGTTCTAAAAAATGAAAGAACAATTTATCTTGTCTAAAAAATATACAAAAATCAGATTTTTGTTTATGGAGGGAATATATTAAATGTTCACAAATTCAAGAACTAATCCACTAGGTAGACTTAGTGTTAGATGTGCACTAAATAGTGATATACATATAATATATATCTGGATTAAAGATACATCACCTACCAATGTAACATTAAGTCATAACATGAGGACACATTGATAACACATCCTTAAGTACAAGTTTTAGCATACATTAGTTCCAATATAGTCCAGTGCATGTGACACACTGTGAGACAACATTGCACCAAACATAATATGATTTTATGGCTTGCACTGCCATATCATCCTCCCATATGATTTCTTAGGTTATGAATCAATGAATTTATTCCATTATGGCTTTTCACATTCATTGATGTGTTTAATGAATGTTTCTCCAATAGAAAACAATGTATAATGACACTACCAACAATCATTTAATGAATAGCATCGAGGATGGCCTATAAAAGGGAAGTAATTAACTTCATTATTCGAGACACAGGATGCATGCAAGCCTACCGAAGCTCTATTCTTCTTGAAACCACATTCATCACTCTGAATGTTCTATCACCCCTTTGGTCAATCGGGATCATCATGTTATGAACATGGATCCATTGGCTGGTGTAATCCATTCAGAGGAAGGAGTTTTTTATTATTTATTTGGTGATCTCAATCAATAATACAACATAGAGTAAAAGATAGATTACTTGGATATATAGGTATTATTGATTTATGTTCTTCATTCATGCATGTTGATACTATTGAAGATAGGTTGAGCACATTTGGATTCATATTATGAACACCCAAAACCCATTAGTGATATCAGAGCCTTCTTCAAAAAATCAACATGTTTCTTTCATTGCTTTATGAAGAACATGTTTAATGTATTGAAATTAGATCATCCCACTTGATATTATGTTACATAATAAATACTAATGAAATCTCAAGAGAGACCATAAAGATATGCAATAATGTATCTTTCACTGACAACTTGACATCATGTTATCAAGTGACCGAAATATGTGTTGGGTCTCAAAATTACATTATAAAGGTAAATTAATGTATATTTTGAGGTAGGGGATACAATATAGGATAACATAAAAATTATTGTATTCCATGACAATAGAGTATCACAAAATTTATTCTGGGCACTACATTATGAGACAACCTAGTGTCTTTTTCTGACATTATGATGCAAGACAATGTAGTATAGAGTGTGTCACACACATTTATAGTGCATTGTGAGATAATTTAGTATGGTAATCCACCTTGAAAATACGTCAACAGTTGAAAAATTATCAAGTGGCAGTTCGAAACAAAAATTAATTAAATTTCATATTTTTTCCATTTTTCTCATTGTTTATAAATACTTTATAAATGATAGTTTTTGGACATTATAAAATGAGATTTTCAAGACAATAACTAAATATGAAAAGTTCATATTTTCATATCAATTTTTGGAAAATAAATAAAATGACTATTATTTTTTAATTCCTTTAATATTAATATTTATAAATTATTTATGAAATGTGAGTATTATATGCCAAATTTACATGATAAATTGATTCTTATAAATTTTATACCCTTGTATTAAATGCTATAAAAATGTCATATGATTTAGTTTTCATCTATATTGAACTCAATTTATAATTAATGTTATTAGCTTGAATTTAGTTATTGGACATAGTTTGTGAGTATTAGGTTTTAGAATTTTTATGAATTTGATTCACCCTTATGTATCTCTGGGAAGAGGAAATTTGGGTTGGATTTCCCACTATCCTGGAGGCTTATGCCTTACTATAGAAAAGTAGGGGTTGACTATCTATAGCCTCGAGCTTACTCATTTAATGATTGAAAAACTCATATAGTTATAAAACTTTTAAATAGTAGTTTTTATACCCTATGCATAAAATGAATTTGGATATGTATGAATATGTTTGGATTCTATATTTATATTAGTAACAAAAAATGTGGGTTATATAAATAGTTACCCATTAATGTGGTATGAACATAATAATTTATTGGATGGATGGTAGGATTGTTTCGTAAAGACTATAGAAGCAACAATATTTTATGAACTATATTATATATGGATGAGATTTATAGTTGGATATTGGAGGGATAATAATAAAAAAAATAAGGAAAATCCAAAAGGAATCTATGTTCTACACAAGAGCTCCCCATCGCTACTGCCCAAGTTTATAATCCATTCTAAAACAAAAAAGGAATTCATTACCTCTATCACCCCTGCACACTCCCCTTTTATTTCTCAATCCCATTGCTATAAAGATAACTAACCTCATAAACAATAAACCTTTTACCCTTATCATAATAAGTGTATACTTTCTACTGGGTTGGCTGGTCCCAAACTCTATCACTCCCCCTATCATGAGAAATAGTATTATTAACAAGGCTGAAATCTAGAAACTGATTCTAGAGAACATATTCATCCTCTCGGGTTTCCTCGTTATGTGGATACCCATTCCATTGTACTAGGTATTTAGTAAAATTCATCTCATCCTACTATAATAGATGGAATGAGAGAACAACCTCAAACTCTAGGAATTCTAAAAAGTACCTAGCCAAATTTGTTGGTAATGTAGGTTGAAAAAAGTGAGTACCAATAGATCGTTTCATCTATGAAATTTGTAAGATAGGGTGTATATAGGAATGTTGTGTAAATTCTAGCTGAAACTCCATAAGACTAACCCATTTTATTATAATAAAGGGGACAAAAAATAAGGGGATATTTTGTGGTTGATCGTGTGTACAATAGAATACTGCTTATGTGGCCAATAATTAAGGAACACTATATCCTCCTCCTGATATTCCACTGATCGACGACCAAGATCAGCCTTCTGTTTCACACATTGAACAAGAAAGATGTTGTTGATGTTTATGTGAGGCTTCGTCTCATTCCCCCAAAGTTGAAGCAACAACCTCTACTCAAATTTCAGAAGGTGAATAAGTGACTATTGAAAGAAGTGGAAGGACATAAACAATTTCAATGAGTGTGGTCTTGATATATTCATTTCAGTTCATATTATTACTCAATTATACACAAGGAATATAGTTTAAAAAACATTTATACTTCTCTCTCACAAAATACTGAAGGTATGTTTCTAAGAAATAGTTGACGACTTTCATTTGACCATTTGTTTGTGGATGATAAGAAGAACTAAATTTAAATTTTGTACCAACAAACTGAAACAATTACTTCTAAAAATGGCAGAAATTTTTTTGTTCATGGTTACTAACAATAGAGGTAGGAATACCATGGATTTGAATCACCTCATGTAATAAAACTTTAGTGACCCTTTTATCAGAATAAGTATTTCATAACAGAATAAAATGGGCATACTTTTACAACCGATGAACCAATAAAAAAATGAATCAATAATCATAGGAGTGAGGTAAAACTAAAATAAAATCAATATAAATATCTATCCAAATGACTAAAGGAATCTCTAAAGGCTGAAAAAAATGGGATGGAGAAAGTGTAAAATATTTGAAACATTAAAAAATAATAGAACATTAAATAAACTCTAGCACATTGCATTTCATACCTACCCAATACAAATTGGATTCCAACCAGTAGTATGACTGGTAAAATCTATAATTACCTCCATGGGGAGTTGTAAGATGTTCCTATGATAGTTTTAGAACCATTTAGGATGTGACTGGTACCATCAATTGACCACAATACTTGAGAATATCTTGTAAAAGAGTTTAACCAAGGTGTGAGGGTTTCCTAGGAGTGAGATTCTACATATTATTGTAAAGTAAATGGTCTGAGTGAACACCCTTAATTAAGAATACCACATCATCCCAAGAAGGATGGGACTAAATGTGTAGGAATTCTGAAAAATCCTTCCACGGAGACAAAGAATCAACAACAGTGTTTTCTTTCCCCGACATAAACTTCACAACAAAACGATAACCCAACAACTTAGAAATACAACCCTGTTGATCAACAGTGGAAACCCAGTGATGCAAGCAAAATTTCAAAAAATGGTTTTATGAATAAATAGTTAATGTCCTCCTCATCAAATATGGCTTCCAATGTTGAATTTCTAATACTAAAGCCGTGAATTATTTTTCATAGAAAGACTTCATTAAATCATTGTGCACCAATGATTTACTAAAATATGCAATAGAGCATCAGATTTGTATTATGATTTCCCCAACCCCATAACCCGACACGTCACACTCCACCTCAAAGTCTATGAAAAAATTAGGTATATATAACATCGAAGCCTCTATAATGAGTTCTTTTTAGTGGTCAAAATATTTATGGGAATCCAATGTCCATTGAAATCCATATTTTCAAGTCAATAAAGTTAAGGGTTGTCCAATTTGGCCATAACCTTGTATAAACTTCCAATATTATCTAGTGGGGCCTAAAAAACCCCACTATTTGTAGATAAGGACAATCCAAAATGGCCATAATATTAGTTGGATCCATCAAGACCTCCAAATGAGAATCCAAATGGCCAAGGTACTCCACTTCCAAATGTGAAAAGAGGAATTTTTTATTATAAATGAACTAATGATCTGAAAGAACATGAAAAAATATCCTCAAATACCCATAATTTATAACTCAATCACTACTATAGACAAAAATAACATCAAAGAATATCAAGACATTTTTGTGAAGCAAGGGGTGGAACAAATAATTCATGGGTGCCTTGAAAGTTGAAGGAATGTTGGTTGGTCCAAAGGGCTTAAAAAATATTTTTAGTGACTACTATGAGTCTAAAAAACCATTTTTTTCATAGCCTCATGTAGTTGAATCTGATGATAATAGTATTTTAAGGCCATATTTGAAAAAAAAAGAACCTCCTTCGACCTCATACAATTTTTTGACCATATAAATAGGAAATGTATCAGGTATAGAGACCCGATTCAATGATCTATAGTACACACACATTCTCCAAGTCCCATCTTTCTTCTTTCTAATAAAACCTAATTGGAATATTCACTTGAACTAGGTCAAATAACCTTGGATTGTAGCAGTTCATCAAAATGTCATTAAATCTCATTTTTTTTAATGTGAGGATACATATAGGGATGAACTGAAACTGGGCATTGTCCTGGTTTCAACCGAATATTGTGGACATGTTTCCAAATAGTGGGTAATCCCATGGGTGTATCAAAAACTCATCACTAGTCAATTAACACATTTTGCAAGCTCAATTACTATTGAGAATCCATAGAATTAGTACACCTATTGTCCTTACCTCCCAATAATAGTTTATGGTATAATATATCATGAGACTCTTTCACCCACCCATCCCATGGGAATGTTATGCTATCATGGATAGTTTATTCCTCAAGGAATAAATTATTTTCCAACCATCGAAAACCGCATAGTCAGTGTTCTCTAATTAGTTATCACATCCAATAAGTTACACAACCATGCCACCCAAAGAATGAGATCCAAACCACCTAGTTCTAATATATTTACATCAATGAAAAAAGAATAATCTCCAAAAATCACCTGTAAATTCTTACACACTTCATATAGAGGAATCTTGTATCACTAAACCAAGCTGACCAATGTAGGAGAAATAAAATTGTGAGTTTCGCCGTTGTCTAATAAAATCGGCACGACTAACTCCTAAACACGAACCTTCACTTTCATAACTTTATTATTTCTATAATAATTCTCCCAAATAGGCTCCAAATAATCCAATACTTGAAGCTCTAATATTTTCCACTCTACCGAGCATGGTTCCTGGTTACCCTTCATAGGTTCCTCCACATGAAACACAATGTTGTCATCCACTAGTGCTCTCTCATCATCCTCACAAAAAAGTAGGACTCAAAGATTAGGATAAGTACACTTATGCAATGGACTATATGGAGAACCAAAGATGAAACAAAAGACTTTTATCTGACATTCTTCCCACTTCTGAGTTGTGAGGTGATAAAATCCTTAACCTAAAGTCATGATTGACTTTGGCATATCCGGTCATACAATGTTAACAGGTCCACCTCCCCACTAGATCTGACAAACGTGGTGTGCAATGAGACTGTGCAATGGATGATTGGGTGATGGATTCCAAGAACCACCTTTACGTATACTGCTAGAAACTCTTGGTGCACCCCCACAAAAGTGTACTCTGATGTCACACATCACGGTGTGCTCGGTATGGTGTGCTAATCAAGTAGCCATTAAATGTGTCTCCGAATTCTGAATTTATACCCAATTCTGTATGTCATTTCATATCCCTTGTAATAAGTATACAACATATTACTGGTCTAGTTTCTAAGGAATCAAAGAAGTCAAAAACTCAAATCGCTCAATATATTTGAACATTGAACCCCACTAATCAAGAAAAGATAACTCCTTATACAGATTCAAGAAATATAAACCACTAAAATTTTCCAATAATTTATATTTAAAATATTTCAAAAATATATCCAGATGAACCTATCCTAATATCATAAACCAATGAATTCCAATCCCTTACATACTCACTTGAGGATAAACACTGTCAAATGCTGGTAATTTGACTTTTCGAGTGTGGGGAAGCAGTTCAACCATGTTTACTAAATGATGAACCTCTCAAGAAATCTGTTATTCAATCTCATCCCTATTAATATACCCTCTATAAAAATAACTAGATTCCTAAAAATACTCTATCACACACGATGCACCGAGTTTTGGTTGTTTCTCAAGTCATCACCCTTCAACTCTTATTCCATGCTATGAAGATCCTGGTCCTTTTTTGTCCAACTGTGAGAGTTTCAATCGTAGAAACCAATTCCATCAATTTGAACTAGTTGTGGCCTACTCATTTCTCCATTCCATCCAATCGTGCCTAATTCTGAGTCACCATTTTCATTCCCCACATGAAGAGGTAAGTTTCCCCAAATGATATGATCATTTATCACAATTATTTTAGAAGATACAATCCTAACTCCCCTTCCCAAGATTATAATCTGTTTTAGAAAAATAATTTGCTACCTCTCCCACCCCCAACCACTCCCCTTTTATTAACCAACCCCTCCTTGTACAGCTAACTACACTCATCAATAATGACCTTTTTACCATTATCATGCCTAGTATATACTTTCCACTAGGAAATCAGGTCCCAAACACTATTAATGGAATAGTGATTTAAAAACAAAATTGTTGGAAGCATGCATACACCAAGGGAAAAACATTTTTTATGAGAAAGATGAAATCAAGGGTATGTAATAAAGAAATAAAAAATTACACAAGTTTGAAGAAGGGAATTTTACATTTGTCCTATTGAAATAGAGGGACAATGTCACAAGGTAGGTGGCTAGATCTAGTGCACACCATTTCACCAACACTTTTATTGGAAAGGCCATCAGTAAGTTGAGTGGATTTTTGATAGATATATGTGATAATGTAGTTCATTTAAGTGTCCTTGTTATGAAAATTTTCCCACTTCACTATAAGATTTAATGAAAGGTGGATATTTCCCATCCACATAGCTTGAATAATGAGAGTGGAGTTACATTCAAACCAAATGTTACTCCAATTTCTCTAACATGAAGTATCAACATCTTTGATAAATCCCATAATTTCCACTTCCAAGGTAGTTACATTCCCACAAGTACCATGCAAGTAATTAATAACATCATAGATGTGGTCCTGAAATACCACCCTATAACTCGATGGTCCTGTATTTACCCTTGAGGTTCCATCGATATTGTATTTTAACCAATAAAAAAAGGTGGAAACCAAAAATCCTCTATTGTGACAAGAGGTTTAGGGAAATTACCTGAAACCTTAAGCCATATGAGGATGCATAGATCTATAGATAAATTCCTAAAAAAACCTAGAGTGTTTCACACTGGCCTGTTGAATAATAAATAGAATGATGTTAAAAGCAGTCTTGAAATTAAAGGTCCAACCTTCATGCAAAGCCTTATTTCAAATGGTCTAAATAGTGTGCAACAATTCAGTATAGGAAACTCTGAAAATCGCTGCAAGCTAGTTGTAAAGATGGAGGTCAAGGGTGGCATATAGAAAGTGTTGAAATGATATGAAATGCAAGGGTGTAAGCTTAAAAATATCAAATACAACATCCCATATGATGGAATCAATTTGGAAGCATAGGAATAAATAATCAACATCCTCACAATGTTGATAACAATATGCACATATAGAGCACGGGTAAATTCCATTACACAGGATATTACTATCAACATGAATCTTGTTAAGAGATAGTCTCTGGAGGAGAGTAAAAATGGGGGGAATAATCCACTTTTAATTAAATTCACCAATCCATTTTTTATCATCTTGAATCAAATGCTTATAGAAACTCTTTGAATCAAGGAGACCATTAGGAGAAGGTTCCCATAAAAAACATAAGCAGATAAATATTTCATATAATGTAATTTTTATAAATTTAATATTCATATGATGATTATTAAGTGGGTGAGACGTTAAAATATGACCCCTCAAATATTAAGTGTAAAATTCTTTCTAAAGTAGCACATGTCAAGACATCAATCATTCAACCTATTAGGTCTTACCAAAGGAAGCTTCCCATAGATTATCTTGTGTAAGGAATGGTGGAAATGGATAAACCTAAGAGTTATGAAACTAAATCACATTGTTGCCTTTTTGTGACACTTAAAACCCTAATATTTGGGACACCAAAGGAATAGAGTTGAGACTATATCAATGTAATGGATATAGAAAGAGTTGTCTAGTAAACTATCCTAGAATAATAACTCTTATTATTGGGATGATTATTTTCATAAATAGATAATTGGTGAGAGAAATGTAAAATCTAATTCATTACTTCCTAAAATATGGATCTTGGATCACTAAATGGATATGATGTATGGATAACCATTTTTATTGGGGGGGCACTTTCATTAAAGGTATTTGATGATAAGATATATAACATGATTCTCAAAAACATATATATCTGTATTATAGATTTTAGAAAACTTCATTATGATCATATTGAGATCACATAGAGGTATAACCTATAAAATAATTAGAAATTGGAATCTAGTATTGAGAAGTATTCTCAAAGAGAAGCATTCAAATCATCTGAATGTGAATGTTATAGAAATAAATATCTCGAACTAACTAATGAGTATTAGATACCTGGTGTGCATCACACATTTGTGGTGATAAACAAAAACTCAGAGATATAAGGAATTTGATAAAAGAATAAGTAAATCTTCATATCAGCAATGGATCAAGAGTTGCTACACTAGAATCTAGAACTTATAATCAAAGTCAACCTAGTGTATTAAGTCTAGAATTGAAGAATTGTTATTATGTTCTCACCATAAAAAAATTGGATTTATTTTATCTTGTTTTGAAAATATGAAATCCTCATTCATTATTAAGAAAAATATTTATTCTATATATTATGAATATGGATAATCTCATATATAACATTTAGAATAACAAGGATAGGTTTTATTATAATCTCACCGATATTTTTCATTATCACCATGAACATATAAATTAGAAGTGCATTCATAGACTCCATAGATATAGTTGTTGGACACATTAAATTATGAATTGTTTGATACATGTGAATAATTTTTATTGATGAAAATGACCAAGACAAATTTTAGTGAAAAGGGTAAAAGGGATAGTGGATTTTTGAATCTAATACATAATGATGTATGTGGACCAATGAAAACCTTTGAAAGTAGTGGCTTTATATACTTCTCTACTTTTAAAAATAAATTTAGTTGGTGTGGTTATCTGTTATGAGTAACACACAAGAATGAAACCTATGGAAATTTAAAATAATTTCATAATAAAGTATGAAATCAACTAGGAAAAATTATTATGATTCTTCATTCAGATTAAGGTGGTTAATATTTGAGTCCAGAATTCACTGATCATTTGAGAGATTATAGAATTATACCATGATAGACATTGTCTAATAAATGATGTGTTAATGTTTTCTTCCTATTAAATTTTAGATTATTAATTAGATATTGTTGAATTCATACATAACAATATAGCATATCAAGGAGTCATAAATACAACATATGAGATATGGACTAGGAATCATCCCAATATGACTTTTATGAATATTGGAGGTTGTGAAGAAAATGTAACACAATGGAATAGAGTGTTTGATAAAAGGAATCATACACTGCTAGCTAGGGCTAGATAAATGATGTGCTAGTGTGACTTTCCTAATACATTTTGGGGTTATTATTTAGAGATTTGTGCATACTTTATGTAACTGTATAACATCTAAAGAAGTCACCATATGAGATATGGACTGGGAATTATCCCAATATGTATTTTATGAATATTTTGGGTTGTGAAGAATACGTATAGTGTTTTAATTCTGATAAAATTGAAACTATGTTTAAAAAGTGATTATTTGTTTGTTATCCCAACGAAATTATGGGATATTAATTCTATATTCCTACTAAGCATGAAGTGTTTATTGCCCGATTTTCTACAATCCTTAAGAGGGGAGATATTGATCGTGGTGTCTGTAGGAGGAATTTTGAACTTGGATAAGTTCATGAAAAGGAATAGTCATGAGATGGAGATTGAGATAGTTCCACAAGAGTTGTTGATGAAGAACCAACTCATGTTACATAAGAACCTCGAAGGTCTAATATGATTTGTTAGGAGCATGAGAGATATGGATTTATCATGGTAGATAATGATGAAATAATGTTAATAAGTGATGAGTCAACTACATATCATAAGGCCATTGAGAGTTCTAACTCTGAGAAAATTTTAAAAGAAATGGAATTTAAAATGGACTCCAGGTACACTTGTAACATCACGAGTTTTTAAAAGGAAATATTATATTCGATAGAGTACAAGTTATGCAACACCGAGCTTAAATAGAAAACTAAGTATTGTTATCATGTGATTGTTATAACCTAGTTGTTAAATTGGAAATAATGAATAGTATTAAATATTTTATGAAATATAAGATGATCCTACTCATTAATAATGTATTAATTATTATTTTTTTTAAATTCAGCACTTAATTTTAGTAAATTCATTTTATTCTTCAAATACACTTTCTTCAGGAATGATTTATATTACTTTTATAAGCGAAAAATATGATCAATTTCTAGAAAATTTAGAAATTTTATTTAATAAAATAAATATCATTTTTGAAATCAAAATATCTAAATTATCTTATTTTAAAATTTTGATAATTTTTAGTAAAGTTTGATTTTTCAATAAATAGTGAAAAATACCGATTTTTATGGAAAATTGTATTTTTATTTTAAGTATTTAAAAATTAAAATTATATTTTAGATTAGTTTAAAAGTTTAATTTTATTCCTCTATTTTAAAATATTCTAATTATTTTTTTTAAATGTATTTTATACTTGAATTTATTATAAAAACATTTTTTGTTTAAAAATGACATTTTTCCGAAAAAGTTGTTTTCGTTTCATTTTGCTGATTTAATTTCAAATTAAATACTGCAATGTCTATGTTTTGATTTTTGAAAGATGGATTCTATATGTTGAATAAATGTGTCCAAATTTATTAAATTGGTTATGTTTAATTTTGTACAATATGCATAGTAACCATATTAATTATTATTACCATAGTAAATGATAAATCGGGTAATTAGGAGTAAAAGAAGATAAGGACTAGAAAATGATCCTAAAACTTTCCTAAATTTTATTTTATGATTAATATTTTTCCATAATAATTCATAGATTGGTTATAGGACAATTTATGGTCACTAGGATTAGATTATGATCTTTATAATATTTTATTTAAAAAAAAAGTAAAACATGTCACTCTTGTTTTTAATAAAAATAATATTTTTAATATTGTGCTATCTAAATATGTTAAACTATAAATAGTATTTTGAAATATAATAGATTTTTATTCAACATGGTAATTTATTTTTAATTTTTTGTCAAGAAATAATTACTTTAAATTCTTTCAAAATAATAATTTTGTAATTATTTAATTTGTGGAAGAACCAAATAAATGATATTAAAAAATATTAAAATAAATATAATATGAGATAATTAATGTAACACAAGAATTTTATAGATTATTTTTACATGTTAGGTCATATTAAAATATTTTTTTCAAGGTTATCTTGTTGTGTTGATATTTTTAAAAATCAATGTAATGAATAGTTTCAAAATTGACATTAATGATATTTTAAAATAAATAATATTTTATTAAATGATATAAAATTCCTAAAAATATTAAATTTGGAAAAATGATTAGGATAAGGTTTAAAATGTTATCCATGGTCTAATTATGGGTCTTTTGGAATTTTATAGTAAAAATAATGACCCTCAAAGAGTAAAAATCAATGTTTTCATGGTAAGAGTTAAAGAGGTTAAATAAGTGTGAAATCTAAATGATAAGATTAATAATATGACCTAAAATTGTTAAAAAATTATTATATGAAGGTATTTAGACCTAGAGTCTTATTATATTTTAAATGAATCACTTTGGAGACATATTGAATTTAAAATTAATTTATATTAATTTAATATTTTGAGAAATTCTAAGTGTGTCTCTCCCCTATCCTATAAAAGGGATCTTCATCTCATTTATTCACACTTTAGAACCCATTTTTTCGACCCAAATATTCCCAAATACCTTCCTAAAATCTCTTAACTCATTCTATATGACTTATTTTTGTAATAACAACATCCTTTGTGGTTTTAAGGTGTTTATCAAATGAGTTTTTTCAAAAAAGATGTATAGTTTTACCCGCTTCTTTTAGTTTTGTTTCTTTATACAACTCCAAAAAATATTCTTCAACCATGATAAAATAATAAATCCAGTTTACTCCATATATTTAAATTTTATTATTTTATTTTCATGACCCATATCCATTTCAACTTCCACCAAATGGGAAAACAATTCATCATTCATGTGTACAGAGGACCATCACCTCACAAACCGATATAATTTTTTTTACATCACCCTCTATTATATCTGATTATAATAGTTTAATTAATTTCTATATGTGATATTAATGACATATTTATTATTATTAATGTATAATACACCAATTATGTTCTTATCATTCCTTTCATAGAAAATTGATAGCGTCATTCGTGGGCATGTGTATATTACCACCTCCACGAAGTGATGAGATTTGTTTTTCATCACTATTTAAAATGGATGATATATAAAAGTATATTTAAATAATTAATATTATTTATATTATATTATAATAATTCATTAAAGATAAAATAATACTTATCTTCTTTTCATAATGATCAATGAAAAAAGAAACTGTTACGCATGAGTTTGTACAGCCTACTATCTCCATGATTGTAACGTAGTTCCTTTTTCATAACCATATTTCATGGATTTAATTAAAAGTATAATTAAAGTATAAAATTGATATTTTTTTAGGAATATTATTCTAAAGATGATGCAATGTTGGCCTCTTTTACCAAAATCACCCTACCAAAGTCATTTGGAATTTATGAACCGAATATGGTAAAAACACCAGACGTGAAAATAAATAATTAAGTACTTGTTATAACATGGTAATAAGTGATTAAAAGTATCAATAAACTTGAAAAATGGTCTTAGGAAATTAAATAATTAACATAAGTTTATTATTCATGAAGATAAATAACATTAGTGAAAAATTGGACTCGTGGTGATGGATTTTGTTAACTCAATTTAAATTTATTGGGTTAAACTTCTTCTAATTTGATTATGTCATACTGAGATTATGTGTGAAAATAATTTTAATTATCTTATGTGTATTTACAATTATTTTATGTGTATTTACATCAAATTAACATAATCTATTCATTTTATGAACGCTCACTACAATGATATGATATTTGTAAAGGGAATCTATATATCTTCTAAAGTTGGTTTTTTCAGCTTACGTGTCAAAACATGAAGAATCCGCGTCTCCCCCGCGGTTTACGTCCCTCATAGAATCCTCCAAAATCCTAGAGCCTCTACCCCCTACCCGCCCGTGTTTCCTCTCCTCAGCGTCTAGGGTTTCAACATTCCTATCTCCCTTTAAAGCCGATCCTCCTCATCTCCGAATCTTACTGAACCTTGTCACCGGCAGTCATCAGCTCCTCCCTTGATTATCATTTCTGTCGCGCTAGGGTTTCTAACTTCCTCTCATCCAGCTACCTCCATTCATCATCTCCACTACCACCTCCGGAACTCTTTCTTCGTACACCTCCCTTCGGCTCTCCGTCTCTAGAACTCCTCGTCTCTTTATCTCTGTCTCCGTTCGTAGAAATCAATCACCTCGACTCTGGAACTCTTTCGCATCACCTCGACTCCCTATCTCTGTTAATCTTAACCTCCTCTGTCTACCAGCACCATCGATTCACCGCTAAAAACCTACTTTGTTCAAAAATATTCTCCACTATTAACTACTGAATATTACTTGCGATAACCTCTTAGCGAACCCCTTTTACCATCACCAACATCATATTCAGAAATCCCACTTATCTACATATCTGCAACATGTATGTTCTCTTAATTCCCTAGAAATTTTCACACTTACACTTCATTTTGTTCTCAGATCTATGTGTGACAGCTTCATTGGCGACATACCTTAGTCTGTCGATGCATTTTACTACCATTTTCCTTCATTTTCCCTCTGGTAACCCATAAGTTCATCTGAATTTGTTGTTATCTACTGAAATCTAACCATTTTACTTCATTTTCTCTTCAATTCTTATAAACTAATTTATATTTACCCATGTTGTGTTTTCATCCAAGGTGTTTTGTGATTTCTTTTTCCTTTTTACATGTACATTTATTTGATGCACTTTCTATTTTCATAACACTAGATTTATTCCCCAGTGATTTATTCTTCTTTCATTTTTATGTATTATGTAGTGGTTATTGAATATTTATCTATATACAGTGACTGGAGACCTTCATTGAAGATGACGTTGTGGCTACACCTACAACCATTAATGTAGCATTAAACCTCCACATCCATGGCTTCACCTGCTTTGATCATGAAAAACCATTGAATCTTACATCAAATTGGATTAGTTTCTCTCATATTGGAAACCAATATAGGATATTTCAAATATATTATTAGTTCCAAATTATTTCAATTAGTTTCCCTTTTTAATATTGTTATGTGCCTCCTGTTTTTTCATGAAACAATTGATCATGAAATGGTTGAATATTCAATAGATAATCATGGTTTCTAGAGTTACAATATAATGATATTTTCTACTAACCATGAATTCAATATTTGTGTTGGTGTTTTAGTTCTCCTATAATTAGAAATGATTTGGTTAGCTTTAATATTTGGAAGGTTATGTTCGAAACAATACTAATTTAAATTAATGTAACATTAAAATGGCTGAATGGTTTGGTTTTTATATTTTTCAGGAACATTTTGTTTGTCTCTGTTTGCATGGTGGTGAGATTTTTCAAGAATAATAGAGGCTGAAATTGGTGTTATTGTGTATGTTTTATATCTAAAATGGTTCTATATATTTCTAACCTGCATTGACTGGATCCCTTCACTGAACATAATGTTCGCTACATCTACAACCATCAATGTAGCATGGCGCCTCCACATCCATGGCTGCACCTTCTTTGATCATGAAAAACCATTGAATCTTACAAAAAATAGGATTAGTTTCCTCTCATACTGTACACCAATATAGGAGATTTCAAATATATTATTACTTCCAAAATATTTCAATTAGTTTCCCTTTTTAATATTTTTATACACCTCCTATTTATTCTTGGGAAAAAAATAATCATGCAATGGTTGAAGATTCAATAGATAATCAAGGTTTCTAGATTGACTATATAATGATATTTTCTACTAACCATGCATTCAATATTTGTCTTGGTTTGGTTTTTTTAAATTTTCAAGAACATTTTGGTTGTCTCTGTTTGCATGGTGGTGAGATTTTTCAAGAATAATAGAGGCTGAGAGAGGGGCTATTGTGTATATTTTATATCTAAAAATGTTGTCTGTATTTCTAACCTTCTTTATATTCATTCTTTAACTTGATTTTCATTATGATGAATACTCTTTTTTAGGAGTTGAAGTATCATTCACCTGGATATCTTCAAAACTATTCCATTCTTGACACACCCACAGGATGTTGACTCTGTATTTCTAACCTACAGTGACTGGAGCCCTTCACTGAACAAGATTTTTTCTACATCTATAACCATTAATGTAGCATGGTGCCTCCATATCCATGGATTCACCTTCTTTGATCATGAAAAACCCATTGAATCTTACATAAAATAGGATTAGTTTCCTCTCATATTGTACACCAATATATGAGATATCAAATATATTATTAGTTCCAAAATATTTCAATTAGTTTTCCTTTTTAATATTATTATGCACCTCTTGTTAATTCTTGGGAAAACATGATCATGCAACGGTTAAAGATTCAATAGATAATCAAGGTTTATAGAGTTATTATATGATGATATTTTCTACTAACCATGCAATCAATATTTGTCTTGGTTTTGTTTTTTTAAATTTTTAAGAACATTTTGGTTGTCTTTTTTTTCATGTTGGTGAGATTTTTCAAGAATAAAAGAGGATGAGAGAGGTGATATTGTGTATGTTTTATATCTAAAAATGTTGTTTGTATTTACAACCTGCTTTATATTCATTCTTTAACTTGATTTTCATTACGATGAATACTCTTTTGTAGGAGATGAAGTATCATTCACCTAAATATCTTTAAAACTATTCCATTCTTGACACACCCACATAATGTTACCAAAAGGGTATTCAAGTTGGTGGAGGGACAAGGTATTTATGTTGATACATTTTATGAAATTGTAGTCATTTTTTAAATTCATTAAACAATTAATTCTAAAATTTTATTTGTTTATTTCTGATTTGAATTTCCTTTTTTGATTTTCAAACTTTCTTCAGGGGAACACTTCAGTCTATATTGTTCTTCAAAGCATGAGTTGAACATCAGGAACTGAAGGAGTAAGTGTCCAGCTTATGTATATAATAACTCCTGCACATCAAGGTTCATATGTTTTCAAATTTAGTTCGCATGATGCACTACTGTTTTCAAATTCTCATGATAAACTAATTTGTTTTCAAGTAAAAAACCATGCACTAAATTCTCATTGAAACATTCACTACTTTCTAAATTAGGAAAACATGCACTACTTACTCAAGTGGGAAAACATGCACTACTTTTTCAAACATGTAATACTATCTCATTCAAAACAAAATACAACATCCAGGTTCGTATGTTTTCAAATGTATTGCAGCATGTTTTTAATAACATTTTCTACTGTTGTCAATTTTTTTATGTTTTCTACTTTTTTATGGCCAGATGCTCTCCCTGTCATTTACTTCTCATGATGCAGTACTGTTTTTTTCATTGACAAATGATGTTGATCCTATTGGTGGAATAAATGGGCTATGTAAAATCAACCAGCCTTCAATCTTAACAACCATAAAAGGTAGTGGATTACCTATATTTTCACATGTTGATCATATTAGTCAAAAAATGAGATACATTGAACATGTTGATTTCTCATATGTTTCCATCATTCATTGCACAGGTTGTGTTTAACAAAACATGGAATTTTTTTGAGAAGATATGTTATATATACAATGAATAAGGTTACAAATAGAAGTTACATGTATGTTTACCCCTTATACATGCATGAATGACAACAAAATATTCCCTTTTTTTAGTATACTTTTTTAAATGTTGTTGATTTTTCTGAATATATGCAGTCTGTTTACATCCCTAATAACATCACCTATTCCAACTTATGTTGTATGTAATCCTTAAAATATATCATTTTGCCTAATAAATAACTCCTTAAAAAACTTCTAAAGCATGTATTACTTTCTATTTGATTATCTATTTTTTCAATAACAACCATTACCCATCCATGGCATATGAAAAAGGTCCAATTAGACTGTTAGATGCAGAAATTGGGAAATGAGTAATATATTTTTCCAATTCATAATAAATTAGAAATAACAATGCTGTCGAACCTGGGGAAGTAGTAGTAGGGTTTCACAGGTCCACATAACTATGAACAATCACTACTGTAAGAATAAATAAGCCAAAATAAAAACACACAGAATCAAGAACATTAGCAAGAAGAAAACATGGTACTACCTAGGAACCTGAAATATAAATTTATCCTTTTTTCCTGAATTGAATACACCTGTAGTTGATAGTGAAAATAAATCCCTCACCCTATCCATGTCCTAATAACCAGAATGAAAAATAGGCTTGATACAAATAGGCTCCATCCTCCTGATTTATGAGCCACTAATGGAATATGAGACCAGGTTATAGTTCCTAAATCCACATTAGACATGGTATAATTGGTTCCCTGTACACTATAAATTATCTGAGAAAAATACTTAACAAAATATACTATACTTGAATAAGGATCTCTCATCATAGAAATGATCATATCATGAATGGGTTTTGAAATATAAGACACCAGATCCGGTGATTTCTTTAAACCAAGACATTAATTTTTAGATAATTCAAATTACTCAGATCCTGTGATTATTTTTCTGTATAATATACAAAGAACATATACTTTAATATCTTAAATCTTATAATATATTTCCTTTATATTATTAATATGATCTGTTGATATTATATAACAATATTTGGTTTTTTTAGGTTCATTTGAAGGATTATGAGGCACTGGACTAGGCATCCAGTGCATGATTTTCAAGGGTGGTTAATTAACCTTTCTAGAATTCTTGGAGAAGGCATTATTGTGTTGTTTTTAGTGTTTAATTAACCATTGTGGAATTTTCTTTGTACCTTCTTCCACAAATCTCCACAGAAGGTGCGATGTATTCTCTTTCCATTTATCTTTATTTGGTTATTTGTTTTAAAAATCCATTATTATATGAAAATTTCTAATATATATAGTATGTTTTGCTTATTTCTATTTTGTATACTATATATTTTCACATGAATATTTCATATTCTGCAAATTCATATTAGAGTCGTCTTTGAAAATATACCCCTTATAACTTTTATCAATATCCTAATTAAAACAGAAGGTTATTTGATATAGTTTCTTTACATAAAATGTATTCTAGCTCCCTCAATCCTTCAACGCATTGTTTTCGATTGGTTCTACTAGTTGAAAACATTTTCAATTGTTTTTTATTAGTTCTATTATAACATGTCCATGAATATTTCTAATCTATAGGGTATATTTTGGATATTTCTATTCTGTAAACTAAATATTTTCGCATGAATTTTTCATATCCTACACATGAATATTATATATTCAACTTTGTAAATATACCCCTTTTAACTTTTATTAATATCATAATTAAAACAGAAGGTTTGTTACATTTTATTTACATAATATGTATTCTAGCTCCCTCAATCCTTCACCGCATTGTTTTTGATTGGTTATACTCATTGAAAAAATTTCTATTGTTTTCTATTAGTTATATTATAACATATCCATGATAGAAAATCTCTATGCGTGCAATGTTGTCATGATTGATGTAATACTCCCTCGATTATTCTATTTTTCTTTCTAATGTTTCCACCTTCCTGGTTTCTGATTTAACCTCTTCATGATTTCTTTTATCATTTAATATTTTGTTTTTTAGAGATTGGATCTGACTATTTACAGGTTGTCGGTTGTTTGACATTTACGTGAGAGCTTTTTTTCCATCACATTTTTATTCAACATTCATTCATATATATGTTTTAAATTGGGGATTGTGTAATCATTATCTATAAAAACTTTTCTTGGTAATGTTTGGAATCTTATCTATTTCTTTTAATTTTTAATTTTTGGGTTAATGTGAAATCCTCAGGATTTCGTTTTGCTTTTTTAAATTCCCACCAGAGTAGGTTACATTTATAATTAGTGATAGATTATTCGTATTGGTTTAAGTCCTATTTTGACTTTAATAATCATCAATTTCCAACTACATTACATCAGAACTGGAATTTACCATGTTTATAGGTCATGTTGTGTATTAAAAAAAATCATTTCCTGGGATTTTATTCTATTTTCATCCATAATTGGATATTCTTCAATGCATGTTTGTAATCTAAGAATGCATTCAATCTATTTCCCTGCCTATTTGTTTTTTCTTCTGATTATCACCATTTCCATAATTTCAATAATATGCATTTTTATGCTAATTTTTATTTTTTCATTATGAAAATCAACAGTTCACCTTTTACTACAAGTAAAAACTACAATTCATGTTCAACCACTGGTATGTCATATATTCCAACAAAAATATGACCATTAAGTCGTCAATATATCTATAATTATATGAATATTATACTGTTTCATAAAATTTTACAGTTTCTTGTCATTCTGACAATGTTCTAAACAGATGCATTAAATTATTTAATAAACAGTATGCAGTTTATAGTGTTTCATCAAATTTTATGTTCTAAACATATTATAATGTTTAAACAGACAGTATAATATCAGTTGTATTCTCTTGGGTTTCAACAGACACACATTATACTATTTGAACACATAGTATAAATGATGAATAGACAAACTAACAGATTATACTATTTAAATAGATAGTTTAAACAAATTATCTTGTTTAAACAAACATTATAACGCACTAAAGGGATAGCCTCATATGTGCAGTATTCCAGTTGTTTATATCTTCAGAAATAGGTATAATATTTTTGAATATGAAATTTGTATCTGTTATGTTTATGAAAACCTATAGCATCCTTGAATTCACCTAAAGGGGTTGCTTATAATGCTCTGTCTTCTACATTGGACAGGTCTTGGTTTATTACTCCCTCACAACTTCATAGTCCTCCTTCAACATAGTCAAATACTTACACTAGCCCTTTTCTTTTTTGGAATAAAAAAAACAATTCCAGATGTTAAGAAGCTCTCGGAGGTAATAAACATATTCTGATTTTGTAATTTCAGATTGTACTCTTCATTTTTATACAACTATGTTTTTCTACATAATGTAACAGACTTTTCCATGTTTTTCTACATAATGTAACGACCTCTATTTATGTCTATTTCTATTAACTGCAATACAGTATCAACAATAATTTTCTTCAAAAATTACATTGGATTTCTGCATTCATCTCGGTTTATATTTTCCCTTATACTGATTACAGTGGTTCTGATTTCTGTTCCTTGTATAGTGGTTGGATCCTGAATAATGTTCATGAACCATGTATGATACGAGGGGAATGCAGTAAGAGTTGGACATATTGCTGATGACAGGTGGACTTTGAAGGGCACAGTTATAGGTGTTGAAAACTATGGTTACTACTACTGTTTTCATCTTGTAATTTTCTAATTAAACCAACTAATTTGTTTCTGAACTGATATCAGATTCTATATTATATACCACTGAAAAAATCATTTTTCATCTCATTTTTTACTATTACTTTGTATTATTTCAAACCTATGACCTAAGTTGTAATTTCAACATTCTTATTCATTTATTTTCATTACAACATTCTATTTATTTATTTTCATTCTTTATAAATATTTGAAAATAGTTTTTTCTTCATGAAAGTAATCATTGAACGTATTGTCGTGCGAATGCACGGGTAAGTACTAGTTTCTATTAAAAATTACATAAGTTCCTATTTAATTTATTTTTACAATAGTATAAGAGAATATTTTTTTAACTTATACACCATGAGAGGATTTTCCTACTTTTATAACGCTTTAATGGTTATATTTTTCTATTATATGTTCTCATGGTTATTTTTAAAGAAAATGGTTATTTTATTATGTGTGCAACCGTTATATTTAAAAAGTGATTTTTAATAAAAATGGTATTTAGATATACGAAAGTGTTTTACACTAGGGTATAAAAGAGTTTTCAATGTTTTTATTTATAATATGTTCCTTGAACATTTTTTCTGATGGGTACTCCTAGGTAGAACCAGGTGATCCTGTTATATCTTATATGACGGGTGCCCCCAAATAGCACTTTAATGCATTTGGTAAAGATTATTTCTCCTAAGAATTATATTGAAAGTCATAAATATTATTAATTGAATTTTTAAGGGTTTTTATGGGTTCTCTAATGGTTCTATAATGATTATGTCCAAGGAACTTACCTGATTTTTCTATTCCTCATAATGAGTTTTCATGGAAATCAACTAAGGTAAGATAATGATATTTTTAAAGGAAAAATGATTCTATTTTCATATGAAAAGGTATGTTTTTATGAAATTGTTTTAATGGATTTTCATGTTTTTCACTAAACAAATGATTTTCTTTCATTTATCCCTTACTATGATTTTTGTGGTCATCCCATGTTTTTAAATGTTTTTTTCAGGGGGTTTATTGATGGATAAAGGAATAATAATTCATGTTTGAAGATGTGAATAATTATTATGAAAAGAAATCATGTGTTATTTTAAAGACTTATTTTTTTGAAAAAATGGATACCGTGTATAATTTTCCACTTGTAATGTATGGGTTTAATATATAAGATTATTCCCTAATTATATAAAACTTTAAACCTAAAGGATTTTTTAGAAAATTATGTGATTTATAGTTTTAAAACAATTATAATATGTATTGTTTATGGCTGGATCCTTACAACACTGAACATGTTTGGAACATGGTGGATGCATCCCAAGGGGTGAGACCCATAAAGTGAAAGTGGGTTTTCTACATGAAAACCAACCTAGATGGTATATTTTACACTCATAAATCATGATTAGTGGAAAATGGTTACAAAAAATTCATTTTATTGACTATGAAGAAACATTTTCACCTGTTACGATGATAAAATCCAGTTGGATTTTTCTTTCCATAGAAGATCCTTTTGATTATGAGATATATAATATGGATGTTAAAACTTATTTTCATAGAGAATTTATTCAAGGACATGTATATGATACAAACCTAAGGTTTTGAAGCACCAAATCATTTTATTAAGGTATAAAAGTTTCAATATTCCATTTATGGTATATACTAAAATTATTAGTGATAGAATATCTGGTTTGATGATTCAATCATAGATTTTGGTTTCATTAATAACACAACTGATTCATGTGTATAAAATAAGATTGGTGGGAGTGTTGTAGTTATTCTAATATCGCATGTAGATGCAATATCTTTATCAGAAACAAAATCTCGACTCTTAACTCCATGATGATTTGATTGGATAAATTCTTCTTGATAAAATACATGAGGGAAATTGCTTTAATTATATGTATGAGGATCCATAATGATAGATCTAAGAGGATGTTTGGAATTATTGATGAAATATATATTGGTAATGAGCTAAAACAGTTTATCATGGAAAAATACAAGAAAGGGTCTAACTAATGTTATATAACATGAATATTAGGAAGATTTAGGATCATTATAAAGAGTTATAAAGTATAGATAGAATTCATTATGTTTCTTTCATTGTATCTATCATGTATGACATGTCGTGGACTCTAATTTACATCATCTATGCTCTCATTTTAACTATCATATACCAATCCGATTCTGATTAGTCACTAGATTGTTGTAAATAACATCTTGAAGTAGTTGTGAATGACTAAGGATATGTTATTAGTATTTAGAGGAGAGGATGTGATATGTGCATAGGGTTACACACATTCTAGTTTCCAATCCAATAAGGGAAACATGATATCACAATTTGGTTTCGTTTTATGCCTAAATAGTGGAACAGTCACATAGAAAACTTCTAAAAAACCACTGCAGCGGACTCAATGACAATGGAAAAATACATCGCTACATTATATATTTTAAAAGAGCCTATTTGGATTATGAATTTTATCTCTGAACTTGATATGGTTCCTAACATTGAGGGATAATATGAGCTTTAATGTGACAATAATGGAGTCATTTCTCTAACTAAGCAACCATAATATCACCAGAAGACCAAACACATCATTCTTAAATATGATCTCATACAAAATATCATTTATAGGGGTTATTGTAACGACTCGAAATTTTGAATAAATCTTCTTTCCTAATTTTATGTGTTATTTTATTTTATTTTTATACACAACAAAAATGTTTCATTTGATAACATGAGTATAATTAAAATGAGACCATTGGGTTTTGACTGTTATATGACCATTGGTCAATATGACCCCTGGAAACTAAGCGTTTTGATTATTGTCTCTAAATACAAGTAATATTGGTTAATTATTATAGAAAGAAGATTCGATGGCCTCACCCAGTAGTCTTGGACCGATCGAAGCCCATCTAATAGAACTTGGGAAGGAGGTAGCACCACTGGGCTTTACTCTGGACCAAACCCAAGCCGAACTTCATCGTGTGAAGCTAGAACAGAATCGGCTTTGCGAGATGTTCAAACTGATAGAAATTACTACTCGTGTAATGTTAGCCGAGCCTCCCTCAGATTCTCTCACCTTAGCACACCTTACACTTAGTTCCTATGCTGGTGTGATAAGGGGCTATGTAAGGAGACCGTAACTGCCTTGTGTAATCCTTTGTTTTAAATAAAAATTTGGATTTCTTCTTATGATGAAGTTTATGAATTTTCAAATGAACGGATAAATATAGTATGCATATTTTTGATGAATTTTAGAAAAATGATATTTTAAAAATGTTTATGTAAACCTTAAATAATTAAAAATGTGTAATGATATTCAAAAAATGGTCTTCTACAATTCTGTTCAGTACAAAATTTAGAGTCTAATAAGATCAACTTGATTTTTGATGAATAGTAAATTATGAATAGTGATTTTATGATTAGGATTAGTAATGTGACCAAATGGATTAGTAATCTCACTTAAAGAAAGTATTAATATAATCTAGGCACCTTGATTAAGTAATGTGATTCAATAAAATGGTTAAAAAACGGTTTCATAAATTATTATTCAAGTATTAGTTTTTTCAGGTGAATAGTGTTTTTTAATTAAAAATTAAATTAAAATTATTTAGAAAATTATTTTTATAAAATTTATTTCATTTTTGAACTCAGAGCATCGATATTATGTTAAGGTAATTTTTGGGGTTTTTTCTGAAAAAATGAATTTTCGGTGAATAGTTTATTTATTTAAAAATTAAATTAAAAATATTTAGGAAATTATTTTTATAAAATGGAGTTCATTTTTGAAATCATAGCATTGATATTTGGTTAATGTGAAATTTTGGGATTTTTCTGAGAAAGTTGAATTTTCAGTGAATAGTAAAAATACAGTTTTAGGGTTTCGGTATGTTTAATGACATCATAACTGTGTCATGATGATTCCATGAGATATTTTAAGGTATGGTCGACCAAAGGTGATGAATTATTGTATGTGGGGGCCCATGTGGCCTAAATCAATGGTAAATACCATGGGAGAGAACATGGTTTTGAGAAAACCACTTTTGAGGTTTCCCTTTGCCATTAATGCCTTGTCCCCTTCACTTTCCCTATAAATACCAAGCCATCCTCTCATCCATTTCGATGCCCCACTATCCCCCAACGAATTTCTGGTCTCATTACCTCCCAAGTAGTCCTCCCAAGGTGCCCCCAATCCTTCAAGGTCCCAACCTTTGAGTTTTAAGAGTTACGTTTTAAGGTAAGGGATCCGACCTCTCTCTTTCTTTTCATGAAATCTGTTTTATTTCATTTATTTTATGCTCCATGTTATTATGTTAAAGGATGTTATTTTATACTCCTCTTACTGCCCTATTCATGTTCATATAATGAGAGATCCCCTCTTACTCTCATTATTTCGTTTTATGAAGTTTTAAGTGGCGCTGTTAGGCTGCCGAAATTTTTGTAACGGATTCTTTCTCCCTTCTCATTTTTCAACATCTATTTTCATGTAAAGTATTTCATGTTCCTTTTTATTATGTTGGGGTATGATCTATAAATTTATCATACTGATCTTTTATGATCGTATGATGAATACCCCATTTGATCTCTTCAATTCATTATTTTGAAGTTCTAAGTGGCGTCGTTAGGCTGCCGAATTTTTAAGGGATTCTTTCACCCTTCTCATTTTCAAGATCTATTTTCTTGTCATGTCTTTCATGTTCCTTTTTATTATGTTGGGTTATGATCTCTAAATATATCATAATGATATTTTATTTTCATATTATGAGAGACCCTATTGATCTCATCAGTTCATTTTTGTTGAAGTTTAAGTGGTGTCGTTAGGCTACTGAATTTCTAAGGGGTTCTTTCACCCTTCTTGTTTTCAAGATCTACTTTCATGTCAAGTCTTTCAAGTTCTTTTTTATTATGTTGGGGTTTTATCTACATATCTATCATACTGATATTTTATTTTAATATGTTGAGAGACCCTATTTGATCTCATCAATTAATTTTTGTTGAAGTTTAAGTGGCGTTGTTAGGCTGCCGAATTTTTAAGGGGTTCTTTCACCCTTCTCGTTTTCAAGATCTACTTTCATGTCAAGTCTTTAAAGTTAATTTTTATTATTTTGGGGTATGATCTCTATATCTATAATAATTATCATTTATGTTCATATTATGAGAGACCCTATTTGATCTCATCAATCCATTTTTGGAAGTTTTAAGTGACGTCGTTAGGCTGCCGAAATCTCATAAGAGAAATCTTATTTTTGTCTTCCTTTCAAGTTCTTCATTTCATATGGTATATCATTAAAATTTCATTACCATGTTCTTAAGTACTTTATATTATGTTCCCCTACTATTTTATGTATCATTTTTGAGTGGGTGACCCATGTCCCCTCTCTTTTAAATGATTTCTAAAACCATGTATCATAGACGTTATGCTGCATAGTTTTCATCTCAAAATGCCTCCCTCTTTATCTCAAAATTATTTTATTCTATTAATTGAATACTCAAAGCTCTTAATTCTACAGGGGTACTCACATATATATCAAAATTTTCTATTTTAAATTCTGGGATTTACATACATGAAACTCGCTTTCCCTTTTCCGTGGGTTTAATGTGACATAAAGATAATGTCTTTAAAGTAGTTTTTAAAATGTTATGATTATGAAATGAAACCCATTTCTTTTATGATATATGGGTTGTTTATGAAATTATTGATGATGATATATGTGGCTCACATGATAATAAAGACATGTCAAGGGTGCGCCCATATAGCGCTCCAATGCATTGGGTAAAGACTTAATCTCTAGAGATGACTTTTTAGACTGATACCTTGGTGAATAAGTTTGGTAATTTTTAATGACACCTTGGGGATGGAACTTGGTGAGACGAAATGATTGTCAATATTAAATATTGTAGCCACATCTTCAAGTTATGAAAAATGTTATTTTTATTATGATATATCTCATGATTTATTTCCCATTCCTTAAAGTTCTTTTCATGACCTTATTGAAGTATCTCAAGTTCACATGTAAAATGTTTCTCTTGTTTCCCTTACTAGGCCTTCTACTCACCTTTTCTTTTGATGTATGTCCCCAGGTTATGAGATGAAGTAATGAACCTAGGATGAACATTAAGAGAAGCCTTTAAAGTGTTTAAGAAGAATTTTTTATGTTGTTTTCATGTATTATATTCCTTGTTTCCAAGACACTAAACCTTAAAGATCCCTAGTTTTGTGTAATGTAATGAATGATTATGTTATAAAAAGGCGGGATGATATAGTTATGTAATGGTATTTTGTTTTTCTATATAATAAAATGTAGTATATTCATTAATGAATCCATTTCCACACCAATAATACAAGGGTCATGTTAAGTATCTTTGTATTTGATACATAGGATATTTATTATAATTGTTGTATAATGTATCATTATTTTATTAATAAAGGAAATATACATTTATAATTTATTCATTTGTGCTACAATTTACATTACATGAAAAATTTAATGATAATATCCCATCGAAGAATAAATTTTAGTTTTCCCTAATCGATGATCATCACATAACATTAAGGGTTGTGATGACATTATAGGGCTAGAATGAAAAGAATTTTGTACTCATTACCAAATATTTTATATGATATATAAATAATATATTCATGAAATTATATGTTGAAACTTATTACCAAATTTATATTTTTTGTATGTAATGTGTATAAATACACTCATGTCAAATCCTTGACAATGATACTATATTTTTGGAATAAATTTTTTCTTTTGTTTTTAAAATAGAGGGGTGTTTGTTTGCGGAGCATAAGTGAAAATATATAGGTAGATTTATTGATTAAAAAAACTATATTTATTGAGGAGAAGGAAAAATTGGTGATTTGATCTTATAATATCTTTGAGATTTTCAAAATGCTGAATTAAATTATCATCCACTTCACAAGATGATTTTGATAGATGTTTCTAAATGTTAAGACCTTAATCCAAACCTTTACTTGGGAATTGATCTTAATAAATTTATCTTTATTGAAGGTTAAATGTTTCATGAACCCTATTATATTTAGGGTTCCAATTATCTGTGGAATTCACATTTCAAACAAGATGTGACATTAATTCATGACACATTATGTTTATCACACACCATGTTAATTTAATGAACATTAAATGAGAAAAAACTCTTCATCACTTAATATCCCCAAATTTTGACTAACCCCAATGGTAGATTTACTCAGTAATTTAAAACTTTGGGGAAATAATTTAGGGTTATAAAAATTCATGAGGAAATTCATTTTATATATTGATAACCAATTTTTATTAGTTATCCAAGGAGTACCTAACATTTTGTGTAGAACGAATAGTATTCCAATTATAAGTGGGTATAAAAATATAACTCAAAAAATAAAAGTAAAATTTCTTGAATTATATTAAAAAATTAACAGAAACAATGTATTAAATATAAATTTAAATGGATAACAATAAAGGGAGCTGATGAGACCTATAAATTGAATTAATCTAAATTTTCAATTTCAAATAATATAGTACGCTAGCAAAAAAAAATTAAATAAAGATAATAGGTACATAATAGACTTAATAATCTAAAAAATCATAATGGAAAATTACCGACTCAAAAAAAGAACACACTACATTGAGAATATTAACAAGCACTTAGGTATCTTCACAACTTCTGCTATAGTTATTACTAAGTTTATTCTATTTGGAAATGTACATAAAGGCATTAGAATTTCATCTAACCAATTAGTGCTTTATATTTTGAGGTTTGGAAATTGTCTAAGATCACACAATTTTTATTACCTCAAAATCACATATATATTAACATTCAAAAATAATTTTCGCATTATATTAAACCAAGTATCATTGTAATTCATCCAAGAATCCATCTAACAGACCATATAAACATTTTGATCTAAGACATGTGTTGAATGTTGACTAAAAAATATCACTATCGAAGAATACTTGCACCAAGAGTTGGGCGACCTCTTGGGATGACCAGCCACTAAAGGACACCCATTGTAGATGTTGGGTGTCTGTCATTGATTACTTGTAGAGGGTGGTGCCACCAAAGAAGAATCACTATAGTAGTTGGTGACCACCTGGAGAAAACTTGCAATAACCATATTTCTTTTTTTCTATGCATCTTGTCTATAAATATGGGCTTTTGTTGTGTAGGCATATATATGAGAAATATTTGGAATATTTAATATTTATATTACTGTTTGAATAATATGATTTTCTCACGACATTCCCCATGGATGTAGGTCATATGACCGAACCACATTAAATTGTGTCTCCCTATTTGAATTTTTTTCTCATTTTTGTGTGTGCGATTCATGAGAGGGTGAGGATTTCACAAAATAAAATGATATCAAAGGATGAGTTCATTACCTGAGAATCACACTCTGTATGAACCCGATGTTTGCGTATCTATGAATTTGAAGTGGTCTTCAATGCATCAGTCACCATTTTTAGTGATCTTTACCCCTTTTGGGAACCTCAACCGACTATTTTCCACTAGTGTCCCAATCTAGATCTGTCCTTACATCGATATCGTTATCTTCTTGAAGTTTCCATTTCCAATCCATTCCTCTTGTGCAGTTTGTGAAGCCCGCTGCACTTGTGGGATTTAGACTGTGATCCCCTTCTACATGTGAGGATTCTATTTCAAATACACATTTATGTACTGTAAGTACTTTGAGACATAAAATTATGGTCTCCAACACCAAATTTGAGGTGGATAAGTTCAAAGGGATGAAAAACTTTAATATGTGGAAATGTGAAGTTTTGGATGTTCTAATTCGACAGGAGTTAGATATTACCATGGAATAAAAGATTATCGACATCTTTAATGGTGATTAGAGGATACTCAACCGTCAAGCCTATGGTACAATCTGACTTTTTTTAGCTAAAGATAAAAAATACATCATAGTGAAAGAAATTTCAGTGAAAAGTTTTTGGAATATTTTTGAGAATAATTATATAGAAAAAATCATTGAAAATTGAATGTACATGAAAAATAAATTGTTTAGATTTCAGTACAAGGACGGTATGTCTATGATTGAGCACATTTATTTTTTTAATAAAATCCTAATAGATTTGAAAATTGTGAAGTTAACAATTGGATATGATGATAGGGATATTTTGTTGTCAAACTCTCTACCAGGGAGTTATAATCACCTTACTACAATGTACTTATATGGTAAGGATGAGGTAAATTTTTTTGATGTATCAAATGATGTAGTTAATAATGAGTACAAGTAGAAGGAAATGTATTACCATATAGATTCCACATTGGAGGCATTGATGGAAATTAAAGGAAAAAACATCTAGTAGGAATTCCAAAGGATTGGAAAGAGATAAATCATGATCGAAATCAAAAGATGAGTACAACTATAGATGTGAAGCCAAGCATGACTATGCCTATATTCATCAAAAAGGGTATTGGTACAAGGATTTTCACAAAGTTGGGAAAATTAACGAGAATGTTATAATGAAAACTTAGGATGATGAAGATACTATTTTCCTCATTTACTCTCTAATTAACTATTTAAAAGGTTGTATTCTTGATTTAGGTTGTTCATTCCATATTTATAGGAATTTAGATTGGTTTTCAAACCTAAAGGAGTTATATGAAGATGTGGATCATATGGGAAATAACCACTATTTCCACATAAGAGGTAATGGAACAATATGGTTGAAGATGCATGATGGTACAACTCAATGCCTTACAGTTATAAGATATATACCATAATTGGAGTATAACTTTAGATCACTTTGAGTTTTGGATAATCTTGGTTACTAGATAAAAATTAAGGATGGATTCATGAATTTTATCTATGGTTAACTTCTTATGATGAAAGTTATTTGAAAATATTATTTTTATTATTTGAATACAGGGATTTTTATAGGTGGAGTAGTGATACCATATAATATAATCACCCCTAGTTGAACATGAAAGATCACACAAAGACGTTTTAGGTATGAAAAAATAGTTAGTTATGATCATTTTTTAGTTTAATAGGGTGTTATAGAGAGTTATCGAGATGTTTTGGATAGAAAATAAATAAAAATATAGAAGTATGTTATAGAAGAATAAATGAGTTCACTGTATCAAAATATAACATGGGATCATGTTCCTGCTCTGAAGGACAAGAAGGATGCCACTGGGACCAAGTTTCAACATTATTTGGAATTGATCAATATGCCACGTACTTGAGATGCCTAGAGGAATCAGGATGGAAACAATAGCTTGAAAATTTGTTTCAGTATCATGAAGATTTGTTTGAGTGGTAACATGGTGACATTTTTCATCAAGGTAAAGATTGTTAAATGCTTACTAAAAAATATCACTGTCAAATAATATTGCACCAAGAGTTTTCTGACTTCTAGGGATAACTAGCTTCTAGAGGAGATCCACTATAGATGTTTGGTGACACATATTGATGAATTGCAGAGGGGGGTGCCACCGAAGAAGAATTACTGCATTAGTTAGTGACCACATGGAGAAAACTTTCGATAACCATATTTGTTTTCTCCTTTGAATCTTGGATATACATATGTGTTTTATTTTTGTGTTCATAGAGATGAGACATATGGGGAGTTTGAAAACTTTTTATTCCCCTTTGTATAAAATTATTTTTTAGATGCCTTCCCCATGGATGTAGGTCATACGACTGAACCACGTTAAATTGTCTTTCCTTATTTGATTTTTTTATCTCCTTTTGTGCAATTATTGAGAGGGTGTGGCTTCCAAACAACAACATGGTGATGAAAAATATAAATATCTTGACATTTTAAATTTTTTTCATGAGCATGCGATGGAAATTATTATAATTAATTCTTGAAAATATGTAAAGTAAAATATGTGGTCGATTTTCTAGTCATCGATAGAATCAACAAAAATGAATTTGGAGGCATTTGGTTCACCCAATTTCTCAACCACCTTAGTAACCCCCTTATCCTTACTATGAGATTCAAAAACTTCACAAACAAGAGTAAGATAATTATGATTATAAAATCATGCTTTATATCACATAATTAGGTTATAAATACATTTGGAATAGAAGAACAATTCCTTTTACCAAACCCAACACATCAAAAGTTTGGACTCTAATAGGAGGGGAATCGAGACACATAAGGGTAGTACCAGGTGACATCCTTCTAGCTCACCACTAATGATGAAATCATATTTCAATATTCAAAATGATAAAATCATGCATAGGGAGAATATCTTTGACTAGTGTGAGAAACCCTTCCTACGAGGTAGTGGGAGTGGCTGCAGCAGCGACAGAGACTGCAATAATACATCTTTGTTTTTCTTGTACAACATTATACTGTTTTACATGAACTAGTTTATGAAAATTCAAGTCAATTTTCCTATGTTTAAAATTTAATTGAAAAACAAAACCACAATAAATACTTAAAATTATTAAGGTTATATGTTTTTGTAGAATAATATGATTTTGACATATTATTAATTGAAATTTATTAAAAAATAAAATAATAATCTAATCTTTCATCAAATCTATGTTTTTAATTGAAATATTCTGATTTTTGAACATTTAGTGTGATTTCAATTTCTTTTGATAGGATCTTCCTATCATTTTTCAATAGAGACTGAATTTATTCATCACGGTTACATTCATATGTTTATTATAGTATTTAAATTTTAACGTTTTTCATATTTTAGTGTTATTTATAAATTAAATTATATATATACATGTTTTCATATATTTCCATATAAAATTTTAATTATATAAATTAATATTTAAAATATATATATATATATAATGCATTCTTAAAAATATAAACCATATGTGAATAAACATTTACGATCCATTTTAAGTACCATGTTTCTTAAAAAGTATTGTTGATTTATTTCAATAAACATCAATTAGTTTTTTTGTTAGTTTTTTCTCTAAAATAAGCTGACAATGAGAAAGTCTATTTTGAAAAATGTATCAAGTGAAAGAAATAGTATGTATTTTATAAAACTTTAAAAGTGATTTTTAAAATTAAAAAAAAATTCTTATTTTTTAGTGATCACTTATATTGCACCATTGTCTGCCTATCTCCTTGACCTATCCCTATACCTGATAGGGTTTTTCATGGCGACGTGGTGAGTTTAGTGGTTGATTTCTAACTTGGTGGGTTGCAGCCTCGGATCACTGTCTCCTATGGGTACAGTGGGAGGTTCACTGTTGGCTTCGAGAGTGGTATCAGAGGCAGCGATAGAACTGTGGATCTAGAATGTAGTGGCCATTCATCTTCCATACTAGTGTTCAAGTGGTTGGATAAGGTGATTAATTTCCACTCTTGGTTTCTTGTATATTTTATGGTTTTGGATACGAACTATTATGAGTCTTGTGTGTGAGACATGATGCTTCCTTTTGAATCTGCTGGTCTTGGACCTATGATTTCATTCT
Organism: Viscum album; assembly: GCA_963277665.1. Classification (NCBI taxonomy): domain Eukaryota; kingdom Viridiplantae; phylum Streptophyta; class Magnoliopsida; order Santalales; family Viscaceae; genus Viscum; species Viscum album. The sequence goes on from OY728129.1 coordinate 394,575,418, forward strand.
GATTAAAGTGGTGGTTAGGTTTGGGTTCATCAGCGTTTTTTATTGATTTAATTATAGTTTAAGAATTTGTTGGTTTTGTTGGTTGAATTGGATTTTGGTTTTTGCTTTTGGGTTCATCTATGGCTCTTGGTTTCATGATTTATTTATAGTCTCATTTTGGATTGGTCTGTAGTCTATGAATTTGGAATATTTTTTTGGATTTGGAAGGCCAACAAATTTTTTTTCTATGGGAAAGACACAAAAACAATGGAATATGAAATTTTTGATGGAGTTAATGTCTCTATGAGTTCAAATTGAGGAGTTGTGAATAAACATTGTAGGTATAAAAATTGATGCTGCATTCGGTTCTTGTTTTATTGTTTAATTTGGGTATGTTTGCAAGCAACACACTACATAGATCTACTTCAGAGGAGGTTCATACCAGGAAGCTTTCTCCTGAGCTTTCCATTCAGATTTGAGTTTGAAAGTGTATTGCTCTGCCATCGATACCATGCCCGTGCAACCCTGCATGGGAAAACATGCTGAGCGGTCATGCGATGGTGAAGGATTTTCATCATGATTCAGTCGTTGGGGAGGGGCAGGTCTTATAGGCTTGATCTGGGTTATTATCTTTAATGGTTTTAGTTGGGTGTAATGTTTGGATCTTTTAGTTTATCACATTTTCCTTAAATGTATTTTTTATAATAAAAATTTTAATTTTTAGTTATTCAATAGTGGTTTGAATTTTGACTACGTTCATTTTACCTTTCATTCATAAATTGCTGGTTTATAGACATGACTATAAAAAGTAAGATATAGTTGCTAAAAGATCAATGACTTCCATCTTGAACAGTAAAAATGTAGCAATAGGCAAATGGCTATATTGAGAAGAAAATAAAGGGTTGATGCGTGTTGATCATTATTTAATAGGAAGGACATGCTTTCTAACTCATGAGAAAACTTGGTTTTAATTGTTATATATTGACATATTTATATATATAAACACATATATGTATATATATTATACAATATATACTTATTTTAATATATATTTATAAATATTTATTGGGTAAATAAAATGGGTAAATATTTATTTAAAATAAAATCGATAGATAATATTTATTCACATATGGTTTATATATTTAAAAATACATTTTATATGTAAATTTGTTTAAATATTTATTTATATAATTACATTTTTATATCTAAATATATAAAAATATGTATATAGATATTTATACATTAATTTACAAAAAACATTAAAATATGAAAAATGTTAAAATTTAAATACTATAATATCCATATAAATGTAACACAATGGATAAAGTCATCCTAAATCAAAAAAAGATGGGAAGATCATGTTAAAAGAAATTTATATCACATAAAATGTTCAAAAATATGAATATTCCAACTAGAAAAATGGTTTTGATGAATGTTCATAATATTATTTTATTTTATTTATAATTTTCAATCAATAATCAGTCAAAATCATATTATTCAATAAAAAAATTAAACCATTATTCATTTTTAAGTATTTATTGTGGTTTTAGTTCAATTAATGTTCAACCATGGGTGTCTTGACTTGCTTTTTCAAAAATCAGTTCATGTAAAACAATACTATGTTGTGAGAGAAAAATAAAGATGCACTATGTTGGTCACCATTCCAGCCACTGCCACTACCTCACAGGTAGGGTTTCTCACACTGGTTAAAGATATTCTCTCTTTGCATGCTTCTCTCCTTAACCAGAGTGCTTATATGATTGTTTATTCTTTGTTGAACTAGAAGGATGTCACCTACTACCACCCTTATGTTTCTTAACATCCCTCCTATCAAAGCCCTATATTTTGATGTGTTGGGTCTAGTAAAAGGAATTTTTATTCCATTCTATAGGAATTTATAACCCAATTACGTGATATAAATCATAATTTTATACTCATAATTATCCGTCTCTCCTTTTTGTAGTTATTGAATATCATTTTAAGGATGGGGGGATTCCCAAGGTGGTTGAGAGATGGGGTGAACCAAATGCCTCCAAATCCACTATTTTTGTTTCCATCGATGACTGAATAACTGACCATGTATGTTACTTGACATATTTTCATGAATAAATTATAAGAATTTCAATTTAATGGTTATTAATATTTTTTGAATATATCAATATATTTATATTTTTTTGTTAAATTTATGTTGTGTATAAGCCTCACCCTCTCAAGAATCACACACAAAAAATAATAGAAACAAATCAAATAGGGACACATGATTTAATATAGGTCAATTGTATGACTTATGTCCACAAGGAATGCAGTTAGAAAATCATATTATTAAAATAGGAATACAAAGTTTATAAATTCACCAAATTTTTCATCTAGATGCCCACACAATGGAAATCTATATTTATAATTAGGATGTAGAGGATAAAACAATGATGGTTGTTGCACCTTTTCTCCGAGAAGACACCAATTGCTGCAACGATTATTATTCAACAGAACCACCCTCTAAATTATTCAACAGGTGAAACCAAACATCTACGGTAGATCTCCTATGGAACATGATCATCCTTGGAAGTCATCCAAATCTTGGTGCATGTATTATTCGATAGTGATAATTTTTATTCAATATTAAACAATCTACACCTTGATAAAAAATATCACCATGTTGCCACTAAAAAATATTCATGCTGCTGAAAAAAATCTCCAAGATGTTGTTGTATTACCTATTCCTATAGCCATATCATGTATGATACATATTGATCAAGTCGAGACAATGTTGTAACATGATCCCAGTAGCATCCTTATTGTCCTTCAGAACAAGAACAAAATATCATGTCATATTCTAATGTAGTGAACACATTTATTCTTCCATAAATTACTTCTACATGTTCATTTTGTTACTATAAAAAACACACTGATAGCTTTATGGAACACCATATTCAAATACAAAAAGATCATAGCTAATTGAATTTTCATACCTAGAAGTTCTGTGTGATCCTTCATGTTTTACCAGTGGTGATACTCTTATTTGATATCACTGCTCCACCTGTAACAGTCACATCATTCAAATAATACAAAAAACCCTTTTGAATACCTTTCATCATAAGGAATGCATGATGGATAACATTAATGAATCCATCTTCAATTTTCATATGGTAACAAAGATTATCCAAAACACTAATTTATATAAGGTTCTTCTCCAATCCATTACATATCATTCATCTATAAGGCAACGAGTTGTATTATCATGCATATTAAACTATATTATTCCAATACATATCATGTGGATGGGTGGTTATTTCCCATAAAAACCACACCTTCATATGACTCCTTGAGTTTTGAAAACCAATATCAATTCCTACATATAAGGAATGAACAACTTGAATCAATAATCTAACCTTATTAATAGTTAACCATCAAGGAAATGAGGAAAGTTGAATCTTTAACATCCTCAGTTTTCTGTACAACATTCACCATTAGTTTCCTAATTTTTTGACAATACTTCTTCTGATTCCCTTTTATATGACAGTTGTCACACTCATATTTCACTTCCCATCTATATCTGGACTCACCTTTTGACATTGATCATGATTAATCTCTTCTGAATCCTTCAGAATTCCTGCTAGAAGTTTTTCCTTAGGTTTCCATCCATGTCTCTGATGTGTAATCTCTATAGTCATTCTTTTCCTTCTAACTATACTCATTATTAACTAAGGAATTTGATACATCAACAAATTTGACATCATCCATATCATACATAAACATTGTTTTAAGGTGGTCATAACACTATGGTAGAGATTTAAACAACAATAGATCATTATCTTTATCTCTATTTGTTACCACAAAAAATTGAAAAACTTCCAAAATGTATTAAAATAATTAAGGTGCTCAATCATAAACATACCTTCCTTGTACTGAAATCTAAAAAATTTGTTTTTCTGGTATAGTTTATTTTCAATTATTTTGGACATATAATTATTCTCTAAAATATTCCACAAACTTTTTGATGAACATTATTGCATCACCCTATATTTCAAATCATTATCCAAAATAAGTCAGATCTTACTACAAGCTTGACAATTTAGTCACATCCAATCACCATCAAAGATGTCAGTGGGATTTTCTTCCAGGGTAATATCCAACTCCAACTAAATTAGAACATCTAAAACGTCACATTTCCACATGCTAAAGTTGTTAATCACATAATATTTCTACACCTCAAATTTGGTGATTGAAACCATACTTCTATGTTCTATTGTACTTACAATACTGAAATGTGTATAAGTAATAGATTCCTCACGCATAGTAGGGCTTCACGGACCAAATCCCACATGTTTAGTGAGCTTCACAAACTGCACCAGAGGTGTTGATTGAAAATGGCAGCTTCAAGTAGATAATAGTATCACTACTAGGAAAGATATGGATTGGGACACTAGTAGACACCAATATGTTGAGTTTTCCACAAGGGGTATAGATCAGTGATAGTGATGACTGATGCATTGTGGATAACTTCAAATTCTCAGATGTTCAAACAACAGGTTCATGCATCTGCATAATCCTAAAATATTTCCCCAAAGTTTCAAATGATCGATAACTATGACTTGAAAGAATTTAAATGATCACCTATATATAATAAACTAAGTAGGCTAGAAAATTTTCAATAATTATAATAGGTACTTAATAGACTTACTACTCCAAAAAATCTATTATCGAAAATCCTCAACTCATACAAAGGACATGTTTTGTTGAAAATGTAACATCCCAAGTAAGTAAATAATTATGTATTTTCATGTCTATGTCTATTTATTAATTATATAGTGTTTTAAGAGACTTAAAATGATAATAAATCCAATCTTAAGCATAGAATTCTCTAATATTTTTAAAAGATTGTTTTACCGCCTTTTGATGGCGAACCATTTTTAAATCTATATTTTGACATTTTTATAATCTCTATTTGTAAAAATAAACTTATTATTTAGTATTGGGTCATTGAAATTTACTTTGGATAAATTTTTGGTATTTTTCTGACAATGTTCATTTTTTAATGAATAGTGAAAAATACTGCATTTTACTTCAAAACTTCTTTTTCATCTAATTTAATTATATGGTTAGATTATATTTATAATTAGATTTAAAGTGTCATTAGAATATATTTTTACCATTTAATCCAATTTTGTTCATTATAATTTATTTCACTTTGGAATTGGGCATAAACAATGCCAAACTTTTCATAGATATTTTTTCAAAAAACTCGCTATATGTTTTGACAACGGGAATTATTTTTAAATTAATTATTGAAATTTATGTATTTATAATATGGTAAAATGGATTCCATATTTGGAATTATAAGGTCCAAATTATGTAATTAAGACTCTTTTGTTTTTGGACATTATGAATAGTAACGACGATAATTATCTTTAATTATCGTGATTAATTAGTAATCGGGTAGTTAAGGGTAATAAAATAATATCATAATAATAACAAATGACCCCAACATGTGTCCTAATGCTACTGTTTGTTTCATTTCCGACCATGGGTTACCTTGTGCCAAACTTTGGGACCCCATGGAATCACTTTTGTGTGATAGTGACTTTTTATCTTTTTATTTTTAAAGAAAGTTAAATATAACAAAGTATGTAACACCTAAGTAAAACAATTTTAATTTTGTCTACATAACTTATCTATTGGAATATAAATAGTAATTGAAAAGATAAAAAGATTTCCTAAATCATAGTATTTTTTTTAATTTTTAGACATTAAATAAATTAAATTTTTTATGACACCATGATGACGCAGCGATTACCTCATTAATGAACGATTTAAATAAAATGAAAAGATAATGTAAACTCTAAGACTTAAACTTGTCAAAAACCTATTGTATGAGTATACATAGAACCCTTATCACCTTATCCTTGAAATATATTAATGTGGGACCTTTAAAATCCAAAAATCATTTTAATATAAAGTAACATTTCTTGACTTTCCAAGAGTGCCCCTCCTCCCTCTTATTAAAGGCCCCCACCTCTACCTCCTTAACCACACCTCTAAAGCCATTGGATCGGCCAAGCTCTTCTCATTTTAACTCTCCACATCCATCTCTTCATTCTAGAATCCTTACCTTCGGCATAAATCTCTTCAAGAAACCCTTTTGGTTCAAACCAAGAGAAGTTACCCGATTTATAGGTAATGTCTTCACTTCTGTTCTTTTGTTTTATTTTGATTCTCCAACCCACTAAAATATTTTTATTCATTTATTTTGTAAAAAAAATTATCTTCAATATACTAGGATGTTTTTATGAGAAGTATTTGAGCTACACTTACCCACACCTCCATCAAATGGTTAAAGAACATACTGTTTCTATGGATGGAAAATTTCTGCCTCATGAAACGATGATTGTTCAACCTTCTTTTAACACCTTTCATGGTGGTCATTAAGATGTCCCTATATTTATATATGATATATATTATGTTTATGTTTTCCTTATGATTCGGTATTTTTCATTTATGGCATAACTTTATGGTATCCATTATGGGTAAACGCGATATCTTCATTTTAGGAAGTGCGGACTATCGCCTCATCAAAGTGATTTGATTCGTTAATGCCGTATGTGGGATGTATAAAGGATGGAGTTAATGATATTATATATGATATTGTACTATAATTATAATATACCTTTATATGATTATGATTTCATTCCATTAAATATGAAATAGAAATGAAAGTAGCGTTCATGCGTACGTACGGCTTACCGTCTCCATGAATGGTGCATTTCATTTCTTACCTCTAAATGTTATGTAATATTATAAATGCATGTATATACTGGATATATATGATATATATGATATCTACATCATGAATATAATTCTGGATATAATGGATATTTTTTCACATGAACAACTTGTAATTATAAGGAGTTTATTTTTGACTCAAGTACCAATGATCGAAAAAACGACCGTTATTAACTTAAATAATGACATAGTGTTCATAACATGGTAATAAGTGATATAAAAGGAATAATGAACTTAAAAATTTTCTTAATAAAGTATAAATTAACTCAAGATTATTATTCAGGATATTAAAGAATGATCGAGTCAAGTCGGAAACGAGGTAAGGGACTTCGTCTCAATCTCCTTTCATTGAGGCATATTTTGTTTTATACACAACTTTATTTTATACGGTGTATAAAACCCTTTGACTTTTACATTTATTCAAAAGGAATCTTTTTTATACGAAGCATTTTACTAAACAACAAAAGATAATGTTTTTGTCGTACGTATGCAGGGACAACGACTTCTCCGCCATCGTGACCATTATTTGAATTTCGGCTTCCTCTACAAGCCATAACATGTTTTTAATGAAAAATAAATACCATGGTTTACTTTTATTTTATTTTAGTATTGAAAATGGTTTTGATAATTTTTTTATTATATCAACGTGTTTTTGATATCTTGTGATTGAAATGTGGAAATGTTATGTTTCCTTTATGCATGTTTTATGTGATACGATTATGTTATGGTTCTTGGGAATTATTTATGAAGATGGGTGGTTCCGTGATAAACTAAGGGTAGTTGAGCCCATGATAGCTCTCCAATTCATTGGGTAATGCGAAGGGGTTAAATGCTAAGGTTTCTCTGAATATATTTAGGAAATATACTGTGGTGGGTTTTCCAAACGTAACCATGAGGGTTACTCCCTACGTAAGAATGTTATGAATGCCTCAAGTTACCTTTATGTCTTATGATTTCTATGATTTATTCAGGATTTGATGAGGTATGTTAAAATGATTATGTTTTATGAGTAAAGTATGATTTCATTAATTCTTATTTATACATGGACTAATGTTTTCATTTTGTACTTTTATATCCCTTACTGAGATTTTTATAGTCATCTTATGTTTTTGAAATGTTTTTCACTGGTCAAGGGAAAGGTACATGATTTGATGATAGTGTCAAGGAAGTGTCATGAAAGAATCAATGTATTGTTTTAAATATGTTTCCTTTGATGGGAAAAGTGAATATTTTCTTTAATGTAACCACCTTGTTTAAATGTGGAATGTAATACATGATTTATGATCTAATTCTCTAAAACTCTAAACCTGAAAAGATCCTCAATGTGTAATCCTATAATAACTCAAGATTAAGTAATGTTTAAGGCTGGGTCCTTATAGAAAATATTAATATCCAATCATGTATCTTCAAATATTCTGCTAAAGTTATCCCTAATTTTATTCTATTTTGAAATGTAAATAAAGGAATTAGAGTTTCATCCATCCAATTAGCTCTTTTTATTTATAGGCATGCAATATTCATAATATCAATCCATTTGTATTTCCTCAAAATCACATGTACTATAACATTCAAAAATAATTTGTGCATTATATTGAACCAAGTATCATTGTATCCAGTCCAAGTGTCCATCTAATGGGCTATATAAAGATTAAAAAGTAATAAATGGTTTTGAATAAATATAAATAGCTTGATATATACCAAAATAGACATGGTAATTCAATTGAAATTCTTATAATGAATTCATAAAAATATGTAAAGCGACATATGGGGTCGACTTTTCAGTTGTCAGTGGAAATATAAACAACGTATTTAGAGGCATCTATTTTTCCGCATCTCTCAACCACCTTGGGAATTCCACCTTCCTTGCTATGAGATTCAACAACTGCAATTACAAGAGTGGGATAATTATGAGAGCATAAAATAACTATTTATATTATGAAATTGGATTACAAATGCCTACGGAATGGAAGAAAAGTACCTTTTACCAAAACCAACACATCAAAAGTTATGACTCTAATAGGAGGGAAGTTGGGACACTCAATGATAATAATGTGTGGCATCCTTCTGGTTTACCGCTTAAGAAATAATCAAATTAGCACTCTGATGAAGGAGACAAGAATGCATAGAGATAATATATTCGACTTGTGTGAGCGGTCCTACCCTCAGGGAGTGGTGGTGGCTACTCCAGAGACTGTGATGGTGCTTCTTCATTCATCTTTATCCTTGATTTTAAAAGAAAAAATAGCAAGTCTATTTGGCTATGTTTTAACATTAATTAAATTAAGTCCTTAATAAATGTTTATATTTTTTTATGAATGAGAGTTTGAGTGATTATTGGTGGGAATTTAGTATAAAAAAATAAAATATGAACATTCATAACTTAGTTTTTAGTTTAAACTAGTACTCACCCATGAATTTACATGATTCTATAAAACAATAAATATTTTCAATTAGAGAATAATATTTTTTATTAAAGTTAATAATAAATTTAAATATTAAATATATTTAAATCTTAGATAAGTCGTACATAATATAATAATAAAAGTGGATAAAAATTTGATATATCATCAATATTGTAGAAAAAATTAAGGATAAATTTAAATAAATGGAGATTTATTTTGAGCATAGAGAATTAAATTACATAAATGAACCTAAATTTAAAATAACATTAAAAAATCATTGGTTTTTACTGTTAAATAAAAATTTATAGACCACCAAAATAATAGAAAATGGTTTTAATAATCAATAGATGAAAAGATAAAATGATAAATTCTAATAGATGATGATAAAAAAGTCAATCAATAATTTTAACATAAATATCTATGATTCTATTTTTAGATGTTTATAAGTCATTAATAGTCACTTGAAGTTGTATAATGAACCAATTTCATTATTGGGGTAGATTAGGAGGGAGAGTCGGGGATGTCGCATGACTTTTTTTCAATCTATATAGAATTGTATAAATTTAAGATAATATTTCAGTAAGTAGAAACAACTTTGCATACATGGGATTCATAGAATAATATCAAAATATATAACAAAAAAATGCATACCTTCTCTTAGATTTTATTACTAAAATAAATTAGAGGACATTTTTTTTAGATGAAATTAAATACAGATATAACTGATAATTTCATTTTATGTAAATTAAACACTTAGAATATGAAGAAAATAATTAAGTTTAGGGATTAAGCAATATAAGATAGTAAACTGAGGTAAAATTAATAATACATAGAGTATATTAATGATTAAATGAATAATACTACACAAAAATAAAATTAAAAAAGTTTTCATAAATCATTAAAGACATTTTAAAAGATATATGAACCCTTTTATCCTCCGAAATACCACCATTGAAACATGATTATGAAAATAAAGCAATGATTCTTGTCACCTAAAGTCACAAAATCTAAGGAGAATTAGTGAACTAAGATGATAGATTAATGAAAGGAAGTAATCGTTTGATTGAAAAAACCTGATGAATGTGAAAAACTAATGAGTATACAACATATATTATTTGTTATGGAAAATTGAAATTACATTACGCAAGAAATGAAACATAATTATACAATTATATAATCAACAGTACATACAATATATAAGATATAAATAAAAAATATGCATATATTTTCTCGTGAATAAATTCAGCTAGGCATACCTAAATTGCAACACATTTTGATGTGGTGGAACAAAGAAGTTTGAACCCTAAAAAATTAATAGATGAATAAATACTCTCACTTAATGAAATAGTTGTTGTAATTGATGAATTTAAAGAACATATGTATTGTAAGGATATAAAAAAATTCTTAAGAAAATATAAATACTAAAAATTTAACAGAAGAGATAAAATAAGTACATAGGGTTTGAAGAAGAAAAAACCTTACACATAGGAATGGATGGTTTGTGGTTTTTCAGGGATGCAACCAAATATTTCATAGTTGGGGAAGATGAGAATTAGTGCTGGTGATGTGACATGAAACATTTTTTAAACAAGATATAATTGTACACAAATTAAGATACTATTTTATCGATTCGAAATAACTTCACATAAATGGGATTTTTATATCAATATTGAATTATATACCCAAAAAAATATTCCTTCACTTAGATTTTGTGGTTATAATAAAATAGAAGACATTTTTTATTTATTTTAAATTAAAGCTGGATATAAATACATACCATTGTTTATATTTTGTGTAAATTAATCAGATGATCCAAATGGGGTTCCTAGGAGAGATGTTACACACGTTCCTAGGATGATGGGAGGAAAAGTTGAAAAGCTAGTAAGAAGGGGAGATGAAGGCTCGTGAATGGAGATGGTGTTCTGAAGGTTGGATCAGAGATGAATAGGTGGGTAAGAAGTGATGGGAAGGTGGAGGTGAAGGATTAACTGAAAGTGAGGGAGTTAGAGGTGAGGGAGTCAGAGGTAGATTCTTTGGTGGAGGTTTATAGGGGAGTCATAGAGGTAGAGGGATAGGGTTTATATTGTTGATCTAATAGAGGTGTATAGTGTAGTCAATGAGGGAGATGGGTAGTGGAGCCGGAAACCCTGGGTGGAGGATGGAACCTTTGAGCAGGTGGTTTTGATTTTGGAGGAAATGGGTAGCAAACTATTTGTAGAGGGAATAAAATTGATAAGGGGATGAAACACATACCTAGATACACTCAACATTATTATATATATAGATTTTGTGTGTATGTATATATTGGTCCATAAATGGTAGTTGGGTGGTTTGAGTTTAGAGGGGTGAGGGACATATCGAGGGGTAAAGCATGTAAGAAATACCAAGGACTACATTTTTACTGCAGTTTTCATTCCCCCCATATATATAAATATTTAATAAAATTTACATTTAATTAATGTATTTTTAAATATATAAACCATTTGAGATTAATTATTTATTATCCATTTTATTTAGAATAAAATTTCTACCCTTTTATTTACCTTTTAAAAATTTATGAATACTAATATGTATAAAGCCATATAAATGTATATATAATGTTTAAAATAAGTATATATTGCAGAATATATATACATATATATATATACATAAACATATCAATATATAAGAAAAATATTATATTTTATTAGTAAGTGAGCTCCATAGGTGTCTATAGATATACATGTATTTTTACACATTACATCAAATATATAAAAAAATATATACATATATATATAGATACACACATATATACAAATACAGACACAAATATATATAGATAAGGGGGAGATACAAATATTATATACACACACATAAATATATTTCCAAAAAATATGTGTTTTATAAATACATTATAAAAAAAATACACGTAAATATAAAAATAGGTTTTATAAAGTATTTAAAAATAGTTATATAAATATATATAAATAAATATATCATGAAATATTTTAGAAAAGGTGATGGAGAATTGGTAAGAGAATTAAATGTGCCCAAGGAAGTTATGGTTTTAAATATACATGAGCATGTGTGGCAAGGTATGTTTATTGAATTAACACTGATTTGGGATTAAATATATGTTGATAAAAGGGGGCATGATTTTTTGTTGCCCAAATATGCTTCTTAGACATATAATAATTTTAAAAAATATTCATTATGTTTTATTAGTGCTAAAAATTAGTGCTAATATAGAAACCTTTTATCAATATTAAAAACATGCTGCTAAAGGTCCCATTTACAAGTGTAGATGAGGAATACTTTTATCATCATTTTTTCGGTGTTGATAAAAGAATCTTGCTTTAAAAAGCACTTAAATGTTAGAACTTTTTTATTGTTGATAATTATGATTTATAGTGGTGATAAAAGGGTAATATATAGTAGTTTAAACTATTTTACTCTTCTCCCTCTCATGGTGTTTTCATGATTAAAATCATTATTTTGTTTATTTAATGTTTTCATTTGATTGATTTTCAAACTTCTAAATTTGACTTCAAATAATGTCATTAATGGTTCTAATTGAGTCATTAAATTCAATTACATGGTGATTTAATATTTTTAAAGGCTTGTTAATATATTCTCCCATGCTTCAAGTCTGTGGAATCTTGTAGGAAAATCCATAAAAGTCCTTTGAAATAAGCGAATGGGATCCCTCTCGAAGTTAAAGTAGTGCAGGCAGAACCGATGGTGTAACAACACAAATAATGATAGAATAAGTATTTTCATATTTATTACTATTTATATACAACTTTTTATTTAAAAGGTAAACTATGTTCAATAGCGTATATGATAAACCTAGTTTTATAGATAAAAAACTATATTTTTCTAAAAAACAGTTTTATTACCTTTTAATGGTGCACTCTTTAAAAAGTAAATTTTGATACTTTTATAAATTATATTGGAAAAAATAAACTTCATTTTTTAAATAATAACATCCAAATTTACATTTTAAATTTCTTTTTTATTTTTATGATAAGTTTAATTTTTTGATGAATAGGGAAAAAATAATGCATTTTAATTTAAAACATCTTTTTCATATGAATAATTTATAGTTTTAAATTATATTTTAAGTTTGTTTTAAAGTATAATAGATCAATTTTATATAATTTAATCCAATTTATTCCATTGGTATCAATTTAAAATTGAATTTAGATATAAAAACATTTCAATCTATTAAATGTTTTCACTTTAAAAACATGTCTTCTCGTTCCGTCAGCGAGATTTTAAATTATATTTATGCATTTATTTATTTTGAATTTTGAAAATGAATTTCAGATTTTTAATCATATGGTCCAAATTTATTAAATATTCCCCTTTTTTCATAAAATGAATAGTAAAATTAGTAATTTTAATTACCAGGGTTATTGGTAAATCAGGAAATTAAAGGTAAAAATAATATTATAAATATTATAAAATTACCCAAATAGTTTTCCTAATTTTATTAGATGTGCTATTATTAACCACAATTGTATTTGAGATGATTTTATGACCTCCTGTAGCCACATGGATTACTTTAATCTCTATATAGTATTTTACTTTAAATAAAAGTCAAAGATTTCATACTTACATTTTAATAATAATAACATTTTTAATATAGGTTAATTTAGAAGATATATTAAACTGTATATTTTAATTTGAAATATAAAGTATTTATATATACCATGGTAATTTATTTATAATTTTGAAGTGATAAAATAATTACCTTAAATGCCGAAATAATGATGATGCAGTAATTGTTTAATTAATGGAAATATCAAATAAATGATATTAAAAATATTAAAATAAATAAAATTTGAAATAATTAATGTCATTCAAAAAAATTATATATGAATTTGAAATTTTAGTGATGTTTTAGAATAATATTTTTTAATTTATATTATTTTTATGATAATTATAAAAATTCAAGTAATGAATAGTGTTAAAATTGACATTAATGATGTTTTAAAAAATTATTATTTTATTAAATGATATAAAATACATAAAAATATATAATTAATCCAAATTATTTGGATAAGGTCTAAAATTTATCAAATGATCCATTTATAGTTCATTTGGCATTTTTATGGTAACTATGCTAACCTGTAACGAGTAAAAATACAAGTTGCCACAATAAGAGTTAAAAGGGGTTAATTAAGGGTTAAAAGAAAAATGTAAGGATTAAAAGATACAAAAAACAAGTATAAATTTTATTTAATGAATTTATTTAGTCTCTTAATCTTCTAATATTTGAAATAATTCAGTTGGTACCATTATAAATTGAAAATTAATTTATATTAATTAAATATTTTGCAAAATTCCAAGAGTACCCCTCCCAAATCTAATAAAATAAAACCTATTATTTTATTTTATTTAAACTTTAAAACCTATTTGGTTCAGCCAATATCTACCCAAATACCTTCCTATAATCCCTAACTACATTATAGATCTTTTATTTTAGGCAGAACATCATCCATAGTGGTCTTAAGGTGTTAAGAAAAGGAGGTGGTCTGAGGAAGATATATCGTTTTTAATCAACTATTTCTATTTTATTTCTTTTTTACACTTACTTAAAATATTATTTATCAATGATGAAATAATAACTCTAGTATCATAAGTATACTAATATTTTATTATCCTAATATCATAACCTAAATTCATCGCCACTTCCATTAAATGGGAAAAGAATTAATTGTTCTTCTGTATGATGGACTACCAACTCGCGAACTGATATAATTTGTTTTCAATTACCATCTCTCTAGACTGATAATAATTATGGAATTATTGTTTATATATTATATAAATTAAAATTTTATCATTACTAACTAATAATATATCATTTATGTTCTTACCTTTTCAGGCACAAAAAATTGATAATGTTGTTCGTGCGTACGTGTGAACTATCACCTCCACGAAGCGATGCGATTTGTTTTTCAATACCACATCACATGGATGATATATCTAATAATATTTAAATTATTAATATGATATTAATTAAATTATTATAATTATTTAAATATAAAATTATAATTACCTTCATTCCATAATGATCATTGAAAAAGAAAAACATTACTCATACGTACGTACATCTTATCATCTTCATGATTATAAAGTAGTTCATTTTTAATAACAATTCATAATGTTTTAATTTAATGTTATAATTTATGTATAAAGATGATAATAATTTCATGAATATTATTCTTAATATTATGTAATAATTACCACTTTTACAATAGACATCATACCAAATTCATTTTGGACTCAAGTACAGAATATCATCAAAACATCTGACATGAAGTTAAATAATTAAGTAATTATTAAAACATGATAATAAGTGATATAAAATGAATAAAAAACTTTAAAATGGTTCTCAATAAATTAAATAATTATCCTATGTTTATTATTCATAAAGATAAATATTTTATGTGATGATTCAGACTCAAGGTAAGAGACTCTCTTTTAAAAACCTCTTTTAATGTTACACTTTCATCTATTTTTATAGAGGCCAAAATGTTTTTTTAACATATATGGAATAAATATAATTTTCCCCATTAATTTATCATTAATGTTTTCATTCCTCATTTACATGTTTACTATTTTATTTTCAAATAAATTATTTTCATTTATGAGTTTGTGTCTTTCAAAAAATGAAAATGTATTTCAAAGTGGAGAATTTATTTTTATTTTATGAAGGATTTATGTGTTATTATTATGTTATGGTTCTTGGGAATTTTTTATGAGTATTAGTGGTTTTTTGATAAATTTAGGGTGGGAAATCCCATTATATCTCTCTAATTAATTGGGTAAAGGGATGTAATTAACCGTTAGGGTGTCTCCTAAGAGATTAAGGGAATATACTACAGTGGTTATTCCAAATGTAACCACGAATGTTACTCCCTATGTATCTGTGAGAGATATAGTAAATGTAAGAGTGATATAGAAATAATTACAAAATATTACTTTATGATTTATGTTTTCTATTGTGTTTTAAATAAAACTTATGATTTCATGAGGTAATCCAAAAATAATATGTTTTATAGGTGAAAATTATAAATTTGTGAAAATGTTTTCATGGGTTTATAAGTATTAATGGACTAATGGGTTCTTTATTAATTTTTATGTCCACTAATCCTATGTTATAAAAATTTATTCATAGGTTATAAGGATGGGTAAGAGAAAGAAGGAAGTCAAGATGATAGTTATGAATATATTTCATGAAAAAGATCCATGTTTTATGTTTAAAAGTTTTATTTTGTGACAAAATAAGATATTGAGTAGAAGTGGATAATTTTCATTATTTTATTAAATACATATTATTTATGGAATAATTCTCTAAAAATATAAACCATAATAAAGGAATGAAATTTTCTTGACTAAAATCAAGATTATATAATGATTAAGGTTGGATCCTTATAGATGGTATCAAAGGTCAGTTTAGATGACTTTAGGGGTTAGGAAATTGTTAATTGAATATCCATAAATCAATTTTTTATGGTTATGATCAAGTGATATTGAATTTTAATATTTCTATGTTTATTCATCAAATATATTTCTATTCAGAATGGTTTTCTGTAGAGGAAACATGGCAGTTTTGGTGCGAAAGCATCAAGCTAAAAACATCCCTCTATATAAGCATCCTAAGATTGTCAGAATTGGAACAAAATAGTTTGTTGATATAATGTACTATTTGACATAGGCTATAAATGGTGGTGACATCCTTGCACAAGATCATCCAGATCAACCACATAGGAATATATCAATAGTGGAACATTTTATGAGGCAACACCCACTTATATTTTGTGAATATTCTAACACAGTGGTATATTAAGGGTGGATTAAAGACCTAAAAAATATTTTCAATGTCATGGGGTGTTCATACCATCAAAAGGTTAGTCTTTCTATTTTCTATTTTGATGTTTTATTTTACTAGTGGTGGTTGATGGTCAAGAATATCCGGGATAGTGATGATGTTGATGCTTTATAATGGGATGAATTCAAAAATATTTTCTTGAGAAATATTTTCTTAATTTGATCTAACTTAGGATGTAAAAACAATTCATAGAATTGATGTAAGAGGAAAATTAAATTTCTACATATGAATAAAAATTCACTTAATTTTCATGGTATACTCTAAATTTTATATGGTGTCTTGATATTAAAATAAATCATTTATATTTAGTTTTGAATCCAAAATATTAAAGGTTATTCAATTCTTATGAATTCAAAAGTTAAGAAAAACACATTCGATGTGTGAATAAGGTGGAAATGGAGATTATATATGATCATTTTTTCTTTGAAAACAAATAGAAAAATAGGTCAAGTTGGAAGAAAAAAGGGAATAATGCATCAATTAAGTTTGATTGTAAGAATAATATGTTTTCAATTTATTATAATTGTGGTAGAAAACACAATCGGGGTAAAGACTCCAACCCCAATAGCCTGGATCCACTTCCTTACTTTATTACATAGATACTATGGAAAAGTTTTTACATCCCAAAATACCAAATATTTTAATAGCTTTATAAAACAAGATATAAACAAAATTTTTACATTACAACTTGAAAGGAGAAAAACATAGCAACTCCATTGGAAACACCCATAAACTTCAAGATTATCCCTGAAATTAATTCATAATATACACCTTTACATCCTAACAAAAAATAAAAAATAAGAAAGGGGTGAGCTTATAAGCTCATTAATGGTAAGAAATACAAAATAATCTGTCATGAGTAAATATAAACAATAAGAAAAGGTGAATAAGTAAAAATCTATTCCCTTAAAACATAATCCTTGAGGAAAATATTACTAGAATAAAAGATAATTAAATAATTCCATGTAAATAATCATATGAGAATGAAAAATAAGAATGGATATTCTAATAGTCTAATAATCAGATGTATTATCAATTAGTTATATCATAATGAGGGAATTCATAATGTTATAAATCACAAACATACCATCATGGCTTCGACCAAGACACCATACATAAATGGGTAAAAACCTGGTCAAGTCTGTCTCATGAGACCTACCGATGCATCGAGGGGCTACAAAGGGCCTGGCCATCACATACTCAGTATAATTCATTATTAATTTAAATATTTTTAAACATAAAAAACCTATACACATGAAATTTAAATAACTTTCCCTAATCAACAAACATAATTACTAATCATTATGAGTAATATGGTTAATGGTATCAAGATAGAACATCCACAATCAAACTGATCATAAACCATTTAATAAAATATGGTAGATGATATAATAAAATATCAATATCAATTAATAATAATATTAAATAGAGAGTGTGGAAATATATAAAAATACTACAATAAAACAACTGAGTAATTCTTGAGAGAAATTCCATTTTTTTACTTTAGAAAGAAGAGTTATTTTGGAAAATCATTTATATTTTCCATAAAATAAGATCATGAAATATATATCCCAAAAAATAAAATGTAGGGATAATGAAATTATATTTGAGGCAGGAATTATTTCCAACTAAAGTGAAAACATGTAAAAATATCATTTAAGAAACTTTAGAAATGAGATGCTTATTGGTGTTTAAAGGAAAATACTAAAGAGCCTTTAAAAGAGACAAAGGCATGATTTTTTTATAAAACTAGAAATGAAAAAAGACAGTTTTTCATGATAAAATGAGTGATTTTAGAAAAAATTTATTGTCTTAAAATATATTATTGAGTATACTTGAAAATGAATAATAAATTGAGAAGTACCCTTTAATTAAGATTTCTTATTGGGGGAAATTGTAAAGGGAACCTTATACAACACATATTTCCCCATAAAATAATGATGAACTGATCTAGATACATGATTTTGGAACATATACATATAATCTAAAATAATTATATTAAAATAATTAATAATTAAATTGGGTTAAAGAGAGATAAAGCGTAAATTGGATGAAAATGGAGGTTCAGGGAGAATCTCTTACCACATTGTAATCAATCAAATTATATTCCCCATAAAATTAAAAAACATTAAATAAAACATTAAATACCATGAATATAAATTGATTAATTATATGATATATCAAAAGTTAAGTATAAAAACACCACACATAATAAATAAGTGGTGAATAAGGTATATGTCATAGAAATAAAAGTGAGATAAGGAACCCTTTACATTATGTCCGAAAACATTCTACACTTGTACTTAAAATCCTGGATAATGAAATTAGATTCATTTATAATTTAATAAATAACCTATTCAACATTTATTTTAAATCTTATAATTTTATTATGTTCATTTATTTCATTTTTGATGAGTTATAATATTTAATTCTGTTTTTGGGGAGTGTTCATTTCCTTAGTTTTCATGATTGGTTCACTTGTATACATGTACGAAATATCATGTAAAATGAGAATAGGTATCCAGAATTGAAATTATATGTTATTAATGAAATTATAGGATATTTAATGGTCATAAATATCATTATTTTCTATATATTAGGATGATTCATTAGATATAGACATAATGATAACCATTTAGATTATTTTGGTGTTTTTTGGATCATCAAGAACTAGATTTGTATTATGAATTAAAATAATGTATATAAACTAGTTCTAGAAAATTAAATACATTTTAATATATATATATATATATATATATTATTTTATTTTAACCATAAAATTATTTTTATGACAAACCATGAAGGAGAAATTGAAAAAAAAACCTTTCACCCACGAAGGTGATAAATCAGCACCTCACAGATGATGTTTTCATTTTTAGAATTAAATGGAGAAGAGAAGAGAATTTATGGTTGATATATCATTAACATAATGAAATTATATTATATAATGGATAATGGATTTATCATGTTACTTTGGACTGTGGAGGCGATGGAAGATTAAGAAAAGAAAAGAAATTGAAAGGGATAGGGAGAGAGAGAAGGTTTTACCTCTTCAATGTCACCTCCATGAGAACCTCTTCAAGGGACATAAAAATGGTCCTTTGGTGAGACCTGAAAGACCAAGACATGGGTAAGAGGTTTGGGAGAGGAATTGAGAGAATATAATGATGATTCAAGGCTTTTTAGGTGTGAGTAGGATGGGTGGCGATGGGTGTTGTTTATAGTGGAGGAGAGGGGTATTTTTTGATTATTTTAATAATTAGTTTATTTTTTGGCTTAATACTTTGAATATAATTAGTTCTTTTAAATAAATACATTAAGTAGTAAATGTGATTTAGAAACATGGGTGATTACCTCATCCAAACATCATCCATGACTCAAGAATTCATTTATTTACTTATAATGTTAAATACCAAAAATTATCATATTTCACTATTAACCAAAAGTTAAACTATTTTAGATAAATCACAAAGATTCAACACAACCATTTTTATAAATGTAGAATTAAAAAATGGACTTAATTTTATGAACAAAATTATAAATATCTGAAGTTTACGTTTTAATTAAAATCATCATTTATTCAAAAAATAATGATTTTAAAATTACAACTGATTTTCTAACACTTTTAAAAATTAATTAAGGTCTCATAAAATTATCGTATTATCATAAGATAAAAATATATTAATTTATGAATCAATTTTTTATTTAAATAAATTTTCTTTTAAATCATTATATTAATTATAAAATTATCAATAAATATTTATGTTTCAAAAAAATACCAATAATAAATTTTTCATTTTTAAAACATTTATTTACTTATTCCATGATATAAATATATAATATTTTCATGTATAATATACGAAAATTTTATTTATACTTTCATAGATGAGTTTAGTATTCTATTTGATGGATTAATATTCCTAATGGTCATAATACTTTTCCAACGGTCATGTTACTATTCCATCGGTATAAGTTACTTAATTTCAAAAAATACCTATTATTTCATTAATTATTCATTTATAAATTTTGTATTATGTTATATATGTGGTTTTATGTGATTTATAACATATAAAATAATTATAAAAATGTAAATTCTATTGATAAAATTTTTGGTCGTTATATTCTCACCTCTTATAATAAACTGCATCCTCACAATTTTGAAATTGAATTTGAAAATAAAAGGTTAATACTTGAAGATTACATTGTGAGAATATCACATTTGAAATAGGTTTAATAAAATATCATCTTAATAAGAGGGAAATTTAAATGCATATGTCACCACAAAATTAGGCTTTCAAAAAGGAAAAATTAGTGGGAAGTGAAAACATGGGTAAAGAAATGAAATCTAACTATCATGTTTTGATGGAGAGTGATAGAGAACATGGTCATTATAAATTATACCATCAAAAAAATATAAATTTATGATTGGTTAAAAGACTATTGATTTCTCAAAAATAAAAGTAAACAAATAATGTTTTTGTAGAGATATATTTTTCCCTATAGTTGAGGTATTATTTTACAATTTAAATATTTACTTGAGAAAATAAACGTAGTTGATTATAATCATAATATCATCCTTTGGTGGTGTTTTGATACATTTCATACATTATAAGATAAATATTCAAGACAAATTTGTATGCCTAAATCACTTCCATCAAAATATTCACAATTCATTCCTTCAACATTTAAATATTTACTATAATAAAAAATGGTTTGAACATGATATCCAATATCATACATTAATCTAAATAAACAATATACTGAATCCATTTCATATGTAGTTAATCTTATGACTCATCCAAATCATGTGGGTCTGAATTAAATAACCAAAAACTTAGAGGGAAGGTCACTCACTTTCCAAAAATAAACTTAAAATTAGATTCCCCAAAACATATTAATTTAATTTTTAGTTCCACATACCAAAAATATGAATACCTTGATCATCCTAAAATTTAATGAAATCATGAATTCTTCCAAGAGAAAATGTTAGGTTGTTTAATATATTCCTTAAACCATAAAATCCATAACCACTTTCATGGTCAACAATATTATCCCATAAACATTTATTTATTATAATCTTAACATCAAGCACATATTCAGGGTAATAATCCCCAAGTCATGTGTTTTCAAAAATATAAACTTGCATATAACACACTTTTCCCAGTCAATGGTGCCATTTGACATATGCTCTCAAATTCTTAAAGAAATGGGAATATAGTGCAATCCTTATTTATTATATAATTATTATGACCATTACATCATTGATAAAATACTCAAATGACATAATTAATTGATCCATGATTAATGACAATAATCATTCCTCTCTTTCTAGGGTAATATCATATGCTTGTCCATGATCTATTAGCTTTTTTGAGGCGTATTCCTTTGACGCTTAGGGAATTATTTAGTGTAGTACCCCATATCCTTACAGTTGAAGTAGTGAACATTTTAAAATTCTTTCCCTACCTTGAAATAATGAGCATGATGTCTGTTTCTCCACAATTAATGTATACTCCTTTATATATTAGGCATATACCATGGTGTTTCCTTCCACAATTATCACATGTGGTTAAATCCTTCTTTCCCTTATTCCTTTTATCCATATTTTCCCTGATATTATATTCTTTTCAGGATTCCCTCAAAATCCATAATACTTAGAAAACTCTTACTCATTCTTATTATAACATGATATTACATCCTCATATTATAATAATATTTGGGATACTAGTTACCTTTAAAACAATGTCTTAAACACATAGAGTAAATGATCATTATTTCTCTTTAGATTATGTACATTAATTCGGTTCACATTCTATCAACTAGGTTCCATTTCTAAATAATTGAAAACACAAGATTAGATAATGAAATTATGAAACATAATTTATAATACAAAAACATGTGACATACTTAACATAAATTGAAAAATTTATGTGTAGTTGATCTCATAATCATAAACATGATTTACTTGGAGACATATTTAATTTTAAATCCTTCATAATGGGTTGTAAATAAAATGTAAATTATCCTAATAATATCCCCTCAGAGTGTCAAATTAGGTGTCCAGTAAGGCCTGTTATCATGTACTAGGTTACAATGAGTCAGGGTCAATACACCTTGTTAGATTTGTTACCCTTACGTACATTTGGGACAGAATCAAGTCCACTTGTAGTATCCAGACATGGATTTATTACTAGGAATACCCACACAATCTCTATCTTACCAAAATTATAGGATTATATTTTATGATAATCCTAAAAGTATATCTTAGGGTTATGTCCCCTAATCTATGTTTTATAAATCTATTTTCTATGGTTTCTATTAAACTTTCTCTGATACCAACTATAAAGACCCTGACCCCAGTAGCCCAGAGCTATTGCATTTCTTTATTACATTGGTATTATGAACAAGAGTTATCATCCAAAATGGCCTAATATTTTATTATCTTTCAGAAACTAGATAAAAAATAATTGTTACAATATAAATTGAAAAGGAAAACAATATATAAACTTGATTAGAAACACCCATAAACTCCTAGATTGTCTCTTCAAGTCATTCATAATATACATCATCACATCCCAAAGAAAAATAAAACATAATAAATTGGTGAGATTAGATGTTAATTAAGGGTATAAATATAGTAGAAACTATCAAAAATAAACAGAAACAATAAAAATGTGAATAAATAAAAACAAATGCCATTAAAACATTACTTTGAGCATAATATGGAAGGAATAAAATCTGATTAAATAATTCCATATAAATAATAATATGAGAATGAAACATAACCATGGATATTATAATAGTAGAATAATCACATTTATTATCAATTACTAATATCATAATGATGTAATTCATAATTTCAAACATCATAAACATACTATCAAGGCTTCATCCAAAAAACCATACATAAATAGGTAAAAAACCCAGTCTAGTTTGTCTCATGATACTTACTGATGCATAGAGGGGATATAAAGGTACCCACCCTTCAATTAATAAGTCAAATTAATTCCTCATATGAATGGGGTTAAACATAAACAGCATATACATATGGAATTTAAATAACTTTCAAAAATAAATAAACATTATTTCTAACAATTCAGAGTAATTTGGTGAATGGTATCGAGATAGCACTTCTATAGTCAAACTAATCATAAAACTTTTAATAAAATAGAATAGATTATTTCATAATATATCTATAATAATTAAGCATAATATTCAATAGAGGGTTTTGAAATATATGAAAATACTCTTATAAAATCATTGAGGAATTCTTGATAGAAATACCCTTTTACCATGGAAGTAATAGTTCTTTTGGAAAATCATTTGTAATTGTTATAAAATAATATTGTAACATGTATATTCCAAAAATGAATAGGGAAGGAAAATAAAATTATATTTTAGGCATAAATTATTTCAAACTGAAGTAAAAACATTTAAAAATAGAATTTAAGAAACTTTATAAATGAGCTGTTGTAGAGGGGTTTAAGAGAAAATACTAAAGTGTCTTTAAAACTGACAAAGGAATAATTCTTGTATAAAATCAAAAATGAAAAAAGATAGTTTTTTATGAGAAATTGAGTGATTACAGAAAAATATTGGTTTCTTAAAAATGATTATGGAGTGTAATTGAAATGGGTAAGAAATTGAGAAGTACCCTTTAATCGAGCTTTCTTATCAGGAGGAATTGAAAAGATAACATTACAAAACATTTATTTCCCCATCAAAGAAAGATGAACTGATTTGGATAAATGATTTTAGAAAATATACATAGAATTTATATGAATTACAGAAAAATAAATAAGAATTACATTGTGTTAAAGAGAGAGAATTCATAACCTGAATAGAAAATGGAGGTTCGAGGAGAATCCCTCACCTCTTTGTAATCAATCAAATCATATGCCCCATAGAATTAATAATCCTAAAATTAAACATTAAAATACCATAAAGATAAATAAATTCATGATATGATATAAAAATTGGGCTGTATACAAACACCACAAACAATAAATAAGTGTTGAATAAGGCATATCTCACTGAAATAAAAGTGAGATGATAGACCCCTTACAATATAACCTAAAGCGATATTCTATTGTACAAAAAATCCTATATAATAAAATTAGATTCATTAATAATATAATTAAAAAACTATTGAACATTTATTTTACTTATTATAATTTTATTATGTTCATTTATTTCCTTTTTTATGAGCTATAAGATATAATTTTGTCGTTTGGGAGTGTTAATTTCCTTGGTTTGCATGATTGGTTCACTTGTGTACTTGTATGAAAGATTATGTAAAATGGTAATAGTTATCTAGAAATTAGATTATGTGTTGTTAGTGAAAATAAAATAGATTAAATGGTCATAAATATCATTTTTTCTAGATATGAGGATTATTAATTAGATAGAGCATTAATGATAACTATTTAGATTATTTTGGTGTATTTTCAATCATCGCGAACTAGTTTTGTCTTATGAATCAATATAATGTATATACACTAGTTACATGTCATTAAATAAGTTTTCATACATATAATATATTATGGTTTAACCAAAAAAATGGTTCTATGACCAAACTTCAAGGAATAATTGAAAAATGAAAACTTGTCATCCATGAAGGTGGTAAATCAGCACCTCATAGTCGATGTTTTCATTTTTAGAATAAAAAGGAGAAGAGGATAGAATTGAAGGATGATATGCCATTAACATAATAAAATTATAGTATATAAAATATACTGGATTTATAATGTTACTTTTTATATGGGAGGTGTGGGAAGGATAATAAATGAAAATAAATTGAAAGAGAGAGAGAGAGAGAGAGAAGGTTTTACCTCATGAGTGTCGCCTCCTTGAGAACCTCCTTAAGGGACTTGGAAAAAATCTTTTGGTGATACCAGAAAGAAAAAGATATTAGGGTGATGTTTGGGATAGGAATTGTTAATAATATAAGAAATCTTCATGGATTTGGAGGTGTGAAGAGAAGGGGTGGTGAGGGTTGTTATTTATAATTGAGGAGAGGGGTATTTTTTGATAATTTTAATCATTAGTTTATTATTTTGGATCAGGACAGTGAATAGTGTTGCTTCGTGTGACTAAATATATTAATTAGTGCAGGTTATTTCAAACCAATGGGTTATTACTTAATCCAAACATCATCCATCACTCAATAATTCATTTATTAACATATAATGTTAAATACAGTAAATTACTTTATTTCACTATTCACCAAAATTTAAAATATTTTAGAAAAATCCCAAAAATTCACCATAACCATTTTTATACATTAAAATTTCAAAATGGACTCCAATTTATGAAAATAATTTTTTAAATATGAGATATTTATTTTTTTAATTAAAATCATCATTTATTCAAAAAACACTAATTTTAAAATTACAACTGATTTTACGACTGTTTGAAAAATAAATTGAGGAATCATAAAATTATCTAATAATAATAAGACAAAAAAATATTAATTTATGAATATATTTTATGAAAAAAAAAATTCTTTTAAAACATTATATTATTTATAAAATTTTAAATTAACATTTATGTTTCACAAAAATACCATCAATTAATTTATTATTTTTAAGTCATTTATTTATGTATTCCTTTATATAAATATATCATATTTTCATTTATAAGAAACCAAAATTTTATTTACACTTTCATAGGTGATGTTACTATTCTATTTTTCATATTACTATTCCTAATGGTCATATTACTATTTCATCGATCATATTAATATTCAATTGGTATGGATTCCTTAATTTCTAGAAATACCTCATATTTAATTAATTATTTATTTATAATATTTTTATAATGTTATGTATATGATTTTATGTGATTTATACTATATTACGTAATTATAACAAGTATAATTATATTGATAAAATTTCAGGTCATTACACTTGGGAATGCCTTTTGAATTCTGGTAAGTGCCTCCGATGTGGTAAGATTGTGTCACGAATAGAATCTGGTTGTAACTAATATCGGCACCAAATCCAGCCCATTAAAAGTCCCTAATGGATTTCTTTATCCCCATGGGATGGCACAAGTTCTCTGGTATCAATAAATTTGGTTTGGGAAATATTTACCCGGATATGAAAGTTTAAAACATTAAAAACAATCAATGATATGAACCTGAAATTTTTATGCCAAACAAGCCTTAGAAAAAACCAAATCTGAATACATGGTTTTAAATAATGTAAAAGTTTTCCAAATATAAATATAAATAGAAGAAATCAGCCACAAAGACTCTACACGATAAGGGTTCATCACCCCTGAGCTGTCTCCACAACACTACACCATATGAGGGGACTAAAACCTCGAATCGCCTTCACCTGAGGCTTTACCTTTTCATATTTCAAACATAATCAAGTCTAATTACACCCAAGGGGTGTAATTAGAGTGTTATCATAATCCCAATAGGATACCACCGAAGGATTCCAAAGAGTATGGAATACAATGTGAAAAGCATGCAGTGTTAATATATAAGGAAAAGCGGCGATAAATTCCCATAAATGCAACTTTAAATTGTAAATAATTTTCAAAATAAAACTTTCAAAATGTTAAAATATTTGAATAAGACATGTTAGATACTGTAATTTACATCCAAACACACCCTAAGACAAGGGTAAATACTACAAATCCAATGAGCACCAAAACCAGGAACACCCCTAGGAAGTAGATAGTCTCGGGCCCTATATACCTCATACCACGATGTAGAATATCCATGTCACAATCCTTTATCATGAACGAGTCATTAGTATAGAACATAACCATAACCTATTGGCCCCAAAAATCATCCATATAGTTTAGTTAGAGTTTTCGTTATCCAGAATGCTAAGTGAAACAGGGACATGACTCATACGGATCATTAGCGTACTCGTACTTATCCCCCACCTAGGTACCCAGGCTTCCCCCTTTGTGCTCAAATAATTTCAACATACTACATAAATCCATTTTCATATAAAAACACCACTAAAAGTCACATAAAAACAATATAGTATCTATACAAAATTTATACCTCATAAAACACACAACAAAACATTTTGATTTTCAATAAAATAAATTCTCAAATCCCGCATTGTTTTACACACAAAACTCCTTTAAATACCCACTTATCACACTATTTGAACACTTATAAGTCACCAAAATAGAACTTTAATCCCAATACATTTCAATTAAACCAAAAAATCGGTTATAGGGTAGCCCCATATGATCCAAGAAGTGATCTCTTTGTGAAACTTCCATTTTCACACAAACATGGAATTTAAAATTCATGTGCTTCACAAACACCATAAAAAAATCGCAGCAACAAAAAAAGTAGTTAAAAATTCAAAAAATTATTTTCATCCCTAATAAATTTCAATAAAACCAAATAAGTAGTTATAGGGCAGCCCCAAATGAACCAATAATAGAATTCTATGAAAAAACCCCAATTTCACATAAAAATGGCACTTAAACTTCATTTTCATTACAAATACCACTAAAACCAATTTTTTTATGAATTAATAAAATTATATAAACATGAAAATATTATAAACATATAAATATAAGTCACAAGTATTGCCTACACATGGAATCACCTACCAAAATTGTTAAAATGTTGAATCCTTTGTGCGAAAATTCAATCGCACCACCACCAAACCTCAAGAAAGGTAGATCAAGCTTAAACTTAAAATATTGGACCAAGAAAAACCAAATTTATACCCTAGGTTTGAAACCCTACCCTATGGTCATTTTGGACTTCAAGAAAATTGGAAGAAACTCTAAGAAAATTGAATGAAACCCTAAGAAAATTGAATTAAGAAGGAAGGAGACCCACTTACTTGAGGTATCTTGAAGAAATTGCCCAAAATACACTAGTAACTAAATTTATAAACATCCAAAAATTAAATTTAGGTTTTAATAAGGAATATAAGGTCAATTGAGAACTAAAATGGGGGAAAGAGTAAAAATTGAGTGATTTATGTAGTAAACAAGTTACCTTTTTAAATCTGGACGAATTGAGAAGGGTTGAGAAGTTTCTACCTAATATGAGAATAAAATGAGCTCAAAAGAGGGAGAAAAAATATGGGTGCATGCCTAGGGATGTTGTCTTTGAGTGGGAGGTTGAATCACCAAAAACCATAAGAATTGAATAAGATATTAAATAATATTTTTTTAAAATGTTGGAAATAGGTTTCCAGGCTAGCCCAATTCATTAATTAAAAACCCAAATCCACAATGATTATGGATTCCTAAAAAGTAAAAATTGATATTGTTGTGTTAATTGGTCAGTTTCGGCCATTTTGGAAGTGGAGTGGGTGAAAAATGATGAAATAATAAAGTGTTATGAAAGAAATAAAATTGGTTTTTAAATCTGGAAATGGGCTCACAGTTTGGCCCAAATTTTGAAAACCCACCATTTCCACCAAAATGAATGGGAAACTCACAAATAAAAGAAATAATGGAAATTAAATGAAATGTAACTTTTAAATAAGTCATGTTTGTGACAATTCTACCTACCATAAAGGACTTTCTACCCTGTAAATTCTACCTGAAGCTTGATCGGAAAATATGAATGGGTACTGCTTCTCGACCCACAACTTCTCCTCCCAAGTCTCATGTGTATCATTCCCATGATTCCAAATAACCTGGACCAGTGGAATAGACATTCCCTAAAGCACCTTTTCTTTGAAGTCCACTATTCTCCTCATCTTCTCAAAAATAGATAAATTGGGATCTATATCCAACTCCTCCCAATTTAGTACAGGGGATGGATCCGAGTTGTATTTTTCAACTGGGAGACATGGAAGATATCATGGATGGATGTCGACTAATAAGGTAAGGAAAACCTATATGCTACCTTTCCAATACACTCGATGATCTTAAAAGGTCTGACATACAACGACGTCAACTCCCCTTGCTTTCCCAATTGACGATGGCCCAGAAGAGGGGACACTTTCAAGAATACCCTATCATCCACAGAAAACTCTAGGTCTCAACACCTCTGGTCAACATATGATTTATGGTGACTATGAGCTATCAATAAGAGTTGCCTGATCAACTTGACCTTCTTAGATTTATCCTGTACCAGACTCGGCCCCAGCAGTGAGGTCTCACCTACCTCATCCCAACACAAGGGTGACCAACAAGGCCGATCATAGAGCACCTCAAAAGGAGCCATTTGAATCGAGGATTGGTAATTGTTATTATAAGAAAACTCAACCAATCCCAAATGTCTATCCCAGGAAACTCCAAAGTCCAGAACACATGCATAGAGCATGTCCATCAATATATGATTCGCCTGCTCTTTCTAACCATCCATTTGAGGATGGTATGTCGTGATCATATTAATCTGATACCCCAAGGCCTTCTGAAGGCCTTCCCAAAACTTTAAAGTGAAACATACCTCTCTAGCTGAGACAACCGTTGACATCACACCATAGATCCTTACCAGCTCATGAAGATACAAACGACCCAACTCATCCTTTTTAGTTGTATCTATGATCGGAATGAAGTGGGGTGATTTGGTCAGATGATCAATCACTACCCAAATGGAATTATTACCCCGAGGTGTATGAGAAAAGACAACAATGAATTCCATGGATACCTCATCCCACTTCCAGGTAGGAATGGGTAACAACTGAAGAAACATAGAGGTCCTTTGATGATCTACTTTCACCAAATGGCATGTGTAGCATCTCGGCACGAAGTTCACAATGTATCATTTCATACCAAGCGACTAGAACTGCTGACGGTCATCATAATACATCTTGGTAGCACTCAAATGGATAGCCCACTAATACTGGTGGCTATCCTCAATCACCACCTTTCCCAGAGATAATAACACCACTTAACGGACTTTAAAGCACAAGATTCCCTCGTGAGACGATTTCCAATCA
Source organism: Viscum album (assembly GCA_963277665.1). Classification (NCBI taxonomy): domain Eukaryota; kingdom Viridiplantae; phylum Streptophyta; class Magnoliopsida; order Santalales; family Viscaceae; genus Viscum; species Viscum album. The sequence goes on from OY728129.1 coordinate 394,606,347, forward strand.
GATGAAATATCCCCACCATGAATAAACGGCTTCAACTATTGAAAAATATCATCATTAGGCGACTCTTGCCGAATTAGCTCCACCGGATAAGGAGTCAACTAAAAGCACTACAAGAATGCACCCCCATTTTTCTCCTTGTTCTCCACATTAATCTAAGAAAAGTGCCCCATCAAAGTCCACTCATCACTGAACTTCCTCAAAGACTACACTAGAACTATTCTACTTAAGGCATCAACCACCACATTACCCTTTCCTGAGGTATATATAATTTCTATGTCGAACCCCTGAAAATACTCGATCCAATGATGCTACCTCAAGTTGAGGTTCTTCTACGAGAAGATATAGGCCAAGATTTTGTGATTATATTAGACCAAAAACTTATCCCCAAAGAGATAGTGATTCCAAGTCTTTGAAGCATGCATTATAGCCACAAACTCCAAGTTGCAGGTTGGGTAATTCTTTTCATGTGGTCGAAGTTGGTGAGAGCCATACGCCACCACGTGATCATCCTGTATGAGCACACACCCAAGAACCATACCTAAAGCATCGCAATACACCACATACCCCATTCCAGCCTCTAGAAAAATCAGAACAGGGGTGGTAGTCAACTGCCTCTTCAACTCCTTGAATGATTCCTAGCATTCTGGGCCCCATACACACTTCACCCCTTTTCGGGTGAGCATGGTCATTGGTGAAGCAGGCTAAGAGAAATCCCAAAAAAATTGCATATAATAACCATCTAGTCCAAGGAAACTTCTAATATCAAACACTTTCATTGGCTAATCCCATGAAATAACCACACTAATCTTCTCGAGGTCCACTGAAACCCCCTGCTTTGAGATCATATTCCCCAGAAATTTCACTTCCCTAATTCAAAAGGTGTGTTTGGAAAACTTTGAATAAAGGTAATTCTCTCGCAAGGTGCCCAGAATGATTCGCAAGTGATGCTCATGTTCCTCCTCAGATCCTGAATAAACAAGGATGTCATCCAAAAATACCACAAAAAAAAGAATCAAGATAATAATGGAACACCATGTTAATGAGAGCCATAATGACCACTATATCATTTGTCAATATGAAGGGCATGACCAAGTACTCGAATTGTTCGTACCTACTTTGGAAGGATGTATTTGGGATATCTTCCTCCTTCACCATTAGTTGATGATAGACCAAATGAAAGTCTATCATAGAAAACAACCTTGCACCTTAAACTGATCAAAAAAGTCATCTATTTATGGAAAAGGATATTAGTTCTTGATTGTTACCTTATTGATCTTTCAGTAGTCAACGCACAACCAAAGGGATCCGTCAACCTTTTTCGTGAACAACACAGGAGTGGCCTAAGGAGAGATGCTCGGGGAAATGAATCCTTTGGATTCTAAGTCGTACAAATATATATTTAATTCCCTAAAATAAGTGGCAACTATATGATATGAGGGGTGAGATATCAGATGTATTCACGGTGCCAGATCAATTGAGAACTCCACATCCCAATCTGAGGGAAAACCTGAAAAATCATCTGTAAATACCTCCAAAAACATGTTCACTATATGAGGAAGTGCACCTTCAGGAGAAAGAACACTAGCCTCTAGCACGAGTGATGATAACTAGAAGATAATACATCTGAACTCAGGGAGTATAGGTCATGTGCGACCTGACTGAGGATCCCATTATCAACAAAAAATTTGATGACTCCCATCAGGTGCCGTGAAACTAACTCATCGCCTATAACAATTGATGTGCGCCTGGAAGTTCACTAGTCAATATATTCCATGTATTATATAAAATATATCCATATCTAAGACCAATGGGTCCCACTCCATCTCAACCCCAAACACAGAAAACACACACGATGGGCACCTGAGACCCTGATCCTTCTTCTTTACAAGCGGCATCCCCAAATACATCACAAAAGACAAAAACTCAGTTGGAAAATTCAGAGTTTCCATAAAATGGGTAGAAATGAATGAAATATAGGAACCAATATCAAAAATAGAAACAAATATATATGATGTGATAAAAATGGTACCTTGAACTATCGACAGTCCCACCTCTAATTCTACTGGTGCCTGATCCACTACATTGAGATTTCTGGTCCCTGCATGAGGATGAATGCTAGTATGTGGTTGTGCACTAAAATAGATCTACCTAGAATATGATCCATCCCTACCACCATGGACACTGAATCAAGATCCCCCCATCCTTGACGGCTCTGATTTTGTTGACACTCCTCTCGAAGCCACTGACCCTGCCCCACTCTGAAGTTGGATTTCCACCCTACAAAATTGCTACAAGTGACCCATACCTCCACATTTTTAATAGGTATTCAGAGGAAGTGGTCATGCCTGTTGAATGTTCCCTGTCCTCCCACACTGGTAGCACACGACCGATCTCGCATCAGAAGCCACAGATAAAAACTACCTGGAGGAGTGGTCTGAACTACCACCAACTTCTTCACACGTTCCTCCCATTTCCTTTTCTTATATGAAGAGATTCCACTTCCCACTGCTAATACAGTTCTATAAAAACCATCCCTAAATTTATATTCAATCTCCAATATACACACCTATTCAACAACCTCAGCATAGGTCCTCAACATGAACAAGAAAACCTGGGAGTATATCCTTGGTCGCAAGCCTTTCTCAAACCTCTGAGCCTTTTATAGTTTATTCAAGAAGATTTTAGAGGCTTATAGAACCAACTCAGTGAAATGGTTGGCATACTCCTTTACAAAAAGATTCACCTGAACAAGGTCCATGAACTCTTAGGACCTGACATATGCCAAGACCCCAGGGAAGTACTGTTCATTGAATACATCCTTGAAGTCTCCCCAACACATCTTCTCATTCTTCCCAGTATGAAGTATTGACTCCCAATACTTGAGGCTGGTACCCTCTAATATAAAGGAGTCACAATTCACCCTGATCTCCTCAGGTGTGTCTAGGAACTTGAACATCTGCTCGATCTTTTCGAACCATTCCTCTTCATCCTGGGGTTCTACACTGCCTCGAAAAGTAGGAGACTTGTTTTTTATAAACTCTTGAGCATTATCTTTTCTAGGACCTATCTCTTTTGCCCTAACATGAATTATAATAGGATCTAGTACCTATCTTAGAGATTGGACAACTCATACCATAACCTCAACTAGCCTCTGATCAATCGTTGTGGAAGAACTCTCCCCAACTTCCTTACATGGGTGCATGGGAGCTTTCTGGGGAGGCATGTTGCTAAAAATGAAACAGTCATAAATACAATAGTAAATACCACAATTCTGAAAATTTTAATCAAATACATCAAATATAAATAATCTAATCACATTACAGTAATAAAAGAAACAACTACTCCACCCCCGCCTGATGTCCACGTGCGGTCTGTAGCCTGCACGTTTCACCGGGAAGTGAAGTCAATCAAACAATTCCAATTTCCCTTGGTGACATAAGGTCCTTAACGAGAGGTGAAGGCCAGGAGCCCTACTCATGACCAAAATCTCGATCCCCGATAGTCCTATCTATTATTTATCCTTACTCATCCCAAAATAGTAATATATCCCAAAAACATTGGCCTTCGTTGATACCATCTTGTCACGAACCAAATCTGGTTGAAACTAATATCGGCCCCAAATCCAGCCCATGACAAGGCCCAAAGGTCATTATCTATCCCCACGGGCTGAAACAAGTGAACAGGTATCAATAAATTTTGTTTTGGAATGATTTACCCGTGTATGAAATCTTAAAACATTAAATACAATCAATAATATGAATTTGAAATTTCCATGCCAAACAATCCTTAACAGAAACCAGATCGGAATACATGCTTTTAAATAAAGTATAAGAGATAAAAACACAAATAAAAACAACAGAAAATAAAACACAAAGACACCACATGACAAGGGGTCATCACCACCAAGTCGTCTCTACAACACCGCACCATAGGATGAGACTAACAACCCAAACCGCCTTTACCCGAGGCTTTTCCTTTACCTATGTCAAAAATAATCAAGTATACTTACACCCAAGGGTTGTAAGTAGGGTTTTATCCTATGACCAATAGGATACCACCCAAATATTCTAAAGAGTATTCAATACAAGGTGATAAGGCATGCAATTTTAATATGTAAGGAAACGTGGTAATAAATTCCATGAAATGAAACTTTCAATTGTAAGCAGTTTTCAAAATAATACTTTCAGAATGTTAAAAGTTTTGAATAATACATTTAAGTAACTGTACTATAAATACAACCACACACTAAGACAAGGGTAAATACCACAAAACCAATGAGCACCAAAACCAGGAACAGCCCTAGGCACTAGATAGTCTCGGACCCTATGTACATCGTACCTTGGTGTAAAATATCCATGCCACAATCCTTTCCCATGAACGATCCACTAGTAGGTAACATAAACATAGCCTAGTGGTCCCCAAAAATCATCCATATAGTTTATTTAGAGTTCTAATTATCCAAAATGATAAGTGAAATAGGGATAAAACCCATCTGTATCACTAGCGTACTAGTACATAACCACCCACCTAGGTACTCGGGCTTCCCCCTTTGTGATAAAAAAATCTCAGCATTCTAAATACATCACTCCTCATATAAAAACACCACTAATGGTCACATAAAAACAATATAGTATCTATACACACTTTATACCACTAAAAACACACAACAAAACATTTTGATTTTCAATAAAACAAATTCTCAAATTCCGCATTGTTTTACACCCAAAAGTCCTTGAAATACCCACTTTACACACTATGTACACACTTAAAAGTCACCAAAACCAAAATTATAGCCCAATAACTTTCAATTAAACCAAAAAATCATTTATAGGGTAGCCCCATATGAACCAATAAGTGATATCTTTGTAAAACCCCCATTTTCAAACAAACATGGCATTTAAAATTCACATGCTTCACAAACACCATTAAAACAAATTTTCAAAACAACAACCAAAAGAGATAAACATTAGAAACATTATTTTAAGTCCTAATACATTTCAATAAAACCAAATATGTAGTTATATGGCATCCCCAAATGAACCAATAATAGATTTCTATGAAAAACCCCGAATTTCACATAAAAATGGAACTTAAACTTTATTTGGTTTACAAATACCACTAATTATTTTTGCACCAATAATAAAATGAGATAAAAAATTAAAATATTATAAACACATCAAGATAAGTCACAAGTATTTCATACACAAGTAATCACCTACCAAAACTGTTAAAATGTTGAATCCTTTGTCCGAAAATTCAATCGCACCACCGCCGCACCTCAAGAAAGGTAGATCAAGCCTAAAATCAAAATATTGGACAAGGAAAACTCAAATTTAAACCCTAGGTTAGAAACCCTACCATATTGTCGTTTTTTACTTCATGGAAATTAGAGGAAACTCTAAGAAAATTTAATTAAACCCTAAGAAAATTGAAAGAAGTGGAAAGGAGACCCACTTAATTAAGGGATCTAGAAGAAATCAAACCAAATACAATAGTATCTAAATTTTAAAACATCCAAAAATGCAATTGAGGTTATAATTAGGTAGATAAGGTCAATTGAGAACTTAAATGTGGAAAAATAGTAAAAATTGAGGGTGTTATGAAGGAAACAAGTTACCTTTTTAAATTTTGATGAATTGAGAATAGTTGAGCAGTTTTGACATAATATTCAAACAAAATGAGCTCCAAAGAGGGAGAAAAGAATAGGGGAGTGTGCCTAGGGATGTTGGATTCAATTAGGAGGTGGAATAATCAAAAAACAATATTAATTGTATAAGATATTAAATAAATTATTTTTTTAACTAGAAATGGGCTTTTGGGTTGGACCAATTCCTTAATTAAAAACCCAAATACACCGTTATTATGGATTCTAAAGGGTCCAAATTGATATTGTCGTGTTAATAGGTCAGGGGAGGCCATTTTGGAAGTAAAATGGGTGTAAAATTATGAAAATTTTAAGAGTTATAAAAGAAACAATATTTGTTTTCAAATGTGGAAATGGGCTCACGGTTTGGCCCAAATTTTGAAAACCCACCATTTCCACCAAAATTCATGGGAAACACCCAAATCGAAGAGATAATGGAAATTAAATGAAATTTTCCTTTAAAATAAGTCATTTATGTGACATATTGGGAATATGGATCGTAATTAAAATAAAAAATATCATTTTAGTGGTAGAAAAAATGTGATACATGGTCTATAAAATGTTTTAAATTCAATGAGATGGGTCATTACACAAACCAATGTCAAAATAGGAACCCAAATGATGGGAAGCAGGAATACTATAAGTAGATAGGTGTGATGAAATCCTTTGTAAAAACTTTAGTAGATGTTGGGCCATCAAATGAAGTGGTATCAGGTATATTGTTTATTTATTCAGATTATGTTAATGTCATTTTTGATATGAGGTCTACTCATTCTTTCATTTCTGATAAATTTTCTGGTAAATTGGAAATTACATAGTAAGAAATGAATCCAAAACATATGGTAAAAATAACTAGGTAAAATATTAAGGAAAATTAAATGATTAGAATCCTCATATATTTTATTGTGAAAGGAATTTACCTAAAAAGATTGTTTTTTCCCTAGTATAGTTTAATGTGATTCTAGGTATGGATTGGCTTCCTATTTACCATGCTATGATTGATTATAGAGCTAAAGAATTTGTATTTCAAAAATATTTTTACTTTGTATATATGAATGAACCCATAAATTCGATAACATATCAGGAAGCAAAGAAACTGTTAAAAGATGGAAATGAAGGTTATCTTGCACATATTTTTGAAAACAAATGAACTATTCAGACTACTGATGTGTCCATGTTAAATGAGTATCTGGTTGTCTTTCTTGATGATTTGTCTGGTATTATACTTGATCAGGAAGTTGAATTTACTATTGACTTAATTATTTGTGCTAAGCCAATTTCAAAACCACATTATCGAATAGATCAAGTAGAACTTCTATAATTGAAAATGTAGTTACATGATTTTCTAGATAAATATTTCATCTAACCTAACACTTCTCCATGGGGTGATCCTGTCTTGTTTGTTAAAAAGAAATATGGTTCAATGAGGCTTTACATTGATTATAGAGCCTTGAATAACATCCCTATTAAGAAAAATTATCATTTTCCTTATATCAATGATTTGTTGGATAAAATCTTGGGAGTATGGTATTTTTTGAAGTTTGATCTAAGGTCAGGGTACCGTAAGATGAATGTAAATGAAGTAGACATTCTGAAGACTATGATTTGGACTATATTTGAGCATTTTGAATTTCTAGTTATGTCATTTATGTTGTCTAATAAACCTTTTGTATTCATAGATCTTATGAATAGAACATTTCATGAGTTCTTGGATAGGTTTTTTTTGTGTTTATTGATTAAATTTTGATATATTCTAAAAGTATAAAGGTACATTAAAGGCATCAATGGGTTGTTTTTAAAACTTTAAAAGAACATAAACTATATGTTAAATTTAGAAAATGTGAATTTTGGTTGCAAAAAAATTCATTCCTAGGTCATATTATTTCTAAATATGGAATAAATATCGATCCCGCTAAAATTAATATTATTGAAGAATGTACAAGAACCCAAAATATCAAATAGATTAGTATTTTTTTGGATTAGTGGGTTATTACCAGTGATTTGTTGAAAACATTACATGGTTATCTATCCCATTGAAGAAGTTATCTCAAAAAGAAGTTAAATTCATTTGGAAACAAGAATGTGAAGATTATTTTCAAGAATTGAAAAGAATATTGGTGAATTTTCTAGTTTTGGACCTGAATTCTAGAAATGGTGAATTTTTTATCTACAATGATGTTTCCTTAAAAGGGATAGGTTGTGATCTAATGAAAAGTGATTATGTAATTGATTATTCTTCTTTCCAGTTGAAACCTCGTGAGTTAAATTATCCTAAACATGATTTGGAATTAGTTTCTATTATTTTTTCATTACAAATATCTAGGCATCATTCATATGGAGTAATGTGTAAAATATATACTAATAAAAAAAGTTTTCAGGATGTATTCACTCATAAATAATTTAACACGAGATAGAGGATATGGATAGAACTAATCAAGGGTTATGAATTCAAAATTCATTATCATAATTAAATAGAAAAAAATTTACAATTCTCTGAGTCAAAAATGAAATGCTACATTAACCATGTTATGTTTGAAGTGTTACCCTTTGGTCTATGATTTGATGAATTTTGGCTTAGAAGTTATGGATGCATGGAAATCCTCTATTTTGTTTTAGGTATCAGTGCAGTTGACTTTTTCATAAAGAATTAAGAGATATCAAGAAGTGGATCAATCATTTCAAGAAAAAGGTCCAATACATTAAAGAGGGTAATTTTCCAAATTTTAATATTAATTAAGAAGGAATTTTACGATTTCAAAAAAGATTATGTGTGTGTTGTGATTACTATACGAGGAAAGAGTTGTGGACTATAGCTGAAATTTCTCTATTTTTCATTCATTCGAGAAGCACTAAGATGTACATAGACCTTTAGAAGTATGACTGGTTGGATGAAATGAAAAGTGATACTACTAACTTTACCAAGAAAAGATTTACTTGTCTGTAGGTTAAAGTAGAATGGATGTTTCCAAAGGGGATACTTCAGCCTTTTCCACTACCAATGTGGAAATAGGAATATATATATATATATATAGAATTCATAGTGATATTACCAAATAATTATTGAGGTAATAATTTGATCTATTTTATTGTTTATTCATTGATAAATTAGCTCATTTTCTTCCTATTTTAGACACTCTATATCTAGATCAACTTTCTCTATTATATCTTAATGATATAGCCAGGTTACATGGATTTCATCTATCCATTATATATTATCATGATCATAGGTTCACTTCTAATTTTTGTAAAGGACTTATGAAGTAATTGAGAGCTGAATTAAATTTCCGCACAACCTTTTATCCTCAGTCTAATAGATAGTTAGAACATATAATTTCGACCTTGGTGAGTATTCTATGTTCTTTTTCAATGGATTGCCAGGGAATTTAGGATCAAAATATTTCATTTTTTGGGTTTTTATATAATAATTTTTTTATTCCAATATACATATGGAACTATTTAAGGCATTATATAGAAAGAAGTGTCCAACTCCATCATTTTGGGATAAATAATATGAAAGGAAGTTGATGGGACTAGAATTGGTAGAGGAAATGATAGAGAAAGTTCAGTTGATTCAAAAACAGATGAGGATAGATCATAGTAGGTCAAAAAGTTATATGGATAATTAAAGGATGGATCTTTCTTTTTAGGTAGGTGATCATATCTTTCTCAAGGTTTCTCTATGGACAATTATGATGTGTTTTGGTAAGAAGGGGGAGTTGGGTCCACAGTTCATTGGACCCTATGAAATCCAATAGAATGTTGGATTATTTTCCTACTAAGTATAATTATCTATAATTTTATCCCAGTTACACAACATATTTCATGTTTCAGTGTTAAGGAAATATGTTCCATATTTGTTTCATATTTTAATCCTTGAAGTAGTTTAATTGGAAGAGAATATTTCTAATGAGAAACAACCAGTTCAGGTTCTTGACCATAGAGAGAAAGTGTTTCAGAATAAAGTGATTCATGATGTTAAAATTTTATGGAAAACCCATATGGTTGAATAGGAAAAATGATAATCTTAAAATTCTAGGAGAAAAATATATCCCCACTTATTTAATAAGTGGATAAAATTATGAGGATGCAATTTCCAAAAGGGGGGAAGAATATAACAACCCAGGTAATGATAGAATAAATATTTTTAATATTTATTAATATTTATGAATTATATTATAATTTTTAATAAAAAAGGGACACTATGTTCAATATTCTATATAATAAACCTAGTTTTATGGTTAAAAACTATATTTTTCTAAAAAGAAGTTTTATCATTTTTTAATGGTGCATTTTTTTAAAACTAAATTTTGAAATTTTTATAAATTATATCTGAAAAAATAAAATTAATTTATTAAATAGTAATATCAAAATTTACTTTGGCTAAATTTTTGGTATTTTTCTGATAACTTTCATTTTTTATGAAGAATGAAATAATACTACATTTTAATTGAAAATAGATTTTTTATCTAAATAATTTATAGTGTTAAATTATATTTTTAATTTATTTTAATGTATAATTAGATAATTTTTATATCATTTATTCCAATTTATTCCATTGGAATCAATTTTAACATTTATTTTTGATATAAAATCATTTCAATATTTTAAATATTTTCACTTTAAAAACATGTTTTCCTGTTCTGTCAACGAGATTAATTTTAAATTAATTTTAGCCAATTATGTGTTTGTAATTTTAAAAAATGAATTCCACATTTGGAATCATAAGTTCAAAATTTATTAAATAGTCCCATATTATTTTTGGATAATATGAATAGTAATCTGAGTAATATTTATGGCCACAATTAAAGATAAATTAAGTAATTAAGGGTAAAAATATTATTTTATATATTATACAGTTATCCTATTACTTGACATAATTTCATTGGATGAGTTATTATCGACCAAAACCATCCTTGGTATTTTATTACCTCTTTGAGCCACATGTATGAATTTATTCCCCTGATAGTATTTTATTTTAAAGAAAAGTCAATAATGTCATACTTAGGTTTTAATAACTATAACATTTTTGATATAGGGTTATTTAGAATATATCTTCAACTAAAAATATTAATTTGAAATATAAAATATTTTTCTAAATCATGGTTATTTATTTTAAATAAAATTCTGATAAAATAATCATCTTAAATGCTGACAGAATAATGATGTAGTGATTATTTAATTAATAAAAATATCATATAAAAAATATAAAAAATATTAAAATAAATATAATTTTAAATAATTAATATCATACATAAATTTTATAGATTATGTTGAAATTTTATTTATGTTTTAGAATAATTTTCTAAAATTTATCTTGTTGTTATTATATTTTTAAAAAGTCATGTAGTGAATAGTGCCAAAATTAACATTAATGATGTTTTTAAAATAAGTAAAATTTTATTAAATGATGTAAAATTAATAAAATATAAAATTGGTCCAACTAATTATTAAAATGTTTAAAATTTCATAAATGATCCATTTATGGTTCGTTTGGAATTTTTTAGTAACTATATTAACACTTAAAGATTAAAAATACATGTTGTCACAGTAGGAGTTAAAGGGGTAAAATAAGGGTTAAAGCCAAAAGATAGGGATTAAATAATATTAAAAAAAATTATAAAGTTCATTTTATTAATTTATTTAGACCAATAATCATACTATAGTCTTAATAAATCATTTTGGTTCATTTTTAATAAAAAAATAATTTATATTAATTTAATATTTTGAAGAATTCCAAGAGTACTCCTCCCCTCCCTTATAAATGGTCACAACTTATTCTCTTTTATTTATACTTAAAAACATATATTTTTTAGAAAATATCTATCCAAATACCATCCTATAATACCTATACACATTATATAGATTTTATTTTAGGCATAACATCATCCTCATTCCATCCATCCATCCAACGGTCCGAAGGCCTTCAAATTTTTTATTTTATGATAAAGCCCCCTTTTGAGGGAATAAGGGGGGAAACCCAAAAAGACTTCATGGACATAAGAAAAATCACACCCGATGGAAAAATGAGTAAAACCGGAATGAAGACACAAAGATTCCCCTCCCCAGCATTTAATAATGATGAAGCTTTCCACCTTTGCAAGATTGTTCAGTGAACAAGTGTCCCGTGTCAAAGCAGAGGCCCGATCCGATGGCTAGCGTCATACCCTCTCAAACGACCAAATCTGAAAAGCTCTGCAAAGATGAACCACTAACATTGAATCCTCCTCTATAGCTCTTTCCATGTAGTCAAGTCTGGTTGCACAACCTTCCCACCTTCGAAAACAAACAAACCACACAATCACTTCCACCATATCACAATTTGATAAATTCATCATTCTCAAGTCATCACCACCGTCCATCCTTCCAACTTCAACTCGAAAAACCTTCACAAACCCTTTCTTGATCAACTGTGCCTCCACCGAAGATATCATCAAACCCTACCCCGTCCCACTACCACCGCAGTCGCATAATAAACTAGAAGATGATCCAAGAAGTGCAAAGCTAGGTCATCATCACCTAGGACTAGATGACCCCACAACACACCGAAGGAGCATTGCCAATGAAGGGATCCAGGCTACACTAAGCTATAAACGCCACTCTAGGCAAGGATCCGTTCATAGCAGAACCACAAACAAACCCTCACTGAAATCCAGAGCAAGAAAACCACACACAGTAGCCAGAGACCAGTAGAGAATGATACTAACATGCGATGTCGCAAATCACACCCACAAAAAACCAATTATAAACCCAGCCGAAAACACTCAAACTTGGAAGAAGCACTGACCCGTTGGCAGACAAAACCCCTACCCCCTCTGATCCAATCCCGAGCCAAAAACAACCCACGCCAAAATAACTCACCAGATCCGCGTTGAACCGCACCGGAGACAGCCCGAACACAGCGACGAAGACATCGAGACTCACTGAAGCCTCCAACCAAGCCACTGATTCACACCGAAGACAGCCTCTTACCACACCGCGCTGAAGCTGTCTAGACTTTCTATAACCGTCAAGACTCTCCAGCGCCTCCGAGCCACTTCATAACCGAGCCACCGATTCGCACCGGAGGCAGCCGAATCAACACTGCGCCGAAGAAAAGGATGTGGTCTAAGGGAGAGGTATTAGTTTTAATCAAGTATTTCTATTTTATTTCTTTATTCCATAATCATCTCTCAAGACTGATTATAAAGATGTAATTAATTTATATATATGATATTCAAGACATATTTTTCATTATTAAATAACAATATATAATTTATGTTCATAAATTTCCATGAACATAAAAATTATAATGGTGTTCGTGCGTACTTGTCAACTATCACCTCCACAAAGCGATGTGATTTTTTTTCATAACCAAATAAAATTTAAGATATATATAAGTATATTTAAATTATTAATATGATATTAATGATATTATTATTATTTTTAAAGTAAAAATTATACTTACCTTCTTTCCTTAATGATCATTGAAAAATGAAAACGTTACTCATGTGTACGTATGACCTACCGTCTCCATTATTATAACATAGTTCATTTTTCATAACCTTACACAATGGTTTGATTTAAAAGTATAATTTATGTATAAAAATTATAATTGTTTAATTAATATTTTTCTGAATATTATTTAATAATAACTACTTTGACTGTTGACATCATACCAAAGTCATTTTTTACTCATGTATTGAATATCGCCAAAACTTATAACATGAACTTAAATAGTAAAGTAATTGTTAAACATGATAACAAGTAATATGAAAAGAATAATAAACCATAAAATGGTTCTCAATAAATTAAATAATTAGCCTTAGTTTATTATTTGGGAAGATAAATATTGTACATGCCGAGTAAGACAAAAGGTAAATAACTTTCTTTTAAAAACCTCTTTTAAAGTTACTCTTTCAACATTTTTTACAAAATCCAAAAGTAATTTTTTTAACTAATACAACATGAATAGAATTTTCCACTTTCATGTCTCTTTAATGTTTTGATGCTTACTTTATAGGTTTACAATTTTATTATCAAATAAAGTGTTTTTATTTATCAATGAGTGACTTTATAAAAATGAAAAGTTGTTTCGAAGTGGAGAAAATATTTTTCTTTTATGCAAAATTTATGTGTTATTATTATGTTATGGTTATTATTATTTTTTACTAGTATGGGTGTTTTCATGATAAAATGATGGTGGTTGATCTATTGGGTAAAGTGATAGAGTTGACCGGTTGGGTTTCTCTTAAGAGATCAGGGGAATATACAATGGTGGTTATTACAAATATAAACACGAACGTTACTCCCTAAGTAGTTGTAAGAGATAAAATAAATTTAAGAGTGATATTTAAATGATTCAAAAATTTACCTTTATGATTTATGTTTTCTATGGAGTTTTATAGGATACTTATGATTTCATGAGGTAAGCTAAATAGGTTTTTTATGGGTTAAAAGTATAAATTTTTAAAATGTTTTCATGGGTGTATAAGTATTCATGGAATAATAGTTTATTTCATACTTTTTATGTCCTTTATTTATATTTTTGTACTTATTCCAAGTTATAAAAAAAATTTCACAGGTTATAAATATGGGTAAGAAAAATAAGGAGGTCAAGTTGAAAGTTGTGAATATTTTTCATTAAATAGAATACATGTTTTATTTTAAAAGGTTTTATTTTGTGAAAAAATGGATATTGAGTAGAAGTGGATACTTTGTAATATTTGTGTTGTTATGTATGATTTATGACCTAATTCTCTAATACTATAAACCTGAAAAGATCCTAAATATGAAATGATTTAATTTTACTGACTAAAACTCATGATTATGTAATGATTAAGGTTAGATGGTTATAGGTAGGGTAGTTCCATGAGGAAGAACCTCAAGTTGAATTAGAATCCCATCGACTAACTGACAATAAATAGAAAAGCTACAAAATTCTTGGTAGTGTCACTGATTTCCCAGTGGTTGTGCACCAGCTAGATAATGGGAGATATACAACAACAATGGTGACAAGTTGGTCTACAGGCTACTTAGTGGAGACCACTGGGTATCCGATGGTGTCGAGGTTGCTAATCTAAGACAACATTTAATGTGTTAAAATTTTATTTAATAGTGGTATTATTCATATTTATTTCCTAGATGAATTCCATAAGGTTATCAATAGTTTTAAATCCAAAAAATAGAGGCCTTGGGTGTTTTGATATCTATAACTAACATCTTAAATAACTCTATTATTGAATTGATGATGAATCTATATTGATATACAATCCATCCTCTCAAATCAAAATTCTCTATTTTCAAATCAAAAAGTCTCACACTGTTATCTCTATCTCCTTCTCTAAAATTTTATCCACATTTCTGTAGAGATAAAAAACTGATCTTGTAAATGATTTGTGCTATGAAAATATCCCTTTATCGCCTCATCTTCTCAAATTTGGTCACAATCACAAGTGGGAGATATATGATCACAACCATAAAAGTGATAGATCTTCATCATTTAGTTTCTTATCACAACCATATAAATTCAAGAGATGTGGTTCTTGGATTTTTGTAAAAATCAAGGTAATTAGTTCTTGGGTTTTAATTAAAACCAAGGTAAGTGGTTCTTGGGTTTCTATTTTTCCAAGGTAAGTTGGTTCTCATACTTCAGTTAAAACCTAAGGAAGTTTTTAATAAGACATATCTCTATAATTGAGGGGTGTGGATGTTGGGGTGCCTTATGTGATACTACTGAACTCCTTATCATTTTCATTATCTATCTGTTTATATTTTTATTCCATCATTCTAACATCGATACACATTAATTAGATAAATTTTATATGTCATCCTTTTTTTGTGCTTAAACAATTAATAAACCATGATAATATATTTAATATGGATCAAATTTATCACTTAAAATTTTCTTCATATCAAAATTATATTATTTTAAAATTACCATTTTCTTGTATAAATTTAATTTTTAAAAGATAATTCACCCCACCACTTCCCATTTTATCTCCAATCAAAACTTGGTATCAAAGGGTATATTTGTATTTATTTTAAAATATTAGTTATAAAAAATGTATTTGATTTTAAAAATATTTATTGATTTCACTATATGATTTTAAAATGGAATCTAACTTTTATACTCATACACCATTCTTTGATGATTCATATTATTCTTATTGGAAAACCCACATGTCTACTTTCCTTCGAATCATTGGACATCTTGTTTGGAAAATGGTTACGCATGGTTATACCCATACAACAGAACCTACAGAAAAATGGACTCCTCAAAATATTACATCTTTTAAATTAGATCGTAAAGCTATGATCACATTGCATTCTGGTTTATAAATAAATGAATTTTATCACATATCCACTTGAGAACGATGAATTAAATATAGAAACTCTAAAAAAGAACACACGAAGGAATGAATAAATTCAAATACATTGTACTAAATATGTTTAAATAAGGATATTAATGCTTTTATATGCACTATAATGAATCTATTATATATATATTTACTTGATTTACTAACACATTCAATGGTATAAATTATCTTGATGATGATTTATCTAAGCAAATTCTCATGAAGAAAATACAATGGGTTTTACCAGGTCCATGGGATCTTAAAGTGATGAATATAAAAGAAGATAAAGTCATAAGGAATATTATTCTCGAAGAACTCAACATATCACTTATGAAATATGAAATAACAATGAAGATATGTGTGGATAAATAATCCAAAGAAGCCAAAAAATCTAAAAGATCAATTTCTTTTAATAAAATTAGAGGTGATAATTCTTCTAGAATAAACTCTAATATTGAATGTAAAATTGAATGATAGATAAGAAAATAGAAGAAATTAACAAAAATTATTTCAATGTGCCAAAAAGAAAAATAAAATTAATGTTCCAGAAGTAACTTGCATTAATTTTAAAAATAAGGGTCACATCAAGCCTGGATTTCCCTTAAAAAAAAGTCTAAAGATAAGAAGAAAAGTAAGAAGGATCTTAAAGCTTCAACATATAGTTATATCGAGTGTTTAATTTCAACTTATGAATCAATATAACAAACTCTTAAATAAATCATGAATCATTTTAAGGTAGGTGAAGTGGTTAGTTATCACTCTATTTATTCCTCTTCTTTATCTTATTTGTCCTCATTTTCATTATCAAGTTATCAAGAAAATGAAATGGTAAATTTTTATAAGGAACATCCTTAAAAATATGTGAATCTTTCAGTGAAATATAAATAATTTCTTAATGATAAAAACAACATTGAAATTTAAAGGATATTTTTTTAAAATAAAAATATGATTTGTTTTTAAAATTAAAAAAAAATTACTTAGATGTTGAAGTATAAAAAAAATCAAGGATCTAAAAATATTTCATTCAAAATTCACCCAAGTTGAACAAAATATCATCATGATCCTCAGTTCTAAATTTTTTAAAATAATTACTTATAGTTTTTATATTTCAAAAGATGCAATATCTTTCAAAAATACTACATTTGTAAAAGGTGTTTCTCAAAATAATTTTTTCAATTATTGTTGAAACTTTGTGAGTTTAATTTCAGAATTTGATTTCAAAATTCTATATATGGTAGATGAAAATCCATTCATCTTTATTCTCAATTTTCTAAAATAAATTATTATTTTAAACAAATTTGGGTTCCCAAATCATTATTAGTTAGTATTAGTAGAAAATAAATCATTTCACCATCAAATTTTTTATTAGAAAAAATTGTCGGGCCCTCAAGGGTGCCAAAAAAACACTTTATTTTGAAGATTTTATAGGAATATGATACTGATATTCATTGAACTATCTTATGGTTAATTCTTAATAAGATGATGTTTCACCCCTTAAAACGATTGAACAAATATTTCCATCTAGTATTCATTATTTAATTCTCCAATTTAGGGGGAGCCTAACTCTTTCCTTTCCATTTTTTTGGATATAAAACTTTATATACATGGGAAAAATTTAAATTTATTTTATTTTATTTCTCTATTGAAATTATTTTTCCTTATCACTATATACTCTCTCTCATTCATACCTTCTTAAAAGTGGATATTTTATCTTTTTAATATTTTATATTTTGTTTTGTTTTTTCCTTTATTTTTTTATCTTTAAAATTATTCTCAAATAATTTTTTCTTTTATTTTTTAAAAATTATTTTTATTTCTTTTTTGTTTTTAATTTTTCAAATTTCTTTTTCAAAATTGTTTTAGGATTTTATAAATTCTTGAGATTTCTATTTTTCTTGAATTTAATTCAATTCATTTTTATGAATATGTGGAACTAAATGTTATAATATCTATTTATTTTATATGTGGGGTTTTTTTTAATATTTTCTCATTTAATCCCTTGTCTAATCATGTTCTTAATGTTTTATCTTTTTCTAACTATGTGTTATCTTGATAATATTTTGTTAAAATATTGTTTTAAATGTATATCTCATGGAATGATCTTCTCCTTTAGTATATAATCATTTATTTTCTATTCCCCTCCTTATTTCCATTTTAGTAATCACAAAGGGGAAAAAGTTTTTGGGTTTTTGGTTATTGGGAAGAGGTTTTGGGTTAAAGGGGAAAATTGTTTTATGTCAAAGGGGGGATGTTTCTTTTTTTAGGGAAAATTTTGGTTTAACTCTTGAACATGTTGGATAAATTTATGTTAATATCTTATGTATGTTGAATATCTTAAATTTATGTTGAAATTATTAGATCTTGAATTTATTTGATATATCGTAATCTCTTTATTTATACATAATTTATATTTTTAGTTTAAGTTTTTTAGATCCTAAAAATGAAGGAAGTTTTTGTACCTATCTCTCCCTTAAAATGTTTTCATGATTAAAAACACTCTCTTGAATATATAATGTTTTTATTTAAGATATTTTTAAATTCATCATTTTAAATTTAAGCCATGTTATAAATTATTCTTTTAGAGTTATAAAAGTCCATTAAAAGGTGAATTGATGATCTTTTTAAAGGCTTATCCATATCCTATCTCATGATTCAAGTCCATGGAATAATGTTTGAAGATACTTATAATTCCTTTTATGTAAGTGGAGGATCTCCCCGTTTATGTTTAAGTAGTGAAAGAAACAATAGTTAGTCAGTGTAGGGCACCTACCAACCAGTTCAATGAGGCAAACCCTACAATTTTAGTAGAAGCCCACTTGACAGCCGATAGAGTTCCATATTCCAGCCAGTGGAAAGGGAAAAATAACCTTGATTCTAAAGAGTACCACCAACTACCCATTGGAGGTGCATCATCTAGATGATAATAAATTTATAGCATTAGTGGTAACTATATGGTTCACCAGCTATTCGGTGAAGGCTACTCGGTATCCATTGGCGTCAAGGATACTAATACGAGGTATCATTTAATATAGTAAAATTTGAATTAATGGGAAACTTACTCAACTTCATTACCCCTAAAAAATTATATAAGTCTTCCAATAATTTTAAATACTACAAATAGAGGCATTGGGTTATTGGATATATATAAAGAATGTGTGAAACATCTCTCTAATCAAATCTATGAGGGATCTCTAGTGATCTCCAAGACCTCCTCATAAAGACTCATTCTCTATTTCCAAATCTTAATGGATATCACCTTTTTATATATATCTATTTATCTCAAATTATATCTATTTTTATAGAGATATAGAATATCGGGTTTTATAATATTTTTACTAAGAAAATATCTTTTTTTATACCTCATCTTCTCAAAGGTGCTCATAACTGCATGTGAGGGATGTGTTCTCACAACTGAAAAAGTGATGGATCTTCATCAGTGAGTTTTTTTATCAAAAATTAAAAAAGGAAAGAGTAGTGGTTTATAGATATATATTAAAACTAAGGGAAATAGTTCATGCGGTTCCTTTAAATTAAAGGGAAGTTTGGTTCTTCCGTTTCTGTTGAAACCAAGGGAAGTTGGTTTTTGGGTTTCCATTAAAACCATGGGAAGGTATTAATAAGACATATATCTCTAATTGAGGGGTGGATACATGGTTTCACCTTATCAATTTTTTTTCTATCTTTATATTTCCTAATTGAACTATTCTAATATTGATACACATAAAGTGTATAAATTTGATACACCATTCTTCCATCGTGCTTTAAATCTTAATTAACTTTTATAATATATTTAATACAGATAAAATTTATCACTTTATCTTTTTGTAATATCAAGTTTATTTTATTTTAAAATTGTCATTTTCTTTTATTGATTGAATTTTTATAAGGAAATTCACCCCCCTCTTTCCATTTCCACCCCAACTAACATGGACCAACCCAAGACACTAGGAGCGTGTTACTGCGTGCATGACCAAAAATTCATGCATGGTGGTTATTAAGTAACATATATCCATTAATGGGAGAGTTTCATCATGTGATTATTATTTTATAACATGATGTTCATTATTTTCTTTAATAATATTATTTTAGGGGATTGTTAACATGGTGGTTCTTGAAGGTTTAGGGGTGAAATAGAAGTCAAACAATCCCAGGCCCAATAAAGGTTTTTCATTGTAGTCCATAAATAATACCTAAGAACATGAAAATGAATCGTCATTTCTCATGAATATACCAATTAAAATATGATGAAATAATCTCGAAACCATGAGAGGATATTTCACACTAAATTTACAATTAATTTAATAAATTGATTACGTCAGTCATGAGGTATTTATTCGGTGAAGAAGGTTGATTATTCAAACCATTTTGGTTGTAATTTCATTTCACTATGAGGATAAAAAGTATAATCCTGATAGTAGGAATCCAAGAATTCTCAAATTGTTATTGTAGAAACACTAATAGTACTATTAGTTCCAGAACAACAATACCAATCATCTTATGTTGTTCCTTTTGATCACAACCATAATCTATTTGATCTAGATGGATTGTCTCTCTATTTATATGGATGGAGAGATAAGAGGAGATATCACTTATCTCATTCTTGAGAGAATCCCTAAATATGTTCTTGATAGATAGAAATCTCTAGGACATACAGGTTTCATGCACAATATATGTTGAAACCTCTACATGTTACAAACCAACCTAAGTCGTCCATCTATTGGATGGTCAATCTGGCCTTTGGCATACCCGGGGCATGGTCTTGATATCCTAGGGGTGATGATAAGTGCTGTAAAATAAAATAAAATATTTATAAAAACAATTTATCCCAATAAACAATTTAAGATAATAGTAGAACAATGAGAATCACCCCTCTATACGCCATAGGTTCATGTGCCAATAGAAAAGAAACCAAACAACATATAAACAATTTAAACACAAAAATCTCTCTTATCACCCCCTAATATCCCCATAACTGAAACAACCATAACAAGAAATATCCAAAATCCATTGTTATAACATATACACCAATAACTATAACTGAAATTGGGAGAATATCTATTTGGACAATGTAATAAAGTGAACTGAATAGAAAACACCAACATACCTCTACATGACTCTATGGGTCACTATCTAATCCCAAACTAATCAATGATCCAAAATTGATCAAGAGGATAACAAAAACCTGTAATAATATGATAAAATTGGCACAAGAAATATTCCATTTATGAATGATAAAGAGAAACCAAACCCCATGCATGATATTTAAATAAAGGATCCAATTCATGCTAGTTTGAAATACATTGTTTAAGAGTAGTTTTTCATGAATAAGTATATAAAATCCAAAAACATTTTACATGATTTTATTTTTATTTTATTCAAATAAAAACAAATAATTATAAAACATTTAATTAGACTATACTTCCATCATTGAAAAACCCATCTATAGACCATTTTCAAAATTCATTTGGAAGCATCCATTTCCCAAAACCCTTTTTAAACTTTTAAATAACCAAGAAATAAGATAATATACTTTAGAAATTTATGAAATAGAGAAACTTCCATACATTACAAATTTTATAAAGGAAAGTACCCAAAAAATAACCATTTTAGAAACATGCACCATGATATAATTCCCTTGGCCATCTAAGGATAGTGGAAACTCTAATTGATTGTATAAACTCATGATATAATCAGTCAAAAATATATTCCACTCACTAGTAGAAAAAGAGAATATTCCCTTGGTCTAGAGTCATAGTTTCTCCCATATGAAGAATAAATTTACTATTCACCCACTAAGGAGTACATGTGGGAGAGTTTTTTAAATTAAAAACTCACTAATCTATTTATTTTATAAATTATAATACACTTTATATAAAAATGATCTGACTTTAGTTTCTATTTATGTTCTTATGTTAAAATAGAATGAATTTATAGAAAATGAAATACGAGAACACTAAACCAAATTATTAAAATCTAGTTATCTAATGTTCTAATGTAAGATTACTTCTATAATTTTTAGGAAACACTATAGAAGTTCTGATCTAACCCATCAATAGGTGAAGTAACAAGTCGAGTTCATCAATAGATAAATAATGTGTTTCTGATAATATTATAATTGATCCCGGGTTTTGTGGAATTCTACCCTTGGATTCTGTTAAAAATTTGGATATAAATAAAGCTGAACCTCAAACATCATATGTACAAGTATGAATTTAAAATAATAGAGAATTATGAAAGTTTTTTTTCATTTTTAATCTTTTCAATTTCTTGTTGTTGAGTTCACTTATGATTAGTGTATTTTTTTTTCTGAGTGTTTCTACTAAGAGATATCATTTTTTGAGGTTTTCCTTGGAAATACCTAAGTATTTCCAATGTAATTAATCTTTTTTTATCCTACATGATTGAGGGATTTTGGGGATTTAAAGAATGAAAATTTGATCATCTGGTTAAATGATTCCATTATTAGGAAGACAGATCTCATGCACTTACATTGTGTGGAAGTTAAATTGATACCGATATGTATAGTCAAAGGATTTTAGGTATTGGAATACATGTCTTTTGATAGGTATAAAATCATGGAGACCCTAGGATAGGTTGAAAGGCGTAGATACCATAGATAAGGTCTATAGATCTACCTTTCACTTTGGTTTAAAAGTGAGGTTTTGTTAAATATCCTTTAAAGGAGTATTTATTTTGTTAACCAATATTTTTTGTTCTAATTTTAAACTCCATTTATATTATTTTATGAATTTTAATTCATGTAATTCAGTTATTTTAAATTTTTTCTACTTTAACTCTTTCATTGATAGTTTAAAATACTTAAAACTTTATATCCACTTTGAAAACTATATTTCAACGTTGTATATAATACCATTACATTGATAATTGATTTAATTAGTATTTCAAAAATCAATTCAATATTTGACCTCATCAAAATTTCAAAAAAAAATCACTTTAATACTTGAAGTGAATAAAAATTCTAATTTTATTTTTTAAACTAAAATTAACCTCCCTCTTCTATTTTTTCCATAATATTGTGGGAAAACATTTGGTATTAAGGAAGGTATTTACCCTAATTCTGAGACTATCTTCTTAAGTTTCTTATTGGAATTAGTTTATCATTATTTGAACTAATTTTATTTATAGTAACTATGTTGGTAGAGGAAATATTTTCTCTGTAATGGTAGAAGTACTAGTTAGAGCACTTGAAAACATAAATCAGAATGGAACACCTATTTTCTAAGGAGCTAATTATGATTACTGTCATGATCGTATGAAATATTATATCATTAATATCAAATTTTATAACTTTAACATGTTGATAGGAAATTATAAAGTTTTAGATAAAGACATCATCCAATTATCTCATTAATAAAAACATGAATACCAAGTAAATCTTAATGTTCATAATACTTTATAATTTTATATTAATAAGAACATCTATAAAAATATATCTTCATGATAATATATAAAAGGAATTTTGAAAAATCTAGAGATAACACATTTTGGAACTACCAATGTTTTAGAAACTTGCAGAGCTATGCATAGAGTTGGTTATCAATTATTTGGTTTTCTACCTAGAGAAACCATAACACAAATGTATCAATAGTTTATGAAAATAGTCAATAGTTTACAATCCTTTGGTGAAAACGTTCTATGATAAGATTAAATCATCAAAAATATTATCGATATTATTCCAAAATAATGGGATTCCAAGTGGAAAACGATTGATGATACCCAATATTTGAAAAATTAAAGTCTAAATGGCTTCATTAGAATATTGATTCAATATGAGTGGAGACTGAAACATGATGCTGAAAAAGAGAAAAAGGAATAATTAAGTTTCATTTTCTTCTACATCAAGTAATCAAAAATTTGGTACTCTTCATACTTGGTCTAAAATTTATAAATCTATTATTTCAAATAGAAAATGTGAGCATTTGAATCCAAATTATTCAAAAGATAACAATAATAAACTAGATAAATTGTAATAATGGTGAATAAACATATTGGAAATTAAAACATAGAAAATAATCATAAAAAATATAAGAAAGACATGAAATATTGGAAGATTATTCCAAAGTTATATGTATGAATGTAAGAAGGAAGATCATATTAGCCCAGATTATCCTAATCTAAAGAATAAAAATATAAAACTGTGAAGGTATTCCAAAAGTAATGGAAACAAAAACTTGAAAGATTTAAATAGTTATATTGCTAGTGAAAGTGAAATATATTTATAAATTTAATTATATATAACACCTTGAAAATTATGTTTTAAATAGTACTATTCTTGATAGCTTTCTTAACACAAAACATAGAGCTTTAAATGAATTAGGATATGCTATAAAAATATTATTATTTAAACATGATTGTTATAACCTAGTCATTAAATTGTTAGATATGAATATTAATAACTAAATTATGAAAAATATGTATGAATATTTTATATAATTTAAATCTATTTATCAATACATAGTCACTAAGTACTAAATTTTTAGTGAAGTCATTTTATGCTTCAAAAATATCATTTCTCCCAAAATGGTTTTTATTACTATTTTATGAGAGAATATTATAATTAATTTATAATACTTTTAGAAATTTTATTTTATAAAAAGTTTATCATTTTTGAAATCAACATATAAAAATTATCCCAGGCTGAAATTTTGAGATTTTTTTGAAAAGATTGATTTTTCAGTGAATTGAGAAAAATATCAATTTTCATAAAACTATAAATTTTTTCATTAAAAAAATCACAATTCATTGAATTTTTTTTAAAGTAACATAATAATTATTTTTTGGATATAATATAATTAATTATATTTGAATAAACATTGTATTTTTTTATATAAGTTCTTTTTTGGTATTAAAATCATACTTTACTAAAAACTGTTTTTATTTTCATTTTACATATTTATATTAAAATTTATTTCTACCACTTCTAGAAATTGAATCGTGAAAAATTGATTTCATATTTTGAATTTGGATATACAATATGATAAATAGGACCATTTTATTTTTGGTCCTCATGAATAGTGTTGGTTGGAGTAGATTACTCAAGAGGGGGGAGGGGGTGAATTGAGTAACTATAAACATTTCTATTTTAAAATAGGTTCTTTGAAATTTTTACCCAACTAAAAATATAATCAATGTCAATTTTAAGTGAATTTATAAAATTCCTGAATGATCAATTAATATCATAGAATATTGATTAATTCTCATTTATACTTAATCTAAAGATTGGTATAACTATTGAATCTAACTTACTGGTTCCAGACAGATATAATCACTTACTAAACTGACTATAAAATTTCAATTTAGTTTTATGAAATGGTAATAAAACAAAGTAAAACTAAAGAGTAAAACATAGAAGAAATAAACAAGAGGTTCAGTCTCAAGATGAGACTTAGTCCTCTCCACTTGGTGATCACCTACCACTGAGCAATTTATATTAAAAAACTTAATCCACACCTTGGATTGGGGTTCTCAACAATACAAAGGAATGTCCAGGTCATACTTGAACTCTACCATAGTTATTTGTGGTAAAAACAACAAACATGTCACAATTGACCTCTTCCGCTATTCTACTTGGGATACAAGAGATAATAATGAGAGTGAGTTTGAGGATATCAGGTATCCTCCAGTTGTGCACAAGAGCCAGTGTGTGTAATAGACTGATACACACACTACTAAAAACGTAAACAAGAGAACACAACTATACTAAAGATTTATAATATAGTTTAGAAGTATCTATGTGCTATGAAATGAAGCTCTAAACTCGTCTGATATAGAGAGAATGAAGTTTTAGTTATCTTTCAGAAGTCAGTTTTGAACGGAGTATTATAGACTCTATGGTTTAGTTTTTCCGAGGAGTGTGAAGTGTTCAGATCCTTAGTTGAAATATGTTCAGTGCATATCAGCAGGTTTTTCTCTTCTGTTTTATATCCCCGTATGTTTTCGATGTGAGTTCTTAGGGTTTTTATGAAATCTCGAGTGTTGCAGGAGTTTTCAGTTTTTTTGTTCTTTCTAATTTTCAGCATGTCTCGAATGACACATCTTGTCATTATTTTATACTTCAATCTCTAATAGACATGAAGATCTCCCCATGTGCATGTACCTCTAACTATATATTAAATTTCCTATATACAACATTAATTAATGTTAGAAACATTAATTTTTTTAAATATGGCTGTTAGAAATAAATTTTAATTAATAATACAAAAACAGTATTTGTGACTATCGGTGAGTCATAAGTATCAGTGTATCATTGGAATTGGTATGTAAATAACAATGACTCTTTGTATCGATGAGTCATATTAATCATTATCGGTGACTTATGGTTTCATTGTATCCTTTCATCGGTGAGACAAATGAACAAACGGTGACTCATATCAATGGTGAGTCCTTCCTTCTATTGGTGAGACAGTTGAGCCAACGGTGAATCATTTTAACTGACAATGACTCATTCATTCTGTTGGTGAGACTATTGAGCCAACGATGACTCATTTTAACTCATGATGAGTCCTTTCAATGATAACATCATTCAATGGTAGGACACATGAAATAATGGTAGGACGTCTGCTTCAGTAGTATGTGAAACAGTGAGTCTTTTATCTATCAGTGTCAAATCTAATGGTGCATCTTTTTTAATGGTTTTAGATTCATATTCTTAAAAAATATGCATGTTTGATCTGTCTTCCAAAAATACTTATGTATGACAGTGAGTCATATGTTTTTCAGTTTCAGTGACTTATACTCATACAATTTTAGATGTTCTGTCTGTATTTAAATTCCACAAAGTTAGAAATTGGTAATCCCCATAATTACACATAGACAATCCATTAAAATCTAGTTTAGAATTAAGTACACATAAATAGTTATATGAATGACATGATTTGTGATAATTAAAACCTTTTGTTAAGATAGGGGCCATCAACATCTATGGTCTAAAAATATCCCCCTATGTAATGATCACAAATTATTTCATTATTGAATTGCATAATGTTCTCCCCCTTTTGGTATTAACAAAAAGTGATAGGAGAAAATAATATGGAAAACAATAAAGTAGGAACAATGAAATAGCATTCAAAAACTGAGTAGTCCAAAAAAACAAAACATATAGGCACACAACCCTATCAAATTAAAAAGAGTCCAAAGTACATGTTATGATCAAGCAGTTTGATCAAGGGTTTCATTCTCCTTAGCAGAAGGATCAATAGAAGGTTGATCAAGAGGGGTAGGATGAGGAGCAGGAGGGTCCAAACTGATTTTTAGAGGAGGCATAGGTACTCCTTCATGATCTATAGAAGCAAGGGTGGGTCATTATTGAGAACGAACCCAAGATGGAATAGTTTTTGTGATGACTGGTTTGATGTGAGATAAGGCCTGAGAAATAGACATTTCATATTGATTAGCCACAGAACTAGCAGGTCTAAGCACTGTAGTAGGAAGTACTACAATGGATTCACATTGGAATTAAAGATACGATTTCAACAGCATGATGAATTATTTAATGATATCTCTACCATATTTCATAGCCTTCTAAAAATCATCCTTGTTTTCTATAAACTTATCTAAAAAAGGAGTAAATTATCTAAGTTTTTTAATATGATCCTAAAAGGCCATTTTTACTGGAGGAAGAGTAAGATTTATGGATAAGTACATGAACATACTATTCATTTGGTGATTTGTGATGAGTTTGGAGAAAAACTCATTAATCCTTTTGGTCATTTCTTCCTAAGTATGAGAATAACTTCTAGTATAATACATGACATGATCATGCAATTTATCTGAAGTATCCTCAAATTTGTCTATACTTGAAATCAAAGATTGCAGCTCCTTTTTGAACACTGAACTAACAATAGTAAGATATGAAGATTGTGAGGACTTAGTAGGTGGAGCAGAACATGAAGCTAGATCTGAATAGGTGAGATCCTAAACATATTTTCTCATCTTGTTAAACACAAAAACATTAAAATGAAAAAAAAAATGTTATCATGTCCATTCATGGTTGTTTCTATTGTAGTCCTATACTCTGTGGTCAAAGAATTGATCCTAGTTGTCAAATTCATTATATCATTTAAGAGCTTGGTATTTCTTGTCACAATTGTCTTTGTAGTTTTGATTTGATTTGTCTGAATCTCTTTTATCAATAATGTTGAAATAGAATAAGAATTAGCTTGAGAGACACTAGTTGAAGCAGGAGAAGAGCTTGAATCACCAAAGTGATTTACACTAACAACCACAGATCTGATTTCTTTCAAATTCATAGTCATATTAGTTTTTTTTCACTTGGATTCATCAATATAATATCTCATTTGAGATTGTATTGAGTCTCTAATGGAGGCACATATTTCATCCTTGAATTGAAAAAAATCATCTTTAGTGACACAGTCACTAGAAGTGGTCTCATCCACTGGTTCCTTTACAAAAAGGGCAATAATCTCATCATTGGAATCTTCATAATAAAATACCAAAGCTACATAACCAGTATTCCTTATCCATTCAAAAAGAATATCAGAATCCAAATGAGAAATAGTATCAAGCCTTACTCTTCCTGTTTGATTATCTTCATCAGGTTGAGCAACTGGTACTTAAGGCTACACCTTAGTGTCATCTCTTCAGACAGATGGATCCCCCTAAATCAAGGTTTTTTTGGATAGGTTTCCTTTCTTTAAGAAGATTTATTTTCAAATTATACACAAATTGAGCAGTAGGTTCATTTGAAGCAACATTTTCTTCTTAAACAACACCTTCAACAGAGACATCAATATTAGTTTCAGTAACTTTCATACTCATAACATCTAGATTTTCATCAGGGTGACCAGAGTCACTATCACTTTCACATTCACTACTTTATTCATTATTACCATCTTCATTCCAACCATCTTTAACTTGTTCCTCTCCTTCTTCCCTTCCTGATTCTAAACCATTTTCACCACTTCCAGTTTCTTCCTCTTCATCTTCTTCTTAATCTTCTTCATTATATTCACTAACATACTCTACACTACCTTAAACATCGGTTTCTTCTCTACCAGAGGATTTGAGAATTGGTTCATGAGAGGGTAAATATAGAGGTGGACTTTTAGGTCTAATAAAGATTCATTTCAATGGTCTAGTAGTGTCTGGGTCACTTCAATCATCAACTGGTGAGCCCATATCTATAATAGGGATAATAATATCTTCTTTATCATCTGAAGAATATGTTACTTGTTCATCTAGACCAAGACCAAGATCCACTAGATTCCTTGGTCTAATAGGATGTTCTATGGGATTTAACTTCTCATAAAATCTTTCTTCATCACTAACCCATTATTTCTTCCAAGGGTTCCAATTTATTTTCATTATTTTAGATATTTTAGAGATTAAGAAGATTCCACTGCATTCACTAACTACCATATCCTCAGCTGTATTTACACATCCCTTCTCCTTCAGCATAGCTAAAATCATTATTGAATAGAAGAGATAATTATATTTACACCCAGGTTTTATCATCCCATTGATGTGCACCATCAGATATCTACAAAGATTCCAGTTAAAAGTTTTATGAATCAAGTAAACCAAGTATACATATTAATACATCATAAAAGAAAAGTCTCTTTTCCTAGGAAGAATCTGATGTTGAATAAACATTAAAATAATTCTTCACACACCATTAAATTATGAGGTGATGGGTCTTATGTGCTCTTCATTTTCAGTTAGCTCTTTTAGAGAAGTATCATAATAGAAAAATTCACTTTCAGGAGGAGAATTACCTTAGAAATCATCAAACCTTCCTTTATGAGGTACTTTAAGAAACATAGCCCAATGTATTGGAGATAATGATATTCTCTTCATTTTCACAATCGACTTTATACATGCAACATCACTTCCTTCCAACAAAAGTTCCAGATTCATATAACACTCATACAACATCTTTGAATAAAAGACTCTACCATTATTTTCAAACCATTCAAGAAATTCTTGATCTTTCATCACTTTCAACAACAAAGTGTTTCTCTCCAATATCCATTTAACTAAGACTTACTTCTCTGAAGTTACTACATGATTTACCAAACTAGTATTTGTAGAACCTGATGATTAACTTGACTCTCCTTTTTGTATCCTAAAAGGATGAGACTCACCCTCTTCTAGAGCTCGATTTACTTGCACCATTCCAATAAGTTCGGTTCAAAGGTCATAAGGTGAATGGTCAGAAGTAGAGAAGGAGAAATGAGGAAAAGAGAGTGAGAGATTAGAAGAAATGGGAGTAGAGTGGATTGATTCAAATTTATATCACTTAATTATTTTATGATTTTACAATCAAAAAATCATGATCCGGTTTCATTAGGATTAATGAAACAATTTTGTTTTGATAAAAAAATACAGTGTATAAAAGTGATGAGTCATCGGTGTCAGCATGACAGACTTCGCAAAACATTAATGGTGCTGACATGACAATGGTGTCGGCATGACAACATTGTCAGTATAAAAACTATTTCAGCATGAAAATGATGTTAGCATGATAACGGTGTCAGCGTGACAACTATGTCGGCATGACAACTTCATAGAAAAAGTTTAAAGGAGAGATAAACACAGGGTCATACTGATTGATCATTCTGAGCTCACGTATAATGTACTTTATCCTTTCAAAGTTAAATGCATTAGTGAACATATAATCAAGCTGATATTTAGTGCCAATAAATTCTAAAGTAATATCTCCCTTTGGATAATGATCCCTCAAAAAGTGATGTCTCATATCCATATGTTTCATTGTAGAGTGAGAAAATGGATTCTTAGATATTTTAATAGCACTTGTATTGTCACATTTTATAGGTTCATTTCCAAATTGATATCCATAGTCTAGAAGAGTGTGTTTTATCCACAAAATTTATACACAACAGCTACCAGTAGCTTTGTATTCAGCTTCTGAAGTAGATAATGCAACAAAATTTTGCTTCTTACTACACCATGAAACCAAAGATTTTCCCAAAAAGTGGTAAGTCCCAGAGGTTCTCTTTATATATAATTAAATTCACTAAAATCAACATTAGAATAACTCATTATATCAAATGATTTCCCTTTGGGTTAAAACAATCCTAAATTGATAGTATGTTTGAGGTATTTGAAAATTATTTTAACAGCATTCAAGTGAGATTATTTGGGATTATCTTGAAAAATATCACACATACATGCACTAAACATTATATCTGGCCTACTATAAGTCAAGTAGGTCAAACTTACAATAATTCCTCTGTTGGTGGTTTGATCAATAGATTTACCATCATTATCAAGATCCAACTTACACATAGTACTCATGGGAGTGTCACTACTTTTAATGCTATAAAGGCCAAATATTTTTAAAAGTTATTTTTTATACTTACTTTGATTTAAAGGGATACCTTCTTTATTTAGAAAAATTTGAAACCCAATAAAGAATTTCAGTTCACCCATTAAACTCATTTCAAATTCATTTTGCATCATTTTAGAAAATACAATACATAAATAATTTCTTTAATATCCAAAAATAATATCATCAACATATATTTGAACTACTTAAACATATTTAGACATTTTCTTTATAAAAAGAGCAGGATCAAAAATTCCTTTTGTAAAACCTTTTGAAATAATAAAAATTGTCAATATATCATACCAAGAACATAAAGATTGTTTTAAACCATATAAATCATTTTCGATTTGAAAACATGATTTTGAAAATGAGGATTTATAAAACTAGGGGGTTTTTCAACAAAAACATCCTCAAATATATATCCATTTATAAATGCACTTTTTACATCCAATTGATACAGTTTGAAATTAATATGGGAATCATATGAAAGCATGACTCTGATGTCTTCAAGTCTAGAAATATGTGAAAATGATTCTTTATAGTCAATGCCTTTCTCTTGACTATAGCCAAGTGAAACTAATCTAGCTTTGTTTCTAACAATATTACCAGTTCCATATACTTTATTTCTAAACACCCACTTAGTTCCTTTGATCATGGTGTCTTTGGGTCTATCCACAAGTTTCCAAAAATTATTTCTTTGAAATTTATTGAGTTCTTCTTGCATATCCATCACCCAAAATTCATCATTTATTGAATCACTGATATTTTTAGGTTTAAGATGCGATAAGAAGACTTGATATTAAACTGGATTTCTAAGAGAAGCTCTAGTTTGTGTTCATTTATCTAAGTCTCCAACAACAACATCTAAGGGATTGTTTTTAAGGGTTCTAGTTGGTCTGGAAAAGGTAGGACTGGTTATTTCTGGTTCCTCATTTTTATCTAGTTCATTATGTCTAGATTCTGGAAAATTTCTAGAATTTTTTGATTTCACAGATTTCTTCACATAAGAATTAGATGATTTTTTATTTATGTATAGATTTGATATATCATCATCAAGGTTTTCTAGAGAGGTCTTAGGATCATGTGGATTTTCTTCATCAAATATGATATGCACATATTCATCCACACACTAGGTTATTTTATTTAAGACTTTGTAGGCCTTACTAGAGGTTGAGTAACCTATAAATATTCCTTCATCACTTTTGGATGTGATTTTTTCTAGATTTTATTTAGTGTTAAAAATATAAACATTACATCCATACACTTTAAAATAACTAACTTTGGGTTTCCTATTATTCCATAAATCATAAGGAGTCTTCTTAATAATAGGTCTGACTAAGAATCTATTTATTATATAATAAGTCATATTAAAAGCTACATCCCAGAAGTAAATAAGTAGCTCATATTCAGTAAGCATAGTTCTAGAAATTTTTTTCAAGGTCCTATTTCTTCTTTCTACAACTCCATTTTTTTGACGTTCCCTAGGGGAAGAGAAGTTATGACTATATCCATTGTGTGAGAAAAAATATTCAAAGTCTTGATTTTCAAACTCACAGCCATGATCACTTATTAGAGATTCAATTCTAAGTCCACTAAAATTTTATACAGTTTTAGCATACATGGTGAAGAATGTACATGATTCACTTCTCTGAGCTAAGAAATAATTCCAAGTATACCTAGAATATTCATCCACAAGAACATAGACATAGTGCTTCCCATTTAAACTAGAGACCTGATATGGTCCAAAAAAATCTATGTGAACTAACTCTAAATGTTGAGAATTTGGCACTTCTTTCTTTGATTTGAAATACATTTTATGTTACTTTTTTTTTGATAAAGATTTCCACTTTATTGTCTGGAAACTATAATTTGGGTAGATCCTTGACTAGGTATTTTCTCATAATTTTTCTATGAGAGTGTACATTGAAATGTCCTAATATTCGGTGTTATAGCCAAGACTCTTTATTAAAGGCACTTAAACAAGATACATTCTGTGAGGCTAGTGTGTCTAAATTTATAACATACACATTATTATTTCTAAGACTAGTAAATACTATGTTATTCTTAGCATAAAAAACATGGAATGAATCATTTTTAAATTTTACATTAAATCCATCATCACACAATCAATATATTCTAAGAATATTGTACTATAATCCATCAAAATAATGTACTTGGGAAATTGAAATAGAGTTAGGGTTACCAATTTGTCCTAGACTGATTATTTTTTCTTTACCATTGTCACCAAATGTGACATGTACTCCATAAATTTTTATATGACTTTTGAAGCATTAGTAGTCCCTTGACATGTGTCTTAAGCACCCACTGTCCAAATACCATAGATTTCTTCAAGAACTCTTAAGGCAGTTTCTCTACAAAATAATTTATCCATGAAAAGATTTTGGTACTCATATTTTTCTGGGTCTAAAAACATTAGTAATAAAAGATTTGAGAACCCACACTTGTCTTATGGGTTTTTTGTATACAGAATATATATTATTTGAAAAATAAACTCTTTTTGGTCCAGAAGAACTGAATGAAGTAAAATAATTTTTAGGATTAGAGCTTGTAGTAAAATTCTGGGTT
The DNA here is from genome assembly GCA_963277665.1 of Viscum album. Lineage (NCBI taxonomy): Eukaryota > Viridiplantae > Streptophyta > Magnoliopsida > Santalales > Viscaceae > Viscum > Viscum album. The sequence goes on from OY728129.1 coordinate 394,640,239, forward strand.
TTGCATAAATAATCAAATTTTCCAGTTTTGGCCATAAAATGTGTTTTTGATATGTTCCTTTATCCTGGTTGATATCTTGTTCTATAAGTGTACTTAGGATCTATCTATTTACCAAGAATTTTTGTAAGTGTGTTTTTTACATTGGTAAACCTTTCAATATCCTTCTTTAATTTCTCAATAGACATTTTAAATTCATTGTTTTCCTTGATCAGTTTTTCATTCTTTTCTTTTCCAGTAGTAAGATAAAATTTCATAGTTATATTTAGAGCATGTTATTTCTTCAAAGATTTATACTTATACATTTTTTCATTACATGTATCCTCCAGAATGTTGAAATATTCAAATAATTCTTTACTTGACATATTCTCAGACTCAATTTCATTTTCAGAATAGTAAGAATGTTGAAGAGGAGAGTCTAAGATTACCTCAGATGTGTTTATTATAAAACACATATTTTCCATGTCTTCTTTCTCATCATGAGAAGAAGAAGATTCACTAGAGATATCCTTACAGGCACTCCAAGTGGCCTTCACGGCCTTCTTATATTTTCTATCCTTGTTCTCATACTTCATTTTGTATTTGAGCTTTGGACAGTTAGATTTGACATGTCCTTTCCTTTTACATTCATAGAACACTATCTCTTCTGATTTATCATTTCTCCTCCAATCCTTTTTCCAATTTCCTATGTAATCATAATTTCCTTTGTAGTTGGCATTTCTAAAGAACTTATTTTTTCAATAAAATTTCTTGAATCTCCTGGACATCTGGGTCATTTCTTCATCACTATCTAAAGATGATTCTTCACTACTAGAGATTTCAAAAGCATCTTGAACTTTCTCTCTGTCTTTATTTTTAGAGTCAGTAGTCTTGAAAGCTGCAGACTTCTTCTTGGGTTCATAATCCTCTCCTTTGTTTACTTTCAGTTCTTCTTTATACATCATCAGCCTTCCAATGATTCCTTTGACAGGTAATTTTATGATGTCACATGATTCTCTAATTGAGACTGAGGTTACTCTCCATCTATCAAGTAAACATCTAATAATCCTCATGATTTGTTCTTTGGTTGTGACATCTCTTCTGAGAGAAATCATTTTGTTGACAATTTCCTTAAATATGAGATACATATCAGAAATAGATTCATCAGGATTCATTTTAAAGTTATCATACTTTATAGTATAAGTATTAAGTCTCATTTCATTCACATTAGAAATTCCCCCATGATAAATATACAAAGTGTCCAAAATTTCATGGGTAGTTTTACAAGAGAAAATACGATTAAACCCTTCATCTCCTAGAGAAAAGTATTGAAAATTCATTGCTTTATAATTATTGTTATAAGAAGTCTTTGTAGGTTCATACCAAGTGTTTCTAGATGTTTCAGGAATTGAATATTTACTTTCAATAGTAGTCTATATTTCAAATCCCATTCTTTATAGATGTATTTTTATTTTAAGCTTCTACTGAGCATAGTTGGTTCCATTAAAAAACTGTATTCTATTAGTAGTATATTCTTCTGAAATATTTTCCATTATATGAATTTTAAAAGAATTTAAAAGAGATAAAAATTGATAAATAATATAAATTTTATGATCTTTGAAAAACAACTACAATCACAGTTGAAAAAGGTTTGAAAAATCTTTGAAAATTGAAAAAATTATAAAAGAAACATCTGATACCAAATGTTGGTCAGAGTAGATTACTCAAGATGGGGGTGAATTGAGTAACTATAAAAATTTCTATTTTAAAATTTGTTCTTTGAAAGTTTCCCTCAATTAAAAATATAATAAAAGTCATTTTTTCATGAATTTATAAATGTCCTGAATGATTAATTAATTTCTCAAAATATTGATTTATTCTCAACTGTAATTAATTTGAAGATTGGTATAACTTTTTTAACTAACATATTGTTTCAAAACAGATATAAAAACTTTCTTAACTAACTATCAAAGTTCAATTTAGTTTTATAAAATGGTGATAAAATAGAGTAAAACTAAAGAGTAAAATATAAAGGAAATAAACAAAAGTTTCAGTCTCAAGAAGATACTTAGTCCTCTCTACTTGGTGATCACCTACCACTAAGTATTTTATATTAATAAACTTGATGCACACCCTGGATCGGGGTTCTCGATATTACACATGACTGTCTGGCCCCACTTGAACTCTAATATAGTTAATTGTGGTAAAAACAACAAAAAAGTTACACTTTACCTCTTCCACTATTCTACATGGGATACAGGAGATAATAATGAGAGTGAATTTAAGGATATCAGGTATCCTCCAGTTGTGCACAGGATTCAGTGTGCATGTAACAAAAAAATACATACACTATTGAAAAATGTAAACAAAATAACACAACAGAGCTAAATATTTAAAATAGAGTTTAGAAGTCTCTATGTGCTATGTAATTAAGCTCTGGACTCGTCTAATGTAGATAAAATGAAGTTTGAGTCCTCTTCCAGAAGTTGACTTCAAAACAGAGTATCTTAGACTCTGTGGTATGGTTTTTCTAAGGAGTGTGAAGTGTTCAAATCCTTGTTTGATAGATTTTTAGTGCATCTCAATATATTTTTCTCTTCTTATTGATGTCCCCATATGTTCTTTCTTTGATTTCTTGGGATTTTGAAGAAATCTTGAGTGTTGTAGGAGTTTGTATTTTTTTTGTTATTTCTACTTTTCAACATGTCTCAAATGATCCATATTGTAATTATTTTATAATTTGAGGTCTAGTAGACAAAAAGATCTCCCCACATGCATGTACCTCATATTGTGTATCGAATGTCCTACATAAAACATTAATTAATGTAAAAAAATTAATTTTTCTAAATATTACTGTTAAAAATAAATTTGAATTAATAATTTAAAAATTGTGTTAATGACTATCAGTGTCTCATTGGAATTGGTCTATTAGAATTAATGACTCTTTGTATTGGTGATTCCTCTTCATCGATATCAGTTAATCAGGGTACCAGTGTCTCCTTTCATTGGTGAGAAAGATTAACTAATGGTGTCTCATATCGATGGTTAGTACCTCCTTCTATCGGTGAGACAGTTGATCCAATGATGACTCATTTTAACTGACGATGAGTCCTTCCTTCTGTCGGTGAGATAGTTGATCCAACGGTGACTCATTTTAAATGATATTGAGTCCTTTCATTGGTAACATCATGAAATGTTAGAAAACTTGAACTAATGGTAGGACGTATGCTTCGGTATCATGTGAAATGATGAGCCTTCTATTTTTCGGTGTCATGTCCAACGATGAGTCTTTGGTAACGGTGTCAGCTTCACATACGTAAAAAATATGAATGTTTGATCTGTCTTCCAAAAAAACATTTGTATGATGGTGAGTAATCTAGTTGTCAGTTTCAATGACTTATACTCAATCAATTTTAGATGTTCATTCTATATTTCAATTCAACAAAGTTAGAAACTAGTAATCCGTATATTTACACATAGATAATCAATTAAAATCTTGGATAGAATTACGCACATATAAATTGTTTTATGAATGACATGATTTGTGATAATTAAAAAATTTAGTTAGAGATTGGGGCCATCAAAATATATGGGCAAACAAATAGTAATCATAGTAAATATTTATTAATTTAACTTTATCTTCCCCTATGAAACACAATACAAGGAAAGAAAATTGTAGTAAACGCACAGACTTGTAGTAAATATTCATCACCTCGGTAAGGATAAAACAGGTAAGATAAGATTAAAACTATGATATAAGGCATCCAAATCACTCAAAAACATGTCTTTATTTCATTGTATGAGTGTTTTTAGACCATAAATATCTTAGATTATAAAATATGGAACTCTTTTTCCACTTTCCTTTGATTATAACATTTATTATATTTTAATTAAAGGAAAATTTAAAAATGTCACTCTCTTTATTTTAAATATCTAAATTTTTTCATAGGAAAAAAGCGTTTATGTTCTTTTATAAATTTTTATTTGAAATATGAATTAATTTATTCAATCATGGTAATTTATTTTTAAATTTTAGTGAATAAATAATTACCTAAAATTCTTATGGAACATCGACATAGTACTCATGAAAGCTGTAGAAAAATAAAGTAAATGATTTATATAAATATTAAAAGTAATATTATTGGGATGTATTATTATTTTTCATGATTTTTTTATATAAATATATCATATTATTTGTAACACCCTGAGATTCCATGATACGCTTCTCTTTCAATAATGCAATAGCTAGCATTGTACGCAAGTTTGAGATTCTAACACACCGCGACCAATGAAAATAGCCATTATGAATAGTAATACACACTTTTTGAAATTATATAAATTTTCTATTTCAAAATGGACTTCATTTTTTGATTCGGAATATCGAAATTAGCCTATGTTGAATTTTTGGTATTTTTCTGAGAACTTCCAATTTTTTATGAATAGTGAAAAATACTTAAAACAAGTTTTTTAATCAAAATAATTTATAGTGATAAATTATACTATTTAGTGGTTTTAAAGTATAATTAGAATATATTTTTACCATTTTATCCAATGGTGGTCATTAGAATCAATTTCACTTTGAAATTGGACATAAACAATTGTAAATCATTTGATATATATTGTTTCTTAAAAACACGCTATTTGTTGTGACAGCGGAAATTAATTATAAAATTAATTAATGAAACTTATATGTTTGTAAATTTGTAAAATAGACATCATTTCTGAATTTGGAATTTTAATTATAGCTTAGGGTGAAAGTTTGGCATTGTTCTGAAAAACTTCAATTTTTGATGAATAGTGAAACCACTAAGTGGTAGTTAAAAAACTGATTTTTCATTTAAATCGAATTTTACCACCTCTGTGATTTGAATTTCAAAAATCTGACACACATGGATGTCATTAGTATGTAAAATTTGGTTCAATGGGATTAAAATAATTTTTTGGTGAATAGTAACTTTTAAGATTAATTAATCACGATTAAATGTAATTAGTGAAATTTAAGGTTAAAATGATATTATAAAAATGTTAAAATACCTTTACACTTGTCCTACCCCTATTGGATGAGTCGTGGAAGAACAAGACAATACATGGGTCAACTTGGGGACCCCATGGAGCCACTTTGGTAGGAAAATGACATTAAAAACGTTTTATTTAATGTTAAAATAAAAATGTCACAAACATGAGTTGTTTTAATAAAACAATTTTTAAATGGTGTAATACAAGTAATATTTTTTACTATAAATATTAATTATAAATCTAAAACGATTTCCTACACCATGATATTTTTTTTATAATTTTTAAACATTAAATAAATTAAATTATTTATGACACCATGATGATGCAGTGATTACCTCATTAATTAACGATTTAAATAAAATGAAAAGATAATGTAACATATAAGACATATACTTGTCAAAACCCTATTGGATGAGTAGATTTCGAACCCTTATATCCTTATCCTCGAAATATATAAGTGTGGGACATTTAAAATCCGAAACTCAATATATAATAAAGTAACATTTCATTACTTTCCAAGAGTTCCCCTCCTCTCCTCTTATAAAAGGCCCCCACCACTACCACCTTATTCACACCTTCCAAGCCATTTGCCTCAGAAAACATCTACATAAATACTCTCCCAACTTCCCTCTCTTACTCCTAGAAGCCTCACTTTGGGCAGAAGTTTTCCCAAGTAAGCCTTTGGCTCAAATCAAAAAGAGTTACCCGATTTTAAGGTAATGTCTTCCCTTATGTTATTTTGTTTTATTTTGCTTCTCCAACTCCTCAAACTCTTTTTATTCCATTCATTTGTAAAAAAACAGTATCTTCAATATACTAGGATGTTGTTATAATAAGGATTCTAGCTACACTTACACACACCTACATCAAATGGTTAAAGAACATTATGTTTCTGTGGATGGTGAATTTCTGCCTCACAAAACAATGATTGTTCAACACTCATATAACACCTTCAAAGGTGTCCATTAAGATGTCACTATATTTATATATTATATATATTATGTTTATGTTTTTCTTATTCTTCTGTATTTCTCATTTATGTCATACCTTTATAATTTCCATTATGGGTAAACGCGATAATTTCATTTTAGGAAGTGTGGACTACCGCCCCCTCAAAGTGATTTGAATCGTTAATGCCATATGTGGGATGTATAAAGGATGGAGTAAATTATATTATATATGATATTATACTGGAATTATATCATAACTTTATATCATTATTATTTCATTCCATTAAATACGAAATTGAAATGAAATTAGCGTTCATGCGTACGTACGGCTTACCGTCTCCATGAAAGGTGCATTTCATTTCTTACCTCTAAATGTTACGTAATATTATGAATGAATGTATATACTGTATATATATGATATATATGATATCTACATCCTGAATATAATTCTAGAGATAATAGATACTCTACCACATAAACAAATTGTAATTATAAGAAGTTTATTGTTGACTCAAGTACCAAAGATCGACAAAATGACCGTTATTAACTTAAATGACTACATAATTTTCGTAACATTGTAATAAGTGATATAAAAGGGATAATGAACTTGAAAACGGTTCTTAAGAAAGTAGAGATTAACTCTATTTTATTATTCAAGAGGTTAAAGAGCGGTCGAGTCAAGTCGGACACGAGGTAAGGGAATTTCTTAACCCAATTTCCATTCTTTGGGTTAATCTCCTACTTTCAAATTATGTCATGATATTATTATGTCCTATCTTGTATTTTTACTTTGTTTATATATACTTATAGTAAATACACATAATAGATCTATTTTATTTTAAAAATGATATTTGTAAGGACTTCGTCTCAATCTCCTTTCATTGAGGCATATTTGGTTTTATACACAACTTTTATTTATACGGTTTATAAACCCCTTTGACTTTTACTTTTATTCAAAAGGAATATTTTTATACAAATCATTTTTACTAAATGACAAAAGGAATGTTTTTTCTTACGTATGCGGCGACAATGACTTCTCCGCCACCGTGACTATTATTTGAGTTTCAGCTTCCTCTATAATCCATAACTTTTTTTTAAAGAAAAATAAATACCATGTTTTACTTTTCTTTTATTTTGGTATTGAAAATGCTTTTGATAAAGTTTTTATTATATCAATGTGTTGTATTGATATCTTTAGATTGAAGTGTGGAAATCTTATGTTTCCTTTATGTACATTTTATGTGATACAATTATGTTATGGTTTATGATATGTTTAAACCTGTTCATATGAGGAATGCATTGGACTTAATAAGTTATGGGTGGAGCCTGCTATAGATCCTAGATGCATCGGTAGGTCTCATGAGACAAACTAGTGTCTTGGCACGAGTCCTTGACAAAATCTTATTTTTATTCTTGGAACGAGGCCTTGGCTACGTGGTTATGATAGTCTGGCATTATGCATTCCATCATTATGAAAGTGGTTATTGATATTTCATGTGATTATTCAACTAGTAGAATATCCATATGAGTAAGTAAATGGAATTATTTAATTTTATTTTTTCCATATTATGCTCAAGTTCAAGTTTAAAAAGGCTTTTGTTTTAGTTATACATTGCCTTAAATGTTAATGTTTATTTATGAAAGCTTCCACAATATTGTTATCCTTACTGAGTATCTGAGCTCACCCATTTCAATGTTTTAATATTTTCCAGGATATGAAGAAGTATTTTATGAATGACATGTAGGGATAGTCAGAAGAAGATATGAGTGTGGACTAAGGAGACTTTGTTATTGTAGTTTTTCACTTTATGATGTAATGTAACATTTATGAATGTATCTAGTGTTTCCAAGGCTACTAAACTAATCGGTCTTTTGAGACTTGATCTTTTCTGATCATGCCAATGTTACGCAATAATGCACCGACTCTAGGTAACTGAGGTCAGGGAGTTATAGTTGGTATCAGAGGCAATTTAGTACTAAACTTGGAAGCTAGATTTAGATAAACTCTGATTAGAGCACATATCCCGAAGATAGACTTTGAGGATTAGTATAGAAGAACTTCCTAGAATTTTGGTATTATAGAGATTTTGTGAGTTTTCCGAGCAATACATCCCTGGATGGATATGAGCAGGTAGAGGCAGATCTGGCACAGATGTACCTAGGGGTAAAACCCGAAAACAGTACTTTGAGCTAGACTTGAATGGGAACTGGTGTACAACAATGGGCCTTACAGAACTCTTGGTTACGACACTCCCGGGGGATATTCCTAGGATAACTCTCATTTTTTTACAAACCATTATGAAGGGTTTATGAGTATATACTTCCTCAAAGAAAACATTTTTTATGATTATGGATTATATTCATAAACCGTTCAATTTACATTAAGTATTTTACAAGTTTGGAATTATTCATTGCAATTCATAAACTAACCTATTTTATGCCATTGTATAGAAATGGCGCCCAGTAGAAGGAATGTGAACTCCATCAATATGTATGATCCAAAGAGTAATAAGGATCATATATTTCATGGTATCATGCCAACATTTAGAAGGGAAATAGTCTTCTGTGTGTTCTCAATATATGAAGAAATAGTATCATGTGTTAATAAGATAAGTAAAGAATTCTCTGAGTCTTATCGATTTGAAGGGAATAAATAGAAGAAAAGGATGGAAGAGATAATGATGGATAAAGGGATGAGGGAAAAGAAGAATTTTCCAATATGTGATAAATGTGGGAAGAAACATCTTGGAACTTTCCTGAAGGGAATGGGAGTTTGTTATAAGTGTGGAGAAAATGGACACCAAGTGCATGACTGAAAGGGTAATAAAAAGGTTTCAAATGTACAATGCTTCATCTGCAAGGAGTGGGGACACTACGCAAACCAATGTCTAAATCATCAGAGTATGACCCAAATGATGTTATTGGATAATAATCAAGTTATGATACTACCACAGATGAGGAGGAATGATTAGAGTTCTTATGTTGTTACTAAATAATTTTGTCATTTGAGTGTTGTATCAATGATGTACTGGTTATAATAATTATGGAGTATATAAGGATTTTACTGCAGTACTATTTCAGCAAGGAATTGAGATTGTGTGGAACCAAGAAAAGTGACTCCACAATAGGTTAAATTTTTGGAAAATATATGGTTGAGAGAAAGATAAACCACAATATGGTTTTGATACCAAGATAGTGATTTTGGAATAATACATGATTGATTTGGATAAAGTATATTGGATATTCTTAACTTCCCTGAAACTGATTAATGATTTGTATACATTTTTGGATAGAAGGAGTATATCTAGTATTCTATATGGAATAAGGGATCATGAATGTAATCAATAAGGATTTATGGTAATTTAGGATATTGCTGTGTTTTAAAAGAATACATGATGAAGGTGTTCACATGTTGTTACGCGGAAAAAAAAGGATCTTCATTATGTTTACCTTCCTTATAAAATTTGGAATGTGAGTTGGATAGAAGTGTTTTGAATAACTATAAAGGTTGGAATGGATTAAGTTGAACCTTGGATTTTATTGTTTAAGGTTAAAACATTTCTGAATATTATTTTTGGAATATTATAATACTATAGTTTTAGGAAAAAGGACAACCTGTAGGTCGGGGGATAACCTGTCGCGTCGGACAAAGCTGTAGGAATCGAACCCACAACCATAGTGCGACAGGACTTTATTACCTACCACTAGCCTATAGGAAGTCCCTGGTTATTACAAAAACTTTTTCCTAATCTAAATTGTATGTGTTAATATTTGGAACCTTATACAATTATGATAAAAAAGAATATTTTTGAGTTCTATTACCTTTTGGAGTGAAAGATGGGTTTGTCGTAAAAATTTATGAAAGTTGACATGACAAGTAAATATTTTTCCTTACGTTCTTAGTAAATATCCTAAATAAATTCCTCAACTTTATGAAAGGTAACTTAAAACAAAAATGTTGTCGGTTAACTTTTCCAATTGGGGAATCAATGACCGTTTAACCAATCACAAGTTTGTGATTTTCTTATAGTTAACTTTCCCCTAATCCTGTTTTATACGACTCTCCATCATACCTTGATGGTTTTTTTTTCCTCCATATACATATTTTCATAGAATCCTATTATGGTATATCTCGGGTGACCTTTGTACTTCTCTTTATTTCTTTTAAAGTTATATTTTTATTAACCTTATTTCCGATGTGGGTTTTCCACAAAGGTATTTTCTATTTTAAACTTTTTATTTTCAAAGAAAAATTTCAAATTGCGAGGATGAAATTTATTGAAGGAGGGTAGAATTTAACACCCTGAGCTTCCACGATACGCTTCTCTTTCAATAATGCAATAGCTTGCATTATACGCAAGTTCGAGATTCTAACACACCGCGACCAATCAAAATAGCCATTATGAATAGTAATACCCACTTTTTGAAATTATTTAAATTTTATATTTCAAAATGGACTTCATTTTTTGATTCGGAATATCGAAATTAGCCTATGTTGAATTTTTGGTATTTTTCTGAGAAATTCCAATTTTTTATGAATAGTGAAAAATACTTAAACCAACTTTTTTAATCAAAATAATTTTTAGTAAAAAATTATACTATTTAGTGGTTTTAAAGTATAATTAGAATATATTTTTACCATTTTATCCAATGGTGGTCATTAGAATTAATTTCACTTTAAAATTAGACATAAACAATTGTAAATCTTTTGATATATATTATTTCTTAAAAACACGCTATTTGTTCTAACAATGGGAATTAATTATAAAATTAATTAATGAAACTTATATGTTTGGAAATTTTTAAAATAGACATCATTTTTGAATTCATAATATCAATTATATCTTATGGTGAAATTTTGACATTGTTCTGAAAAACTTCAATTTTTGATGAATAGTGAAACCACTAAGTGGTAGTTAAATAACTGATTTTTCGTTTAAATGAAATTTTACCACCTATGTGATTTGAATTTCAAAAATCCAACATACATGGTTGTCATTAGGATGTAAAATTTGGTTCAATGGGATTAAAATAATTTTTTGGTGAATAGTAACTTTTAAGATTAATTAATCGCGATTAAAGGTAATTAGTGAAATTTAAGGTAAAAATGATATTATAAAAATATGAAAATACCTTTACACTTGTCCTACCCCTATTGGATGAGTCATGTCCGACCAATACAATCCATGTGTCAACTTCGGGACCCCATGGAGCCACTTTGGTAGGAAAATGACATTAAAAACGTTTTATTTAATGTTAAAATAAAAATGTCACAAACATGACTTGTTTTACGAAAACAATTTTTAAATGGGGTAATACAAGTAATATTTTTTAATATAAATATTCATTAGAAATATAAAACGATTTACTACACCATGATATTTTTTTTATATTTTTTAAACATTAAATAAATTAAATTATTTATGACACCATGATGATGCAGCGATTACCTCATTAATTAACGATTTAAATAAAATGAAAAGATAATGTAAAATATAAGACTTAAACTTGTCAAAAACTTATTGTATGAGTATATTTAGAACCCTTATCTCCTTATCCTATAAATATATAAGTGTGGGACCTTTAAAATCCGAAACTCATTATATAATAAAGTAACATTTCATGACTTTCCAAGAGTGCCCCTCCTCTCCTCTTATAAAAGGCCCCCACCACTACCACCTTATTCACACCTTCCAAGACATTTGGCTCAGAAAAACTCTGCCCAAATACTCTCCCAAATTCCCTCTCTTACTCATAGAGGCCTCACTTTGGGAAGAAGTCTTCCCAAGGAGGCCTTTGGCTCAAATCAAAAAGAGTTACCCGATTTTAAGGTAATGTCTTCCCTTATGTTATTTTGTTTTATTTTGCTTCTCCAACCCCTCGAACTCTTTTTATTCATTTCTTTTGTAAAAAAACAGTATCTTAAATATACTAGGATGTTGTTATAAAAATTATTCGAGCTACACTTACACACACCTACATCTAATGGTTAAAGAACATACTGTTTCTGTGGATGGAGAATTTCTACCTCATGAAACGATGATTGTTCAACACTCATATAACACCTTAAAAGGTGGTCATTAAGATGTCACTATATTTATATATGATATATATTATGTTTATGTTTTTCTTATGGTTCTTTATTTCTCATTTATTTCATACCTTTATGATTTCCATTGTGGGTAAACGCGATATTTTCATTTTAGGAAGTGCGGACTACCACCCCCTGAAAGTGATTTGAATCGTTAATGCCATATGTGGGATGTATAGAGGATGGAGTAAATGATATTATATATGATATTATACTGTAATTATATCATACCTTTATATCATTATGATTTCATTCCATTAAATACAAAATAGAAATGACAGTAGCGTTCATGCGTATGTACGGCTTACCGTCTCCATGAATGGTGCATTTCATTTCTTACCTCTAAATGTTACGTAATATTATGAATTAATGTATATACTAGATATATATGATATATATGATATCTACATCCTGAATATAATTCTGGAGATAATGGATATTCTACCACATAAACAACTTGTAATTATAAGAAGTTTATTGTTGACTTAAGTACCAAAGATCGACAAAATGATCGTTATTAACTTAAATGACTACATAATTTTCGTAACATTGTAATAAGTGATATAAAAGGGATAATGAACTTGAAAAAGATTCTTAAGCAAGTAGAGATTAACTCTAGTTTATTATTCAGGAGGTTAAAGAGCGGTCGAGTCAAGTCAGACATGAGGTAATGGAATTTCTTAACCCAATTTCCATTCTTTGGGTTAATCTCCTACTTTCAAATTATGTCATGATATTATTATGTCCTATCCTGTATTTGTACTTTCTTTATGTGTACTTATAGTAAATACACATAATAGATCTATTTTATTTTAAAAATTATCTTTGTAAGGACTTTGTCTCAATCTCCTTTCATTGAGGCATATTTGGTTTTATACACAACTTTCATTTATACGGTGTATAAACCCCTTTGACTTTTACTTTTATTCAAAAGGAATATTTTTATATGAAGTGTTTTTACTAAACAACAAAAGGAATGTTTTTTCTTACGTATGCGGCGACAACGACTTCTCCGCCGCCGTGACTATTATTTGAGTTTCGGCTTCCTCTATAATTCATAACTTTTTTTAAAGAAAAATAAATACAATGTTTTACTTTTCTTTTATTTTGGTATTGAAAATGGTTTTGATAAAGTTTTTATTATTTCAATGTGTTTTATTGATATATTTTGATTTAAGTATGGAAATATTATGTTTCCTTTATGCACGTTTTATGTGATACAATTATGTTATGGTTTATGATATGTTTAAACCTGTTCATATGAGGAATGCATTAGACTTAATAAGTGATGGGTGGAGCCCGCTATAGATCCTCGATGCATCAGTAGGTCTCATGAGACAAACTAGTGTCTTGGTACGAGGCCTTGACAAAATCTTATTTGTAGTCTTGGCACGAGGCCTTGGTTACGTGGTTATGATAGTCTGTCATTATGCATTCCATCATTATGAAAGTGGTTATTGATATTGCATGTGATTATTCGACTAGTAGAATATCTATGTGAGTAAGTAAATGGAATTATTTAATTTTATTTTTTCCATATTATGCTGAAGTTCAAGTTTAAAAAGGCTTTTGTTTTAGTTATACATTGTCTTAAATGTTAATGTTTATTTATGGAAGCTTCTGCAATATTGTTATCCTTACTGAGCATCTGAGCTCACCTTTTTCAATGCTTTAATATTTTCCAAGATGTGAAGAAGTATTTTATGAATGACCTGTAGGGATAGTCAGAAGAGGATATGAGTGTGGACTATGGAGACTTTGTTAATGTAGTTTTTCACTTTATGATGTAATGTAACATTTATGAATGTATCTAGTGTTTCCAAGGCTACTAAACTAATCGGTCTTTCGAGAATTTATCTTTTGTGATCATTCCAATGTTACGCAATAATGCACCGACTCTGGGTAACTGGGGTCGGGGTGTTACATTAGTGATGTGTTAAGATTTTATGTTCAAATTCTTTTAATGGTATATTATGTTAACTAATATTTTATTTAATAATTTAAAATTCATAAAATATTATAGTTGTAAAAGTTATTGGGATACGATAAATCATATCAACCATTTTATATTTATCGGTAACTTTTCCTTTGATAGTAACTATCTTGACCCATAAAGAGTAAAAAATATTGAAATCGTCGTAATTTTCAAAAGGGTTAACTTTAGGTTAAAACTAAGAGATAAGGGTTAAAATATCACCAAGAATTATATAAATTTTGTTGGATTAGAGGATTTAAAATAATACTAATCCTATATTATAAATTTATAAATTTGGTTCCACTTTTATATGAAAATTAATTTATATTAATTTAATAATTTAAGAAATTCAAAGGGTGACCCTCACTCACTTATAAAAGGGAACCCCCTATACTCTCATCCTCACTACTTTTGAGAACCCTGTTTTAGTCAATACCAGACCAAATATCTCTAAAAAATCCCATATCATGTCCTATAGTTCTTTGTATTACCAAAATACCAAACATTAGAAGCTTAAGGTGTAAACCAAAATAGTTATACAAGAAGACGATATGAGTTCTAATCAACCCATTTCAATTTTATTTCTTCTTCTACCTTATTCAAATCTTCATAAAACAAGATGGTATAATAACATCAATATATCTACTATACTAAAAAAATTATAACTATTAAATAACCCTTTTTTATCTTTTTTTATTTTAGGAATGAAAATATAGTTCGTGCATACGTGTGGACTACCACCTCCATGAAGTGATGTTTTTCATTTTCTATCACTACCTCTTGTGGATATGTATAATTATGGGTTAAATGTATATATATAAAACATTAATGACATAATTATAATTATTTTAATGTAATATATCTTTTTATTTATTATTATTCCATCCATTGAAAAATGACAATATCGTTTGTACGAACATGTGGACTACCACCTCTACAAAGCTATGTGATTCATTTTTCATGTATGCATTTACTATATGTTTATAAAATTATATTTAATGTATAAAAAATATAATTATGTCATGATTATTATTATTTATATGATAAAATAATTACATATTTGACCATGGCCAAAATACCGAAGTCATTTTGCGTCTATGAACTGAACGTCCTCAAAACACATGGCATATACTTAACCAATTAAGTAATTAAACATGTTACTTAATTGAATATAAACAATAATTTAATTATAATTTAATAAACTTTTAAATTGTTATTAAACATTTAAATAATTGATATAAGTTTATTATATAGAATTTAAAGGACATACATGGAAAGTTTGGAATTGAGGTAAGGGGTTTCTTAACTCAATCTCCATTCATTATGTTATATTTTTTACTTCATAGACTATATTATTCCAATATTATATGTGAAATTAAATACGATTGTATTATGTTAGATTTTATTTTATTTTTTGTTTTAAATTTTTTACACATAACCAATTTATTTATTATATTCTAAATTCAATGATAAGATATTTGTAAGGATTATTCATCTAAATACTGTTTCTTTGAGACATGCCTTGTATTATGAACCTAATTCCTTTTATAATTTGTATTTGACACTTATTGAGATATTATGTTAGAAAGGATCATTGATCATGATATTTAACGTTCATTTTAATTTCTCTATTTCATGAGATATTGATTCAAATGTTGTTAAATTCTAAAGAGTTTTCATACTATCAATTCCTATTCTTTGATACATAATTCATTTTATGCACCATGATTTATTTTATATGGTGTAATTATTTACCAATGATTTTTTTCAACATATTATTTCATAGAAATTATGGGTTTTACGTATGCATTTTATTTTCCTTCATTCAATTGATGTTTGATTCAAGTATTACTCGTTTTATAAGGGGTTCTAATCTCAAAATTCATTCTTTGAGACATGTTTTTTATTAAAACACATATATTAATTTATAGAGGGTATACACTGAATCGTGACATATGATATCATGATTTTTTTTACACTCATTAAATTTTATATTCCTTTTTATATTTTTTTTTCAAATGTTTTTGGTTTAAAAAGGACAAAATGGAATTTTCTTTAAAAATGTCATTTTAAAGTTTTTTTATACTTTTAAAAAAAATATTCATCCATGATCTTTATTTTATTAAAATAATGATATTGTATAAACATAAATGATTTTATAAAGTTATTTTCCATGATATTTGACATTATTATAAATTTTTTAAAATGAAATTTCATAATGTTTTCCACATGGGTCACTTTAGACTCTCTTTGTAAAAGTTTTAAAAGTATGTTTATTTTTAACATCTACAACATGAATAGATTTTTCCACCATCATGAATATTATTTACATTGAAGCTTCCTTTAGATGTTTATATGGTTATTTTAAAATAAATTATTTTTCTTAATATTTTGGAATTTTTTTAATGTTACTAAAAAAGGGTATTTTCCCTTGTTTTAAAAGAAATGTTTTAAATGTTCTTTTGGAGGTGTTTGAATCCATGTAAACATGTTTAATGATTCTAATCCTTCACTAGGGATATTAACTTATGATACAATTAATTTCTTTTAATTTAATGGTTTATAATTATTTTTTAAAGATATTATCATGAAACCCATTTCGTTTCCATGGGAAAATCAATTTTAAAGGAATGAAAGCTATTGTTTAAATATTTATGATGAAAATGAAATATTCCATGAGTAATATTCATGTATAGTAATTTGAAATTATTAATGATGATAGGTGGTCTCGATATAACCTATATAATGGGTGATCCTGATACAACGCATACATTAGGTGAGCCCTATATAACTTATAAGACGAGTGTGACAGATATATTTCTATAATGCACTAAGTAAAGTTCCTTGTCTACAAATGAAAGAATAAGGGAGTTAACTGGGGAGGTTTCTTCTAAAGTTTTAATTGTGCTCCAATTATTTCCAAAATTGGTGAACATGGGTTATGAATATAATTTTCCAAGATACCAACAAATTTTATTTAATCTTTCTATGAGTTTTTGATGGTTCATTTTATCAATATTGACATCACATGGATCCTGATTATTGATTCTTATAACTCTTTAATTTGTTTAATCTTTATTCCATGCCATATGTTTAATCATACTAGTTTTTATGGGTATGAATTCATTTATTATAAGATCATTCACTTTTATTATATTATCATACCCTTATTCTTATCTTATTCTCACTAATGATATTCAATTATTAATTTTTATATTTACCCTTATTGTTTGTCTGAGCTCACCCTTATTATTTTTTCCATTTCCCTAGGTTATGAAGAATTATGTTAAATGAATTATTTCTATAATGGTTTCATGTGTGAATAATTTTATGATATATGTTGAAGAATTTTCTTAAAATAAGAAAAAATAGGTATGATATAAAAATTGATCACTGAAAGACATGGGTATTACTATATTATATTTTTACTAATTCTCTATAACAGTAAACCAAAAAGGTCCTTGGGTATGTAATTGATCAAATATTTCTATTTTATTTTGTATGTTTTATATGGTTAAATTTGGGTCATGTTTATTTATTTCAAAGATAGAAATGTAAAGATTACGTTTTTAGTACTAGATTGGGGAGTGCAGGTTCTGGGCCATTATAGTTGGTATCAAAGTAGATTTTAGATAACTTTGTAGATTAATATGTCTTAATGTGAGGATAACTTAAGAGTTATGGATACCATCATGGCTTTATATGTTTAAAGATGATCATATGATCAAAGGAATATACACACCTTTTATGGTTTTAAGTGATGGGATTTTGAGGTGATTAGTTATATTTTGGGAGAGGTTTTATTTTTTTGAGGCTTATATAACAATTGGGTTTAACATAAAGGAATATTTCAAAATAATTATACTAAATTTTTAGGGTTGTAAGGTGAAAGGTATGAGAAAAAATTTGAAGTAAAAACATTCTTAAATATTGAGGTTATTGAGGTTAATTGGTATATATTGTTATTAATTTATGGAATGATCTATGTTAAACCTTTGGTGTTATTGTTGAATTTTGGAGATTAATGTATGAAGGTTTATTTATTTTGGTTAATATATCATCATTTGATAACTATTTTAGTTTTATTAGATATGGGAGGAATATCATTTCATTATTTTATATAACTCATGGATAATTAGATGTTTATTATAGTTATTGAGGTACTAAATATTCATACTCATCATTTGGATTAAAAGAAGAGAAAAATATGAAACTACTTGAAACACACAAACAAATAATGAAATTACATTTATATATTTGAAGAAAATAACGTAAGTATATTTCCTTACATTCTTAGTCTACATGGTAAAGTAATTCCTCATATCTAAGAAAAATATTTGAAATAAATATTTTATCCTATTACATTCATTTCTGATAATTTTATAGTCTTATTAATCACTTTTTAATATATGGTTTTGTGGTTATTAATTTTACAATGATTGCATTCTCTATAACATTTCTATCATTTCGACATTAATTTTATCCTTCATGTTCATATTTTTACCTCCCACTAATGTTATATTATTTGAGAACCTATTTATATGTTATTATAGATTACATTTTTTATTTCCCTTTCCTTCTTTTCAAAATAATGTTATATTATCCCTTTATATGATGTGGGTTTTCAAATAAGGTATATTTTTAAAAATTATAAAAAATATTTTTCCTTTCATGATTATATGTTTTATCTTCCACTCCATGGAATTGATTTTTTTGTAAAATTAAAACCTTTTAATCAGGAATGATATAAAATTACAAGGATGTAATTTATTTAATGGGGTAGAATGTAACACCCTGTTCATTTATTTTGAATGAATAATATGCTCGATAACTTTCTTAACACACAACACCAAGATTTAGGAGAACTAGGATATACTATAAAAATATTATTATTTAAATGTGATCATTATAAAATACCCATTAAATCGATAGGTATGAATAGTAGTAACAATATTATGAAAAATATGTATAAAGGTTTTATATAAAGTAATGTCATTTTATGCTTCAACAATATATTTTATTTAAAAAGGTTTTTTATTATTTTTTGTGAGAAAATATTATAATTAATTTTTAAATAATTTATAAATTTTATTTTATAAAAAATTTATAATTTTTAAATAATCATATCAAATTTATCTTATGTGAAAATTTTGGTATTTTCATGAAAATAATTATTTTTCAGTGAATAGTACAAAATACCAATTTCTGTAAAATTGTCATTTATTTTTATTTAAAAGTTTTATTATACATCAAAATTTATATTAAAGTAACATAAGTATTATTTAATTATATATAATATAATAAATTACATTTTTGTCATCATTATAATTAATTTTTAAATAAGTTCATTTTTAGGCTTAAATATGCATTTTTTCTAAAAATTGTTTTTCACTACGCTTTACGCGTTTATATTAAAATCGATTACTGTAACTTCAAGAAATTAAATATTAAAAAAAGGATTATATATTTTGAATCAGGAGGTTCAAATATGTTAAATAAGACCCTTTTATTTATTATTATTATGAATTGTAACTATAGTAAATATTTTTCACGTCGGTAAAGGTAAAACAGGTAAAACCAGATTAAAAATATGATATAAGACTTTTAAATCACTAAAAAATTACTCTTTATTTCATTATATGAGTTTTTATATTCCATAACTATCCATTAGTATAAAATTTTGAAATTTATTTCCACTCTCTTATGATTATAACATTTTTGTTATTTTAGTTAAAGGATAAATTCAAAATGTCACTCACTTTGTTTTAATATATATAATATTCTTTACTAGGGATAAAAAGATATTATGTTCAATTAAAAAAGTTTATTTGAAATATGATTGATTTTTTTTATTATGGTAAATTATTTTTAATTTTTAATTATGAAATAATTTCTTTGAATGATTACATAACTTCGACACAATATGATAGAAATGTTATTATCCACATTATCTGGTATGATAAAAATGTTATTATCCACAATAGTGACTCACTCAATATTAATGTAGGTTTGACGAGAGTTCTTATTGCTATTAGGGATGCATCCACCCTTCATAAAGGCTCCTGTGCTAACTCAGTTGATGACTTTATCATCCTTCTTCAGCTTAGAATCAACGGGATTTACAATCAACCGAAGCGTTTCATTGAAGTGTTCTGAAAAGATCCAATTCTTGGCTGGATAAAAATCAATGTTGATGGTGTCTCTAAAGGAAATCCAGGTCCTGTGGGCTATGGGTCCATCTTCATAGACTCTCTGGGAAACTTTCATGGCTGCTTCATTGGTGGTTCTGGATCTACATCTGCCCTGGAAGCGGAGATGATGGCAGTGATTCATACGGTCGACTTTGTTAAGCTAAAAGGTTGGAATAATATTTTAATTGAAAGTGATTCCACCACCATTATCCAAGATATTTGGAATTGAGTGGTTCACCTAGCTTGGTCTCTCACAACTTGTTGGAAGAATTGTCTTAGCTCGCTCCAAGAGATTAGTTACATTGCCACCTATACCTATCGGGAAGCAAACATGGTGCCAGATGGTCTTGCAAAAAAGGGTATCAACCGGTACATTATGTGGTGTGATGAGTTACCAGTTGAACTCCTTCTTTATCATGAAAAATATTGTAATAAAATTTCCTCCTTCAGTCTCTTGTAATCTTTTCTTGTTTTATATTATTTTGGGTCTTGGTCTTTGACCAAGACATTTCCCTTAAAAAAATCTTTATGAAATTAAATTCAAACTATGTGAATAGTCTTGAAAATAAATTTAATGGTATATTTTGTTAAATAATATTTTATTTAATAATTTAAAATTCATAAACAATTATATCTGGTAAATATAATGTGATATGGTCTATTATATCAATAGTTTTCCATTTATTAATCAATTTTCCTTTGATAGTAACTTTCTGGACCCCTATAGAGTAAAAAAACATTGATATCATGGTAATCATCAAAAGGGTTAATGAAGGATTAAAACTAATAGATAAAGGTTAAAACATCACCTAAAACTATATAAATTTTATTTTATAATATTATTTAAACTAATAATCATCTTATATTTTAAATTTATCATTTTTTCCACTTTTTTATTAAAATTAGTTTATATTAATTTTATATTTTAAGGAATTCCAAGGGTGTCCATCCACTCACATTTAAAAGGGAGCATTATATCCTATCTTCCTCAAACCTTTTGATTATTAATATTTAGATAATACTAGACAAAATATCCCCCAAACATTCCTTCCCATTTCCTATAGTCATTGGTCTCACCAAAGTATCAAACATGTGAGGCTTAAGGTTTAAGCCAAGGTGGTTATCCAAGAAGAAGGTATAAGTCAGAACAGACCTATTTTATGTTTATTTATTCTTATAACTTCTTAAAATATTTTTAAAACGTGATGATATAATAAAATAAGTATCTTAAATATTGTGAAATAATTTTAGGACTATGGAACAACCCCTTTTCATCTTCTTTTCCATCAAATGAAGAATAAAAACATCGTTTGTGTATATATGTGGACTACCACCTCCATGAAACGATGTGCTTCATTTCCCATCACTATCTATAATGGTTTTTTTATAATGATGTATTTAATATATATATATATATAAGATATTAATAACATAATTATCATTATTTAAATCTGACACATAATCTATTTTCATACCTTTTAATCTATTGAAAAATGATAATGTTATTCATGTGTACGTGTAGACTACCACCTCCACGAAGCGATGTGATTTTTATTACGTGTATACCTTGCATGGATTGCTTTAAAATTATATTTAATGTATAAAAATGATAATTATTTAATCATTATTATTGTTGAAATTATGTAACAATTACTACTTTAACCATGATCAATATACCAAAGTCGTTTTGTAATTATGAACCAAACATCCTCAAAACACATGACGCAGACTTAACCAATTAAGTAATTAAATATTTCATTGAAAAAATGGGAAAAATGTTTAATGATAATGTAATAAAGTTTTAAAATGTTATTAAATAATTAAATAATTTATATAAGTTTAATATATAGGAGTTAACAGACACACATGGTAAGTATGGACTTGAGGTAAGGGGTTTCTTAACTCAATTTTGATTCATTCAGTTATACTACTAATTTATTGACTATGTTATGCAAAGATTATTTGTAAAATGAACAATAATTATATTATTTTTTATTTCCACTTGTTGTTTTATATTTTTACAATTTTTACTTATAATCACTTTATCTCTTAAATTCTAACTTCAATGATACGATCTTTGTAGGGATTATTCATCTCAATATTTTTTTCTTTGAGATGTGTCTTGTATTATGATCTTACATCCTTTAATATGGTTTATATGATTCCTATTGAAATATTATATTATAAATTACTATTTTATCATGATATTTAATTTTCTTTTTTATGTTCTCTATTTCATTTATATTTTAATTAAAATTTTATAAAGGATTCAATGGTTTTTATGGTCTCAATTTCAACTCTTTGAGACATAATTCATGTTTTTCACCATGATTTATTTTATATTTTGTACTTATTTCCCCATGATTTTTTCATAAGATATTATTTAATTTAAATTATTGGTTTAAAATAATAATTTTACATCAATTCATTCAATGAATTTTTAATTCAATAATTGCGTAAGTTTCAAGAGCTTCTCATGTCAAACTCCCTTCTTTGAAACATGTTTTTAATTGATGAATTTATATTAATTAATATGGTGTATACACTGACTCTTGAAATATAATATCATCAATGCGTTTATACTCATGGTATTTTATGTTTCTTATTATGTTCATTCTTTTAAATGGGTTTTGGTGTTAAAAGGTCATAAATGGGTTTTTTAAACATCATTTAAAAGTTTTTAAAGACTTTTAACAAAAGTATTCCTCAAATATATTTATCTTATTTAAATGAAAATATTTTATAAAGATAAATCATTTGATAAAATTATTTTGCATGAAATTTTACCTTATTTTTATTATTTTAAAGGAAAATTTCTTAACATTTTTAGCATGGTTCACTTTTGACTCCCTTTACAATGGTTTTAAAAGTATGATTATTTTTAACATTTACGACATGAACATATTTTCCCACTATCATGAAAATTAATTTAATAGAATATTTCCTTACAAGTTTTCATAGTTATTTTAAAGAAAACACTTTTCTCAATATTTTTGTTAATTTTTATCTTTTTAATGGTATTGAAAGAAAATGGAATTTCCCCCTATTTTTTATGAAATGTATTAAATAATAATTTAAAGGTATTTTCATCTATCTAAAAATATTTAATAAATATAATGAATCAATAGAGATATGATATTATTATACCACCAAATTCCTTTCTCTTAATGGTTTATAATGATGTTTTAAATAGATTTTTATTGAACCCATTTTTTTATATAGTTAAGTAAAGCTATAAAGGAATACAATATGTTATTTAAAGATTGATAGTAAAAATGAAAGCTTCCATGAGTTATATTCATGTGCGGTACATGGAAATTATTTATGATTATAGATTATACCAATATATATTATATGATGAGTGATATCTATACATAATATATAGTGGGTGATCCCAATACAACTTATATGATGGGTGAGCTTGATATAGCTCTCTAATGTATCAAGTAATGTTCCTTGTCTTTAATGGAAATAAGGAGAGATTTAACTGGGTAGGTTTATGACATATATTTAACTAGGAACAAGTTATTTATAACATGAGTGAACATGGGTTTTTAAGATAAAGTTCCAAGATACAAACATGTTTTATTTATGCTTTCTATGGGGTTTTAATGGTTCATTTGATCAATATTGACATCAAATGGCTCATGATTATTGATTCTTATGACTCCTTCCTTTGTTAAATATTTATGAAAAACTACATGTTTAATGATATGGGTTTTTATGGGTATGAATTATTTTATGTTAAGCACATGCAATTTGATTATGTCATCATACCCTTATCCTCACATTCAATTTTTAATGATTATATTTACCCTTACAGAGTGTTTGAGATCACCCTTCTTGAGTTTTTAATTTCCTCAGGTTAAGAAGAATGATGTTAAATTCATTATGTATGGAAAGGTCACATGTGTGAATAATTTTATGAGAGATGTTAAAGACATTTTTTGAAATAAGAAAAAAAATTTATAGTAAGAAAAATGATCACTAGAATACATGGGTATTGTTATGTAAGAGTTTTTATGAATTTTATAAAACACTAAAATTAAAATTCTTGGAGTATGTAAGTGATCCAATATTCTATTTGATGTTTTATGTTTTGGATGGTTAAATTTGGGTCAAATTTATCAGTATAAAATCCAGAAATGTAAAGATTATATTTTTAGCATCGAATTTGGGAGTGAGGGTTCAGAGTTGTTATATCAAAGATAGTAGAATTCAAATCCAAAAAATAGTTGGTTTCTATTAAAAAATTCCAAATAAGAAAAAAATGATTTATGGAAAAGGTAATAAAAGAATCCCACAAAATTGTAATCTTTGATTCAAAATAAATATAAAATAATGAAGATTATTATTTAACTTCATCAAAAGATGTCAAAGATGATCCATCAAAAGTGGAAAGAGTCTAGTTAGTGGAATATGATGAAATTTTACCTTATATAGATGAAATTTATAGATATATTACTCTTATTAATCAAGATAATAATTAATTGAAAAATACTTATGATTTTTTTAAAGATGATTTTGTTAGATATTGTAAAATAATTTCAAAATTAGATTCATAAATTTAAAAATTATCCACATAAATTTCAAAACTATCTGCTGAATTAGATTCAAAAAATAATACTTTTTATCAGAATTTATTTAATCAAAATTCATTTGATCGGAATTTTACTCATCCAAATTTAGTAGATTTTAAATTGTATGAAGACAATACTAATTTGATAGTTCAAATTAAATATGATTTTTTTAAGGAAGATTGTATATAATTTTGTTTCTGTTAAATAAAATTTTGATAAAATGTATAAATAAATATAAACCTATAGAACTATAAGTGGAATATTTTCTAATTCTGATAAATTTTTTTTAAATCAAACTATTATATACTTAAAAGTGACCCTTTTTATACTAAATTACAAATAAGTGTTCACAAGAGTAAATATTATTCTTTAAATAAAGTTTAATATTTTTATTTTTAGAAATATTTTATTTCATAAGAAATAGAAGTTGTACAACACAAAAGAGTTTGGCATATATGGTTTCTTAAAATTTTATTTTCTAACATAACTAGAATCAAACATATACGTGTACCAAAAATGTAATTATATATTTTTAAGAAAATATGTGGAGTTTCAGAATTAGAAACAAATGGTTCATAGATAATGGTTTCTCTTAACATATGACTCGATAAAAGTCAAACTTTTAAAATTTCAATATGTTGAAAGGATAAAGAGATAATTTTGGAGACAATTTACATGGTGAAATCATCAAAATCAATGAAATTTATTTTCTTGTAAAATATATTATTTTAAATGTTTTATAACATAAGCACAACCTTATCAATATAATTTAGTTATGTGATGAGGGATATCTAGTGAACTTCAGGGATAAAAAATTTATTATTCGTAGTTTTGAAGGTAATTTCATTTTATCTACCGATGGTCATAAAAAATTTTACACACTCAACTTATAATAATTAATTAATCTGAATTTTCTATTTTTAGGTTAAAGTAAATAATTGTCTTGGTTATGGTAAAGGAGGATAAGATACTGTAACTTCCTAAATTTATCTAAAAATTTAAGGAAAGGTCATGTTAAAAATCTATCAAAAATTAAGTTTAATTCAACTAGTGTTTGTGATCCATGTTATTTTGGTAAGAAACATAATTCAAGTTTTAAATCTAAAAGTTAAGTATCAACTACTAAATCTTTACAGTTAGTGAACATGAATCTATTTGGTTTAAACAAAAGTATTATAGTAAAATAATATGTATATATATTGGATGATGGTTATACTAGATTTACTTGGATATATTTTATCACTCAAAAACTATATGATTTTAATAATTTTATGGAAATTCATGATTCAGTAAAAAATAATGAAACCATACATTTGGTTCGTAACTGGATTGATCATGGAGGTGAGTTTTTTAATTCTAATTTTGAAACTTTTTTCAGTAGAAAATAAATTTCTCATTTTTTTACACTGAGAACACCAAAAAATGGTATTTTTTAAATACTAAATATAATTCATTAAGAAATTACTCATTCTCTGCTAAGTGACTATTTTATTTCTACATGTTTTTGGGTTAAGGCTATGAGTACACCCTTTTATACAATAATTCAATTTTTATTATGAATTTTTTTAATAAAAACAATTATGATTTTTGGATTGGAATAATGTCAAAAATTTATTACTTCGTAGTTTTTAGATATAAATTATCCATTATAAATACAAAAGAACAGTTACATAAAATTGATTCTAGAACTAATGAAGGAATTTTTATAGATTATTCTTAAACTAATAAGGCTTATATAGTTTTTAATAAAACTAATTATTTTTAGGAAAAAATTCATGTAAATTTTGATAAATCCAATCCTTTTGTTTTTGTAAAACCATTGGAATTTAAAAATATCAATGAAATATTAAAAAATAATTTTAT
This sequence comes from Viscum album, assembly GCA_963277665.1. Classification (NCBI taxonomy): domain Eukaryota; kingdom Viridiplantae; phylum Streptophyta; class Magnoliopsida; order Santalales; family Viscaceae; genus Viscum; species Viscum album. The sequence continues at coordinate 394,666,881 of OY728129.1, forward strand.
TTTCGTACCCAAAAATAATCTATAACAATCAACTATAAATCCTTTATAATTAAGAGAAAAAAAATCAATATCTAAAAACTAATGTAATAGAAGATATACTTCTATAATCTAAATATCATCTTATCAATTTCATAAAAATTCATCAATCATAAGGATTCATCCTTATAATTATATTTTTAGAGATGTAATTCAACCAATTAAAAATAGAATTTACTTGATAAATCATCATGAGCCTCCTGATATACTATCACAATTTTATTTTAAAACATTATATGATGCTTTAGGCGATGAAAGTTGGATAAAGTTCATTCCAGAAGAGATCAATCAGTTTGAATAGAACCAATTTTTTGACCTTTGTTAAACATCCTACAGATCACCTAATAATTATAGAAAATGGGTTTTTTAGAAATAAAAGTGATGAAAATTGAATAATTATTAGAAATAAAAGAAGACTTGTTGCTAAGATCTATTTTCAATAATAAGAAATAAATTTTGGTGAAACATTTACAACAATATATAGATTAGATTATACCAAAATATCATTAGCATTAAAACTCATTTTATCATTAATTTATTTCAAATGGATGTGAAAATTACTTTCCTTAATGGATAATATCAATAGGATGTTTATATTTAACAACCTCTGTGTTTTAAAGATACCAAATTTCTAAACAATGTATTTAAGATTACTAAATCACTCTATAGACGTAAACAATACCCAAAAGCTTGGTATGCTAGAATTACTGGATATTTAATTCAAAAATATTTTTTAAAAGGAATTTTTGATCTAATCCTTCTCATAACTAAAACTTTCAAAAACATTGTCTTTGTTCAAATTTATTTTGATGACATTATTTTTAGTTTTACTCATAAATCCTTTTTAAAAACTTTTCTGAACTTATGAAAAATGAGTTTGAAATGATCATGATGGGAGAACCTATTTTTTCCTTAGTTTTTAGATTTTTCAAAAACTAGAATAAACAATATAATAAAACATAAATATATTAAATATTTACTCAAATGTTTTAGTTTTGAAAACTAATGAAACATTAGTACTATAATAATCTCAAACTGACACTCCTGGATCTTGTGCTATAAATATGAATGTTACATTTTTGGATTTGATACTGATAAATGTGACCCAATTTAAACCTTTAAAATAATTAAATCAAATTGAAATTGCGATCACTCACATACGCAAGGAAAATTTAGATTTAGATCTCTATTGGATCAATAAAAACTCATTTAAAGTGGATACTTACAAATAATATCCATTTTTACAATAATATAATATTTTTAATATATAACATGACATAACATCATAAATTTCATCTTTATATCATCATTTTCACTACTTATCCTTAAATTACTATGAGAAAACATTTTAAAATTTGTGATGATCACAAAAATCTTAGTAAGTCACAACGGAATAATTAAAGACATCTGTTAGTTAATGAATAAATAAAAAAATGTTCCCTTTTAAAAGATAAACTTTAGGATGAAAATAAATGTTTTCTAACCTAAGAAATTAATGTCTCTAAACAAATATTTTCATAAAATATTTCATAAGAAATATTTAAGGAACAAATAAAACTCATAAATATTTATTTTAAATCATGAAAAACTCATAAAAACATTTCTAAAAGGATATACACTTCACCCTTAATAAGTATCGTATACATTCATTTTAAAATAATCTTTTTATTTCCTTTTTAAAATCACAAGTTTTCTATAAAACCCCATAGAAAGAATAGAAAAATCATATGGTTATATTGAGTCATTATTTTCATATGACTATTGCAATGGAATAATCAACACAATATATTCCAACAATCTCTTAGAATAAACATATCACTTGTTCACTCTGTCTATTTATGAAATGAATTAGAGGGTTATAATGGACCGACTTGTCCTTGGTTTTTAACATAACCACACAAAATTTGTTTTAATGGAAACACCCATTTTGATTAAAAAATAATCCACGCATCATCACAATTAATTACAAACAACCATAACATTGTCTTAATAAATGAAATATTATATTATAAAAACAACATTTGAAACTATAAGAAATAATTTTTTGATATGAATATATCACTTTCCTTTAAAACCTAATATTCAAAACTAAAATTCTTAGAATAATTGGATGGAGGGTTTTATTTAAAGAAAACATGGATTTATATAAAGGTATCCAAAAATAAAATAATAGTTGTGGCAGTGAGAAAATGCATTAACACTGTATATGTTAAAATAGAACATTCCTTTTGTCTTTTTATCAAAACTTTATATATAAAACATTTTATAAGATTCATTTTGAAAATATTTGAAATAAATTCAAAAGAAAAAAAATATCATTTATAGTACTTCAATTTTCATATAAATAGATATATAAAATAATTTTAATAAAATAAACATGGAAGAGAAAAATTTAGAAAATAAATATTTAAAACATTTAAAATAAGTTTTTAAAGTAAATTGTCCCTTACCTCGAGTCTGACTCATCAGGTGCATTCTTTATATTCCTAAATAATAAAATTATTTTAATTATTTACTTTTATAAGATCCTTTTTCATTATTATTTTTATTTTTATTTAATACCATGTGATATATAATTACTTAATCAATTAAGTTCACGTTAGATGTTTTGATGATATTTGGTTCATATGTCCAAAATGACTTCATTAGGTTGACTATGGTCAAAGAGGCCATTATTATAAAATTTATAGGATAATGATATTGAAATAATTATATTTGTGATACATCAGTTATATATTTAAAACCAAAGATGAAAGATGTTTGTGAAAAATGAACTACAATATGATCATGGGGATGGTAATTCATATATACACATGAGTAATGTTTCCATTTTTCAATGATCATGATGGAAAGAAGGTAAGTATTATTTTTTCTTTATATAATGATCTTTATATCATAAATATGATGTTATTTCTTTATTTATTCTTATATATATCTTCCATGTGATGTGGTGATGAAAAAAAATCACATCGGTTTGTAGAGGTAGTAATTTATAGGAATGCACGACCAATGTTACTTCCATGAGAGGTGGTTATAGACAAAAAATTACATTGGTTTGTGAGGCGGTAGTCTTCTATACACACGAATGATGGTTTTATTTCACATTTTATGAAAGAGGAGATAGATATAGGTTATTACATTGACATAAAAACATCCTAATATATGGAATATAATGGTGTTATTATTTTATCTTGTTTTAATAAGAATTGAAGAAGGTAGAAGAATAAATAAGACTAAAAGATTCAGGTATATATTATACCTCTTCCTCGAAAAATTTCATTTTATTTACACGTTAAACCCTCCAAGGTTGGTATTTTTTCCAAAATAAGATGTCATTAATGTGGTTATGGATTATAATAAGACATTTGGGTAGGTTTTATCCAAACAAAAATAATTTTTATTGTGAATAAAATAATATAGGAGGTTCCCTTTTATAATTGAGGGGAGGGGTACTCTTTGAATTACATAAAATTTTAATCAATGTAAATTAATTATCATAGAAAAAAGGATAAAAAATGATATAATTTCAAATATAAGATTATTATGGGTTGAAATAATCTCATGTTATAAAATTTATAAAAGTTCATATTATGTTTTTAACCTTATCTCTTTATTTTATCACCAATTAACCTTTTTGAGAATTACTGTGAAATTAATGTTTTTTACTTTTTAGGGGTCAAGTAAACTACTATATAAGAAAAAATGACACATAATTGGGACATGGTTGATATTATAAAATGTATACCAATAACATGGACAAAGATAATATTTTAAAGAATTTTAAATCATTTAATAAAACATTATTTATTATAAAATATCATTAATGTCGTTTTTGGAACAATTCATTTAATTTCACTTTCAAAACAACATGATAAAAATGGAATTCAAATATATACTTTTAAAACATATATAATATGTTATATTTAACAAAAAAATCAAGGAACAAAATAATTAAATCAAATTATATTACTTTTAATATTTTTAAAATAATTTATTAAATTTTTCTATTAATTTTATAAATATTATGTTGGTGTTGGGTAAGCATTTTAGGTATTATTTCATCAATAAAAATTGAAAATAAATTACCATGATAAAAAAATAATTTATAATTCAAATAAAACTATTAATATTGAACATATCCTCTATTTACCCCTATGTAAAAAATTAAAAGTTAATAAAACAAATAGAAGGAAATTTTTAAATTTTCATTAAATAAAATAATATAAATCTCAAAATCAAAGGAATATGAAACCAAGATTCCATATTTTCAAATATTTGTTGGAAATGGTAAAAATAAACTCTTAAAAGAAGACAAAGGTAAGTGTTATGGTCATTTAATTCATTATCATATTATCTTAACAGTAATTACTTGATTACACTTACTGTGGTGATAATTATTTACTATGGTTACTATTCATAATGAAAAAAATAAAAGGGAACTATTTAACAAATTTAGAAATCCTTATTCCAAATAAGGAATTCAGTTTTTCAGATTCAATTTTATGATGTGGGAAAAATAATTTAATCTTAAAACATGAAATGCAAGGAAAATAATTTTTAAGAAAAATTCATTTTTAAGTATAACAATGTTTTTATACTAAATTAAACCATATAATTTATTCCAATAAATATAATCTGATTATTAATAATATAATAAAACTAATTTTAATTTTAAATAATTTTAAAATAAAATATAACTTTGAAAATTATTGAAATAAAATATAGTGTTATATAAAAATAATGTTTTAAATAAAAATCAGTAATTTCACTATTCACTAGAAAATAAATCTTTTTAGAAAAAATATCTAAAATTAACTATAAGATAATTTTTAATTACTGATTTAAAAAATGATATCCTTTTTATCAATTAAAATTTCTAAAAAATCAAAAAATTAATTATAATATTTGGTCATAAGAAGCAATAAAAACTATTTTGAAGAAAAAGTATTTTTGAATAACAAAATGGCTTTACTGATTATATATATATATATATATATATATCAGTTAATCAGTTAATCCTTTTCAAACTAACCAATTCAATGACTAGGTTATAATGGTCACATTCAAACATGATTTTAATGAAACCGATAAATTGATAGATAAAAATATTTATTGAATTAAGATCAGAAGATTAATATATCATACTGAAATTCAACTAGTCATAATGTTTATAGTATGTTTATGAGAAAGGTTTAAAGATAATCCAAAAGAATATCACTTGAATGTGGTAAAACACATTTTCTGATACCTTAAATTCACTTCAAAACATAGATTATTCTATTCTTCTAGAAATGATTTTGTTTTATACAACTACTAAAATGATGAATTTGGAGGCTATAGGTTAGATAAAAAATCTATTTTCAGAAAATTATATTTCTTAAGAGAAGCTTTAGTCTCTTGGTTCAGTAGGAAACAACATTCTGTAACACTTTCCACTATTGGATTAGAGTATGTAGCAGTCGAAAGTAGTTCTGAAAAGGTGTTGTGGATGCAACACACATTCATAGTTTTTTATTTTATTTTTACTTAAACACCAATTATTTTTGATAATATTAGTGTCATTTCATTATCAAGAAACCTAAAACATCACTCTTGGGAAAAACACATTGATGTAAGTCACTATTTCCTTTGGGATCACACACAAAAATGAGATAATATTCATGACATTATCAAAATAGAAATAATGTTGTTGATATCTTCACAAATCATTTTACTTATGATAGATTTAAATGTATTAAATAGAAATATAGAATGATAAATCTTAAGTGATATTAAATCCACTTTTTTGTCTATCCCCTTACATTTGAAATATAATCTAGCAAAAGGGGATATTTATTTCAAAATATGTCTAAATTTGAAATTCTTTATTTTTTCAAACATCAATTTTTCAAACCTATCTATGTTTTAAAAATATATCTGATTTTCAAAATTAGATATTTTTTAATTTCAGCCGTAATTATTATCATTTTTTTCTATAAAATATTTCCAGTATTGCTAATATTTCTCTTGAACCATCCTTGAAAGAGAAAAGTCATCCATTATTTCTAGAGGATAACTTCAAGAAGGTATATTATTTTAAACAATATATTTTATTATTCCCTAGATATTATTGTTTAATTTAGGGGTATATATTATATTTCTCATAAAACATGTTTAATTACTTTTTTTAGTGGTATTTGTTACAAATTTACCGAAATTCATGTTTTTTTCTTTCCCATTCAAATAATTTCTAAATTTAAATCTTAACAGAATATGTACGATATATTTTTTGTCCTTTCATCCTCTATAAATGTCTTTGAGAACCACTCATACATCAATAGAGATATATTTAGACAAAATCAATCTTAAATTATTGTATAAGGATTTTATCTGACGGATTACTTTAAATCTAGTTTATATATCTTCTCTTTTCTACTAAAATTATTTTCATTGAAAGTATCTTTCTAAAATTTTATCTGAAGAAGCTTATAAAACCATCCACAAATCATAAAGTCCTTGATAAATTAGTAAGATCATCATATGTTTCTAAAAATTTCTCTCTAATCATTAGTGAAGAAGGTGAAGTTCAAAGTATAATAACACATAATCATAACTTTTATTATGTACGGACTCTTAATAATATCCCTAAGACTAGCAAATAAATTCAAGTTTAAGTTGAACTAACTTCATTAGGAGATATTTTTAGATATGAAAACATGATGCTAATATAATTGGGGTAGAAAAATTCAATTACATCAACCATGCAAAAATTATTTTTCATGAACATCTGAATAGTTTCATATGTTTTAAAGGAAACCAAAATATATGATTGAAAAATTATCATCAAAATTAAATTTATATTTTTTTTCTTCTATTATATAATTGTTTTTTAAAATAAAAAAGGGTTATAAATTTAATAATATTTTTTTAAATTATTGTTTTGTTATTATTATGTTTAATATTATATGATAAATTTAAAAAGTGGTATTTAAACTATTATTATTCAGTAATTTTTCTAAAAATTTAAAGGGATGTTATTAAGGAGATTTTTTAAATGGATGATTTTTGAAATATTATTTTTACCTTTAAATACAAATTTTTTCAATATTTGTATCAAAATAGGGGGATTCCATATCATGAAGACCAAATAAATATTTATTTTTAATTTCAATTCCTCTCTTCAAATTTTATTGCATGCCTTGTGTTTTATATAAAGGAATAGATTGTTGGGAATTTTGTTAGATCAATTACTCATTTAATTCTTTATTTTAGAAATATTAAAACACTTTATATAAAAATAATATTAATTTTGTTTTTATTTAAGTTTTTATGTTTATGCATAATGAATTTTTGGGAAATAAAATATTAGAAATCTAAACCGATTTATGAAAATTTGGTGACCTAAAGTTCCAACATCAGATCACTACCATAAAATTATGGAATACTTGTCGTAGTACTGATCTAATTAATTGGTATATGAAGTATCATGATGAGTTTATTATTATGTTAAGAACTTTCCACCAATACCATTATAACTGATCCTGTGTTTTAAAGAATTCAATCATTTGATTTTTTATAATGTTTTCTATAGATAAATGTAATCCTCAAGCATAAAAATTACATGTATAAATTTATGAGAATAAAGCATTATGAATGTTTTTATTCATTTTAAATCCTTTTAATTTATTTTTTATGAGTGTTATTTTTATTAGTGTTATTTTTATTTCTAATTGTTTCTACTAATAGCTACCATTGTATGTGGTTTTCCTTGAAATATCTTAGTATTTTTGTTTTAATATTTTTTTTATCATATGTGATCGAGTGCTTATGAGGATATGAAGAATAGAAATTTGATCATATGATTAAGGGATCATGTGACTAGGAATACATAGCTCTTGTACTTTCATTGTGTTAAAGTTTAGTTGTTAATGATGGGTATAATCAAGGGATTCTGGGGATAAAAAGAGAGATCTTATTATAGGTATAAAATCAACGATGCCTTGTGATAGGTTAAAATTCAAGGATACCTCATATTAGGTCTATAGATTTACCTTTCACTTCGGTTTAAAAGTATGGTTTTATTAAATATCCCTTAAATAAGTATTTGGGTTTCCTACAAATAATCAGTTTTTTGTTTCTAAACATCAGTTCTGTTCTTTTATGAATTTTAATTTTTGTAATTCAGTTAATTTAAAGTTCTGCTACTTTAACTCTTTCATTAGTGGTTTAAAATACTGATCATGTTATATTTAATGTATAAACTATATTTCAATATAGTATATATTACAATTACCATGATCTTTTATTTAACTAGTATTTCGAAAATTAAAACAATCTTTGAACTAATCACCATTTTGAAAAACTAGTCAACATTATACTTAAAGTGGACAAAAAATATAAGTTTATTTTTTGAACTATAATACACCCCTCTATTATATTTTATTTTCCATTATACCTTGGTAATATAGTACATCCCTTGGCTCAATGGTGTGATTCCACCCATCTAATGAAACTTGGAAATTTATCCAAATAGATGTGTTTAGTTGGTATGCCACTATCCAAAAGAGCTACTTAAACTCACATTCCCCTCTTAGATACCTGACATCCCATGTGCATACCCAATTCAAAAGTGTCACATTTCATTTTAAAATGTTCTTTTCATCAACCCATCACAATCCATTTCACCTATCAAAAACACACAAGACTCTTAAAATATTTTCTAATCAAAACCATGGGAACTATTAAAAAACCCAAGGGGTGTGTAATCAAAACAAGAAACCCTTTATAAAACATCTAAATAGAGGTAAATCATGCTAACTAGGCCTTATAATTTATTTTATAAATTCACATTAAATCATATTTTAATGTTGATTCAAGTATCAAATTTTAATTTATAAGGTTAACTTCTTATTATACTCATATAAAATTACACACACACATACCCATATACCTCTCAATGCCTGAATTCACAAACCCTCATATGATTTGGTTCATCTATATTTATATTTATACCCATTTATATGTGTATAAATACCAAATACATAAATTGTTTTTCAAAACATTACATTTTTTATTCAAAACCAAATATTGTAACACTTTATCAATACATGGAATTTTATGTATTACTTGAAATTTTTTGTAAAACTTAAGAGTCAAATGTGATTTTTTAAAAGAAACCAAAACAAAATTTTAATATCACATCATTCATTTATAAGGTTCAATCATGTTTTTTTTCAAACTCATGGCATTCATGGTTTATCAAAATAGACTTTAACATGTTTCAAAATTTAAGAAATCCTTTACTTTGGAATGTAAATTAAGAAAAACTTAATTTTTATTTCAAATAATCCAAAAAAAATATTTAATATTATCATTTATTACTAAAACAAGATATTTAAAACATAATAAATCAAGGATCTATATCATATATAGATGACGAAATTTCATCATGTACAACGAGAGGATGATCTTGAGAGAAGATCACACACCCTAGGGACCAAAACGACATAAATTAAAAACCAGACACCCACATAGGGTTCATCATAGGGAACAAAACAATGAAGGATGTGGATAAAAACAAGGATAAAAGAGAGGAAGATAAATTAGGGGAGGAAAAAATCTAACTTAGGGTGATTGCATGTGAAATCAGAGGGAAGATTGGATAGAAACAAAGAAGAGAACGAGGAAATGCATGTGGGGGAGCCCCCTTGGGACATGTGGAGAAAGAGAGAGATATATATAGATAGTTGGGAGAAGGAGGTTGGGGTATTTATTAAGGTAAAAAGAAGAAGGGTAAAATATGTAATTTTTTATTTTTTTAATTATAGATCATTATCCATAGTTTGGTTACATGGTTGATGAAACTCTTTTACCAATCATGTTACCTTACTGAATAAATGGTTCACCCTACATGGGTAGGACACATGGTTAGAAAAACATTACACCGACCATGAATTTTGGTTATATCAAATTGTATGTGCATTCATAAGGTTTCCACATAGTTTTTACTAATCATGTATCAACCATGTGCCTATGTTGAAATTTGAAATTTATAAAAAAAATCCACTAGTTTAACCTAAAATTTGATAAAAAGATTAGAAATCATTAAATAAATGGGGAAAACCAAGTTTATTTGATATATATCTACACTATAACTATTTTTCCCCAAAATTCCTTGGATGAAATGGTTGAATTAAGAAATAATTAAGTTCAACTCCCTCATCAATGACACCATCTATGAAACACGAAGAGTGACTATAATTTCTATCAATGAATGATGACATTATCCGAAATATAAAAAAAATAAACACTATAATTTTCCAATTCCCTCATCACATAAACCATAAATTAATATAGACATATGAAGGGAATTTCATATAAAATGAAAGGTTGATCCCATAAATGATAAACTAAAAATCCAAGGAGCACCCTGATAAAAGGTATAATGATAGAAAGAACCAATGATGATCGATCTCCACTCATAAATAAACATCTCAAAGCACAAACTAAGACCAATGATCAATATTATTCCTTATGGTGTGGGTGGTTAGGGAGGAATCATAAAACAGGTCCCCAAACACTCAATTCCATCTAACTAGAAAACAAATAATCACACACATGGTCAAAGGAATATAATTATATAAAAAAGGTGACCCTTGGTGGTATACATATGTATTATAATTTCAATAAGAATAGATCACCTATAGATTAACCAATAATGTTTAAATACATCCTAAAAAGGATAAAATAATAAACAATTTAGTTCCTCATACAGGGGAAATCAAGGAAAGGAAGATAGTAAGAAAGAAAGGTTAAGGATACAATAAAAATGATTTAAAAAACATGCCTTGAAAAAACAACATAGTATTAGAATTGGGTATAGAGATAGAGATAGTAACTTGGGTCCTTTATATAGAACACTAAGTCTTAATTAGCACTGCTAAAGAAATAAAACATAGAACTTATCCATGTTACCCAAACACTCAACCAAATATCCCCATAGATATCCCCTCAAAGGAAAAACCTCATTACTATTCTAACATCACATCGAAGACAATATTGAATCATCCAGAAACAGAGGTATAGACACATGATAAACAACAAGACTAACACTCCTACCAATTTTATAAAAACAATAACCAATCATGAAAGAAAGACTATCCCCAAGATGATCAACATTACAAAAAGAAAATTCAAAGGAAATATCCAAAGTTAAAAAAAACTAATGAAAACTTTATAGATACCCCCTACTCAAAAACAAAAATCCAAAATTGAACAACAACACTACTTCACATAGGTGACCAAGGGGAAAATTACTATTGACAATTCCCTCACCCCTTTCATCTGTACTTTTCTTGTAGGTCAAAGAAAAGTAACATAATAAATAAGTACAAATAAATCATACACCATAATTCAACTCAAACATAATCAAATTTAGCTAATAATAATGCATAAAACACAAGACAACTAATTAAAAAACATTAAAAAAAATTCACATTTTCCTTTAAAAACCCACAAATACTAATTCATGGTTTTAAAGAAAAATCCATGGTAAATGAACAATAAAAACAATTATACCTTTTTAAATAATGAATAAAACCTCAAAGTATTTATTTAGAAAACCAAATAAAACCCATTTTGAAATACAAATTTCATTTTAAACAACATTATGGAATCTTCTTTTCAAATTTAAAGGTTTCATTTTTTTACTTGGAATATCTAAATTTCATCAAGAAAACCCTCTTTAAAATTTTTAAACCCCAATTTCATTCCTCTTTAAAACCATTAATTATTTTTTCAAATTCCAAAATCATTTCACTACATTGAAATTTTTCTTTGTAAATTTAAAATCCAATGATTAAAATGGAATATACAACACATAATTAATTTAGAAATCCATCTCTCATCAATACCATTTAATTTAAAATCCCAGTACCAATTTCATTTTTTAATCAATATAGGAAAACTAATTTATTATCATTGAACACAAAACCACACTATTTCAAAACCAATATTTTAAAATTAAAACTTACTCTTTCACCCAAACAGCACATCATGACACAATCAAAAACAAAAGTTCTAATACATAACTCAAATGGGGGATAATGTATGTGTGTAGTATGATCATATGGCTTGGTAGACCTTGTTCCAATTATACCATAGACATCGATAGTCACATTAAAGCATGTACTCAATCACTATATGGATTTCCAAGCCCTCTAATATCACTAGCTACTATCGATTCATTCACATTTTCACCCCAAACATAAAATTCATAAAACTTTCTAGATATAAATGAAATGAAATTATGAATCCAAAATTCAAAACCCAACATCCCCTGGAAACTAATGGTTTAGAACGAGAAAGTGATAAAAACACTATTAAAACTTTTAACTCTCAAGTATAAAAAATCTTATCTTCAATATACCATTAATACCAAAATAGAAATGAGTATTCTAAAACCTAGTCCCTTTGAAGAACCTAATATATGATATCATTTTTTCATGAACCAACTCGATCCATCCATATGGTGGATGGTCAATCCAGCTCGCAACACACTGGGGCATGTTCCTGGTCACCTTAGGGTGGATACAAGTGATGGGAATAAAATTAAATCTATATTGGAATGTTTTTACCAAGTAAATATTTCAATCTATCAGTAGAAAAATGGGTATGAACCCTTCATACATTGGGGGTCCTTGCAACAATTGAATAGAAAAAATATATATGTACACAATTTAGACAATTTAAACACAACAATCACTCTGTCCACCCACAATACCCTTCCATATAAATATACACTATAATAAATATCTAAACTCCATAGTTATAATCCATCTACCAATAACCCTAATTGAAAGTAGTAAAAGGATTATTTGGACAATGTAATAAAGGAAAATAAATAAAACAAAATCACAAACATACATTCATATGACTCTATGACTCACCATACAATCCCAAACAAATAAATTCTCCGAGAATAGTCAATATATGAACCAAAACCTATACTAAAATGATAAGATAAACATGAATAATAAGCTTAGTAGGAATGTTAAAGAGAAGACACACCCCATACATAGTATTTAAATGAAGTATCCAATTAATACTAGTCAGAAATAAATTATTTAAAAGTTGGTTTTCCATAAATAAATACAAAATAGACAATGTCATTTCATAGGATTTTATTTTTTTATTTTATTTAAATGAAAAAATCACTTAAAAATAATTTCATTAACCGACATTTATATAATTAAAAACCCATTTATAAACCATTTTCAAAATCCATTTAGAAACATATATGACTTAAAATCCTTTTTATATGTTTAAAGTAGAAAAAAATAATAATTTAGAAGTTTGTAAAAGAGTTAAATTTCCATACTTTATCAATTTTATAAAGGAAGTAAAGTACCAAAAAAATAACCATTTCATAAACATGCACCATAGGAAAATCCTAAGGCTATATAAGGTTAGAGAGTACTCTAGTTACTCATATAAACTCATGATCTAATAAGTCAAAAATACAATGGGAATTATAATTACTAAGGAGAACATACCCTTGGACTGGTGGGGTAGTTTCGCCCATATGACTACACCACGTCCAACTCACCTACTGAGGAATATATGCCTTGGCCTAGTGGTGTGATGCATTCCATCCAAAGGCACCATAACCTTTATAAATGTCTAAGTGTTTTGTTAGTGTGGAATCATATAAAATAGATACTAAAAATATAATTCCCATCTTAGGTACCCCACTTCCCATATTCTTACCCATTTCAAAAGTGCCAATATTAATTTTAAAACAGGCCTTTCTTAAACTCATCAAAATCTATATCATTTATAAAAAAACATATTCCTACATAACCATTTTCTCATAAAAAACAATGGGTCCATTAAAACACCAAAGGGTATATAATCAAAACTAGTAAACCTTTATAAAACATTACAAAAAGGTAAATTATTACTATTAGGCCTTTATAATTCATTTTTGGAATTCACTTAAAAGCTTATTTTAAATCCAAAATGAGTACCAAATATAAAACCTCATGGTTTCTTTCTCATTATACCCATATAAAATTACACACACATATATTTTTATAATTGAATGAGTTCACACACCCTTACATAAATTAGCACCTCTATATATATGTATACCCATGTATATTCATATAACCACCCAAGATGTAAAATAAATTTGAAAACCTTACATTTTTATTCAAAAGAAATATTAGAACACTTTATCAATACTATGAATTTCAAATATTGCATAAAATTCAATGTAAAACATAAGATCTATATGATAATTATTTTTTAAAAAATTAGCATGGCTTTTTAAAATCACATGATTCAGTTATAAAGTCCAATCAGAAATTTATCAAACATATGACATTCATGTTTTATCAATAAAGATTATAACATGTTTCAAAATAGAATAAATCCTTTAATTTAGAATTAAAAATAAGTAAAATTTATTTTACATTCAAATAATCCTCAAACATATTCAATATTATCATTTAATACAAAAAAATAGGTTTAAAACAAACACAATCAAGGTTCTAGAATTTAAAGACCAAATGAAAGGGGAAACCTATAGATACCCAAGCTTGAGATACATATAAATTACGTTTCTTTTGTGTATTACTTAATATGTGAAACAAAACAAATCCAAAAGATGGTATTAGTTTAGTGTCTTTGGAAAACCAGAACATAATCTTCTAATAATGGTGAAAGATCTTCAATATCTCCCATAAAGATCTTCACCTTTTTGTTCTCCTACCTAAAAACATTATTTATATCTTGGGGAAAATAAAACATAGAAAGGGTGATCACAAATTCTCAGTAAGCGTAAACATGGATAACATAAAAGAAACCATAAACATTTGAACGTAAAAACATGAACATAAAGTTTAAACATCAAAATCTTAAGCAATGACATAAATATTGGCAGTATGTAATGCATAGATCATAAAGAAACATTAAAAATGATATAATAGAATTTTAATAAAACATATAATTATGTAAAACTAATAATCACACAACATTATTTCCATAGTAGCCAAGGCATTTTTTCCAAGACCATCATAGTGGAAAAAAAGTCCATTACTGAACTGGGTTTACATACCATTCCAACCATGTATTACTGAACTAGATTTACATTTCATTCCAGTAATGCCTATATAATGAGATATAAATCTTTACCCAATGAATTGGAGGGTTATATAGGTCCCACCCAACTCATAATTAAATCATTCTTACATTTTCCACAAAAATATAAATTATTCATCATAGCATAACCCATGTAATAAAATGGGATTCTTAAACATAATGCCTTCATAACATAATCCATATAAGATAAATGGACTTCATGAAAATAATTACATCATAAAAATAATCAAATCAAAGAAATAATAGGGATATAAACATAAACTTATGATATCTTATATGGAAAATAATTTTGAGAAAACACTTGAACTTAATTCCTGAGGAAAATATCCTTTCTTCTTCAAAAACATTTTCTTTCCTGAAAATTGTGATCAATTTTAAAATAAAAGAATATAGTTGTAAATAATCCTGAAAACTTTTAGAGTAAGATTCATAAAAATAAGAAATTATGAAGATGTAAAAAAAACTATTCATTCCGTATATGTTAAAAAAACATTATCCTCATACTTTTACCAGAAAAGTCAAAAAGTACCTCGTATTGTAAACAAAAAAAAGATTCCCTCCATACCATGTAGTAAAAGTAAAAATGGGTAAAAATGAATTTAAACATACATAAAAGAATAATAAACATTTTATGAAAACATTTTTATATAACATGGTCATGGATGATAAATATAACCTCAGTAAATACTTTCGAGTAAACAATCTCAGATAAAAATGAGATTGGAAAAGTTATCCCTTACCTTAGGTCTGATTACTTCTGTATGTGTCTGAAACTCTAGTATAGTGGGTTTAAACATATTATTAAATTTTAACAGAACCATAAAAATATTTATGATGTCATATACGATTCAATTATCGCTTTATTTTAACCGTTTATTTGTCAATTCCCTATTAAAGCAACATTTTGGGTAATAATCTTTTCATTTATCGTACGTGTTTGGAATTGTTATTATTTATATGAATACGTAGATCATGATTTAATTAATTCAAAAATGTAAAACATGGTTTATATATCATATATATTCAGTATATAAATATATATAATAGATCGATAAATGGAATGGAATACACCGTTCATGGAGATGGTAGGTCGTAGGTACACATGAACGCTGTTTTTGTTTCCTTATTAAATTGAATGGAAGTAAGTAAACAAAAAATATAAATATAAATAAATCTAATATTATTATTATTTCATAAATTTCATGATAATTTATTATATATACTTTATAATCATTCTTGAATTCTTAAGATGAAGAATGAATATCATCGTGTCGTGGAGACGGTAAGTCGTACATACGTACGAGCGATGATATCACTCCCATAATTGTTAAATGGTATTTATGTAGATGGTGTATAATATCTTAGAATTAGTATAATGTTATAACAATCATATATAGTTATTATTTCCACCATCATACCAATCCAAGTAAAGTGGTGGTGAGAAAAAAACAGATTACACCACAGTGTGGAGACGGTAATCCGTAAGTACACACGCATGGTGGTTTCATTTTTCGTAGGATGGATAGAAGGTGAAATAAGGATATTTCATATTTATAATAAAATATAATTATATTATTTTACTTATTTTTTTCTTTATAATGAAAAACTAAATAATTGGAAGTAGAAGAAGAAATAAATTTACAAGAATCGATAGAAGAGATTACCTCTTCCTCAACGTGCCTCCTTTAGATTTCCTCTTAGGGCACTTGAGTTGGTCTTTTCTGGAGACCATAACCTCTAGAATGTAACTAGGGATGTTGAGAATAGAAATGGTCATTGTTATTCTAGGCTTGAAGGTTTAAAATGGAGTGAAGAGTAGTGTGAGGAGGTGCTCTTTTATAAGAGAGGAGAATGGCACTTTAGGAAACTCTTCAAACTATTAATTTATTATAAATTAAATTTCGACCTAAAATTGTCTAAAACTTATTTAATTAGAATATAAGATGAATTTGGTTATGATACCCATCATCAAATAATTTTTTTACAAGTTTTGAATATTTTCTTTATCCTTATCTTTTTGGTTTTACCCTTATTTTACCCTTTTTAATCTTACTATGATATCATGTTATTTACACGTTGTGGTTTAATGTAATTATCATATCATGTAAAAAGACCCAAAAAATTTATTTTTGAAATATTTGGACTTATAATAAAATTTTTGATGAATATTATATTTTTAGGAATTTAATATCATTTAATAAACTATTTTCTATTTTAAGTTATGAATTATGTCGATTTTGGACACTGTTCATACTTGACGCTTTAAAATTCATAAAAACATTATTACCTCTAAAATAAGGAATTAAATAAAATATAATATGTCAATTTAATCCATAAAATTAATTTATGGAATCAAATAAACCAAATTATATTTTTTTTAATATTTCTAATTTCATTTATTTGAATCTTTCATTAATGAGGTAATCACTACATCATATTTGTGTCATAAATAAAACTATATATATAATATATAAAAACTAAAAATAAAATACCATGATGTAGAAAATATTTTTATATTTTTAATTATTATTTATAATCATATATATCAGTTATATAACCTTCTAATAAAATCTATTTAGTAAAATGTATATGTTTAGGTTATAATTATCTTTACTTTAAATTAATTCTTATGAAATGTCATTTTCACATCCAAGTGAATCCATGGGGTCCCAAAATTGACCCAAGGATTCACATGGTTGGGAATATCTCATCCAATATGATTAGGGAAAATTATATGGTAGTTTAATATTATTATAATATTATTTTTTACCCTTATTTACCAGATTTACCCTTTAACCTTGGTAAATAAATTAATTAATGAAGTTACTATTCATAATAAAAAAATAAAAAGTACCTATTTAAAAAATTTAAACCTTTTAATTACAAATGTGAAATTTATTTTTCCAAATTCAAAACACAGAATTTTTAGTAATTATCTTAAAATTAACCATGTTGTCGAAAAAATGGGTTTTGGTTTAAAACATTGCTAAAGCTTGAAATGTTTTTACATATGAATTCAATGTAAAATAAATGACGATTACTTAAATTGTATTTAACTATAAAAATATATTATATTTATAATTTAAAAATATTCAATAATATATTTTAACCATATAAATTATTTCGATGAAAAAGGTTGTTTTCAATTAAAATTTAGCTCATTTTCACTATTCATCAAAATATGAAAGTTATCAGAAAAATATCAAAAATTTATCCAAAGTAATTTTTTATTTCTAGGTTCCAAAGAATAATTTTATCTTCTCAAATATAACTTATAAATGTGTCAAAACTATATATAAAATGGGTGCTCCATCAAAAGGCGGTAAAACTACATTTTTTTGAAAAATACTTCTTTTATCCAAAAAATTGATTTTGTTCTCATATCATGTGTAAGATAAATAATTATGTTATATAAAATTAAAAATGTTGTTAATAATATTAAAAATGGCTAGTTTATATAATATTTTAATAATATATTGTTGTTTAGGGAAACTCGGTATTGTGTACCATGCAAGTTATCGAGGAAGGTCACTATTGCGTGTAACACAAGCCATGTCAGTGTTGCATGTAGTGAAAGATTCATTTGGTATTGTGTATAACTTAATCCAAACTTATTTCATTTATAAATTGACCAAAATATATACTCAGTGTTGGGTGAAATTAATTCTATCATAATAAAATCAAATTGTGTGCAACACAAGCCAAGTATATTGTTGAGTATACAGTAAGCTAATACAGTGTTGTGTATAGTGAAAGCTAATCACAAGAAATCAATGAAATTAAAAATAATCTATCTCATAAAATTTTGGGGTGTTACATTCTACCTCCCTTAACATGAATTTCTCCCTCAAAATTCGTTGCGGTTATAAATGGTTTACTACTTAAAAGTCTATTTTATGGAAACTCACATCATAAAAACGGATACTAAAACATAATTTTAAAAAGAAAAATTAGAAACATAATGGTTATCCAAACTAACTCATCATTGTGTTTTCACGGAGGAGAACATAGGGGGGAAGTGGAATCAGGGATATAGAAGAGAAATCTTACCTTCATGTTCTGATGGATTGTGATAGAGATCAAGGTTTGGAGAAGTTAACTACTAAAAATCCATAAATATGTGATGATTTATGGGATCATCTGATTCATCATATAAGAAGGTACTAGGATAACATTTTTGGTTTGAAGATTATTTTTCTAAAGTTCATAAATTTTTTCATGAGAAGAAATACTTACTTTATTTCAATATAATCTCATCATTGATCATTCCAAGAAAACATTCCACTTTATCTCTTATTTAATGAAATGAAGTCAAATTTTTTATTCTTGAAGTATTATAAGATCATGCGATAGAATGATAGTTCATTCCATCTATCTCTATCAAAAAAAGGTTAGTACAAGTTATTAAATTTACATAAGTCCATATATGGTTAGATTAATCATATATAGTTCCAAAAATAGACTTATACTTCATTTATCATACCACTTAATAAAATAAATATAATTTCTACTAACCAGGGACATCCTGCAGGCCAATGGTAGGTGATAAAGGCCTTCCACACTTCGGTTGGGGGTTTAATTCCTGTAGCCTCGTCTGACGCGATGAGTTGTCACTCATCCTGCGGGTTTTCCTTTTTTCTAAAACTATACTATTATAACATTCCATAAATAATATAAAAAAGTTAATATCCTTAAACAATACTATATAATTTCCAACTTAATCTATTCTAACCTTTAGACTTATCCAAAATACTTTTTTCCAATCTCACAGTACAAAGAAAAAAAATTACCAGAAAGGTTATATAACAATCATGTGAATACCATAATTTATCCCCCATATATCATAAGATATATCTTGTTGGTCATATTCCAAACATGTGAATACCTTAATCATGTATTCTCTTGAAACATTAATTACCATAGAACCTTAGTAAAACACGAATGCTATCAAAAGTTAACTCTTTCCACAAACCAAAATCCTAAAAATTCTATATACTCTATCCATCATATCACCTTGTCCTTATAACAGTCATGAGCTCATTAACACTATCAAACATCTCATTATCTCTTTATCCCTTCGTTATGCACATATAATTTTGTTTCCAAAAATATATGAATAACCTTTCAAGGTTACCAGTACCACTAAACATATAATTTCAAATACTTAAGGAAAAACAATATTGTAACAATCCTTATATGTTTCTTTATTACATAGTGCCATTAAATTACTTATACAACATTACTCTTGATAAACATGAAATCATTCCACTGCCTTCTTAAACCATTGATCGAGATTCATCATTTTATTCTTCAAAACTTCTTTCATCTCATATATCATTTG
The DNA here is from genome assembly GCA_963277665.1 of Viscum album. NCBI lineage: Eukaryota > Viridiplantae > Streptophyta > Magnoliopsida > Santalales > Viscaceae > Viscum > Viscum album. The sequence continues at coordinate 394,687,399 of OY728129.1, forward strand.
TAGTCACTTCTTCATCATCATCAAAAATACTACCCATATGACCATGCTGATTATCTTTATGAGATTTTCCCTTAGGGAATATATTTTCATAATGCCCGTACATTCCACATTTAAATAATTTAACCATTGTTCATTTCTTAGTAATACCATTAATCTTGTCAATTGTGTTAACAAAACATTTTCCTTTGCAATTATTGGATTTGTGTCCTTCTTTTACACACTCAAAGAATCCTATAGTTTCTTTGAAACATTCTACTTGATGTCTCTTCTGACATAATTTACATGAGTAAAATTGAACTTTATTTCTTCTATGATCATCGTGAAACTCCATCTTTCTCTTATTGGCTGCTTCAGAAAATTCACCAAAGTTGAGATTATTGATAATATTTTTAGATTAATAATTATTCATAGCAATGATGTTTCTCCTTCCAACTCCCATTTCATTTGGTTGCTCATGGAGAATATCATTTAATTTTACATCATATTCACTACTAACATGAATCCTCATGTTTCCATCTATTTTCTAAAACCCAAAAAGAATGTTATGAGAGTCAAAAATCATACTAGGAAAATAATATAATCAAGGTAGATTACTTTAAATCTCTAACATCTTAGGTTTAATCCTAGGTTATTCATTATTGTTACCATAATTCTAGGACTGTAACCTATTGTTATACTTAACCTTTGTTACATCCATAGACATACCTTCGAAATATTTATAGGTACCTCACTAAAGTTTTCACATCCTAGTTTCCAAAGGATGACTAAACCTTCACTCTGATACCAACTATAGAGACCCAAGCTTGAGATGCATGAAAATTAAATTTCCTTTTTGGAATACTTAATAATGACACAAAAAAAAACTCCCAAAGACCATATTATTTTAGTGTATTTGGAAACTCGAAACATAATCTTCTAATCATGGTGAAAGATCTTCAACATCTCCATAAAGATTCTCCCCTTTTTGTTTTCCTACCTAAAACCATTATTTATATCATAGGGAAAATAAAACATATAAAGGGTGAGCTCAAATGATTAGTAAGTGTAAACATGGAGAATATAAAACAAACCATAAACATTTGAACATAAAAACATGAACATAAAGTTTAAACATCAAAATCTTGAACAATGACCCAAAACTTGGCAGTATGTAAGGCATAGATCATAAAGTAACATTAAACATGTCAGAATAGCATTGTCATAAAACATGTAATTGTAGAAAAATAATAACCACATAACATGATTTCCATAGTAGCCAAGGCATTTTTCCCAAGTCCATTACTGAACCGGGTTTACATACCGTTCCAACCATGTATTACTAAACCTGATATACCTGCCATTCCAGTAATGTGTATCCCATGAGATATAAATCTTTACACAATTAATTGGAGGGAGATATAGGTCCCACCCATCTCATAATTAAATCATTCTTACATGTACCACAAAAATATAAATCATTCATCATAACATAACTCATGCAATAAAATGGGATTCTTAAACATCATGTCATCATAACATAATCCATATAAGATAAATGGACTTTATAAAAATAATTCCATCATAAACATAATCAAATAAAAGTAATAATATGGATATAAACATAACCCTATGATATCTTAGAAGGAATATAATTTTGATAAAACACTTGAACTTAATTCGTGAGGAAAATATCTTTTCTTCTTCAAAAACATTTTCTTTTCTCAAAATTCCAAAAAAAATTAAAAGAAATAAATTTATTTGAAAATACTCTTGAAAAATTGTAGAGTATGGTTCATGGAAATAAGGAATTATGAATATGTAAAACACCTTTCATTCCATATAAGTTAAAAAAACATTCTCCTCATACTTTTACCGGAAAAGTCAAGAAGTACCTTGTATTGTAAAAAAAAATATTCATTCTATACCATGTAGTAAAAGTCAAAAATGGGTAAAAATGACATTAAACATACATCTAAGAATAGTAAACATTTTATGAAAACATTTTTATAAAAAATGGACATGGATTATAAATATAACCCCATTAAATACTTACGAGTAAACAATCTCAGATAAAAACTATATTGGAAAAGTTATCCCTTTACTTTGGTCTGATTTCTTCAATATGTGTCTAAAACTCATGTATAGTGGGTTTAAACATAACATTATATTTTAAAAGAACCATAAAAATATTTACAATATCATATATGATTCACTTATGACTTTATATTACCTGTTCATTTGTCAATTCCATGTTAAAGCAACATTTTGGGTAATAATCGTTTCATTTATCGTACGTGTTTGAACTTGTAATTATTTATATGATTACTTAAATAATGATTTACTTCATAAAATAATGTAAAACATGATTTATATATCATATATATTCATTATATAAATATATATAATATATTGATAAATGGAATGGAATACACCGTTTATGGAGAAGGTAGGTCGTACGTGTGCATTAACGTTGTTTTTGTTTCCTTATTAAATTGAATGGAAGTAAGTAAATGATATATATATATATATAGTATAATTATTATTTCATATATTTCATGATTATTTATAATATATACTTTTTAATCATTCTTTAATGGTTAACATAGATAATGAAGTTCATCACGTCGTATAGATGGTAAACCGTACGTACGCACAAACGATGATATCATTCCCATAATTATTGAATGGTATTTATTTGGATGGTGTATAATATATTATAATTAGTATCATGTTATAATAATAATATATAGTTATTATTTCCACCATCATACCCATCTAAGTAAGGTGGTGGTGAAAAAAACAGATTACACCACGACGTGGATACTATAATCTGTATGTACACAGGCGCAGTGATTTTGTTTTTCGTAAGATAGAAAGAAGGTTAAATAGGTTTTTGAGTATTTATAATAAAATATCAGTATATGAGTGATACTTATGTTTTTACATTATAATTAAACAACTAAATAAGTGGAAGTAGAAGAAGAAATAAACTTGAAAGAATCAGTAGAAGAGATTATCGCTTCCTCAACGTGCCTCCTTTATATTTTCTCATAGGGCATTAGAGTTGGTGTTTTGAGAAACCCAGAACCTCTTGAATGTTACTAGAGAATTTGAGAAGAGAAATTTTCAGGGTTTTCTGATCTTGAAGGCTTTAAATGGAGTAAATAGGAGAGGGAGGTGGTGCCCTTTTATAAGAGAGGAGAGGAGCACTTTAGGAAACTCATCAAAATATTAATTTATTATAAATTTAATTTAGACTAAAAATTGTCCAATTATTATTTCATTAGAATATAAGATGATTTTGGTTCGAATAGTCATCATACAATAATTTTTTTACAGGTTTTGAATATTGTTTTTATCCTTACCGTTTTGTTTTTACCCTTATTTTACCCTTTTTAATCTTACTGTGATATCATGTTATTTAAAAATTGTGGGTTAATGTAATTAACATATCATATTAAATGACGAAAAAAGTTATTTATGAAATATTTGGACTAATATTAATTATTTGTATGAATATTATATTTTTTTTAATTTAATATCATTTAATAAACTATTTTATGTTTTAAGTAATGAATTGTGTAGATTTTGGACACTATTCATATGTGACTTTTTAAAAATTCATAAAAACTTTATTACTTTGGAAATAAGGCATTAAATAAAATATAATATGTCAATAGAATCCATAAAATTATTGGATTACATCAAAATAACCAAATTATATTTGTTTTATATTTATAAATTCATTTATTTGAATCTTTCATTAATGAGGTAATCACTACATCATATTTGTGTCATACATAAAACTATTTATATTATCTCTAAAAATTATAAATAAAATACCATGATGTAGGAAATATTTTTATATTTCTAATGACTATTTATAATAACATAAATCAGTAATATAACCCTCCTTTTAAATCTATTTAGTAAAAGATATATGTTTAGGTTATAATTATCTTTACTTTAAATTAATTTTTATAAATTGTCATTTTCACATCCAAGTGATTCCATGGGGTCCCAAAATCGACCCAAGGATTCCCATGGTCATAAATATCTCATCCAATAGTATAAGGTCATATTTTAGTGTATTTTAAAATTATTATAATATCATTTTTTCTCTTATTTACCATATTTACCCTTTAACCTTGGTAAATAAATTAATTACTGAAGTTACTATTCATAATGTCCAAAAATAAAAAGTACCTATTTACAAATTTTGAAACTTATGATTAAAAATATGGAATCCATTTTTCCAATTTCAAAACACAAAATTTGCAGTAACTAATTTAAAATTAACCCCGTTGTTGAAAAAACTTGTTTTTGTTTAAAATATTGCAAAAGATTGAAATATTTTCACATATAAATTCAATGTAAAATTAATGATAATTACTTAAATTATATAAAAATATAAAAATATATTCTATTTATACTTTAAAATCGTTAAATAATATATTTTAACTATATAAATTATTTCGAGGAAAAAATTTGTTTTCAATTAAAATTTAGCATATTTTCACAATTCATCGAAATATTAAAGTTATCAGAAAAATATAAAAAATTTATACAAAGTAAATTATTATGTATTGATTCCAAATAATAAGTTTATATTAACAAATATAACTTATAAAAGTGTCAAAACTAGATTTAAAATGGGTGCGCTATCAAAAGGTAGTAAAACTGCATTTTCTTGAAAAATACTTCATTTATCCAAAAAAATAATTTTTTCAAATATCATGTGTAATATGAATGATAATATTAAATAAAATTAAAAATGTGGTTAATAATATTCATAAAGGATAGTTTATATAATATTTTAATAATATATCCTTGTTTAGTGAAACTCGGTATTGCATACCACACAAGCTATCGAGGAAGGTCGCCCTTGCATGTAACGCAAGCCAAGTCAGTGTTGCCTGTAGTACAAGATTCATTTGGTGTTGTGTATAACATAATGCAAATTTATTTAATTTATATATAGAACAAAATCTTAACTTAGTTTTGTGTGAAATAAATTCTATCAAAAGAACATGAAATTGTGTGCAGCACAAGCCAATTATATTGTTGCATATACTGCAAGTTAATATGGTGTTGTGTATAGTGAATGCTAATCACAAGAAATCAATGAAATTAAAAATAATATTCCTCATAAAATCTCAAGTTTTTACAAAACATACCTAGAACATATGTAGAGGAATAAATATATTCAAGAATGGTGAGAGGAAGGCCTCGAGGGAAGATCAAACACCCTAAGAACCACAACCACATGAATTTAAAACTTAAAAACCACTTAGGGTTTATCTTAGGGTGAAATGAACTGAATTAAGTGGAGGGAAAAATATAAAATAGAGGAATAGGAAGTAGGAGAGGAGGAAAACCTATCCTAGGATGATCACCCATGAAATCATAGGGAAGATCAACTAGAAAAAGATGGGAGAAAGAGGTGGTGTACGCAGGAGATCCCTCTTAGACCATATTAAAAATGAGGTAGAGGTGGGGATGGAGGGTGCTCAATTAAGGTAAAATAAAGGAGGTTAAAATCAGTAAATTTCCATTTTTTAAAGAACTTGGCAATGCACATGGTTTGGATGTATGGTTGACCATTATTGTGTTCCAACCATGAAACCCCTACTTAAATACCTAGAGGAACCCACAATGGAAGGACTCATGGTTAGAAAAACTATACACCAACCATGATTTTTGGATCTATCATACTATAGAAGAATTCACAAAATTTCTACATAGTTTTACTAACCATGAACTAACCATGAGTTTGTGATAAATTTTAAATTGTCCCAAAATACCAAAAAGTTTGGTCTAAATTTAAAGTAAAATATTAGAAATCATTAAATAAATTAAATTAATGGGGAAAACTAGGGTCATGATGTGATACTAACTCAAGAAAGAAAATAAAATTTCTTGAATTAAAAGAAAAAGGTATTAAATATAAATTTAAATAGCTGGAAATAATGGGATTCAATGAGACCTAAAAATTGACTAAAATTAAATGGTCACCTACAAATAATAAACTATACTATCTAGAAAAATTTTAATAATGAAAAAAGGTTTTTAATAGAATTACTACTCTATAAATTCATGATGGAAAATATCTAACTAAAATAAAGCACACATTGAACTAAGAATATTAACATTCACTCATCTATCTTAACAAATTATGCTATAGTTATTTTTATGTTTATTAAATTTTTAAATGTACATAAATTCATTAGAGTTTCATCCAAAAAATTATAAATTTATACTTAGAGGAATAGAATATGTTTGAGATCATTCCATTTTTATCACCTAAAAATCACATGTATATTAATGTTCTAAATTCATTTTCATATTATATTAAACCAAGTATCATTGTAGCTCATCCAAAATTCCATCTAATAGGCCATATAAAAATTTTGATCTAAGACATGGTGTTAAAAAAATATAAATAGATAGATATTTTCAATAATTATGATGACCATGCAATGGAAATTACTATAATAAATTAATGAAAATTTGTAAATAAACATACATGTAGAATTTTCAGTCATTGATAGAAATGAAAATAATGAATTTGTAGGCATCTGGTCTTCCCCGTCTCATAATAACCTTGAGAATTACCATGTCCTTACTATGAGATTCAAAAACTACACAAATAAGGGTGGGATAATTACAAGAGTATGAAATCAATCTTTGTATTATGTAATTAGCTTACAAATTCCTTAAATGGAAGAAAAATACCTTTTTCTTGACCCATAAACATCAAAATTTAGGGTTATAATAGGAGGGAAACCAAGATAATAAAGGTCAGTAGTGGGTGACATCCATTTAGATCACTATAGAAGAAATAATCAGATTAATAATTTGATAATGGATACAATCATATGAAAAGAGAATATCTTCGAACGGTGTGAGTGGCCATTCCTGCTGGGTGGTGGTGGTGGTTACAACAGAGATCAAGATATTGAATTTTCATTCTACTTTTTCCCTAATTTTCATGAATTTTAATTATCCTCATACAATTCTATACTAAATATGGGTGCCCCTAGATTTTCCTTTATTGGACTATTCTTGGCATTTTCTTTAGGTTACACTTAGCTATGAAACCCCTAGGGCTGGGATACTAGAAGAATAGAGTTGAGTTTATCCATATTATGGATTAGGTAAAGTGTTACCCACTCAAATATATAAGTTTCATATATGATATAGTTGGGATTATTCCATACCTAAATAACTAAGTTGTGAGTTTCACAACAACACAGTGTCATTTTGCTACTAAAATACGGATCTTTTCCCACTAATAGACATAATGAACTTTTAAAAGGTTCTATCATTTTAGTTATATCCCATTCAATAAAATTTCTCATTAAATGATAAAACATGATTCTAACCTGATAAAAGCTTCTTTTATAGTTAAATAGAATCTCCCCCATCAAACTAACCTTTGATATTAATATTTGGAAGGATAATATTAATGTAATCTACTCCAAAGACTGGTAACTTATGAAAATTTCTTAATCAAAAGTGGTGGATTAATAAGATTTATTAAAGAAAATCCTATGTGTTAATATAATTCCTTTATGAGTAACCATGTGGTGAAATTGTTCATCAGAATTAATTTACATTCTAATTAAGTATATAATGATTCACTGAAGGATTTATATTCATTAGATTAAAAATGACATAAGTAATTTTAGTCACATATACTCAAAATTATTACGTACATCAATAAAAGTAAATATAATTGAATATGTTAATGAATTATTGTGACTAAAGGTTTTTTAAGGATTATTTTTGTTAAATAATTCGTTTTTTCATTGCCTATGGAAATGTTCCAATAAAATGAATGAGTTTAAGAAATATTTTCAAAATATTATCAATGTGATGAGAATATATGAACTAGATATATGATATTTATGTTATGGTACTATAGTACAAGTGGATGGAAATTCACTATCTTGATGCAAATCAAGGATAATCTAGATGAAGAGTTGTAAGAATCCAAGTGAAGAGTCCACACTGGGTGTAAATGTTATGTAATTCAAATATATTTTTCAGATAGGTATGTGTTATTTATTCTATGATTTAAAATAAATTAAATATACAGGATGTTTAATGATTTCAAAAAAACTAAAGCTTGAATTTTAATTTCAAATAATGGAGAAAAGGAGTATCTTCATTGATAACTTGTATTATTCAAGACTATAGAAATTTTTCATAAGATGTGTATTAATTATATCATTTTTCTCTTAGTAAGAGCATGTAAAAAAAATTTGAATAAAAAGATATGGATGTTTTTATAGACATTATTTATGATTTTTCTAATTATATAACATTCTTTAAGTGATTCTTAAAATGGATCGTTCTGGTTTGGTATTTATCCTATTATAATTTATGGAAATGTTCTGACAATATTATTGAATTCAATAAAAATTTTCCTGATATTATCAAAGTGTTGATAATTGGTAAATTTGACATATGATGTATAATTACTGTTGTTTTATTGAGAATATTAGTGGGTAAAAGTTCAAAATGGAAGAAGAAAAGTTAGTTGAAGAGTTCAAAAATCATTCTTCAAGAAGTCATTGAAGGTAATTGAAACCTAGGGTTATTAGGAAGAAAAATAAATAATTAAATATGATTGGATTATACAATATAATTATAGGAGTTTTGAAAACTCCATAGAATTCCCAGGTTTGTTATGAATGTTATATAAATTAATTCCTTGATTTTAAATGATATGTGATACTGAATATATATTTTACAAGTGTAGTAAATATATAGGATTTCCAAATCAATAGGAAAAATTTATTGATATTATAGTTTATATTTATGTGATGGAGAAAATAGTTTCTATATAAAATATTTGAATGTAAAGGGATGTATCAAGAACAGATAAAACTTAGTAAATGGTGTGTATTAATTTGTGTATCTTAATAAGATATTTAGAGAACAATATATTAATAAAAAATTTATTTAGAGTGTATTTGGATGTACATAAGTTCAAAGTTAACAAATATAGGATTATACTAGTCTAATATTAAATCATTTTCTACTCAATATCATAATAGAGTTTATAATATGTAATGATAAATATTAATTTAAATTATTAAAGTTGGTTATCATGAATAAGTGAAAATGAATATTACATAAAGTATTATACCAGTTTGATATCCAATAATATTTTTGGGATATGGTGGTAAATAGAAATGTAAATAGTTACATTAGTTACCATAATGAAAAGAATATCATTTTATCCTAAAGAGTTTATATATGAGATGATAAATAAAAATGTACAGACTTACATTTATTTATCAATTAAACATCACTTGATCATAAAATAGTTTAGGATGTGCCGGTAAAACAATAATGTAAATAGTTACATTTACCTAAAATATTTCATATAAATGTTTTATGCAAATTTTTATAAATATGATGATGATTAAATTGAAAATTTCTATATAGAAAATATAAATTAACATTATAACATTTTATTTTGTGAATTTGAGGTGTTTCAATATGTTTATGTAGTTGAAAATTTGGGATATAATTCCTCATATCTCACTATTATTCAATCTTTCTTACTTCATAAATGTTTCTCACTAAATATTTTAGTGGTATGGTATTATTATATGGTCGCATATAGATGTTTTAGAAATTACATATATTGTAATAAGTTATTAAAACCCTTAAAATTGGAGAAAAATAAGGATGATCTGATTGAATTTCATATATGATATGATAAATCGGTGATTGTGTTGGGTTTTTGAAATATCCATAAGCATTTTAAAGATATAAAATGTATAATATTAAATAAAATCTTCATTTTATCATTCTTACACATTTGGTGCATATATATTGTGAAGTGTAATGATAATTATCCCATCAAAGTATGACCTTAAGGTGTCGCTAACCGATGATAATTACATAGTATTTTTGGTTATAGTGATATTTTAAGGTTATCTTGATTAGATTAGTGTACTCATTAAAATGGTTTTATATGAGATTTTATTATTTGATTTATTAGGTAATAAGTAGAGATTTATTACTTAGACTGACCCATTAGAGTATGTCTCAACCCGAATGGCCCAAAGGCCTTCTTTTTAGTTTATTATAGATAATCCCCCTTTTAAGGGTTGAAGTGGAACCCGTACATGACCCGTAGGCCCAAGGCATCAGGCCCGACATGACCCGCAATACATGACCCGAAGGCCCCGAGGCATACCATGCCCATTACATGACCCGTAGGCCCAGCCCACTAGAACTGTCCCTCCCCAGCATCTTGAATCATTAATCTCCTTAGCTCCCCACCTTGCATTACTGATCGACTAGCATTGCCTTGTATAAAGCTACACGGTGCCTAGTCCCGATGGCGGCTGCAATACCCTCTCATTCTTCCAATTTGGTTAGCTCTGCATCTGGTGGATGCTACTCATGTTGCTATGATCTTCTTCTGGGGCATGTTCTGTGTGAACTGGGCTACTCCATGGTCTACGTGACCCGAAGGCCCTGTGGCCCGAAGGGCTTGGATGACCCGAAGGCCCTAGAGACCCGTAGGCCCAAACCGGTGGCCCGAAGGCCCAAATCATGTGAATAGTTCCGGCTACTACAGTATCGAATAGTAACTACTACAGTGCTGCTACAGTAACCCGTAAATTCGCCTCCACCTGGTTTTGAACCCGGGTCTCTTGGATGCCAAGAAGGAGCCCTTACCACTTGGGTACGGGCTCGTTGGCATTAGAGTATGTCTCAATGAATGTTATATGATCATCGATATACCTAGGCATGTATGGTTATTATCAAACCTTATTACCTAATTTTGGTAAGATACTTATCATATGAACCTTCTTATTTTGATACCACACATACATATGTTTAAATATAAATTAGCTAATACAAGGGTGATTGAGAATGTTTCTAATCATGTTTCCAATTCAAGCTAAACCAAGATGATATTTATACACTTTTATGACAAGAAAATACATGTGGACCTTGATTAAATAAGACCAAGGAAATACATGTCCATGCATAGTTGATTCATATATGACATGTTCATCTACTTAGGTGTGAGGCATGTGATGCACTCAAATGTTAGATGAATGATATGTGATGTATTCATTGGATTGGTCAGTATTTTTTTAAGAATCAAGAAAAGATGAGTTGGATATACTATATTGAAATGTTCTATGTATAAAGGTAACTTGACATCATGGAAAAAGGATTATAAAGGTATACATATGATTTATATGATACATCTTATGGTGTACATGTTCATATATAGAAATGAGTATGTTTAAAAGAGATCACACCAGACCCCTTAATATTTTGAGTAGCACTGAGGCTCTTCTAGAGGCTTCTCTTTTCTTACATTTATAAAATATGATTTCATAATTGTTTTCAATGCTACTAAGGCCCATAATATCACACTATTAATCCCATGGATAAGGATAATTTTTTTTGGACAAATTGATTTTTAAAAATGGATAGATTTTTAAGAAACCATATCCAAAAGAGTTTATATAATGTCCTAGATTTGTCCTTATATTATTTGTAAATATTATATGGACTGATTTCAAGACCACGTGCTAAGAAGACATGCGATTATAAGACCCAGTGTTTTCATAATAAATGTTTTAAATATATTTAAATATTAAATAGCACACCCGCACAGTTTTCCTAAAAAAGTGGAATAACTTCTAAATCGGTGCCCATATCAGAAATATGAGGGCACTATTGTATTCAGAATAGTTGTTTTACCCTAGTTGTGACCTAACATTAGTCAACATGGATCATTTTTGAAAAGTCATCATGAGAATTTAAAATGAATAAAATTATTTATGAAAAATTTTTTTTTTTCATTTGTTGAAGCAGTAATGCAGCACAAGGTTTTCTCTTTAAATGAATAATTTTTTTAGAGATCTAGGGTTAGCCTCATAACCCTAGAATTCCTTAGAGGCTTGGATATATATATCTGGGGAATTATCTCAAGCAGTTGATGATGAAATATTGGATACAATACCTGTGTGAATCAATCTTGTCAATCTCTCCAAAAACAATGACACGGTGACGATTCTTTGTTAGAAGGTGGTCATAATCCATGTAGGATGCATTATTTTGATTTAATTTCCTTATTATTAATTTCTATGATTAAAACAGAATAATCCAAGAATATATTATCCCACATATCAATCGTATGTGAAGGATAGGTTACTTTCAAGATTTATCTTGAGTTAATTCTTTAGATTTTTTTGGATTTGTTTTCGTTCTATTAGTGAAAAACCAAGATCGACATAAAAATCAATCAAGGTTTATCAATGTCAATTTATTGTGCTTTTCTCCCCTAATTTTTGTATTCTTAGTCACGCATTCTCCATTCATCCCATGCTTTGAACCCCTTGTGAATAATCAATTATTTCACCTTCGATTCTAATAGAAATGTTCTAAACCTTATATCTAGCATTGGGAAGACTCTATGGAAGTGTGATGGTGGTTGTGGTAGTGGATAAAATAATGATGGGTGTTAAATCCTCATTCTTCAGCGATAATGAATAATTACTATGATTTCTTTTTTTGAGCCAATTGAAGGCCCAAATCCGATAGATTCAGGGTTAGAGTGGAAAACCAATCTTGGATCTGGAGTTTCGAGGTGAACCAAGCACCCGAATGGAATCCAGAAGTCAGACAGCATGAGTGGGAGGAAGAAGAAGGTTTTCTAGAAAAAAAAATCAATACAAACGGCATGTATTCCACGACTATATGACATGTGATCCCCTTGGATGGGATTAGTGTGCACATTGGATAGTACACAGACATGGGGTGGATTATATGAGTTTTCTACATGACGTGTACTCCCCCACACAGCTCGACCTAGACTAGTTACATAGGATACAATGTGCACTGGTGCATGAGCATGGATACATGGGTTGATACCATGTACTGGCACACAGTCCGAGTACACGGGCGGACACCGGATGCAAGAACATGGCATGTAACCCTTATTACATGTTTTGTACCCTTCTTCTACATGACATGGTTTGAAATGACATGGGATGTTGTGCATGGGTAGTACTCAGGGTCAAGGGACATGTTGTGTTACCCTACTATATGTTGTGTACCCCTTCCTATATGGCATGATATTCTTGCCCTCCATATCTTGGACAATTTACATTAGGTTCCGTTCCCTTTATCATTTCCATGATGGTTGGTACAAATAGTTTACTACTCCTAGGAATATGATCCCTTCAATAGGACTTCATGGATAGAGTTGTTGGAATCCTCTAAGAAGCCCTGAGCAAGATCCTCTATTCATCTTTGTGCCCTAGGTGGAGTTCTTGGTATTGACATGACCAACCCTACGTGGGTGTTGATCTTCTACTTAGTGGGTTAATCCATATTGAGTTGTTGGTATAAAACCATGCCCCTGGATTTGATCCTCATCTATTGTATCATACTCTCTTCAAATCTATCAGTGTATCTTTCTCATGGATATTTCCAACGAGTAGTACATCTCAGACAGACGTCATTAGTGCTATGGGACTCAGGAGTTTGTTCTCCTGGATGAGTGATTTTTTGAATCTTAGAGCTAAATTTATAGGGATGGTATACAGTGGTTGTAAATTACCTCTATATTGTGTGTCTTGTATTGATTATATCTGGATATTCTTGTTGTATGTGTTGTAGACATATAATTGTGTAGTGATGAAGGTGATTTTCATTGTTATATTTCTTTGTAGCTTCAGGGTGTCCTACTGAGTATTTTTATACACACCCCTACATGGGACTTCTCAACATATGCCATGTATTTTGTAGACAATCGACCTTTTGATAGAGTCCTAGGCAGGCCAAGACCAGATAGTGCTTTGTGAGACCGGATAGACAGAGGTGTGTTCCTGCAGCTTCTAGATAGTAGTCCTGGTATGTTTTCTTACAGGTTTCACTTGTGTTTAAAGACTCTTTGTGGAGGGCTGGTATTTGGCCCTGTTTTACTCTAATTTACTTCCTTTTGTACTCTATTTGTGGGATATAGAAGTATGCATGCATTGGTTTCTTGTCATTTTTTACATTTCAGCACTATGTGGTTTTGGAGATGTGTGTGTGTGTGTGTACATGTACATAGGTAATTTCTATCATGTTAGTGATATATCTACTCAGTGCTAGTCACTAGCCCCTAGACAATTGGTGGCGGGCTTGGGGAGTCATGACACATGATCCACTGGGACGATTCATGACAATTTGAATGGATTCATAGATTTTTGATGTTTGACACTAAGTTATTATGAATTTTAATACATGTAGGATATTATTGGATGTTCACTAAAATTTATATGAATGGGATTCATGTAGGAATTTATATGTTACATGAATTAAATATATATATATATATATATAACATTAAATATATAGTATATATTAAATACATGCATATGATGCATGCATATTTCCATTCATACGATTCATGTAAAGATATGTATATATATATTATATTAAATATGCACGAGATGCATTTCAACCTATAGCATGAAATATAATGGTTGGAACACTCCCTTCTGAACAATTTCTTTAAAATCAAACCAAAGGTTCGTTCATTAAGAGTTTCATTTAATCATTAAATCATTTATTTAATGATGAACCTAAACAGACAATAACACATGTATTTTATTGTGTTGGAATCCAACTATATAAATAAAAGAGATATATTTATTTGGTTTTGGGTTTCTGGATCACATTTTTTGATGTATTGGTGATCATTGATTTCATACAAAGTTATTATAATTATATTCCTCCCTAAAGCCAATTTATCACCATCAGTAATGATGATAGAACCTATTTAGGCATAGAAGAGTGATATAGTTATGAACATGGATCTAGTGGCTAATATATCACCTTGTAGGTAGGATTATTTTATTTACCGCTTCTCATGATTTATCTCAAATTCAATTCCTTTTAAAGTAACATGGAATCTAGTACTCTTCTCAATTTTCCTTGTGACTTCGATTAAATTTACTCTATCTGAATTAAATATGGAAGATGTTTCTATTTTCAATTTCTAGTTACTCTCATTTTCATGTTTTATAAATGTTTCATTACTTAAAGATATATCTGCATATTTTTCAATTGTTTTCTACTCCCATTAATCATAATATGATTAAATTAAACCCATCAACAATTTCACATTTATATTTTAATATTATTTATTTAGGATATCTAGAGGGTGATGTATCGAGGAAGGAATAATGTGACATGTCAAAGGTTTCTTAAGAAGGAATGGATTAGTGACACCACATGTTATTTGGTTATGTAATATGACTATTCACACATGAGGATGGGATCATGCTATGTCAATGTACGTCATGGTTTTACCCCCTTTGGGAATATACAATTTGTATCCTTTTCTAAAAAATTCTTGATAAATTATATTTTAAAGAAGTTTTACACACGAATTTCATGAACAATAATTATGATACTCTTATATGACACAAGAGAACAATTTATATATTATAGGATTGATGCAAGGAACATTGTATGGTTTACATGATGAAAATGAAGCATAAAATAAAATAAAATGAAATTTAATAACATATTCTTGAACTAAAAAAATACAATTTAATAACATAATATTTCTAGGGGTAGTATGATTAATAAATTTTGGAATGAAAAATAGGCTGGATTCACACATAAAAATTAAAAAAATTAAAAAAACATGCACCAATTTTTTTAACACATTATAGCATAAAGATATATCCTCATGAACTCCCATTGAGTAATATAAAAAATTAGGGTTGAGATCATGACAGGCCTCAAAAATAATTTGAAATACCATCCTTCACTATTAAAAAAATCATCATACATCATCATAATCCATTCTACAACCCATTATCTTATTCTTTCTTCGACCATTTGCCTATTTTTCACTACTTTCACTCCTATTATTGGGTTCTTTATTTCTACTCATGTAATCCATGATCATCTCCACATTTGGAACTACACCACCAAAAACTTTTAACCACCCAACAATGTCAAAATATAGAAAATAGAGACTTAGAACTATTTAGTTATTCATGAAAGAATATGAAAATTATCATACAAGTATTTATAAGATAAATAAGTAAGCTAACGTTATCCACCACAAAAATTTGACTAAAAAACAATGGTTATCATATACTTCTTTAGAAAAACCTGTATTTATAACACTCATACAAAGAAAGTAAATATTAACTATAAATCAGCCTCAATTATATGATCATCATAAATATATACTAATATTTACTACCATTTTGTATAAATTCACAAGAAAATTACATCAAAAACAAATATCCAAGATAATTTCAAATCAAGTATTGAGGAAAATAATCCATCATGTCCTTACATCCCAAAAATTGAAAATAGCTATCCAAACCTAGATAATAAATTGATATATTTTTAAAATTTTAATATAAAACTATACCATAAAAATAATTGTTCTATATATAAAAAAATTATGAAAAAATATCAAAAATAGATAAAAATTTACCAAATAAAAAATACAATTGAATAACATACATTTTCATCCAAATATTTATGAATGAAAATTTATAAACATAAAATTTAATTTTTTACAATTACTGTCAAAACCCATCCCAAAGGGGACCGTGTCGTGATGACCCCAAGCCTGCCTTCAATATGATAAGGGATGGTGACTAGAACCAAGTATGAATATCCCAAAAATGGGAGGCATTTTCCTATGTATATGTACACATGCAGACAAATCCAAGACCAAAATTCTGAAATGTAAAAACACCAAGTAAACAAGAATACATACCCCTAAGATAATAATAATAGATTATGACAGTAAATAAATGGAAAGTAAATAGGGATAGAATATAATCCCACTAAAAGTATATAGAAACCCATGCCTTTTACATATAACATTTCATAATTTTAAGCATAATTAATCATCAGAGTACAAGCTAAGGATCGTTAAGTCTAGTGTCTTGGAAGACTAGGTACATATACCAAAAACATGGTGGAAAACACTTGTTTATTTAATCTCCATAAATATCTCCTAACTTCCTTTGATCCCTTACATCTGCATAGGGTACCCTGGGGAACACATGAACAAACGGGTGAGCAAAAAAGCCCAGTAAGGGTATAGACAGACTGATACATCTTAAGCACATGAGTTAGGAGGCATGACATAATGATATCCAAAGCATGGAACATATAAAATCATATATTTTAAGAATATGATATAAACATGGAATCATATAAATGTTTAATAATCATAAAACATTTCTTTAGTACGGTTCAAGGCTAACTGCCAATCCCATTTCCCATTTTAGTATGGGTCAAGGCTATCCGTCAATCCTGTTTCATATCACATATCATGAGACTTAACTTTACCCAATGCATTGGAGTGCTATCTGGGTGCACCCATCTCAACATTTTCATGAATATTCTTTCCACATAAATATTCTTTCCACATAAATAATCATACATAATAAATCGTTCATAAACATAAGGATACCCATAGAGAGAATTGGGTACCATAATCATGACATAAAGCATAACCAATGAGTGTATCATGAAAGTGTCCAAAAAAGAAAGGGATTAGAACATACATGGAAGTTCATAAGGTAATATAGGCATATAAAATGGTATTTGGTGACAAATAGAAGTCACAACATATAATAAATGCATTTGAGAAACATTATCATTAAAACATTTTTGTGCGGTTTTAAGGAAAATACTATTAAGATTTTCAAATAGTAAAGAGGAAATTCTTTTATATAAAACCTGAATTTACCAAATAAGGTTTTCATAATAAAAATACTAATTTTATAAATACAATGTTGTCTTAAAACATAGGATGGAGTTCACTTGAATTGGGGTAAAAATTTGGGAAGTTCCTTTAAAATGAATGTGCTTATTGGGAAGTATCGAGGAGGGATTCACATAAAAGCATGTATATCCCCGAAAGAGAATGAGAGATGGATCTTGGAACATGATTTTGGAGAATATAAACATAATTAATAAGTTTTACATAAAAAGAAAAGACAAATACATTTTGGTAAAAAGAAAGATAGAGCAACCCGAATGAATAAAGGAAGTCTGGATAGAATCCATTACGGTTTATCGGCATGGTATCAGGTGTAACTAAGAGATCTTGATGAGAGAGATAATGTGTTTCTAATCACTTATAAAAAATTAGGGAAGTATGGGGTAGGTGATAAAACATACCCCATCACTTGTTATTACACAAAAAGGCATATCATAGAGAACAATCTTGATTAAGTGTGAAAAGGAGAGGTTCCCTTACCTTAAATCCATTGGTGTTGTCCACTTGTTATCAAAGACCTTAATATAAAAATTATGATAATTAATT
Organism: Viscum album; assembly: GCA_963277665.1. Classification (NCBI taxonomy): domain Eukaryota; kingdom Viridiplantae; phylum Streptophyta; class Magnoliopsida; order Santalales; family Viscaceae; genus Viscum; species Viscum album. Next base: position 394,705,733 of record OY728129.1, read on the forward strand.
AATAATTACCGATAATATAATATATTTAATTGATTTATTATAACCCCTTTTATTTCATTCAAGTCCTTCTTTATTAGTTATAAGGATCAATTTCATTGTTTGAGCTCGTATGTTTACTTGGTTTTAAAAGATCGGTTCAATTATATTCAAGTTTGGATAATCATGAAAGTTGGAAGTGGTTGTCAAGAAATAAAGTTATATGATATTAGTGAACATCCAAGATATTACATGTTTTTATATTTAATTTTTTTACTTATAATAAAGTCAAATTATTATATAAAACCAAAGTGACAACCCTTTTCGTTAATTGGTGGATTTGATTACAAAGAACATATTTTGATTTATAACTTAATACCATTTGTAAAAAATATTAAAGAATAAAAATAGGATATATTAAATATATATAATCTGATTCAACCATAACTAAAATTTTTTCATGACCATATTTAAATATGATAATAGAAATTGATAAACGATTGTCCTTGAATGTGCTAAATTGGCACATCTCAATTAGTGCTTTCATTTATTTCAAACAAAAGGTGAGGAAAGGAGAGAGGATAAACAATTATACCATTAGAATAATAGAATTCCAGTACATTTATGCTACTGGATTTATCATACCAATTGGGTGAAAGTAGTTGAGGAAAGAAACAAAAAATAGAAGAACTTAAAAGAAATGATGGAATTGGAAAGAGGAATTTACCTCTTGAGACTTCCTCCTTTGAGAACCTCTTAAGGGAAGATGTTTTGGTGTTTTGAGGAGTCTAGGATTTTTTGGACGTGTGGGAGGACCTTGGGGAGAGTTTAGGGAATAATATTAGCAATGAAAAGGGATTTATAGGAGTAAAGATAAGAGAGAGTGAAGGGGGGGTTTTATAGTGGAGGAGAGAGGGAATTTCACAATATAAAATTCATTAATTTATTATTTCCCCACAAGAAAAGTAATAGTGACTCTTCCTTGACCATGAATAGTATTTTTATCATGTGATCCCAAACCAAATGGGCTTACATCATTAGAACATCATCTATGACTCAATAAATCCCTTATTTAGCATTTATTATAAATTATCGTATTTTTTACTATTCATCAAAAATTCAAGTATTTCAGAAAAATATCAAAAATTTACCCTAACCATTTTTCGACATGTAGAATCCAAAAATGAAGTCCATTTTTAAAAAATAATTTTCTAAATATTATTAATTTAATATTTAATTAAAATCATAATTTATTATTAAAACTAGTTTTAAAACATTTAATTACTTATTCTAAAATATAGGTATATCATACTTTCAACTTGAATAATATTTATATACCATCATAGGTAATGTCACTATTCATTAGGGTATATCACTATTCATAAGGGTATGTTACTATTCATTAAGGTAGGTTACTATTCACCAAAATTTAAGTTTCCCTAATCGGACTCCAAATAACTTACTTTTTACAATCGTGTATGTCGGATTTTCAAAATTCCAAACACAGAAGTGAAAAACTTATGTTTAAAAGACACTTAGCACTTAGTATTCCATTATGTTTTGTTTTCATATTATTTTATGAAATATTTATAGGAAGGGGAATTTCCATTGAAATATTTGGGTCGTTACATTCCCCCACCCCTCCTTATGAAATTCCACCCTCAAAATTTTGTTTTACATTCTAGGTCATAAACATGTGAGGGTACTTCTTCTTCATCACCTCCTCCGGTTCCCAAGTATCTTCTTCAAACTTTTGGCTCCTCCACAACACTTTGACAAGGTGGTTTGTCTTGTTATGTAGAACCTTATCTCTTCGGTCCAGAATCTTCACTGGCTAATCCTCATAAGGGAGATCATCTTTTAGCTATACCACCTCTGAGTTTAGTACATTTGAGGGATCGGTTATGTACTTCCTGAGGAGTGATACGTGAAACACATCATGAACTCGAGTCATATTCGGAGGAAGTACAAGCTGATAGGCCACAACCCCTATGTGGTCAAGGATCTCAAAGGGTCCAATGTACCTTGGTCTTAACTTCTCTTTCTTTATAAACTGCATGACTCTCTTCCATGGTGATATTCGAAGGAAGAATTTATCCCCAATATTGAACTCCAAGTCCCTTCGACGGTTTTCATCATAGCTCTTTTGCTGACTCTGAGCATCTTTGATGTTTTTCTGGATGACTAAAACCTTCTCCATCATCTCTTGCACAAGATTGGGTCCAAGTATCTTTTATTCTCTAACTTCATCCCACCAGGTTGGAGTTTTACATCGCTTTCCATACAGAGCTTTATACAGATCCATCTAAATACTCGAGTGGAAGCTATTTTTGTATGAGAACTCAACCAATGGGGGATGCTGATCACATCCACCTTTGAATTCCAGATCCCAGGAACTTAACATATCTTCAAGAGTTTGAATAGTTCTTTTAGATTGTCCATCAGTTTGGGGGTGATAGGCTATGCTGAAATTTAATTCAGTACTCAAAGCATGTTGAAGACTCCTCCAGGATTTATATGTGAACCTTGGATCATGATCAAATACAATTGAGAGTGGAATTCCATGAAGTCTCACCACATCCTTTACATATAGTTTTGAAAGTTTTTCAAGTGATAGGTATTCCTGAATAGCAATAAAATGGGCAGTCTTGGTGAGTCGGTCAACCAAAACCCATATTGCATTATTGCCCTTTGACGTCTTCAGGATACTCGTGACAAAGTCCATCATGAAATTCTCCCATTTCCACATGGGTATAGGCAATGGTTGCATCATCCCTTTGGAATTTTTTCACTCTGCTTTAAATTTCTGACATACCAAGCACCTTGATATATATTCAACAATCTCCTTCTTCATGATATCCCACCCGAAGTGTTCTCGGAGATCACGATACCTCTTGGTACTCTTAGGATGGATAGAGAATGTTGAGCTATGTGCATTTTTCAATATCTCTTTCTTTATCCCAGGTGATGAAGGCACACAAATCCACATTCCAAACCAAATCACACCATCATCATTGATATGGAACTCTTACAGCTTCTCTTCCTTTACTGCATTGACCGTCTTTTGTAACTCCACATCATCCCTTTGTGTTTCCTTAATCTTCTCTTGAATGGATGGTTGCATAATAATTTGGTAAAGGTAGGATATATCCCCTACCCTTATGATTTCTAAATCCATCCTTTTCATATCCAAGAAGATAGGGTCTTTCTCAATCCATAACTTGGATAGAGTAGCAGGTTCTTTTCTACTTAGAGCATCAACTACCTTGTTCTTTTTTCTAGGATGATAGTGAATTGATAAATAGTAATACTTGATTAGCTCTAACCATCTCCTTTAACACATTTTGAGCTCCTTTTGTGTGAATATATACTTTAGGCTCTTGTGGTCGGTGTATATGTCACACTTCTCACCATAAAGGTAGTGCCGCCAGATTTTCAAGGCAAAAATCACGGCGGCCATCTCTAGATCATGCGTCGGGTAGTTCTGCTCATGGATATTCAACTACTGTGAGGCATAGGCTATCACATTATCATTTTGCATGATTACACAACTCAATCCTTTCTTTTAATCATCATTTTATATCAAAAAAAAATCTCCACTTTTTGGTAATGTTAGTATAGGTGCAGTGATCAGCCTTCTCTTTAGATCCTTGAAGCTTACCTCACATTCTTCCATCCAGACAAACATTACCCCCTTTTGTGTCAGATTGGTCATTGGGTTTGACAATCGTTAAAGGTTCTTCATGAATCATCTATAATACCCAGCTAGACCCAAAAAGATATGGATCTCTATTATAGAATTTATCTTGGGCCACTCTTTAATTTCCTTCATCATGTAAGGGTCCACAGATATCCCTTTTCCAGTGATAACATGCCCCATGAATGATACTTTATCCATCTAGAACTAACATTTATTGTACTTTGCATACAACTTCTCCATTCACAAAGTATTTAACATAGTTTTTAAATGATCCTCATGTTCCTCCTTTCTCTTGGAGTATATCAGAATATCTTCGATAAAGACTATCACAGATTTTTCAAGGTAATATCTAAAGACTATATTCATTAAATCCATGAAAATTGATGGATCATTAGTGAGTCTGAAGGGAATCACTATGAACTCATAGTGTCTATACCCCATTCGAAAGGTTTTCTTGGGTATATCTTCCTTTCTCACCTTTAGTTGGTGATATCCTGAGTGAAGGTCCACCTTAGAGAAATAACTGGCCCCACGAAGCTGATCGAACAAGTCATCTATCCATGGAAGGGGATACTTGTTCTTTATCATGATTTTATTGAGATCAAAATAATCAATGCAGAGGCACATTGATCCATACTTATTCTTAAATAAGAGGATTGGCACACCCCACGGTGAAGCACTCGGGCATATAAAACACTTCTCCATATTCTCGTGTAACTGCTTCTTCAGCTCTTCCAGCTCTATGATGGACATTCTATAAGTTTTCTTTGAGATAGGTAGAGATTGAGGGATAAGTTCAATTGAGAACTCAACCTCTCAGTCAGGAGGAAGACCAGACAACTATTTAGGGAATACATTAGTGTATTCCCTCACGATGTGCATGTCTTCAAGCATGATTCTCTCCTTTGTCTCAATCATTTGAACTAGATATGCTTGCTCATAATGAAACAATATCCACACTTGAGATAAAGATTCTAAAGGAGACTCATGTTCCTCCTTACACTTGTAAATAATCAGAGGATTCTTCGGGATATGAAAAGTGATATCCCTTTCCCAAAAGTTGATGTTGTCTTTGTACAAAGATAGTCAATCCATTCCCAAGATTGTGTCAAACTCCAATAAAGGAAGTATGATGAGATTTTTTGGGAGGTTCAATCCACAAACATTAACCGGGGAGTAGTTATAAACCATGGATGCAGTGATTTCCCCATTTTTTGTTCTCACAAATAACTTTTCATCCAAATTTTGAGGTGGTGTTTGAATAGTTATACTAAACTGAAAAGATATGAAAGAATGCATAGAACCATAATCAAATAGTAAATCTTTTATTCTTGAATGAATAACCATTGTACCTATCACCACATCGTTTTCCGTCTCCACATTAGCAGTAATAATAGAATAAGACCTTCTTTGTTGCCTTGGAGGTTATTGTTGATTTCCACCGACAACCCTCGACTTAGGGAAATTGTTCACAAAATTCCCATGCTCCTTGTAGATGTAACACTACACTACAGGCTGAGTGTTGATCTGATCCTTCGTTTATTCTTTAACATTAGTGGGAGTTTTCATATCCCTTCTGCAGTTCTTTTCTAGATGACCAAACTTTCCACATTTGAAGTAATTCTTGGTTTCCTTGAGACAGTTACCAGGATGCTTCTTCCCACAATTTGTTCAAGGGAAAACTTCATGATTCTTTCCATCATGGGATTTTTTTGATGAACCACCCATGTTGTTTTAAATTTTCCACTTCTTGTCACTGGGCCCATGAGACAACTGAGAGTCTCCAATCTCCATTTCCACCTTATGGGAAAATAGAAAATATATTCATAACTGTCGAAGTCTCGAATTGAAAACACTTTTCGTAGACTCGGCTTTAGTCCTCTAAAGAAGCGATCCACCTTACTTTCAGTGTTCAGGATAAATCCAGAGGCGTACCTTCCAAGCCTTGTAAATTTTGCTCCATACACCCCAATGGACTCATATTCCTTCTACTTGAGTCTGAGGAACTCTCTTTCCATGTTGAGATGGAGGGTTAAAGGAAAATATTTATTGAAAACATCCTCTTGAATTCCTCCCAATCCATGGAATCAATTTACTCTTGGGACTTTGTATTCTTTATCAGTGTCCACCACTGATCATCTTCTCCATCAAAATGATAGACTGCTAGTATAACCTTCTCTTCTTCTGAGCACTGGAGAATGGATAATATCTTTTCAATGGAGTTAATCCATTATTCCGCAAGGAGGGTATCATAAGATCTGATAAACATGGGAGGCCTTTTCAGCATGAAGGATTCTACGAAAACTTGCTCTTTTCTTGGAGGAGGAGATAATTCCACATGATTCAAGTTATTATTCATAACTCGATCTAGGAGAGAAAGTATTTTCATGAAGTTTTGAGCACTCGCTCTTGTTATATCAGGCATATCATTAGGGAAATATTCACATTACCTATCACATTGGTTTTTGGAATGTGTTCTTCTATTTCTTTCCATTAACTAAGAAAAAGAATGTATAATTAGAGGTCTTGAATATTTAGATATTGAACAAAAAAAAGAAACTGTGAATATAAAAGTATAACCTTATAAATAAGAAGTATATACTAACTTTTGATTCCTTAAGTTTAAACCTATATTATCCTCGATCTATTTCTTAACTTATATTCTTATGGGAATTTTTTTTGTCCCTTAATAATAGTTTGTACTAAGCTCGTGAATCTACCAAAGAATATCCCCCGGGAGTGTCGTAAAAACGAGTACAGAAATTCCCATTGTCGTGCACCAGTTCCCATTCGAGTCTAGATCAAAGAAGTGTTTTTGGGTTTTACCCCTAGATACATCTACGCCAGATCCGTCTCTACCACCTCGTATCTAGAGAGTGATGTATTTTCTTGATAAACCACTTACTCAATACTCACCAAAATTCAGGAATTTTTTCTTATACATAGTCTCATCCTTAAGGTTATCATAAAGGTTCTCTATTCCTAATCTCCAAAAATAAATAGACCATCCTTTGATACCAACTATATAACCCAAGCCTTTTACATATAACATTTCATGATTTTAAGCATAATTAATCATCAGAGTACAATCCAAGGATCATCAAATCTAGTGTCTTGGAAGACTAGGTACATATAATAAAAACATGGGGAAAAACCTCTTTATTTAATCTCCATAAAGAGCTCCTAACTTCCATTGATCCCTTACATTTTCATAGGGTACCCTGGGAAACACATGAACAAAGGGGTGAGCTGAAAAGACCAGTAAGGGTAGGGACATAAGGATACATCTTAAGCACATGAGTTAGGAGGCATGGCATAACGATATCCAAATCATGGAACCTAAGAAATCATATCATATAAGAATAGGATCATATAAACATGGAATCATATAATTTTGGAAAAATTATAAAACATTTCTTTAGTATGGGTCAAGGCTAACCACTAATCCCATTTTCCATTTTAGTATGGGTCAAGGCTAACTATCAATCTCGTTTCACATCACATCTCATGAGACTTAACTTTACCCAATGCGTTGAATTGCTATCTAGGCGCACTCATCTCAACATTTTCATGAATATTCTTTCCACATTAATATTCTTTCCACATAAATAATCATACATAATTAATCATTCATAAACATAAGGATACCCATGGAGAGAATTGGGTACCACAATCATGACATAAATCATAACCAATGAGTGTATCATGAAAGTGTCCATTAAATAAAGGGATTAAAATATAAATGGACGTTCATAAGGTAATATTGTCAAATAACATGGTATTTGGTGAAAAATATAAGTGAAAACATATAAGAAATGTATTTGAGAAACATTTGCATTAAAACATTTTTGTGTGGTTTTAAGGAAAATATTGTAGTGATTTTAAAAAAGTAAAGAGTATATTCTTTTATATAAAACAAAAATTGAACAAATAAGGTTTTGATAATAAAAATACTGATTTTATAAATACAATGGTGTAGTGCACTAGAAATGGGGTAAAAATTCGGGAAGTCCCTTTAAAACGAGTGTGATTATTGGGAAGTATCGAGGAGGGATTCACTTAAAAGCATGTATATCCCTGAAAGATAATGAGATATGGATCTTGGAACTTGATTTTGGAGAATATAAACATAATAAAGAAGTTTTAAATAATTAAAAGACAACTACATTTTGATAAAAAGATAGATAGAGCAACCCGAAGAAATAAAGGAAGTCCTGGTAGAATCCATTACAGTTTATCGTCATGGTATCAGGTGTAACTAAGAGAGATTTATGAGAGAGATAAGGGGTTTATAATCACTTATAAAACATTAGGGAGGTTTGGGTTAGGTGATAAAACATACCCCATAACTTTTTATTACACAAAAAAAGACATATCATATAGGACAATCTTGATTAAGAGTGAAAAGGAGAGGTTCCCTTACCTAAAATCCATTGGTGTTATCCACTTGTTATTAAAGAAATGAATAAAAAATTTAGTCCTATTAATTAATATTTAAAGAACCTATTCTATATTTAATTTATTTATTATAACCCTTTTCAGTTCATTTAATTCCTTCTTTATTAGTTATAAGGATCAATTTCTTTGTTCGGGCTCTTTTGTTTACTTGGTTTTAAAAGATCGGTTCACTTATATTCAAGTTTGGATAACCATGAAAGATGGAAGTGGTTGTAAAAAATGAATTTATATGATAGTAGTGAACATAAAAGATATTAAATGGTTTTATATTTAATTTTTTTACTTATAGTGAAGTCAAATTATTATATAAAACCAAAGTGACAACCGTTTTTGTTAATTGGTAGGTTTGATTACAAAGAACATATTTTTCTTTATAACTTAATACCATATGTAAAAAATATTACAGAATCAAAATAGGATATATTACATATATATAATCTGATTCTACCATAACTAAAATGGTTTCATGACCAGATTTAATGATGATAATAGAAATTGATAAACTGTTGTCCTTGAATGTGCTAAATTGTCACATCTCAAACGGCGCTTTCATTTCTTTCAAACAAAAGGTGAGGAAAGGAGAGAAGATAAATAAGTATACCATTAGCATAATATAATTCCAGTACATTTATTCTACTAGGTTTATCATACCATTTGGGTGAAGGGAGGTGAGGAAAAAAACAAAAAATAAAAGAACTTAAAAGAAATGAAGGAATTGGAAAAGAGGAATTTACCTCTTGAGACTTCCTCCATTGAGAACCTATTAAGGGGAGAGGGTTTGGTATTTTGAGGAGGATGGGAGATTTTGGACGTGGGGGAGGACCTTGGGGAGAGATTTGGGCAGAATATTGTCAAGGAAAAAGGCATGAGAGGAGTGAATAGAAGAGGGAGTGAAGGGGGGTTTATAGTGGAGGAGAGAGGGAATTTCACAATATAAAATTCATTAATTTATTATTTCCCCACAAGACAAGGAATAGTGAGTCTTCCTTGACCAAGAATAGTATTTTTATCATTTGATCCCGAAAAAGTGGTCTTATATCATCAGAACATCATCAATGAATCAACAAATCCATTATTTAGCATTTATTGTAAATTATCGTATTTTTACTATTCATCAAAAATTCTAGTATTTTAAAAAAATCTCAAAAATTCACCCTAACCATTTTTCAATGTGTAGAATCAAAAAAAATCAATTTTTCAAAAATAATTTTCTAAATATTATTAATTTAATATTTAATTAAAATCATAATTTATTATTAAAACTAGTTTTAAAACATTTATTTACTTATTCTAAAATATAGGTATATCATGCTTTCAACTTGAATAATATATATATACTATCATAGGTAATTTTACTATTAATTATGGTATATAACTATACATAAGGGTATGTTATTATTCATTAGGGTAGGTTACTATTCACTAAAAATTAAGTTTCCCTAATCAGACTCCAAATAACTTACTGTTTACAACTGTGTATGTCAGATTTTTGAAATTCCAAACAAAGAAGAGACAAACTTATGTTTAAAAGACACTTAGAACTTACTAGTCAATTATATTGTGTTTTCATGTTATTTTATGACATATTTATAAGAAGGTAAATTTCCATTGAAGACTTTGGGTCGTTACAAATTAAGAGTCTATAAAAGTGAACACACAAGCTCCTAAAACTCATCTACATAAAACCCTACATGAAGGGTAGATATAGGGACAGCTGTCTGAAGCTGTAGATGTACACCTCGACTATCTGGTCTCTCTAAGAACCACCTAGTCTCGGTCCACCTAGGACTCTATCAAAGCATTAAACATCTGCACAAGACATGACACCTGCGGGCAAAACCCATGAAGGGGTAAGTAAAACAATACTCAATAGGACACCCCAAAACCACAAAGGAATACTACTTATAAATACACAAACTACCCCACAAGAAAATACACGAAGAAAAATCATATCCACATAGATATATTTCTACAACACATATATCAATAACATCCATATATACTCATCTTAGACACTAAGTTTCGTGAGGTTCCAACCTGATATCTAGCAATAGTATTCTCACCATAGTCTCGAATCGTAACAGAAAAACTAGGAGGACACACTCCATGATCTCAGCCATCTCAAATGGCACCCATCCAGGAGATGCACTCCATTAAGAACATTTTATTAGGTCCAACTCTAGTGTCCAGCACCAAGGGTCCAGTAATCACCACCTTGCGCCTAATAAAATCTACGAAACCAAAGCGGAGAAGTCATCCTCACACCACTACACACAGTTGAGGGAGCACTACTCCAAACTATTAACCATGTGCGTCCTCTCTATCAAAGGAGATTGGAGGGAATCACACCACACCATTACACCATAGTTGAGGGAGTACTACCCCTAACTAACCCACAAAAATTCTATCACTCATGAACGGAGTATACTGATCCTCAATCCATCGAGGGAGATCTAACTCATCTCTAGGTATCATTTACACTATGGTAATGGGTCTACAACCCTATCTCACATGATAAGACACATAGTCTCAGTAATACACAGAGTTTTGATAACACACGGAGTGTCAATAACACATGGAGTGTTGATAACACACGAAGTTTATATAACACAAGTAGTTTTGATAACACAAGGAGTGTCCAAAACACAAATAGTGTCGATATGTCATGCATCCCCCAAATCACGTATTCACCAAGTCACAACTAGCCACAAGATTCTACTCGTAGTGCACTTATACCAGGAGAGCCTACTCCTTAAGACTTTTTTTCATACTATAACTTCCACATCAACTCACTTAGAGTATCTCAAAAGGAACGTATCATCACAAGGGTCCCAATTGTAACGACCCAATATTTTTTAGTAGTATATTAACTTACTCTTAATGATTTAATAAGATGTTAATGGTTAATGCAGAAAGAGGAGTCGATGGCTTCATCCAGTAGACTCAACCCTTATGAAGCCCACTTATCAGAGCTTGGGAAGGAGGTAGCATCTGTGGGCTTCGCTTTGGACCAAGCCCAAGCCGAACTCCAGCGTGTCAAGCTTGAACGGAAACGCCTACGGGAGAAGTTCAAGTTAGTAGAGATTACTACTAGGGAAATGTTATCTGAGCCTCCCTCAGATTCTCTCACCATAGCACACCTTACACTTAGGTCTTATGCCGGTGTTATAAGGGGCTATGTTATGAGACCCTAGCTTCCTTGTGTAATCCTTTCGGGTGAATAAATTTAGATTCCTTCATTTAGTGATGTTTGTGAAATTTCAAATGTCTAGATAATTTTAGAATGTATTTTATTGATGAATTTTGAAAAAGGGATATTTTGAAATATTTATATAAACCCTAAATAACTAATGATGTGTAATGATTTTCAAAAAATGGTCTTCTACAAAAGTGTTCATTAAGGAATTTGGAGTCTAATAAGATCAACTTAATTTTTTATGAATAGTAAATTATGAATAGTGATTTTACGCTTAGGATTAGTAATGTGACCAAATGGATTAGTAATTTCACTCAAAGAAAGTTTTAATATAATTTAGACACCTAGATTAAGTAATGTGATTCAATAAAATGGGTAAATAACGGTTTCATAAATTATTAGTCAAGTATTAGTTTTTTTGGATGAATAGTGTTTTTTAATTAAAAATTTAATTAAAAATAATTAGAAAATTATTTTTATAAAAAGGACTTTATTTTTGAACTCAGAGATCGATATTATGTTAAGGTAATTTTTGGGGATTTTTCTGGAAAAAATGAATTTTCGATGAATAGTGTTTTTATTTAAAAATTAAATTAAAAATATTTAGAAAATTATTTTTATAAAATGGATTTCATTTTTGAAATCAGAGCATTGATATTTGGTTAAGGTGAAATTTTGAGATTATTCTGAGAAGGTTGAATTTTTGATGAATAGTGAAAATATAGTTTTTAAGTTACGGGTGTTTAATGACATCATTAAATGATGTATTAAGTATATATTCACTATGGTCAAATTATGAATAGTAAGATAAGGTGTGAAGTGTCCCAAGTGGCCAATACCATGGGAAAATACCATGGGCAAGCCCATGGTTTTGCCAAAACCACTAGTGAGGTGTCCCTTGACCATTAATGCCTTGTCCCCTCACTTTCCCTATAAATACTCACCCTCTCCTCCTTTAGTTTCCACTCCCAACTCTCCCCCAACGAAGTTCTGGTCTCCTTACCTCCCAAGGAGTCCTCCCAAGGTTCCCCCAAGCCCTCAAGGTCCAAAACTTTGAGTTTCAAGAGTCACGTTTTAAGGTAAGGGATCCGACCCCTCTCTTTCTTTTAATGTAATCTCTTTTATGTCATTCCTTTTATGCTCCATGTTCTTATGTGAGAGGATGTTATTTTATATTCCTCTTACTTCCCCTTTCATGTTTATATGATGAGAGATCCCCTCTTACTCTCATAATTTCGTTTTATGAAAGTTTAAGTGACGCCGTTAGGCTGTCGAATGTTTAAGTGATTCTTTCACCCTTCTCATTTTTCAAGTTCGATTTTCATGTCAAATCTTTCAAGTTACTTTTTATTATGTTGGGGTATGATCTCTATATCTGTCATACTGATCTCTTATGATCATATGATGAGAGACACTATTTTATCTGTTCAATTCATTTTTGTTGAAGTTTAAGTGACGCCGTTAGGCTGCCGAATTTTCATAAGAGAAATCAAATTTTTGTCTTCCTTCCATGTTTTACATTTCAAATGGTATGTCCTTAAAATTGCATCACCATGTCCATATATACTTCTTATTCTGTCCCTCTACTATTTTATGGGTCAATTATGATTTTTCAACCCATTTCCCCTCTCTTTTCAAAGTTTTCTAAAACCGTGTAACATAGCCGTTATGCTGCAGAATTTTCGTCTCAAAATGCCTCTCTTTTCTCAAAATCATTTTCTGTTATAAAGTGAATACTCAAAGCTCCTATTTATAAAGGGGTATTCACATATATATAAAAATGTTCTATTTTAAATTCTGGTATTTACATACATGATACCCACTTTCCCTTTCTGTGGGTTTAAAGTAACGTAAAGATCATGTCTTTAAAGCAGTTTTTAAAACGTTATGATTATGAAATGAAACCCATTTATTTTATGCTATATGGGTTATTTATGAAATGTTTGATGATGATATATGTGGATCACATGATAATAAAGGAAAATTTAAGGGTGTGCCCTGATAGCGCTCCAATTCATTGGGTAAAGACTTAATCTCTAGAGATGACCATTTTAACGACGCCTTGGTGAATAACCTTGGTAATTTTTAACGACACCTTGGGGATGGACCTTTGTGAAATGAAACGATTGTCAATATTAAATGTTGCAGCCACATCTTCAAGTTATGAAAAATGTTATTTTTATTATGATGTATCTCATGATTTCTTTCTCATGCCTTAAAGTTCTTTTCATGTCCTTATTGAAGTATCTCAAGTTCACATGTAAAATGTTTCTCTTATTTCCCTTACTGGTCCTTCTGCTCACCCTTTCTTTTGATGTATGTCCCCAGGTTATGAGATGCATAATGAACATAGGATAAACTAAAGGAGAATCCTTTCAAGTGTTTAAGAAGAATGTTTTATGTTTTTTTTATGTATTATGATCCTTGTTTCCAAGACACTAAACCTTAACGATCCTCAGTTCCGTGTAATGGAATGAAAGTTATGTTATAAAATGGCGGGATGCTATAGTTGGTATCAAAGGATGGTTTAGTTATTTGTGGAAATTAGGATATAAAAACTTTATGAAGAACCCTATATAAAAGTTTAAATATAGGAAAACTTCCTGGTATTTTGGTAAGTATTGAGTAAGTGGTTTATCAAACAAATACATCCCTATCTGGATACGAGTAGGTAGAGGCGGCTCTGGCACAGATGTACATAGGGGTAAAACCCGAAAACACTGCTTTGAGCTAGACTCGAACGGGAACTGGTGCACGATAACGGGCCTTGCTGCACTCTTGGTTACGACACTCCCGGGGGATATGTTTGGTTAATCACAAGCTTTTTATGAATCATTATGAAGGAATTATAGAAAAGTGTAATTTTCTAAGCATGAAGTCTTAGTTAAAAGATTCATAAATGAAATAAGTTTCTTACTAAGGTTTTATTCTTTTAGAAAATGGCGGGAAATAGGAGGAATCGTGCCGATGGTGACCGCAATGCACCATGTGCTGACGGCCCTCCGATGGAAGCCGGAATGGAAACATTCATGCCAATGATGAACCAACTGACTCAAGTTATGAGTAATAACTTGAATCAAGCCGAGAGGCCGACATCACCACGAAGGGAACAACACTCTGTTGAGTCCTTCATGCGTCAATGACCGCCAACATTTAGTGGATCTACTGACCCATTGGTTGCGTAACAACGGATAAGCTCCATTGAAAAGATCTTTTCTGTACTTCATTGTTCGGAACAAGAAAAAGTCACCCTTGCTGTTTACCGCCTAGAGGGAGAAGCTGATCAGTGGTGGTCACTGATCAAAAACATGAAGCCACGAGGAGAGATAGAAGATATGGAGTGGGAAGAATTTCGGGGAATTTTCCTTAACAAGTATTTCCCTCGTTCCATGAGAACGAGAATGGAGAAAGAGTTTCTCGAGATGAAGCGGAAGGAGAACGAATCTGTCGGAAGCTACGAGATGAACTTCACAAGGCTTTCCCATTATACCTCAATCTTTGTCATGGACCCTAATGGGAAGGTTGATAGATTCTTTGGCGGACTACGACCTCATCTGCGGAAGAATCTAACCAACATGGACTATGATAGCTATGAAGAAATAGTTCGAAGTGCTATGAAAGTCAAGCTGGAGTTTGGTGAGACACAGTGGTCTCATAAACCAAATGAAAAGAAGAGATCGTTGGAGCCCAGTTTAGGGAAGTCTTTTGATCAGGGAAGAGGTGGAAAGCAAATGCAACTTACCACATGCAATAAATGTGGGAAGAATCATCTAGGGAACTGCTTGAACGGAAGTGGCAAGTGCTACAAGTGTGGAAGAGGAGGCCATATTGCTCGGAATTTTCATAGTGAGGTGAAGCCTCAGCTTCCCAACACTAACGACAGAGGAAAGATGGTTCTGGCCCTACCTGAAGTCACATGCTTCAAGTGTGGACAGCTTGGGCACTTTGCTAACCAATGTCCAAATCCGAGGGCGGTGGAGGGTAATCACCATCAACCTCAGCAGAGGCCAAGAGAGCAAGGTCGTGCTTTCTCTATCACAACAGCTGAAGTTGAAGTCCCGAACGATGTGGTAGCAGGTACTCTTGTCGTCCTCTCAAAACTTGCAAGCACTTTATTTGATTCTGGTTCTACACATTCCTTTATTTCCTCCAAGTTTGCAAGGAATATAGAATCGATCCTCTAACTACTAGAGGTAGAGTTGTCTGTCAAGACTCCAAGTGGGATTATCCTTGCATCAACAGTATTTAGAGACTCTAGTGTTTACTTTGGTGAGCACAATCTTATCGCAAATCTAGTAGTCATTCCCATGATGGAATTCGACATTATACTAGGGATGGACTGGCTCTCAAAGTATAATGCTAAGATCAAATGCAGAAGTAAGTAAATCTCAGTAGTCTTGAATGAACGACCTACAGTTATCTTCCAAGGAGAGATATCCCGAACTGATCCCTATCTAGAAGCACCTCCTATAGCTTTCTTTATGGAGTTAATCGGTGATGATGAAGAAGGAAAAGGGAGAATACAAATAGAAGATGTTCCGATTGTTCAGGAATACATGGATGTATTTCCTGAGGAGTTACCTGGACCTCCCCCAGAAAGAGAGGTAGAGTTCTCCATTGAACTCGTACCTGGGTCTCAACCGATATCAAAGACTCTGTACAGAATGGCAAATATGGAGCTAGAAGAGTTAAAGAAACAACTCCAAGACTTGTTGGAGAAGGGGTTTATCCGACTGAGTGTGTCTCCTTGGGGAGCACCAGTTCTCTTTGTGAAGAAGAAGGATGGATCAATGCGGCTATGCATCGATTATAGAGAACTGAATGGGATCACGGTGAAGAACAGATATCCTCTTCCAAGAATTGATGATTTATTTGACCAACTTTGTGGGGCTCAATTCTTCTCTAAGAATGACCTTCGATCTGGTTATAATCAACTGAGGGTGAAGAAGGAAGATATTCCAAAGACTGCCTTCTGATCAAGATATAGTCATTATGAGTTTATTGTTATGCCCTTCGGCTTGACTAATGCTCCTGCTATTTTCATGGATTTGATGAATAGAGTCTTTAAGGACTACCTTGATAACTTTGTGGTAGTTTTTATTGATGATATTTTGATATATTCAAAAAGTCGTGAGGAGCATGAAGATCATCTAAGGGTTATATTGAAAACTATGTGGAAGGAGAGGCTCTTTGGGAAGTTCAGAAAGTGTGAGTTTTGGTTACAACAGGTGGCTTTCTTGGGGCACATCGTAACCAATGAAGGAATCTCGGTTGACCCTGCAAAGACAATGGTTGTGGAGGAGTGGCCTCAACCCACAACAGTAACTGAGATTCGTAGTTTCCTTGGTTTAACGGGATATTATAGGAGGTTTGTGAAAAACTTTTCACGGATTTCTAATCCACTAAGCAAGTTGACTCGAAAAGGGGTTAAATTCTTCTGGACAAAGGAATGCGAGAAAAGTTTCCAAGAGCTGAAGAAGAGATTAGTTACTGCACCTGTGTTAACACTACCCTCTATCGGAGAAGGATTCGTTATTTTTAGCGATGCATCTCTGAAAGGGCTTGGGTGTATCCTCATGCAAAATGACAATGTAATTGCTTATGCATCTCGACAGTTGAAGATTCATGAGCAGAATTATCCTACGCATGATCTAGAGCTGGCGGCAGTTGTTTTTGCTCTAAAGATATAGAGGCACTATCTTTATGGGGAGAAATGTGATATATACACTGACCACCAAAGTCTAAAGTATATTTTCACACAGAAAGAATTGAACATGAGACAAAGGAGATGGTTGGAGCTTATTAAAGACTATGATTGTTCAATTCATTATCACCCTGGAAGAGAAAACAAAGTCGCGGATGCATTAAGCAGGAAAGATCCTGTTGTTTTGGCAACAATGAGGATCTTAGGAGATCCCTTGATTAAAGATCTAGTAAAACTGGACATGGGAATTATAAGGAAAGGGACATCATCAACCCTATTCCAAATGATTTCTCAACCTTCATTACTAGAGAGGATCAAGAAGGCTCAAAAAGAAGATCCTTTGCTGTAGGAGAAGTTTGAGGCTGTAAATGATGGGAAGTTTTCTGATTTCAATATTAATCAAGAAGGTGTATTGAAATTTTGTACAAGACTATGTGTTCCATCTATTCCGGAGATAAAGAAAGAACTGATGGATGAAGCTCATAGCTCTACTTTCTCTATACATCCGGGAAGCACTAAGATTTATAGAGACCTTCATGATCATTATTGGTGGGATAACATGAAGAGGGAGATTGTTGATTACACTAAAAGGTGCCTGGTGTGTTAGCAAGTAAAGGTAGAAAGACAACTTCCTAAGGGGGTATTACAACCACTACCCATACTAGTATGGAAGTGGGATAATATCACTATGGACTTTGTAACTGGTCTCCCGAAAACATCCAAAGGAAACAATGCGATATGGGTTATTATGGACCGTCTCACCAAGACAGCCCATTTTGTCTCTATTCGGGAAGATTTCTCTCTGGATCAGCTTGCCAAGATATACATGAAGGAAGTGGTAAGGCTTCATGGGGTACCACTATCCATCGTATCTGATCGTGACCCAAGATTCACATCAAAATTCTGGAGAAGTCTTCAACATGCTCTGAATACTGAATTGAATTTTAGTACGGCCTATCATCCTCAAACTGATGGCCAATCTGAAAGGACTATTCAGACACTCGAATACATGTTGAGATTATGCTCAATGGAATTTAAATGTGGATGGGATCAACACCTCCCATTAGTTGAGTTCTCCTACAACAACAGCTTCCATTCGAGTATTCAGATGGAACCCTATGAAGCTCTGTATGGAAAGCGATGTAGAACTCCTACTTGTTGGGATGAAACTGGTGAGAGGAAGCTTCTTGGGCCTGATCTCGTGCAAGAGATGACGGAATAGGTTCATGCCATCCATCAACACATAAAGGCTGCTCAGAGTCGACAGAAGAGCTATGCTGACAATCGTCGAAGGGACTTGGAGTTTGGTGTTGGTGACAAAGTCTTCCTTCGAATTTCTCCATGGAAGAGAGTCATGCGGTTTAGGAAGAAAGGGAAGCTCAGCCCTAGGTACAGTGGCCCCTATGAAATCCTTGATCGCATAGGAGCAGTGGCCTATCGTCTAGCACTTTTACCGAACCTAGATCAAGTTCATGATGTCTTCCATGTATCTCTCTTGAGGAAGTACATACCCGACCCTTCGCATGTACTGAACCCAGAGGTGGTACAACTGGAACATGACCTCTCTTATGAGGAGCAGCCATTGGAGATCTTGGACCGTAGAGACAAGGTTCTACGAAACAAGACTACCCACCTTGTGAAAGTGTTGTGGAGGAATCATAAATATGAAGAGGCGACTTGGGAGCTGGAGGAAACAATGAAGCAAAAGTACCCTCACCTTTTGACTAGGCCTCAAGTATAAATTTCGGGGACGAAATTTCTTAAGGGGGGAAGAATGTAACAAAAAAAAAATTTTAGTGGTATATTAACTTACTCTTAATGATTTAATAAGATTTTAATGGTTAATGCAGAAAGAGGATTCGATGGCCTCATCCAGTAGACTCGACCCTTATGAATCCCACTTATCAGAGCTTGGGAAGGAGGTAGCATCTGTGGGCTTCGCTTTGGACCAAGACCAATCCAAACTCCAGCGTGTCAAGCTTGAATGGAAACGCCTATGGGAGAAGTTCAAGTTAGTAGATATTACTACTAGGGCAATGTTATCTGAGCCTCCCTCAGATTCTCTCACCATAGCACACCTTACACTTAGGTCTTATGCCGGTGTTATAAGGGGCTATGTGACGAGACCCTAGCTTCCTTGTGTAATCCTTTCGGGTGAATAAATTGAGATTCCTTCCTTTAGTGATGTTTGTGAAATTTCAAATTTCTAGATAATTTTAGAATGTATTTTATTGATGAATTTTGAAAAAGGGATATTTTGAAATATTTATATAAACCCTAAATAACTAATGATGTGTAATGATTTTCAAAAAATGGTCTTCTACAAAAGTGTTCAGTAAGGAATTTGGAGTCTAATAAGATCAACTTAATTTTTGATGAATAGTAAATTATGAATAGTGATTTTACGCTTAGGATTAGTAATGTGACCAAATGGATTAGTAATTTCACTCAAAGAAAGTTTTAATATAATTTAGACACCTAGATTAAGTAATGTGATTCAATAAAATGGGTAAATAACGGTTTCATAAATTATTAGTCAAGTATTAGTTTTTTCGGATGAATAGTGTTTTTTAATTAAAAATTTAATTAAAAATTATTAGAAAATTATTTTTATAAAAATGACTTTATTTTTGAACTTAGAGCATCGATATTATGTTAAGGTAATTTTTGGGGATTTTTCTGAAAAAAATGAATTTTAGATGAATAGTGTTTTTATTTAAAAATTAAATTAAAAATATTTAGAAAATTATTTTTATAAAATGGATTTCATTTTTGAAATCAGAGCATTGATATTTGGTTAAGGTGAAATTTTGAGATTATTTTGAGAAAGTTGAATTTTCGATGAATAGTGAAAATATAGTTTTTAAGTTACGGGTGTTTAATGACATCATTAAATGATGTATTAAGTATATATTCACTATGGTCGAATTATGAATAGTAAGATAAGGTGTGAGGTGTCCCAAGTGGCCAATACCATGGGAAAATACCATGGGCAAGCCCATGGTTTTTCCAAAACCACTAGTGAGGTGTCCCTTAGCCATTAATGCCTTGTCCCCTCACTTTCCCTATAAATACCCACCCTCTCCTCCTTTAGTTTCCACTCCCAACTCTCCCCCAACGAAGTTCTGGTATCCTTACCTCCCAAGGAGTCCTCCCAAGGTGCCCCCAAGCCCTCAAGGTCCAAAACGTTGAGTTTCAAGAGTCACGTTTTAAGGTAAGGGATCTGACCCCTCTCTTTCTTTTAATGTAATCTCTTTTATGTCATTCCTTTTATGCTCCATGTTCTTATGTTAGAGGATGTTATTTTATATTCCTCTTACTGCCCCTTTCATGTTTATATGATGAGATATCCCCTCTTACTCTCATCATTTCTTTTTATGAAATTTTAAGTGATGCCGTTAGGCTGCCGAATGTTTAAGTGATTCTTTCACCCTTCTCATTTTTCAAGTTCGATTTTCATGTCAAATCTTCCAAGTTCCTTTTTATTATGTTGGGGTATGATCTCTATATCAATCATACTGATCTCTTATGATCATATTATGAGAGACCCTATTTGATCTGTTCAATTCATTTTTGTTGAAGTTTAAGTGACGCCGTTAGGCTGCCGAATTTTCATAAGAGAAATCAAATTTTTGTCTTCCTTCCATGTTTTTCATTTCAAATGGTATGTCCTTAAAATTGCATCACCATGTCCATATATACTTATTATTCTGTCCCTCTACTGTTTTATGTGTCAATTATTATTGTTCGACCCATGTCCCCTCTCTTTTCAAAGTTTTCTAAAACCGTGTAACATAGCCGTTATGCTGCAGAATTTTCGTCTCAAAATGCCTCTCTTTTCTCAAAATCATTTTATGTTATAAAGTGAATACTCAAAGCTCCTATTTATAAAGGGGTATTCACATATATATAAAAATGTTCTATTTTAAATTCTGGGATTTACATACATGATACCCGCTTTCCCTTTTCGTGGGTTTAAAGTAACGTAAAGATCATGTCTTTAAAGCAGTTTTTAAAACGTTATGATTATGAAATGAAACCCATTTATTTTATGCTATATGGGTTATTTATGAAATGTTTGATGATGATATATGTGGCTCACATGATAATAAAGGCAAATTTAAGGGTGCGCCCTGATAGCGCTCCAATGCATTGGGTAAAGACTTAATCTCTAGAGATTACCATTTTAACGACACCTTGGTGAATAACCTTGGTAATTTTTAACGACACCTTGGGGATGGACCTTGGTGAAACGAAACGATTGTCAATATTAAATGTTGCAGCCACATCTTAAAGTTATGAAAAATGTTATTTTTATTATGATGTATCTCATGATTTCTTTCTCATTCCTTAAAGTTCTTTTCATGTCCTTATTGAAGTATCTCAAGTTCACATGTAAAATGTTTCTCTTATTTCCCTTATTGGGCCTTCTGTTCACCCTTTCTTTTGATGTATGTCCCCAGGTTATGAGATGCATAATGAACATAGGATGAACTAAAGGAGAAGCCTTTCAATTGTTTAAGAAGAATGTTTTATGTTTTTTTTATGTATTATGATCCTTGTTTCCAAGACACTAAACCTTAACGATCCTCAGTTCCGTGTAATGGAATGAAAGTTATGTTATAAAAAGGCGGGATGCTATACCAATGCTGAAAACGGATCATCAAATAGACACACGACTTGAAATTTATGACTATTTTACTGAAAAGTTTTGACCTGGGTCCAGTCCAAGTCTGATCTGACCCGCCAGACCTAACCCGACCCGTCAGTTGAATAAACTCAGTCTAACCGATCTGAACTGACCCATCCCACTGGGCAGTTGGTCCAGCCTACTCGGTCATTGGGTCCAGCCTACTGGGCCGCTAGAGCGGCCTGGCTCTTCTGGTATGGCCCCTGCTGTGGGCCGACTCGGTGCACCACATGTGGTCTGCCCCAATCACGTGCCACCCGGATCCATGCGGAGTTTCGCCGCATTCACGTGGATGGCCCTCCATTCTCCTTTCATACGGATTTTCCACCGCCACAGGGTCCACGCAGCCCACCTACCACTGACATGACCCGTTATCACTGCATCCCTCAGTCTCCACCCATGACACCACTCTGGTCATCGGCTCCCCCATGGTCCTGCCTAGAATACATCCAGTGGCTTCCATCAACCACCCATCCAGTGGCCCATAATCCATTTTTATACTCTTCTTGGACCATCCCTGCTGGCTGGGTCCCCTGGTCAACATCACGGACTCCTATCGTGGCCCATACCTACCAGCCACGTCGGATTCGACCCATCCTCCTGCTTCATCATTCCTCTATCCACCAATGTGCACCATTTTCTTGGCCAAATCGAATTGTGTCTTCACCGTCTCACCTCCGATGTGTCATCACAGGGTTGTATCTTTGATCATGGATCATTTTTCCATGAATCAAGGGTGTAACAATCGATCATTTTCAAAGGGGTTTTAAAGTGTGGGGAGGAGAAGAAGAACACGAGAGATTGAGGGGAGAGAATAAATGAACATGAACGTCCGAAGAATGGATCTTGGCCTTTGTTCATGTTATCCTTAATTAGTTCTTTTTATAAGGAAGAACAAAGAATAAAAAAATTACACAGATCTATCTCCCATAAAATCCCTGTAATTTAACCATCCCACAAGAGTGATTGAACTACAGATCAACCCATTCATTAGTTAGTCTATGTTCTTCATTGAATCTAAAAAGGGGAATGGAAATAAATAAAGAGATAAATTTCCCTACCATGAGTTTGGATCAATCATTAACAGGGAATGATTGTGTTGTCGCCATTGACGAGTCTTCCAACTCTGTTGGCGCAACGATCCACGATCTAATCTCTGATCTATTGTTTTTCATTCGAGAGAATTATTTCTCCAAGATCTCCCTAGAGATTCTCTAGAATTTCTAAGGTTATGTGACTAAACCTAGGTTTCTCCATTAGGATGTTTTTAAAGGAGATAATTTTTGTGTAAACAAAATAATTTATCTTTAAATTATTTAATGATGATTATGTCCTTTTCGGGTTTTACATAGAAGACTCATGCTGAATAAATTTAAGTCATGTCTAGGGAAAACAACATATTAAGAACTCAACGGTGGTATCAGATTTATAATCTAATTCTCCATTCATGAGTTATTAGGATTTGAAAATAAAATAGTTTTTATTTAATTATTTTATTTACACTTACGTCCAAAAACTATCTTTCACAGCCAACCTGTGTCAGTCGATTTTAGGTCTCATGTAAGGTAAATACACTCCTCTGAACACAAAGGTTCCCTCAGATTTATTATCCATGCATCTATTTAAGAGTTATTCCACTTTTTCAGTAAAACTGTGTGCACGTGCTATTAAAAACATAACATTTTTCAAAAAACTGTTCTGGGAACACTAGGCTTTAGAATCCCATGTCGTCTTATCACATGGTCTCATAAGGTTTCCGAATATTTTATAAAAAAATTTTACAAAATATGGGTCATTAAATTCTCCCCACCTTAGGGATTTATATCCCCAAAATCCAAACCAAGGTCTACCCAAAAAAATGAGGGTACATAGCAAGGATCTGAGCCTCCTACTTCCATATGATCTCTTAGAGATTATAATGCCACCACCAAATGTGTACTCAATTAATCAATCACTATTGAGAATCCCTCTAACTCCGACCAAAAAATTGACATGCATGCCCATAGCATTCCCTCTAGAACCTGAATGGTCTACTTAGTATGGCAGTCTATATGTGGGTGAAATGTTGTGATCAAGTGAAACTTAGTCCCAAACACCTTCTAAAATCCCTTCCCCAACTGGGATGTAAAGTGAGCATCACAATATCATACTATTTTTTATAGAACTCCATGTATTTGAACTATCTCTATCACATAAAGGCATCACAAGCTCTCTACTGAAATCTGCTTCAGAATAACTAGGATGTTGGAAGACTTGGTGAGTCAGTCTATGATCACCCAGATGATATCATGTCCCCTATAAGTACATGTTAAACCTATCATGAAGTCCATAGATATCTCATCCCACTTTTATTCTGGCACATTGATGTGTTGAGTCAAACCTATTAGAACCTGGTGCTCTGCCTTCACTTGCTGATAAGTGAGGCGTCATAGGACAAACTCTACAACTTTCTTCTTCATTCCCGACCACCAAAATTGACATCGGAGGTCCTGGTACATCTTCACCACACCTGAATGTATTTCTAAAGGGAGAGTATGGTACTCCCTCAAAAATCGTCCATTAATTCCACTATTACTTTTGTGAATCCTCTGAAAAGAATGATGTGCTCCCAACCTTTCAAATATCTATCAGGGGAATACCTTGTGGACACCTGAGCACATAAAGTCTCACAATCTGTATCTCTAAGTTGTGCCTCCCTAGATCATTATAATATTGGAGGGGTGACAACCAAATGAAGAATAAAACAATCACAAAGATCTATCTCCCATCAAATCCCTACAATTTAACCATCCTGCAATAGCAACCGAACCATGGATCAACCTATTCTTTGGTTTGTCTGCATTCATCATTGAATCTAAAAAGGGAAAATGAAATCAAAAATAGATCAAACACCCTAACTGAAGTTTGGATTGGTCATTGATGATGAATGATTTTTTTGTTGTCATTGATGAGATCCTCCAACACCATTGGAACGACGATCCATGGTCTGATATCTGATCCACTGTTGTTCATTCAATAAGAATATTTCTCCATGCTCTCCCTAGTGATTCTCCAGAATTCCCAAGGTTATGCAACTAACCTTGGGATTTATGAAAAATTATGTTTTTAAGGAAATCATCACTGCATCAACAAAATAATTTGTCATTAAGTTATTTAATGATGATTATATCTTTTTCAGGGTTTTCCACAAAAGAACTGCACCGACAAAAGTTAAGTTATTCTTAGGGAAAACACCATATTATGAACTCAACGATGGTATTAGATTCCCAATTTGAGTATCCTTTCATGAGTTATTAGGATTTGAAAATAAAATAATTTTTATTTATTTAATTTGTTTACAGTTACGTCCAAAAACTCTCTTTCATAGCTGGCCCATGTCGGCCAATGTTAGACATCACCTAAGGTAAAGTCATTTCTATGAACTCAATGGTGCACTCATATTTTCGATATGGGAACCCATTTAAGAGTTATTACACTTTTTCAAGAAAAAAATGTGTGCATTATATTAAAAACATAACATTTTTCAATGAACTTTTCTGGGCACACCGGGCCCTAGAATCACACGTCGTCTTATCTCATGGTCCCAAAATTTTCCCAAATAATTTCTTAAAATAAATCCATGAAAATGTAATTCATTAAAATAAAATACTATGTAAAGAAATCACTAAAATTTTTGGGTGTCTTTCTATCGATATGATGCTTTTGTAACACTTTCCTTTAAAGCATTCTAACAATTTTCCTAATTTAAAGTAAAAAAATTCCCAATCAATTTTTAATTTGTTAGAAACAAAAACAATAGTTAAAAAACACACTTCTTATTAACAAACCAAAAATTCAATCAATTTTTAAAGTACTCAAAAAACCAATAAATGTAACATATAACTTAAAAAATAAGATCACTCATAGCCTAAAAACATCATTTGATACATTTTTACTGTTCTAGATGGAATCCATTGATCTTTTAAGAGTTATATATTTATTTTTATAGTTTTTTTCATAAAACAACAATATATAATTGAATGTTAATATAAACTCATAGTTAAAACTCTAACCACTAAATTATAGAGAATCCCTCACTATTTGGGACTAAGTGACATAAAATTAAAATTGGATATGAAATTTCTAAGGTATGAATACATGTGTATGAAATCACTAAAAATATTATATTGGTATTTGGTAAAAATCTTGGTTGGATTTTTTAATAAAAATAAAAAAGTGTTAGTATCAATAATCATTTATTCTAAGCAATGCATTTAGAAACATGTTTAAAAATTTCTTATTAAAAAAGTTCCATTATATTACATATAAAATATATTTTATTTAAAAACATAAGAAATCATTGAAAATTTAATAAAATTTTATTTAATTTTAAAAATCATTTATCAACATTGTTATATTCTATATATACTTTTATGTGTTATAAAATATAGACTAACATTTTATCCACAAGAAGCAATTTTCTAAATATCCTTTCTCATGGTGAGATTATTTTATTTAAAACACTATGAAAAAAACTAATTGATGTTAATAGAAATAACTCAATAAGATAATTTAAGCAACGTAGTACTTAAAATCATTGAATTATAATTTTACACACTAACACTTTTTGTGACGTTTAAACCAGTAAAGTATAAACAATAGAAACACAAACCAAATCATTTGAAATCAAAACAACCAAATATAATTTAATTGGAATAATAAATTAAAGATGAAATAATATTATAATAAGTATCAAACTTCAAAAATAATGAACTAGGAACAAAAATGAACGATTCATGTGAAAATAAAATTAATCCAAAATATAAAATATTTTTTTATGATCTTTGGAATTTGGATCCTGCTCCTTAGTGGGTCTGCACATATGACATTATTTTAATTAAATAAGAAAATAAAGACTTTATAGGGTTGATTCAAAATATAGTTCTTTAACAAATTAGTGGATAAATCTAATTGATCACCAAAATTGACATAAAACTCTGATGTTTTCCTAAACCAGCCTCATTGGTACCCCTCCTTGGATGGAATTGAAGACAAGAGTGGCCCTAGAATCTCACCATGTGTTGGTGACTAGCCCCAAGGGAATATAACACACTCATATGGGATGCATTAACCCCAATATTCCCAAGAAAGGTTAAGAAACCACAAATAAACATCGCACTAATGAATAAACCAACCTCAGTATATGTAATTTCATATAATGAAAAATTAAAATAGAAATATACCACCCCAACACATAATAAAGTGACAATAAACACAATACACTCATGTATAACCTCCACAAGCTAGTCACTTGAAAATAAATCACCAACTCCCTCTCATAGACTCTAGAAACACACACACACAAATATGGGTAAGTATACAAATATACTCATTAGGATCCTCTAAAAAATCTCTCATGAAAATGTGGAATAATCATGCTAAATTCCAAATGAATAAATATAGTAAATTAACTCATTAATTAAATAGGGTGAATTATATCTCCATCATCAGCATGGATCACTCCCCAAATATCACACATAAATAGATAATATATTATCAAAAACATGTATATATAAGAAAGTTATCATGATTCCACCTTCTCATTGAACCAGTTAACATACAACTTAATGTATTATATTATGGCACTCTCATCCACTCTATAAGTCACAATTCATATCAGTTCCATCATATCACAATCATATCACTATCACATCTCCAAAATAATACAGTAATACCTAGTGTCATTAAAACTTGTGAAAATAAACACTATACCTTAATCCATTACAAACTATGAGTAAATATACATGTAATAACCTCATGTCATCAAAACCTAGATACATGTGAATACTATAACCTTAATCCACCACAACTCTTATATATATGTGTCATATCTATAAGCCGTTAAATTCTACATGAGAACATATCCTATAACTAAGAGCTACCATGGTAACTCCTTGAGTTTTTATGAGTTTTTTTTTGGAATAAATTAAATTTCTTTTATGTATTGTGTTACATTCAACACCAATTTAATCTTTCACTACACACAACTCTATATTAGCTTCCATCACACGCAATACTGAGTTTTAAAAAACCCATGATATATTATTAATATAATTATATAAACTCAAACAATATAAACTATCCATTAAACTTAGTGATATGAATAGTACTAAATAATGTGGAAATATTAATTATAATGTTTTTATATAAATAAAACATATTGATAATAAAATAAAAAAATCGATAAAGTATTAATATGTCTCAAAAATACTATTTTCTTTAAAAAAATGTTTTTATGTATTTTTGTAAAAAATAATAATTTTTTTACACTTTTAGTAAATTAATTTTATAAAATAAACTTAATTTTTGAAATAAAAAAGTCAAAATTATGGGAGGGTTAATTTTTTGGGTATTTAAAAAAATTCATTTTTTGAGGAATTTTGAAAAATACTGAATTTTAATTGAAAACTACATTGTTGTTGAATTTATTTATAAAGTTAAATTATATTTTAAATTAGATTTAAAGTATAAATATTTAAATAATAAATTTATTAATATAATTTTTTTCATTGGAGTCAATTTCATATTGAATTTGAATATTAAAACATTTTAGACATTTGAACCTTTTCTCTTTAAAAACCTTCTTTCACATCGCGTCTACGAGATTAATTTTAAACTATTTTTTCCAATTATGTGAATTTAATTTAGAAAAATTGATTAAATATATGGAATAAAAATAATTTATAATTTATAATAAGTTAAAATTATTTTTTTACCAAAATTAATAGTGAATTTAGTTAAAATTAATTATCATAGTTAAAGTAAAAATGGGTTTATCGGGGGTTAAACTAGAATGATAAGAGTGAAAAAGACCTAAAATATTATCTAAATTTTATATAATTATTTTATTTAGACCTTTATAATCAAATTAATAAAAATATGGAAATTAATTTCCACTTTCCTTTGAATATGAACTATATAATAAGTTATGTAAAGACAAAGACAAAAAAAAAAGATACCTTTCTTCATTTTAATATATATAATGATTTGAGATAGTGAAAAACAACATTGGTTTGATTATACATATTGTTTTAAATTATAAATGATTTTTTGTTATAATAAAAATTTATATTTAATTTTTAGGGTTGAATTAGCTACTTAAAATTCTTAAGAAACACTAATGCACTAATTATTTAGTTAATATTTAACAAAAATAAATGATACTTAAAATATTGAAAATGAAGTAAAATTAATGAATCGTTGTATTAAATTAAATTTTTAGATGAATATATCATGTTACATATGTTTTAACGTAATATATTATAATTCCATCATTGTGTTGATATTTTTAAATTCAAATTAAATAAATAATTTCAAAATTGACATTAATGTTGTTTTATAATAAATGATATTTTATTAAAGTATTTAAAATTACAAAAAATCCTATATTATTCCATATGATTTTTAAATTGTAATAAATATCAAATATGATACATTAATAGACCGATTTTTCTTTTTTAATGAACATACTAACCCATAATTCCT
The DNA here is from genome assembly GCA_963277665.1 of Viscum album. NCBI lineage: Eukaryota > Viridiplantae > Streptophyta > Magnoliopsida > Santalales > Viscaceae > Viscum > Viscum album. Next base: position 394,734,981 of record OY728129.1, read on the forward strand.
AAAAAATTTATTAGCATAATTAAGGTTAAAGCGATGTTTTTTCATGTTTCATGTTCTTGGGTTAAAAATTAATTTACAAAAAACATAGTATTTACACTTTATAAATTAGATATCATGTTTAGAATAATTGGATATAAATTATATAATAATTATTACTTTAATTTATTCTTAAATCATGAATTACCTATGGTAGAAAACTAGTTATCGTAGTGAAACCGTCATTCATATGTATGGTAGACTACAGGCTCACGAATCCTTGTCATTGATTTTTCCATTACCACATTTCTTTCCTACGAATGATGATGGATTTTGGTTTATATATGATATATCTGATATTTATGATGTTATTATTATTATTTAATTTTTATATCACACAAAACTTCTTGCTTTCTATTTTTTGGGAATACGATAACATCATCCGTGTGTACAACGAACTACCACTTCACGAAGTGATGTGATTCATTCATGCTTTAAATGGAATGTATTAAGAATGGTATTAATAAATTTTTTTGATATATATATTAAATAAACATTATTATATAATTAAAATATATATATATCATTTACTTTTCTTTCTTCCACCCAAATAAGAAAATGAAAAGCAGCATTCATGTGTATGTACGACCTACCGTCTCCATGAACGGTGTATTTCATTTAATATCACTAAATATTATAGATTAATATAAATAAATATATATTTAATATATATGATATTTATATCATCTTTTAAAAAAATTAGATGATGAAACCATGATCAAAGTAAGAGGACCAAAAATAACAAGTCGAAACATATATGAAAAACAAAGTGGTTATTAAATGAAACGAAACTCTAACAAAGAATTGTTAATAAATAGGTAATAAAAGGTCATAAGAAAATAATATGGTATGATATATATAATTATTATTATATAATATATTTATAATAAACTTATATTTATTATACAAGATTTTTGGATGAGTATGACGGAAGTCAAGACTTAAGGTAAGAGATTTTTGTCTCACTTTTTAGTTCTATAGGATGCATGAAATGTTCACTACCTATTTATTTTTTGTCATGTGTATACAACCCATGAATTTATTTTATTATTATAACACTAATAATTATTTGTATTTATATATCTATTTTAGGATCTCTCTTTCATGGGGTTTATTTTAAAAACGTTACCAAATCGGTAATAGAATTTCGTCTCAATTTTCTTTCTTTGAGACGTACGTTATGTTATGCAGCAATATTCATTCATAAGGTGTATATAAATACCATTGTAAATATAATATAAAGAATTTATTAATCCTAATTATATTTTATTTTTCATTTTATTTAATTACTTCATAGGTCTTAGGATTCAATGTTACCAAAGTGGTAAAGATTTTATGCTATAATCTCATCATTTATCGAGATTATTTATGATTAAGTCTCCAATATTGAAATATCAGGATCCATATCTCAATAATTATCTTATATTTTCTTCTCCTATGGTTATTCATGATATATTCATGTATTATTACCATTTTCCCTCTCTTTTCCACTTAAGATAATAAACAAAATTTTCAAAAAAAATATGACTTTATTTCTCTCTTTAGTCGAAAATATTTTTTATTCCAACAACATGTTTTCTAACAATGCTTTAAAAATGTTTTCAATTTATATTTTAATACAATTTTAAAGTAAAATAATTTTGAAAAAAGTTTTATTCTTTAAAAAGTGTTTTAAATTATATTCAAAGCTTCCTTTATATGTTTCAAAGCTTATTTTCAAAGAAAAGAATTTTCAAAATGTTTTATATTTAAAATATGATTTAAATGATTTTCCAAGATTCCTTTATAATATTAAAAGGATATTTTTGAAGAAAAGGATATCAAAAATGTTTTATTTTTATAAATTTATTTAAATTATTTATAAACCGTCCTTTATAGGATTCCAAGGTTATTTTTAAAGAAAAAAGTTTTCAAAATGTTTGATGTTTTAAAAAGAGTTTTTCAACGAGGAAAAGATATTTTCCTCATGAAATGTTTTAAATGATCCTTTAAAAATTATTTTAAATATATTATTTTATCCATTGATGTTACCTATGATGTACTAGGGTTATGATCTAAATATAACATTCTTATTCTTTCTATGAATGGACTATATTTATGATGATAAGTTGTTTACGAAACTCTTTTATCTTCAATTGGTTATACCATGAAAAAATTATTTTTGGAACCTATTTAATTTCATGTTTTATGATATGATGAATGTTTTATGAACTTATGTCACACATAAATATGATTTTAATTCTTTTATGGGAGGTAACTATTTCTCCCTTTGATGTATTTGGTAAATATTTATATCTTATGATATGAAAATGGGAAACAAGTTGATTGGATTGACACATAATGGGAAACATGTGGGTCCAAATCCAAAATGGGAGAAAAGAGTTTACTTATCTACAATGGGAAACAGGTGGTCCAGATCCATAATGGGAAATAGGTGCATCTTGATCCACTATGGGAAATAGGTGCATATTGATATACTATATTTATAGTCTTAGTAGTTAACCTTAAAAAATGAAATGGTTTTTATGACTATAATGGTTCCAAAATTTTATGACATGAGATTATGGTTTATGATTGAATTATGATTATTTTTCACTCTTATGGCCCATGTTTTCTAAAATGATAAAATTTTATGTCATGACTCATGTTTATGATCCATGAAAGGTTAGGTATGAAATTTTTAAGTTATTTTCATGATAACATATTCTTATGCTTATCTTATTATTTTATATGATCATAGATTGATATCTCTTATATTTACCCTTACTAATCATCTGAGATCACCCTTTGTTTTTTTACCTTTCCATATGTTATAATGAAATTTTACGGTATGGTATTTCAAATAGGAGTACCATGTGAGAATATTTTTGTGGGAGATGTTGAATATATATCACGAAATTATAATATTATGTTCCAAGTTTCCAAATTCACTAAACTATTACGGTCCCCAAGACCGTGTTTTTGTAATTTAATGAATATTTATCTAAAAAGATGAAATATTCATAAGCGTGTGTCACTATAGTTGGTATAAAATTAAAGGATTAGTTAACCTTTGGAAACTATGATGAGAGAAATTTAGTGAGATCCCTAGGGATATTTCTAATTATATGCATGTGTATGTCTCTATGTATAAGTATAAGGATGAGTTAATGTATAAAAACATGTATTTGAATTTTGTTAAAAGATAGAGTGATTGTATTCTAAGAAATCACATCACTATATGAATACTACAAGTGGATGTGTCTCTGGCATAAATGTACCTAGGGGTAACAAACCTGAAATCATCGTATTGAGCTAGAATCGATTGAAAACTAGTGCTTGATAATGGACCTTTTTGGACACTTGGTTTGAGTATCTTGGGGATATTATTTATAAATTACAAACTCTTTACAAACCATATTGAAGGATTTAAATTGAAGAAGACTATGAACAACCCAGGATAAATATAATATTTTATATATTTAAAATAAGTTTTCTTTATTTAGACATCATATAAGTGGTTTTTCATGATTATGTGGGTTTTCACTATGATTAGTTTTACTCACACAACGATTGTTGGTTTTAGTCAATAGATAGAACCATAAGGGATCATGTTAACATGGAATATGATGGAAAATTTGGTGACTATAAGAAACCAAATGCGATGATGACTAGAGTGAAGTACGTGGTGATTATGCCTAATCAATTTTCACGGAACATGATTAATAATGTGTACCTTAACCAACTCCTAGAATAAAAAAACAAGATAAGAAAATATTTCACTAAGAGTTTGGGTAATGGTAACCATGGAGGAAAGAAAATTCAGTTTCTTGTATGTCGAGAATGGGGAAAGAAGCACCCAATTGAATTTCTTAGAGGAACGGGAAGATGTTTTGACTATAGAAAAGAAGGACATAAATCAAGAAACTAAAAAGAAAAAAATTAAGATTTAGGTTAATGTCACGACCCCCTCCCCAAAAAGTGTACCCCTCCTGAGTTGGAAATGTGAGAAGGGAGATAATGACCCCCGAGTCCTGCCTCCAGTAGGCCCCGAGTTGGCGACTAGCACTGAGAGTATAGTAAACACACAAATAGGAGGCATTAACCTCTAAGAGAACACATGTGGAAGAGAGAGATAACATAAACACCAACCAAATCCAACTCAAAATTGAAATATAAAAGAAACCCAAGTGAACATATGTAATTTCATGAAAATGTGCTACAAATGGAAGGGAGAAAACTGCAAGTACCCAAAAGAAAGTAAAAACAACAGCAACCACTATCCCAAACAGCTCCTGCAACCCCAAGCTAGTAGAAACCAACTTGATCTCCAACCTGTTCCAAGTGACCTGAAAAATAGTTTATATATACATAGGGTGAGTATAACAGTATACTCAGTAGGATCCTCCCCTAAGCCTCTCATGTAAAAGTAAGGAAAGCATGCTAAAGTACAGTGAACAACAAGTGAAACTAACTCATCACCTAAACAGATATACTAAGTTCCCAACCTCAACATGGATACTCTCACCAATTAACGCTAAAAGAATATATAATATAATAAATAATATCAAGGGTACCCTGCTACTAATTCCCCACTGGTTTGCCGCTTTGACCCAACGTCGCACGTCCTGAGCATCTCTCTCCAAAAAGGCTTGCCCGCAGACACCTGGGTGAAGCACCATAATATGCACCTCATGCAAGAAAATCACCACATCCACACACCAAAGTAACCAGGTTGTTTCTGGGAGCCACCATAGCTCACATAACATGTATCATACGTCGGGTATTATACGTCAAACCATTATAGCCCATACACCAAGTAAGGATCCTCAAGCCATTACAGCTTATACATGTTACACCTATAGTAGTCCATAGAAAACTATATCCAGAATATATGTGTGTGAATAACCACAATCCATTACTGCCCTCTACACACATATATGGGGAAAACTAACCAATGTGCCTTCTAGAACAAGTAACTACCAAGAGAAGAGAGCGGGGCCAAAGGGGGTAGTCATCCATCCATCCTCCCATCGGAATGTTTGGGAAAACACCCCACAGGGCTCAAAATCCCTAGGGTGTCAGTTTCCCTTACTGACTGGGTGGAGTAGCGTATAGAAACACAAAAGTTATAGGATATATTATATCTTAGAACCACACTATGGGCATAACCTAGTCATAGACACAACTTCAGCTAACATCTCTCAGACTCCGGACTACTACTTCTAAGACAGGGTATCCTATAATCATACAACCATTTAAAGAGATTAATTAGATTACTTCATTACCTTTTTATCAGTTTCACTTTATGTTAATTAATTCTTAAAACATTAATTAACCATGAACAATTCTACATTAAATTTCATTAGCATCACACCCAAAGTCAACTGTAAAATTACAACCTCATCATTATGTAACAGTAACTCCATCCCCATGGGTTAACACCATTTATTAAATTATTCATTATATAATTTCTTTACCACATTCCCAGGCATTCTAGAAAAACATTCTATGCTACTAAAAACAAGGGGAATCAACACAGTGAGTTGATGTACTACCTGTTGAGTCTTTTCCGCTTATAGCAAGAGCATATACCCATCCATCCTTGAGAAGCTACACACGGAAATCACGTGGAATACCCCACGTGTCTTTGCCTCTTTCAGAAGATGGATAAGTAAGACCAGCTGCCTTGAGAAGTGGGGAAAAGTAAAAGAAGATATACAACCAAAAGAATCAGAAAGAATCCAACAATCACATCCATCCCATTCCATCATTCCTAGTGTCCCCCCCCCCCTCAACACCCACATGTATAAACCGATGCATCATGCCACTCTAGGCATCATCTGCTACCACAACCAAAATCCTCCATACCCCCACATATCACAACAGCCATCCAGGATCACATCATATCACAAGCAGTAGGAAAACAAACACCACATTAATTGGGCTCTTGGCTCTTTAACAATCAAGAGGGTAACTCAGAACCCTTTATGAAATTATCAAACAATCATTTCTCTAATCCATCTTGAATTAACAGATTTATTATTCATAGGTTCCAAATTTGGGAAACCTATTCATTAAGCTATCACAAATAATTAAACATTATTACTGAACCATTTTTATTAACATCAAATTAAAACAAGAAGAACCAGATTAATTTACATGCCTCTTTATCCATAGCCAATAATTATCAATTACTTCTGTTTTACGTTATTTACCAATTTTCATTAAGAACAAATAGCTAGTCAAGAAATCATAGATATCACACTATCTGGCAAAACAAGGGGCAATAACATACGATCGATATCAATTTATTTATTCAGTAAAAATATTTATTATGTCAATTCCATTGTGGTCCAGTGAGATAAAACATTCTAACAATATAGTTGAATGTAAAATAAAAGAGAAGCAATGAATCCCCTACCTCAAACAGTTCCTCACATTCTTTATCCACACAAGGGGTCACGATCCTCCTCTCACAACAACTACATCCACTCGAGGATTACACGGTACGAGCGCACCAACCGAACCCCAAGAAAACTCCATTAGAAGCATGGAGATTACATGCTATAATATGGAAAGGAGAAACAGGAGAATATTATCCTCAAAGGAACGACGATAAAACATACCTTATATCTAAGATTGATCGATACTACTTTATTGCATCAAAATAGTGTGGAACCAATATGAGGAGGAAAGTTTGATTGTGAAACTTCTATAGGAAGGGTTGAAATGTTCTAGCGTCTCATAGATGATAACAAAGAGGAAGAACAAGGGAGGAAGATATCTTGTCCCTTTTGAATATTTAATGGGGCGACGGTTTAAGATATGCTTAATTCCCCATTAAAAACGGATCGCATTAACCCACACGGTTTGACCAATTAAAAACATCTCGGCCTTAGTAATAATTAATATAGGATTTATGGCCTTTGAATCGGCCTTAAGAGTCCTTAAAATAAGGCTTTAAATGTATTTTATGTCAAAGGAAATTTCAATGGGGTGAAATAATAGGAAGTTGGAAACACTGTACACCTACCGTTACTGTACACCTACCATTACTATACACCTATCGTTACTGTACACCTACCGATAGATGTTATTGATAGACCTCACCTTTCTAAAAACACTATACACCTACTGTTATTGTACACCTACCGTTAATATACACCTACCGATAGAGGTTACCAATAGACCTCACCGTTCTGGAAACACTGTACACCTACCATTACTATACACCTACTGTTACTATAAACCTACTGTTACTATACACCTATTGTTAGAACAGTTCACAAAACCTCTCAGATATAACTATTCATAGAACCTCGCCGATATAACTATTCACAGAACCTCACCAATAGAACTGTTCACTGAATTAGAAATTTGGAAAAGTGTTGGGGATAAGTCACCTTGGCCTCCCGAAACACCTCAAACACCACGTTTTTACAAAGTAAAAGACCGGTGAGGTTCGGGCCATTACATCGGATATCTCTCAAAACATTCTTATCCTCTAGAATTCAAAACTCACCTAAAGGGAAAAGAACGGGGTCCGAACAACCACCCATCGAGATACCTCTCAAAATAGAGCAATCCACAAAAGAAACAAAAGATAATTCATAAATAAAACATGAAAGGTCTAACCACAAAATGAACATCGTTACATGAAAAGAGTTAAACATCAAACAAATCTAGGTACTGAGCACGTATCTGTGACTCACATTCCCAATTACTCTCCTCCATGCCACCATGTCACCACAAGACACGAACTAAGGGGATATAATGCCCGCGCAACCCCTTCTCCTAGTGGTTTTGGATCTCTAAAGGTCTCTCCTCGAAGGTTGCATCATCATCAACATCAATCTCTCCCCAATTGATGATGTGAGAGTCATCATGAAGATAGCATCGGAGATATGATACATGGAAAACATCATGTATCTGACTCATCTATGGGGGAAGTGCTACTCGATACGCCACAGCTCCAACATGAGCTAACACCTTGAAAGGCCCAACAAACCGGGGAGAAATCTTACTTCCACGAACAAACCTTTGCTTCCCATGACGGGTAGTCACCTTCAGAAACACATGATCCCCAACATCAAACTATAAGGGTCTCTTCCTTTGATCAGTATATGATTTATGACGATCTTGCGCTGTCTTCGTCCTCTCATGAATCACCTTCTCTATTGTATTCTTCACTAGTTCTGGTCGGAGAATTGCTGACTCTCTGACCCCAGTCCAGCACAATGGAGAACGGAAAGGTTGGTCGTACAAGGCTTCAAACGGTTCCATACCGATGGTGGAGTGGAAACTATTATTGCAAGAGAACTCCACCAAGGGTAACTGCCTCATCCATGAACCTCAAAATCAAGAACACAAGATCATAACATGTATTCATGAGTCTAGATGGTTCACTCTGTCTGACCATCCATTTGAGGATGAAAAGTAGTGCTAAGGCATAGTTGAGAACTGAAAGCATGTTGGAGACCTCTTCACACCCTGGAGGTAAAACGAGGATCTAGATCAGAAATGATCATCCTAGGGACTCCATGAAGTCTCACCACCTCCTCTAGATACTGCCTCGACAAAACTTCCAATGAGCTTGACTCCTTGATCACTATGAAGTGGGACAATTTTGTTAAATGACCCACTACCACCCAAATAGCATCATGTCCTCCCAGATCTCGAGGTAAACTAGCAACAATGTCCATTGAGATGTCCTCACACTTCTAATGAGGAATCTCTAGTGGCTGGAGAAGACCACCTGGAACATGGTGTTCGGCCTTCACCTTCTGGTAGACTAAACATCGAGACACAAACTCCGCAACCGCACGCTTCAGCCTAGGCCACCAAAACTAACTCCTCAAGGATTGGTACATCTTTTTCACACCAGGATGTACTGCTAAATCTGAACTATGGAACTCTCTGAGAACTATCTCACTCATTGTCAAGGGAATAAAAAACCTTCCATGATACAACACTCAGTGTTGTTCAGCCTCCGACCAACTATCAGGGGCCTCACCATAAACAACTCGGTATCTCCATACCTCCACCTCTAGATCTCCCAACTGGGACTCTTACACCTTTTTCATCAGGGATGATTGTACCATCATCTGAAAAAGAAAACCTCTACCACCAACATCTCCCATTTCAAGATGTAATGCTGAAAGTTCATCCATTACTCTCTGGGAATCACCGGATTCACACATAGAAACACTACATGACTTTCAGCTCAGCGCATTAGCTAAAAAATTCCCTTTTCCAGGTGTATATGATATTCTGAAGTTGTATTCTTGTAATAAATCCATCCACCGACACTATTGTAAGTTCAATTCATGTTGGGAGAAAACATACCTCAAACTCTTATGATCGGTGAAAACCACAAAATGCTCACCAATGAGGTAATGTCTCTACAAATTCATATCAAACACCATGTATACCAACTCAAGGTCATGGGTGGAATAGTTACGTTCATGGGGATGTAACTGCCGAGATCCATAAGAAACAACTGACCTCTACTTAATGAGAACACAACCTAACCCCAGATGAGAAGAATCGTAGAAAACATCAAAATGAACTCCCTCAGCTGGAATACAAAGTACTGGAGCACTTACTAAATTCTCCTTTAGATACTCCAAAACTTTCTGACACTGATCAGTCTATTTGAATTCCTAATCCTTCCTATTCAAAGCTGTCATAAGAGTCACAACTCTTGAGAAATTGGCTACGAACCTCCTATAGTAGCCTGTGAGACCAAGGAAACTTCACACCTCTAAAACTGTCTTGAGGGCTTCCCAAGACACAACTACTTCTATCTTCGATGGATCCATAGCTACACCCTGTTGGGACACAACATTCCCCAAGAAACGGACTTCTCTAGCCCAAAACTCACACTTCGACAACTTCCCAAACAGCTGATTTTGGCGAAGAACTCCCAAAAAGGCTTGTAGATGCTTTGCATGCTCCTCCTCAGATGTGGATTACACAAGGATTTCATCAATGAAAACTACCAAAAACTTGTCCAGGAACTCATGGAACATAGAATTCATCAATCCCATGAAAATAGATGGAGAATTCATCACGCCAAATGGCATTACCGCGAACTCATAATTCCCATGATGATAAAGGAAAGCAGTCTTTGAGATATCATAATCCTTCACACGCATCTGATGATATCCTGACCGCAATTAAATATTTGAGAACCAACTTTCACCCTTCAGTTGATCGAATAAATCATCAATATGTAGAAGAGGATAGATATTCTTTATTGTCACTTTGTTTAAGAAACGATAATCGACACACAACCGCAAACTACCATCAGCCTTCTTCACGAACAAAATTGGTTCACCCCACGGTGACACACTTGTCCAAAAACAAACTGCATTGTAATAGACCATCAAGCTGTATACGTAGCTCTCATAACTCATAAGGGGTCATCCTATATGGATACATAGATATAGTAGACGCTCTTGTTTGTAGATTGATCCCAAACTCAATCTCTCATCAAGGGGGTAATGCTACAACCTCTTCTGGAAAGACATCAGGGTACTCCTCTACGACCCTAGGAAACACCAACTGCTGAACCTCTGAAGAACTCAGCATCATCTAAGCCATCATGGATGGTAAGGATGAAATGCTCCTATGACCCATCCGAGGATCTCACTCGCCAAAAAACACCACTGGCTCTCCATTCGTACCAATGAAGACAACCTTCTTCCTAAAGCAATCCACAATAGCCTGCACCGAATACAACCAATCCATGCCGAGGATGACATCATATGGTTTTATTTGTAAACATAGAAAATATCCCCAAGAGCGGTGTTTCCCCAACACTAGCACACAGTCTCTACATACTTCAAACAAGTCATCTCGACCTCCAACTCGCGTAGTCAACACCAAGGGCACTAGAAGCCTATCTACCTCAAGTCCCAAATCATGGACAAGGGTAGGTGATATGAAGGAGTGTGTCGATCCTGAATCAAACAAGACATACACCAAGGTAGAAAACATGCAAAGGGTACCTCGAACGACGTCTGGATCGCCTAGAGCTGGCAACACTAGAGCATGAAGCAGACCAAAAACTCTTCCACGACCTTTTTGTCCCTGATGACGACCACCACTACAGTCATGCTCTGATCTCTGAGGATGGGGAGAATCATGGGGTTGTCCTTTACCTACCCCATCTACCCTCTTCTGATCTAAATCTTGTGCAACTGGTTGCTGCTGCCTCGGCTAAAACTGTCTCAACGGAGGAACCTGGAGCGTAACACCTAGTGAATGATGGCCGCTCTGAAAAGTCGGTCACTCTCGCTGCTAATGACCGTGAACACCACAAGAAAAACAAGCGCTTGATCCCTTGGCATAGGCTTGAGAGTTGCTGCCTCTAGAGAAACGAGATGTGAAGGGCTGGGACCTACCCTAGGCTGAATGAAAACTCTTCTGCCCTAAAAACTGAGAACCCTGGACCACAGCTCTACTTCATGAGGAATCATGTTGATTCCCCTCTCGTGATGATCCAGTCCTAGACAAATTTATCTCGACAACCTATACCCTCTCCAGTACCTCAATATATGTTTTCAATATAAATGGGGTGACCTGGAACTGTATATCTAGATGCAAAGCCTCCTCTAAATGTCTCTCCCTGGCCTCCTCATTTTGAAAAAGGTACGAATCATATCGTAAAAGGTTCCTAAAACGGATTCCAAACTCTCAAACACTGGGGATACCATGTCAAAGTGTAAGAAGCTCTTGGTGACTGGACACCTTCACATTCGAAGAAAGAAACTTGACTCTAAACTTGTCTCATAACTCCTCCCATGAGATCACTAACTCCTCATGATCCCTTAGGAACAAGAACCACCATTGCCGTGCTGCTCCATGTAGCATCGTCACAACTAAGGACACACAGTGCTCCTTCTGATCACAAATCTAACTGAAGTCGATCTCGAACTCCTCTAACCAGTCTTCCGTGACTACATCTGAAATGGATCCCTCATACTTCTATAGACACTAGTGATGAAACTCTCAGAGTGTCTTCTTCCAAGTGTTGTCGTTGTCAACCTCTACCATGCGGCGATCTGCTGGAATGTCCTGTTGGACATTTTCTGCGCAAACCTGACGAGGACAATGATCGAGAGCCATACCTGTAAAATAACAACCGTTAGAGTTCCTAAACCTAGAATATGGAAGACTCAATATTAATTAATTAATTGTTTTCTTTTATTCATTTTAGGTTAATTTATCCCAAGGTCTGCCCATTCAAACACAGGCATAAATAAGAATGATGCATGATCCTTTCCTAGGTCTCTACCCTGCAACTAGTATCACCTTTTTTATTAGACATTGTAAACTTAAAGGTCCGTAAATAAGATCATAGGGGGCCCTAAACGTCTATGTCTTAGCCGGTCTTCATTGTTTACCTCACTTTCTAAACATGAATTACACTATTTCCCTACCAACCCATGCAACATCACCTGTTCCTAACTCAAAACTTCATCCTATCCCTCAACCATACCTCTGATACCACTTTGTCATGACCCCCACCCCACAAAGTGTACCCCTCCTGGGTCGACAATGTGAGAAGGGAGATAATGACCCCTGAGTCTTGCCTCCAGTAGGCCCCAGGTAGGCGACTATCACTGAGGGTATAGTAAACACACAAATGGGAGGCATTACCCTCTAAGAGAACACATGCGAAAGAGAGAGATAAGATATACACCAACCAACTCCAACTCAGAACTAAAATATAAAAGAAAACCAAGTGCACATATGTAATGTCATGCAAATTTACTACAACTGGAAGGAAAAAAAACTGCAAGTACCCAAAAGAAAGTAAAAAACAACAGCAACCACTAGCCCGAATAGCTCCTGCAACCCCAAGCTAGTAGAAACCATCTTGATCTCCAGCCTGCTCCAAGTGACCTGAAAAACCGTTTATATATACATAGGGTGAGTATAACAGTATACTTAGTAGGATCCTCCCCGAAGCCTCTCGTGAAAATGTAAATAAATCATTCTAAAGCACAATGAACATCAAGTGAAACTAACTCGTCACCTAAACAGGTATACTAAGTTCCCAACCTCACTAGGGCTACACTCACCAAGTAATGCATACAAGTATATATCATATAATAAAGAATATCAAGGGTGACCCGCAACTACTTCCCCACTGGTCTGCCACTTTTCCCCAACGTCGCGCGTCCTGAGCATCTCTCTCCAAAAAGGCTAGCCCTCAGACACCTAGGTGAAGCACCACAGTATGCACCTTGTGCAACAAAATCAATATGTCCACACACCAAAGTAACCAGGTAGTTTCTGGGAGAAACCACATCTCACATAACATGTATCATACGTCGGGTATTATACCTCATGCCATTACAACCCATACACCAAGTAAGGATTCTCAAGATATCACAGCCTATACACGTTACACCTATAGTAGTCCATAGAAAACTATATCTAGAATATATGTGTTTGAATAACCACAAGACATTACATCCCTCTACACACATATATGGGGAAAACTAACCAATGTGCCTGCCAGCACAAGTAAATACCAAGAGAAGAGAGCAGGGCCAAAGGGGTAGTCATCCATCCATCCTCCCATCAGAATTTTGGGAAAAACACCCCCCACAAGGCTCAGAATCCCCGGGGTGTCAGTTGCCCTTACTGACTGGGTCGAGTAGCATATAGAAACACAAATGGTACAAGATATATTATATCTCACAACCACACTATAGGCATAACCCAGTCTTAGACACAACTACAGCTAACATCTCTCAGACTCTGGGCTGCTACTTCTAATACTGGGTATCCTATAAGCATACAACCATTTAAAGATCTTTATTAGATTACTTCATTACATTTTTATCAGTTTCACTTTACATTAATTAATTCATTAAACATTAATTAACCATGAACAATTCCACATTTAATTTCATTAGCATCACACCCAAAGTCAACTGTAAAATTAAAACCTCGTCATTATGTTCCAGCAACTCCATCCCCATGGTTTAACACCATTTATTCAATTATTCATTATAGAATTACTTTCCCACATTCCCAATCATTCTAGAAAAACATTCTATGCTACTAAACCCAAGGGGTCTCAAAATGGTGAGTATATGTACTACACTTAGAGTCTTTACCGCTTATAGCAAGAGCATATACCCATCCTTCCTTTAGAATCTAAACACAGAAAGCACGTGGCATACCCCGAGTGTTTTTTCCTCTTTCAGAAGAAGGATAAGTAAGACCATCTTGCTTGAGTAGTGGGTAAAATAAAGCAGATAAACAACCAAAAGAATCAGAAATCATCCAACAATCACATCTATCTCATTCCATCATTCCTTGTGTCCTCCCTAACACCTACTTGCATAAACTGATGCATCTCGCCACTCTAGGAATCATCTGCTGCCACAACCAAAAGCCTCAATGCCCCCATATATCACAACATCTATCCAAGATCACATCACAGCACAAGAAGCAGGAAAATAAACACCACATTAATTGGGCTCTTGGACCTTTAACAATCAAGAGGGTAACTTATAACCCTTTAAGTAATTATCAAACAATCATTTATTTAATCCATCTTGAATTAAAAAAATTATTATTCATAGGTTCCAAATTTGGTAAACTTAATCAGTAATCTATCAAAAATAATTAAACATGCTTACTGAACCAATTTGATTAACATCAAATTAAAACAAGAAGAACCAGATTCATTTACATGACTCTTTTTCCATAGGAAACAATTATCAATTACATTTGGTTTACGTTCTTTACCAATTTTCATCAAGAACGAACATCTAATCAAGCAACCATAGATATCACACTATCTAGCAAAATAAGGTGTTAATAACATAAAATCGATATCAATTTATTTATCCAGTTCAAATATTTATTATGTCAATTCCATTGTGGTATTGTGAGATAAAACATTCTAAAAATATATTTGCATGTAAAAGAAAAGAGAAGCAACAAATCCCCTACCCCAAACAGTTCCTCACGTTCTTTATCCACACAACGGGTCACGGTCCTCCTCTCGCGACAACTGCATCCACCCGGGGATGTCACGGTACGAGTGCACCAACCGAACCCCAAGAAAATTCCATTATAATCATGGATATTACATGCTATAATATGGAAAGGAGAAACAGGAGAAGATGATCCTCAAAGGAACGGCGATAAAACATACCTTATATCTAAGATTGATTGATACTGCTTGGTTGCATCAAAATAGTATGGAACCAATCCGAGGAGGAAAGTTTGATTATGAAACTCCTATGGGAAGGATTGAATGTTTCTAGAATCATATAGCCGATAACAAAGAGGAAGAAAAAGGGAGGAAGATATCTTGTCCCTTTTGAAGATTTAATGGGGCGATTGTTTAAGATACGCTTAATTCCCCATTAAAAGTGTATTTCATTAATCCATGTAGTTTGACCAAGTAAACACATATCGGCCTTAGGAATAATTAATATAGGATTTATGTCTTTTGAATCATTCTTAAGAGTCCTTAAAATAAGGCTTTAAATGTATTTTACGTCAAATGAAAAGTCAAAGGGGTGAACTGTAGGAAGTTGGAAACAATGTACACCTACTGTTATTGTACACCTACCATTACTATAAACCTACCATTACTGTACACCTACCGATAGAGGTTACTGATAGACCTCACCATTATGGAAACACTATACACCTACCGTTACTATACACCTACCATTACTATACACCTACCGATTGAGGTTACCGATAGACCTCACCATTCTAGAAACATTGTACACCTGTAGTTACTGTACACCTACTGTTATTATACACCTATTGTTACTGTACACCTACCGTTAGAATAGTTCACAGAACCTCTTCGATAGAACTGTTCATAGAACCTCATCGATAGAACAGTTCACAGAACCTCACCGATAGAACTGTTCATTGAATTGGAAATTTGGAAAAGTGTTGGGGATAAGTCACCTTGACCTCCCGGAACACCTCAAACACCACATTTTCACAAAGTAATGGACCAGAGAGGTACGATCCATTGCAGTTAATGTAATATATGGGAATATTGGAATTATTGAGGTATTATCAATTTATGAATTATTTGAATGTGTAAAGTATGGTCATTATAAAAAAAATGTTTGAAGGGGGAAACTAGTGAAGAGAATTGTTAAGCTGGTATGAGAAATGGTTATATTTCTGATGATAAAGAGACTAAAAATGACATGTGAAAGTAAATAAGTGTTAAGGAATAAGAAAAAAATCCTAGTTAAATATTTGAGAAGGAAGTGGGGTTATTTAATTATTTATGTATTATAATTCAAGGATAAATAATCATGAAATATATAAGGATTTTTTAGTATAATATTTTAATCAATTATTTGAAAGAATATGATGAAATATGATGAGGACGTAGAAAAGTTACTATATAGAAAGGTGATATTCATGGAAAACACATGATTAAGTGAAATATAACCCTTAATATGTTTTTGATGTTGAGATAATGATACTGGTATAAAGAGATGATTGATTTGGATAAATTAAATTGGATAGTATTTATAATCTTATAACTGATAAAGGATTTGTTTACAAAGTAGTTTATGTTATAACTGATGGATTTTATATCATTTTCGTATTTATGTAATATATCCAATAATCTTTATTTTATTTAAGGAGTAAGGGATCATTCATGTTTTCAATAAGTTTTTATGGTAATTCTTGTTATTCACATGTTTTAATATAATACATGAAAAATGTATTCAAATGTTTGGTATGTGACAATAATGAGCTATTTTATGATATAAAAGGGTTCAATGTTAAGCTGATATTGAGAAATTTAGTAACCTTATTTCTATGTTTTGGATTTTCATATTTAATAAGGGTGGAAAGGTTAACCATTTATGAAATTATTTATGTTTAAATTTGAATTAGTTTTTAGATATTAATGTATTATTTCTTTATATGAATATTTATTCATAGCGGATAACAGACACTAACCTTTTTTAATGATAACAAAAGATAGATGGAATGAACTGTAATTTGATCTATGGATCTTATGATCTATTGGTGATCCAGGAAAAACAAATTCATCTTCATTTATTAGAGTAAGAGATATATTAGATATTAATCAATGCATAACCTAGGGGTAAGATTGTTATTATAAAAATGGAATGAAATCATAGAAGTATATCTTATCATGAAAACTCTATAACTTTAAGAAAGGTTCTTGAAAAAAAGGTTATGCTAGTAACTTCATTTAGTATAGAACAAACAGTCAATTAAATCATCACATATTTATGATTTTTTTTCAATAACTTTCTATGGATCACTCACTTTCTTGTGAACAATGTCCTATATCTCTCTCCATTTGTATTTGGGTTTCAGTTTTCTCTTCCATGTCCATGTTTTCACATCCCACCAGTGTTCTCATATGTGGAAAACTAATTATGAGTTACTTTGGGTAAAAGTTATGTTTCAAAATTTCTCTTTTAAAGGTATGTTTTATTAGTCATTTTTTCTATGTGGTTTTTCATGAAGTAATCTTCAAATGTTAAACCATTAATGCCTGAGATGAATTTTGAATGAAAAATTCATTTTAAGGGGGGTAGAATGTAACACCCTAAGTTTTTACGAATTATTTTTTTTTCTATGAAATCAAATCTATTTCATGGATTTTGTTACACACAACACAAATTTAAACTTTTTCTACATGCAAATCTATCTTATCTTGTGTTACACATAACACAGAGTTATAACAAAACTATGATATATTATTAATATAATTATATAAACTCGACCGTTATAACCTAGTCATTAAATATAGTGATATGAATTATAATAAATAATTTTTGAATATTAATTATAATGTTTTTATATAAATAAAAAATATTGATAAAAAAATATATAATTATTGAAAAATTATTTTTATGTTTCAAAGATACCATTTTCTCATAAAAACTGTTTTGTGCTTTTTTATAAACAATAATAAAATTAAATTTTTATAATTTTAGAATATTTATTTTATAAAATAACCTTCATTTTTTAATTAATAATTTCAAAATTATCTTAGGGTGATTTTTTGGGTATTTGTTTGAAAATTTTAATTTTTTGATGAATAGTGAAAATAATGAAATTTAATTGAAAACTAAAATTTTATTTAATTTATTTATAAAGTTAAATTATATTTAAAATTTATTTTAAAGTAAAAATAATTCAATTATACATTTATTAATATAATTTATGTCATTTTAATCAATCTAATATTGAATTTGGATATAAAAACATTTCCGACATTTGAACTTTTTCTCTCTAAAAACCCGTTTTCTCATCGCGTCTCTGGGATTAATTTTAAATTAATTTTTTATAATTATATGAATTGAATTTGGAAAACTTTATTACCTATTTTGAAACTTAATAATTTATAATTTATAGTAATTTTCAACATAATTTTTAACCAAAATGAATAGTGAATGTAGTAAAAATTAATTATTGCAGTTAAAGTAAAAATGGGTTTACATGGGGTTAAACTAGAATTGTAAGAGTAAAAATGACCTAAGATGTTGCATAAATTTTATTTAATGATTTTATTTAAACCTTGGACATCAAATTACCCCAAATATTTAAATTAACTTCCACTTTCCTTTGTATATGACCCATATAATAAGTTAAGTAAAGAAAAAGACAAAAAAATATATCTTTCTTCCTTTTAATTTCAATAATGCTTTGGGATATGGAAAAAATAACATTGGTTTTTTTATACATATTATTTTAAAATATAAATTATTTTTTTATCATAATAATTTATATTTAGTTTTTATAGATTAATTAGTTACTTAAAATGCTTAAGAAATGCCAACATAGTAATTATTTAGTTAATATGTATCTAAAATAAATGATACTAAAAATATTGAAAGTTAAGTAAATTTAGTGAATATTTATCTTACGTTAATTTTTTTATATGAAGGTATCTTTTTAAATAGTTTTTAACTTAATATATATTAATTCCATTATTTTATTTATATTTTTAAATTTAAATTAAATAAAAATGTCAAAATTAACATTAATGTTATTTTATAATAAATTATATTTTGATTAAATTATATAAAATTAATAAAAAACATATCTTATGAAAATTTATTGTTAAATTTTAATAAATATAAAAAATGGTACATTAATTTCCAAATTTACCTTTTATAATGAACATATTGGCCCATAAATAATAAAAACTCTATTAGCACTATTAAGGTTAAAGTGGTGTGTTTTGTGTGTTACATGCTCTTGTGTTAAAATTAATTAATAAAACACATCGGATTTAAAATATATAAATTATATATATTATTTATAATCAACTATTCCAAATTATCTAATAATTATAACTTCAATTTTTCATTAAAGGATAAATTACATAGGTTATAAAACTATTTACCGTAGTGAAGACAAATAAAATTAAAAATACAGATACATGGATGTTAAGGATAAAAAATTTAAAACAAATGTTTCAATGTGTTTTTGAGGTATTAATAGACCATATAATACATAAAAACCTTTAATTTTCATATTTTGATTCACTTTATATAATATTGACCTCTTAATAGTTAATACCTTTGAGTATTTACAAGAATACCACTACTCAACTATTAAAGAGAACCCACTCTCCCCACTTATCCACGTCTCTAAATAAATTTAGATCAACAAATATATATCCAAATAACTTCTAAATTCGATCACATAATCCTAATAAGTCTTATATTTTACATTAATCCAACTAATAAAGGTTTTAGTGCAAACCTATGGAGGATACCCGAAGAAGAGGTAACGTTTATTAACAGGTGTTTTAATTTTATTTATTTCTCATCCAATTAAATTATTATTATAACATTATTATATAATAAACTAATTATATTATATATATTGACATGTTTTTTTGTTAAGTTTTTTTACCTATAACCATGTACACTTCCATCAAATGGGTTACGAAATCATCGTTCGTGTGTACGGCAGACTATCGCATCACGAACTGATATCGTCCATTTTTTCATTACTATATTTCAAGGTTTTGTAATAATTATAGATTTATTATTTATATATGATATATATGATATTTATGATTTTATTATGACTTCTTTATTTTTTTTATGAAACACACCTTCATGCTTTCCATTTTGTGGGAGTACAATAACATCATCCGTCTGTACGGTGGAATACCATCTCACGAAGTGATGTGATTCATTCATGATTTACATAGAACGTATTAAGGATGAGTTAAATAAACATTTGTGATATATATGACATAAAAATTATTCTATAATGATAATATATATTTCATTTACTTTTCTTTCTTCCAACCCAATAAGAAAATGAAAATCAGTGTTTATGCTTATATACAACCTACCATCTCCATGACTGGTGTATTTTATTTCCCATCAATAAATATTATCGATTACTATAAATACCTATATACTAAATATACATTATATTTATATCATGTTTTACTTTTTTTATATTATGAAACCATGATCTAATTAAGTGGACAGAAAATAACATGTCAAAACATTTATGAAAAACAAAGCGACTATCACACAAAATGTAACTTTAACATGGAATTATTAATAAAAGGGTAAAAAAAGTTCATAAAAAATAATATATAGTATTATATATAAAGGTATTATTATTTAATAAATGTATAATAAACTTATATTTATTATACATGTGGGATAAATGAGTATGAAGTAAGTCAAGACATAAGGTAATGAATTTTCCTCTCACTTTTTACTTATGTGAGACACGAGTAATGTTCACCACCTATTTATTTTATGTGGTGTGTATACTGCACATGAATGTATTCTATTTTTATACCAATAAAAAAAATTTGGATTTACATATATATTTTATGATCTCTCTTTCATTTATTTTATTGTTAAAATGTTACCAAATCGGTAATAGAATTTTGTCTCATTTTTTATTCCTTCATACGTACGTTATGTTAGGCACCTATATTCTTTCACAAGATGTATATACATACACATTGACATGTAATATCATGAATTTATTCATCCTAATTATATTTTATGTGTAATTTTATGTAATTACTTCATTAGGATTATGATTCAATGGTACCAAAGTGGTAATTATTTAATGTTACAATCTCATCCTTCATCGGGATTGCTTATGATTAAGTCTCTAAGGTTGAAATATCATGATCAACCTCTAAATAATTCTCAGTAATTCTATTATAATATTATTATTAATGATATATTCATGTATTAATACCATTTTATACTCTTTGTTACTTAATATAAAAAATTTAAGAAATTTCAACTTTATTCTTCTCTTTAGTAGAAAATAATTCTTCTTCCAAAACCATATTTTCTAAAAAATATTTCAAAAATGTTTTCAATTGATATTTTAGACTAATTTTCAAGGAAAATGATTTTGATAAATTTTTATGTTTTAAAACGATTTTTAAATTATTTTCAAATCTTTCTTTATAAGTTTCAAAGGTTATTTTGGAAAAAATGATTTAGAAAATATTTATGATTAAAAAGTGATTTAAATTATTTTCAGATATTAATTTATAAGTTTAAAAGGTTATTTTCAAAGAAAATTATTTAAAAAATGTTTTTTGTTTAAAATTTTATTTAAATAAGTTTCAAATCTTCCTTTTTAGGTTTTTAATCTTATTTTTAAAGAATTTGTTTTACATTTTTTTGATGTTTTAAAAAGAGTTTTTCAAAGTGAAAATAGTATTTTACTCAGGAATATTTTTAAATGATCATTTAAAAAATATAACTAAGATTTCATCCATAGATGCAACTTATTCCTTAATAGGGATATTATCCAAGGATACCATTATTTTTCTTTTTATAAATGGTTTATTTTTATGATGACAAGTTTTTTATGAAACGTGTTTCTCTTCTACATGTTATACCATGAAAAAAATATTATGAAACACATTTCATTTCATGGGTTAAGATATAATTATTTTTTTTATGATCTTGTCACACACATGTATTATTTTCATTATATGATGGTTGGGACCTATATCTTCTTCCAATTAACTAGATAAAGATTTATATCTCATGATATTAAAATGGGAAATAATTCTAAGAGATTGAAACACAACAAGAAATAGGTGTATCATGATTCAAAATGGGAAATAGGTGTGTACTGGTCCATAATGGGAAATAGATATGTCTTGATCCATATTGGGAAATAAGTGCATCCTGATACACTATGGGAAACTGGTGCATCTTGATCCAATATTTTTATGGTATTTGTATTTAATCTTGGAACATTAAATGATTTTATATACTTATAATTATTCCATAATTTTATTACATGATCTTATGGTTCATGATTGAATTATGATGATTTCTCACTCTTATGGACCATGTTTTCTGAAATGATAATGTTTTATGCCATGAATCATGTTTATGATCCATGAAAGGTTGGGGATGAAATTTTTATGTTATTTTCATGATAACATACCCTTATACTTATTTTATTCTATCATATGATCATATAATGATATCACTTATGTTTATCCATACTGAGTATTTGAGATCACCAATTTTTATGTTTCCTTTCACCAGGATATAAATATAGGTTTTAGGTAGGGTATGTCTAAGAGGAGTAATATGTGAGAATATATTTATAGGATATGTTTAATATCTTTCACCAAATTATAATATTATGTTCCAAGATTCTAAAGGCACTAAACTATTATTCTCTTCGAGCATGTTTTTCTGTAATATAATGAATATTCATCTAAAATGATGTAATATCTACATATGAGAAGCCCGAGTCACTAATAAAATTTCCCTAATATAGATATATATATACTATTTTTGGAAGAGAGAGTGGGGTATGGTGGTTAATATACCATCCATAACCTCAATTTCCAAAATGTTGGGAAAACATGATGAACCCAAGGCCAAGTGATGTAGCCCTGATTCAAAGCTCCTCCAACATAGAATACAATGAACTTGTGTCCCTTTAAGTCTTTTAATTATTTTGTTTAATTTTTTTCACTCTATATAATTATATTAGTTAGGTAGAATTAATATTTTATTTATTTAGGATTGATATTAGTAAATAGAGGGTTTAGTGTTAATTATAATATGTTTTTTCTATATTAATTGAATCCTAGAGAGTATTTTCTTATGTGTTAGTGTTCTCCCTATATTCCTCCAAGGATCCCCATAAATAGACCTAATTTATCCCACTTCCATAAATCAGTTGGTATAAGTTTTAATTCCTTACTCATTCACACTTACAATATTTCATTTGTGAATATTCCCAATTATACTAGACAAAAACTCTATTACGATTATAGCCTTTCTAGAATCCAATATCTCTTTGTAACACTTGATTGTAGAACACCACCCATCATTGATCGATGAACCCCTATTGGATCCCTCCTTTTACGCCCACTTTAGCTGTGGGTAGTGGTTCAGTGTTAATCATCAACATCTAGCATCCATCCACCCCAGTTGGTTGGAAATACCACTACCTACCCCTATTCCTAAAAAAGATAAAAGATAAAAAAAATAGAGTCAAAAGTTTAAAAAAATATTTGGGAAATATAATGGTGGTTTTTTTACACTCCTAAGATTCATGGATTGAATTATTTCATCATCTCCTGGTGACATATTCTTCAGCACAACACAATCCCTATACATGAGCCTCTATCCTTGTCTATTCAACCACCCCACATGCAAGCACTCCATGTGAGGCTCATTGTTCCAAGCCTACACACACCACAATCCTTATGCATTCACTCACCTCAAATTCCTAAACTTATCCCTAGAGTTAGTTCCCCAAGGCTCTCCATGCATGGAAAGTTATTAAACCTTTTACGAATAAAACCAATAGAAAAATAGGGGAAGATCATAAGAAAGAGGGAAAAAAGAGAAATGGTATGGTATAAAAAATAAGGATGAACCCAAAATAAGAAAATAAGGGATACATTCCTAGGACTAGGGAAATAACAATATTTGAGTAGTCGACTTCACGTGTGCACCATACCCAGTCATATCCCCTACTACTTGAATCCACTCACACGTATGTGTGTCACCTGATCATGACTCTTCAATCTTCATGTGTATTGATCCCAGATTCTATTTACCCAACCCTACTACACCTTATCTATCCACACTGATCCACATTATCTACTAAAACAATATCATCTTCATTTATCATGTCCAACAAAAATGAAATTAATGAGACTCCATCATAGAAGAACCAAATTCTATAACTAGTCTTGGAACAAATTTAGTGGAAACAACTGCAATTTCGGTAACAAAAAATACAATTTTGAAACCAAAAGAAAGAAATTTTTAGAGTAAAATGAGACCTTTTCATAACATCTCTACTATAGCCTTGGGTTTCATCTACCCGTATAGGCCACCATGACATTTCTGATCAATTTTGTGGTGGAAATGTTGTTCACAGTCCCTCATCAAATAAGACAATACACTCTAACCCCAAAATTAAAGGTATACAAATAATTAATGAAAAGATAATGACATAGATGATGCATGAGGGTTGAGATTTTTTCCTAAATTATTTCTGTGAATACACTTCTCACATGCACATAGTTAGAGACACTACTCACATTCCACTAACTAAAGACTTTTCCCATGTGTTGCCTATAAAATATATTCCCCATATTCCACTAGCTCCCTGAAGCATGCCAAAAAACCATATAGAGGTTGAAAATATTGTTTCTTATATTTGAATACCATAGGTTAAGGATGACTCATAGAAAAATTTAGAATGTAATGATCACTCAAACAATAACAAAGTTGGTTGGAAAATCCTACTAAACCTGAATATAATGAAACATATTAGTTTGAAGCAATTAATGTTTTTTAATGAAATAAAGAGATTTGAAATGTATTTTCGCCTTAATTAGAACCATTCTATACCCATGAATCATGTTAAATATCCATAAGAAAATAGTTATTGAAAATTCCTTATTTGTACACCCGAGGAGAATCCTTAAAGATTCCTCCTTTATAAAGAAACAGTCACCACACCTTTCCATTCTACTCATATGTCAATACTAATTAAATGGGACTAAAGGTACGGTCACTTCAAAGTGGGAAAATTGATGAAACACCAATTCAAGTCCCCTATAGTGTACCAGTCTTCTCCATCATGGAAATTTAAGTCTTATTTTTTGTTTATTTTTTGTTTTTTCCTATGACCTATTATGTTATTAAGGGTTAATTACCCTTTTATTTTTTGGGGGTTTAGGTATATAAATAGGTATTAGGTGTTAATTATAATCTTCTTTATCTATATTAATTGATCTATAGAGAGTTTTATCTCATGTGTGGGTGTTGGGGATCCTAATTAAAGGACCTGATTTATCCCATTGCAGTGCATCACTAAGTATGGGCATTGATCACCCCTCCTAACTAGGGTGGTGGAGCATAAGAAATAATAAAACACAATCAATATAATAACACCCAAACATCTCAAGCTTATTTATCCTATGACTTGAAATTTAGAGAGTGTTCTCTCCTGTGTAGGTGTTATACCTATATTTTTCTAGGGCTCCTCTTGAAGGATTTGATTTATCCCACTGTACCACATCACTAATTATAGAATTGGTAACCCCTTTTGACTCAATTGGTGGATTATAATAGATAATATAAAATAATAGATATAATAACACACAACTATCTTTATAGAATCTATCTAAATACTCAGAAATTATCTAATGTCCCATGATGATCCATCTACATTTACTATATAATAGTAATTTACTTTCCAAAGCACAAAATCATCAAAGGTTCAATACCATGACTCAAATAATAGCTAACATCTCACGACAACCCAACTTCTATTATTATGAACTAGGAATCTAACGATTTCCTCATCACACAAGCATAAAAGGTTTAATATTATCACTAATCATTTTTTAATCCTTTATAGTAACCCATCACCAATTTTGGTTTAAAAGTTCACATAAATCATATAAGTCCAATGTCATTTTAGAATTCAGTACTGCAATTCTTGTTTTCATAACCATTATCTTTTAATAATTTACTAAATCATCAATAAACATAATAACAACCTTCCCCATTAAATTTAGTCATCATTTAATAACCATTCCATAATCCT
Source organism: Viscum album (assembly GCA_963277665.1). Taxonomy (NCBI): domain Eukaryota; kingdom Viridiplantae; phylum Streptophyta; class Magnoliopsida; order Santalales; family Viscaceae; genus Viscum; species Viscum album. The sequence goes on from OY728129.1 coordinate 394,761,120, forward strand.
GGGTACTATGAAAAAACTAAAAATGCTTCAAATAATAATATAACCAATGGAAAATAAGTATCCATCTAAAAACAATAATCATACAACAAAAAACATTAAGAATATATCAACAAAAAATAAGAATACAACAACAACTAATAAGAAAAATAACAAAACATGTGTCCCGACTATATCCAACTATCCTAACATCATTCCAAACACCTTTCCACACAATCCATACCATCCAACCATAAACCACATCAAGCTACCACCATAAATATTAAAGGTATTTGTTTCACAAAGAATGTATTAAAGGATTAATCACAAATGAAGAGGTTATTTTAAAATGATATTAATGTTTCATAGGGTTGGATAGGAGGGGGATGAAATATAATGAATTTGAGAGACACCTTGAATTTGTCAACATGAATAGAAAACATAATATAATGGTGTGACAAGACACTAACCTAAAAGAGTATCCAACTTTTTCAATCATTCCTAAAAATATTAGATTTCACCTTAGCTTAGGTACCCACCTTATTTAGTGGATCCTTGAAACACTTCATTTTTTTATTTTTTGATAATTAAAACTCATCACTTTAATTATCTGAGGTTTTTAGGATTCATTTTAAATATAAATAATGCACTTATCATGCACAACTTTAGTTATGTTTCAATAATAAAAATTTAACAAAAATTATTTTTGTAGAATATTCACTTGAAAATTATCTCAATATTTTTTACCAAAAGTTAGAAAATACAATGTAAAGGTGTCCTTATCATGAAATGGATAAGGAGTAGAATTATGAATCATGAGGCATGCTTAAAGAATGATAGTTCAATATGACATTGAAAATCACTATGATGTAGAAAACATGTCCATTATAGATTATCATTATTTTGGAAGGAGTTTGAGAATGAATGGATGCATTTAGAGAAGTTTATAAAGTTATTTTGATGAAGTATTAAAAATAATAATGAAACTAGATTGATTACACTATGAAATATTCATTGGAGTAAAATGGAATGTATGAATAAAATTTGTAGATTCATTCTACAAATGAAGGATGTTTTGTAATGAAGATTTCTGAAAACAAAATTAGGTAGAGATCTTGTTTTTGGTTGAAGGAATTATGTCGTGACTAATCATATCATGACATAATGATGTATCAGCCAAGTGGTGAAGAATGATAGATCACAACACAATGTAAGACCGTGCTTATTTGGTTTTTATTTGGATTTTGTGATTTTTTCCATGAAGCATGAGGCCACATCACAATGTGTATGATATATGTGTGTACATAAAGGACTATTTGGAGTTTTTAAATCAGTTTTAAATTATATTTGATTCTATATTTTTAGATAAATGTTTTATTAGGTTTCATGTAGTGAAGATAATGGTTGCATTGTTAATTATTATAGATGAGGAACTGTCAAACTAAAATAGAGTCTTCATGCCTTAATTTTTTAAAATAAATTTTATCTGAAAATTTTGGATGGAATTTAAAAAGAGATATATATGGATCATGTTTTTAGAAATTGAATTAGTTTAATTGGATAGTTTTACACACATTGAAATATATGGTAGACATGGAATGATATTGGATCTTAGAGAAAACATAGATTTATCTTTATAATTGATTAAAGGGTTAGTGGTCTAGAATTTAATATAATTATAATATAATAGAACTAAAACAATAGCTTAATAGACATATTACTTTTAAAGAAAGGATATCCTATTAATATGGGATTCACTCCTACATAAAGTTTTATTGATGGAAGGATCAAGTGTTCTGAAGCTTCATTAATTCATCTAGCTGATTATAAAGATGATAAATCATTATAAATTTAATTCAGGTGTGGAATTATTTTTATTTGGAGGAGTTATTTATATTTTTTGTGATCGTGTCATGTTCAATGGTTCAATTCTCATTGAGAAATTGATCATATATGGACATGGATAATAACCATGGAAAGGTAGATTTCAAAATCATATCAAAATATAAAGTTGATGATGTATAATGATAAAATTCTTTATATTGATCATAAATAGACTTAAAATACTTCAAAATAATACATTTCCTTGAATCATTTCACAATGGAAGAAAAAAGAGTGACCCTTGGAGGGTAATACACTATCCCTAAGCCCTAGTAAATTCAATTATTTCTATCATTGAGTGATCATGAGTGAAACATTTGTATCCACTAAAAGAGCATGTTATAATGGATTTGGTTACATAGGCACATAATTGTGTATATGCTCCTTGGATTCAACTTGGTATGGGTGAACCAAGTTAAAATCCTTATATTCATGTGCTTTAGTTTCTATATTCGTGATTGATTTTTAGAGAGAGAGAAATATAGGGTGAGATAGATTGAGTGATTTTCTTCCAATTAGAGAATACGATTCATTGATAGGTGTTGGTTTTTAATGATTTTTTTTAATTTTTATAACAATCTAATTCACCCCCTTTTAAGTTTCCATAATCTTACATGGTAACCCTGTGGTCCCATTAAGTGGTATATAATCCTAAAGTTTCTCAATTGGTCTTCAATTTATCAAATCTAATTTTGATGTTTATATATTATATGGAAATATACATGAATCCTCCTATATTTTATGAGACTAGATTTTATTATTGGAAAAAGGAGATGGTGTATGTCGTTGTTGCCTCTGTGGGCGGCCCGGTACTATCCACCCTCTAGGCACGCCACCGCGGCTCGGCAACCGTGACCTCCAACACCGGTAGCGCGAACGCGCACTGCCCTGGCTTCCATGCGGCTAGCCGGCGTGCCGACTGCCACCCTCCTCTGTCGCGACCGATGGTCTGTGACCTCCTTCAGCTGCACGGTTGTTCCACCACCACCGTCATGGCTAGCTAGTGTTCTGGTTTCCGCCTCTACCCTACTGGCGCCAGTCGCCGGTGGACTTATGCGGGTCATCGGGTGAGCTTCGATGGCCCGTTCTTCAATCTGGAGGAATCGTTGTGTGTCTCGAGACATCCCCTTTTCATCTATCTCATCAAGGTTGAGTTTATCTCAACCCAAGGTTTCACCCACGAAGAATATGCCAAACGACGAAGTAACATAGGGATCGAGTCGTGTTCATTTGGCCCGCACCCTCCACGTTAGACCGATAGCATGCGACTCAAGAAGATTGAATCAACGTAAATCGATGAAGAATATTCAAGAACAAACCCTGCCTCAATCATTTGTTGGAGATGCTTTGAGGAAGAAGATGAATATGATGGAGGAGATTCCATTGTTCGTCACTCCTGCAATATGCTTCCAATCCGTGCTCCAACATTTGTTCAACGTTCTTGATCCGGAGATTCGTTCTTCATTGAAGGATGTTCTTCCATCAAGATTTCTCTAGAAAAAGCATTTTCCAATAATTCTCAATTTCTGGAGAAGTGAGGAGCCTATCCCCCAAATTAAGATTAAGAGTTTATTAATTGTTCAATTAATGATGGATCATTAATTGGAGGAAGGTTTCCAAGAGTTACACCAGATTAAAAAAGGGGTTTCAAGGTCAAATGGTCTCTACCACCAAATTCAAAAAGTGGTGGAGGGATTTCAAATATAAAAAAAATATTGTTTTATTTTTATTCATCCGCAAAAACCGAGATTTCCATCTTCCACCCTCAACCCACTATGATCGAGGTGAATGCCTCCTTAAGAGAAAATAAATGTTGTGAGTTCAACGGTGTCCCCGAATTTAAATTCTAAGCACCAGTTCAAAAGTTACGAATTACCACCATCATGTTTACTAAACATACCTTAAAGAAAGTTCAGAAATTCATTTCAGGCACTTTGGGCCTCTAAATCTTGTACCTTCAATTTTCAAAGACTCGTAATATTTTCTTATAATTTAAAAAAAAATACATGGAAAATTTAAAGTCTTTACATTCTCCCCACCTTAGGGATTTGTATTCCTAAAATCCAAAACACAAACTAGGTAAATAAGTGGGAATACTAAGCACAAATCTGAGCCTCCCGCTCCTATGTTCTCTCTTAGAGGTTCCCGTGCTTCCAACATATGCACACCAGAGGTATCGATCACCCATAAAGGACTCTTTTCTATCGATCCTCAATCTCGACTGGAACCTCCAAAAACGTCACCCCATCCTCAATATCCAGCTTGCCCTAGTCAATGATGTGTGAAGGATCATGAACATACCTCCTTAGCTGGGATACATGGAGAACGTCGTGCACCTGGTGCAACTGAGGGGGAAGGGCTAGGTGGTATGCCACCTCACCAACTCTATTGAGGACCTAAAAGGGTCTTTTGAACCTTAGAGATAACTTGACGCCCCAGAAAAATCTCCAAAAACCTCGTTGAGGTGATACCCATAGAAAGACATGGTCACCATCCTCGAACTCCAGAGGTCTACATCTCCTGTCAGCATAAGACTTCTTCCTTCTATGTGCAGTCTTCATCCTCTCCTGAATGATCTGAACCTTCTCTTTTGTAGCCCGTACCATCTCCGGTCCCATGAGTGCTGACTCCCTTGGGTAAATCCAGCACATAGGTGATCTGCAAGGTCAACCATACAATGCCTCAAATGGTTCCATACTGATGGTGGAGTGATATCTGTTGTTGTACATGAACTCCACCAAGGGAAAGTGATCCTCTCAGTAGCGGTCAAAATCAAGGACTCAAGCACGCAACATGTCCTTGAGGGTCTGAATGATTATCTCTATCTGACCATATTTCTGAGGATGAAAGGCAGATCTCAATCAAAGTTGAGTCCTGAACACCTCCTACAACCCCTTCCATAGTCGGGAAGTAAAACGTGCATCATGATTAGAGAAAATCATCAAGGGTACTCCATGAATATATACAATATCATGTACGTAGTGACGTCACAAGCTCTCTACTGATCCCTGCTCTCTAATAGGTAGGAAGTATGCTGACTTGGTGAGTCGTTCAATGATTACCTAGATAGAATCATTTCCTATGGACGTGCATGGAAGTCCTGTCACAAAATACATGGAAATTCTATCCCAATTCCACTCTGTCACCTCAAGTGGATAAGCTAAACCCACTGGAACCTGATTCTCTACCTTTACTTGCTAACAAGTGAGGCACCGTGAGACAAACTCTGCCACTTCTTTCTTCATTCCCAATCACCAGTGCTGATGTTGTAGGTTCTGGTACATCTTCACCACTCCCGGATGTACCACTAGAGGGGATGTATAGAACTCCCTCAACACTTCCTCTTGTAGCACCACCAGTACCATAGTATGTCTTCTAAAGAGGATGATATGCTCCCCAACTTCAGAAAATCCATCAGGTGTATGTCCTGTGGATATCTGAGCATGTAAATCCTTGCAGTCAATGTCCCCAATTTGCGCCTCCATGGATCGCTGAAGGAGTGGGGGAGTGAATTTCAGAGACTAAAGATAAGCTGCTCCATCTCGATCCACATAGGATATCCAAAAAGCAGTTAGCTACTCAGTCACCTCACTTAGAAACTATATACCAAATATCCTACTGAGTTCATCTGCTTCTACGTTCCCCTTCCCAGGAGTATGGACTATCTTGAAGTCATGGTTCTGAAGAAACTCAAGCCAACACCGTTGTCTCAAGTTTAGGTCCTTCTGAAAGAAGAAATACCTAAGACTCTTGTGATCATATTAGACTGTAAAACATTCTCCCATCATGTAATGTCACCACATCTTCAAGGCGAAGACCACTGCTACTAACTCCAGGTCATGGGTAGCATAGTTCTTCTCATGTTGTCTCAGCTATCGAGAACCATACGTGATCACTAATTTCTCCTAAATTAGGACACATCCGAGCCTGGTCCCTGATGCATCGCAGTAGACTACATACCCAATTCCCTCCTTCAGTAGACTCCAGATGGGGGCACTCGTTAGTCTCTACCTCATCTCCAGGAAACATTGTATGAATCTCTCCAACCACACAAAGGGTTTCCCCTTTTTCTTCAACTCTGATAAGGGTGTCGCAACTCTACAGAAGTCGGGCACAAACCTTTGGTAGTAACCGGCCAAACCCAGGAAACTTTGCACCTCCACCACACTCCTGGGTGGCTCCCAAGCAAGTACAGCCTCGATCTTTGCTAGATCCACCGCAACTCCAGCCTCTGAGATAATGTTTCCCAGGAAGTAAACCTCTCAGATCCAAAACTGGCACTTTAAGATCTTACCATAAAGTTAGTTCTCTCAGAGTGTATCCATAACTATCTTCATATGATGGGAATGATCCTCCTCTATAGCTGAGTATACCAAGATTTTGTCGATGAAGACTACCACAAAGAGACTGAGGTATGGCTGGAAGATTTTTTTCATGAGTTCCATGAACACTTCTAGGTCATTGTTCATGAAGAATGGCATAAAAAATAAATCATAATTTCCATATTGACATCTAAAGGTCGTCTTCTGCACATCCTCATCTCGTACCCTGAGTTGGTGATAGCCTGATCTGAGGTCTATCTTTGAAAACCACCGTGCTCCCTTCAACTGATCAAAGAGATCATCAATCCTCAGAAGTGGGTACTTGTTCTTCATGGTCACCTGTTTCATGCACTGATAGTTCACATAGAGTATCAAACTCCAATCTACCTTCTTGGTGAACAAAATTAGGGATACCCAAGGTGAAACACTGGGTAAAATGAACTCCTTCCTCTACAAGTCCTCCAACTGTACTTGTGTCTCTCTAAGCTCCACGAGATCCATCCAATATTCTGGAATAGATATCGGTGACGTCCTGGGGTACAGGTTGATATAAAATTATACCTCTCTGCATGGATGTAGTATCGGAACATCATCAATAAAGACATCGACATACTGGTCCACCACTATAGGATAGCTCAGACTCTCAACATCAACTACTTTGAGGGTAAGGCTATCCAACTGATGAGTAATCGGTTGCACCCTCCTCTGGTTAAGTCCATCCTATCCTGAAAAGGGTTTATTCTTGTCAGTGAAGGAAAACATTTTCCCATCCATGCGGACATACCACACTTTGTGCCTAATATAGTCAATCTGAGCACTGATTGTGGATAACCATTCCATACCTCATATGATGTCTTAAGGCCTCGATGCTGCTACTAGGAGATCCCAGATGAAGATCTCACCTCCTAGAGTAAGCTCACACTACTAGAACCAGTGTGTAATCTTCGAATCCACCCCCGTAGAAGTCTCTAGTTGTAAGGATTGAGCCAACAGCTCAATCAAAATCTCTGAGCTCCGAACGAGGGCCGTGGAAATAAAAGAGTGACTGGAACCTGTGTCTATAAGTACTACAAATAGGGTGAAGTAGACACAGATAATACCTCTAATCATCTACAGAGCACTGTGGTTGTAGGCCTCATCTTCCTGGAGTTGATTTCGTCCCTGTCCACATGCTCTCTATGGTCGGGGTGGACCACCTGGAGGCAGTAGCGGTAGAACCTCAAATCGATGCCCACTACCTGCTACACGGCCATCTCCTCTGCCATGTCTGCCTGCTACCTGTGGACCTCCTTGATCAAATATTCTCCTTTTCCCATGCGGTCCTTCGACCATATATTGGTCATCCGTACGGCAGGTCGGGCAGTCGTGAGCCATGTGACCCTGCCCATCGCACGAGTAACACTACCTGCTCCTCACCTGTCCTGCTCTGTCTCAAGAGCCCCGAACAATCGACCTTGTATCCTACAGTCATCCACCTATAGGTCTATTCCTCTTGGACCTCTACATCATCTATCTACTACCAGCTGCAGATGACTCTACTACGTGACGTCTGGTGGTGGATCTCTCTACCGGTGACTGCTCAGCAAAGAATCTCTCCACCAAGAGTGCTCTCTCTAATACCCCAGCCTGTCTCAGGATGTTGAGAGATACCATTGAAGTTCGGATCTCCAATCTGATTCCCTGCTCAAAGGTTTGGGCCCTGAATAAAGGGTCATGCACCATGTTAGTGGAGTAGTGTGATAGGTCAGTGAACCTCACTGAATACTAAGCCACGGTCATGTTGTCCTACTGCAAGTGGAGAAGCTTATGTATACCCACTGAGTTTAAGGTCACTAGGATGAAATCTGCCCTGAAAAGTCTCTTGATGTCCACTCGAATGAGATTCACCTCATCGTAAACCTGGGGTATCAAGATCCACCATCACCCTACTACTGCCTGAAGAATACTAGCAACAAGGATGACCATAAGATCAGCTGGTGTCCCTACCAATTAGAAAACTCTTACCATGGCCTCTATCCAGTCCTCATCCACCTGTGGATTCATCTCACCCAGGAACCTCGGTGGCCTCTGGCACTGTAACTCATGAAAACCGCTCAATCGGCATACACCCTCTACTACTGGGGCTGGGGGAATCAGTTTCCCAATGGGCAGTGGTATTGCTGGTACACCACCCGATGGTACAACTACCAAAAGGGGTCATGCACCAAATCCTCGTTGCTCGATGGGATACCATCGCATACTCTTCCTAGAACCCTGGCTGGTTGTCTACGTGGAGGCATCCTAAAAAGAAACAAGTGTGTCACAGTCAATAAGTTATACCTGGTGAGATGAATCAATGAGACCACAAAGAAAACTTTTCCAAAACACACACACAATTAGTGTTTTCGTGCACTGAGTCGGGAATCGTAAGTTAGGGTCCTGGTGTATGGATAAGTCAGTCGCCACACCAATACTAGATTCCCCAAACTGAAAAACACACTCATAACACTTAACACTATTTCCAATTCAAAATATCAGATTCCAAGTTATTTGGTATAACCGACTCCTCTGATACCAATTTTTCATGACCCGTCCCCCAAGGCCCGTGTCATGACTACCCTAAGCCTGCCTTTCATAGGCCAGGGGCTGGCTACTAGAACCGGAAAGGCATATCCCTAAAACTGGGAAGGTATTTTCATTTAACCTCAAAACTCATGCATTCCAAGCACACAACAAGATACAAGCACAAATTAAACTATATAGTAAATATGGTGAGTATAGTATGTAAAGGGGGAAGAATACAAGCCCAATTGGAAAGTACAAGTAAAACTGAAAATAGATCTTGTGAACACCCTCCAAGGATCCTACCTGAAGGGTAGGTATAGCTCTCAAACAATCATATTTTCAGTTCATCTCGTCTAATGGTCCACCTCCGAGTAGCCTCTAGTCCTGGCACCCTTAGCCTCGATCAATGTCATTTTTCGTCTGCACAAGACATAGCAAGGTACAAGCAAAGCCCGTGCAAGGGTGAGTATAACAATACTCAGTAGGGACCCTGAGACCACCGAAGGTATCTCAAAATCCATAGAGGATAATCCACAATTCAAGACAATAATTACAAAGCACAGAGAAACATTAAAACCTACTTAGGTATATTCCCATACATATACCTAAGTTATCAAGTAACCCGACTCATTCAAGAGGAACACAGAGCCCAGCTATTTAGCCAAAATCACAATTGTTCCATGAAGGAAAGAATACCACATAGGTACCACCACGCAGAATATTTCCACAAAGGTAAAGACTCATCTCACATAAGTTATAACTTATGTACGGAAGTATAGATGATTAGCTGTATTGCTAGATCATCTTACTTCGTTGAGAAGATCTGTTGTTGACCCACACAGGATAAAAGATGACACACACAGGATATGAAGATGACCCACACAGGATCTGAAGATGACCCACATAGGATCTGAAGATGACCCCCACAGGATCTAAAAATTCTAACTCACACAGGATCTGAAGATGACCCACACCGGATCTGAATATTCATCAAGTACAGCCAGCCATAGGGTTCCCGCACTAAGCATGCTTGATTCCGGGATGATCTTCTCCTCAATACATTGTTAGATACTTCAATTACCACAAAGTATCACAAATAAGTATCACAAAGGTATTATACTTCATAAGGGACCCAACGCGACAGACGACGTATCAATTGGATTCCTGGTCTGTAAGTTATTATCATTTCCGTTCCGAGGGCCCGGTTGGATTCGGGTTCGATCAAACCCAGTCGTACTCTAACTTTATCCAAAACTCAAGTGGAGTATACCAAAGTACTGTCTCGATCCAAGGATTCTAGAATCATAAATGGTTTGTCAAATGAATTCCTAGTTCTCATGATATGGCCAAAAGGGCGTATCGGGGTCCAGATGGGCCCGGGTCCGGTCTGACCCGGCCCGACCCGGTTCGGGTCGACCAGACTCAGTCTGAGTCCAGCTCGGATGGGATGGACTGTGGCAGGCCTAGCCTGCTAGACCGCGGTCCAACCCAGCCGACAAAGGGGCCATCACGGCCCACTGGGTGGCCTGCGACCGGGGTGGCCCGTTGTGGCAAGGCCCACCCTAGCTGCCACCCGGGGGAGGCACCCCTCGGGATTTCTGAATGGCCCTGAGAGACATTCTATTCTGTAAAACCTAGCGGCGCCATGTGGCTCCGCCTGCTGGAATGTGGGGCCCACTTGATCGGGTCCTTCTCAGTGTGACGCGGCCGGCCGGGGTACCGTACGGCTCCCCTTACAATGGAACTGGCGTGTGCCGTTGTTGCCTCCATGGCTGACCAGGTGTTGGCCGCCCTCCAAGCATGTCACCGCGGCTTGGTTGTCGCGGCCTCCAACACTGACGGTGCGGACACGTGCCGCCCTGGCTTCCATGTGGCCAGTCAGTGTGCCGGCTACCACCCTTCTCCACCATGGCCAATGGGTCACAGCCTCTTTCAGCGGTGCGGTTGCACTGCCGCCACTATTGCGGTCGGTCGGTGTGTCGGCCGCCGCCTGTACCCTACCAGTACCGATCACCAACGGACTTCTGTGGGTCACCGAGTGAGATCTAGTGGCCTGGTATTCGATCCAAAGGAATCTTTGTGTGTCATGATATGTCACCTTTGAATCTATCCGGTCAAGGTCGAGTTCTGCTCAACCCGAGGTTTCTCCCACGAAGAACACATCAAATAAAGAAGTAACAGATGGATCAGGCCATGTTTATTTGGACCACACCCTCTACATTAGACCGATAGCATGAAGCTCAAGAATATTGCATCTACATAAATCAACTAAGAATATTCAAGAACAAACCCTACCTCAATCATTCATTGGTGATGGTGTGAGGAAGAATATGAAGACAATGAAGGAGACGCTGACATTCGTCGCTCCCACAATACGCTTCTGATTCATGCTCCAACGTTGGTTAAACGTTCTTGATCCATAGATTTATTCTTCATTCGAGGATGTTCTTCCACCAAGAGTTCTCTAGAAAAATCATTTGAAAAAAATAAACAATTCCCAGAGAAGTGAGGATACTATCCCCCAAATTAAGTTTAAGAGTTCATTAATTTTTCAATTAATGATGGCTTATTAATTGGGGGAGGGTTTCCAAGAGTTACACTGCATTAAAAGAGGGTATTTAAGGTCAGGTGGTCCCCACCACCAAATTCAAAAAGTGGTAGAGATATTTCAAATAAAAATAAAACATTTTGTTTTATTTTTATTCCTCTGCAAAAACCAAGATTTCTATCTTCCACCCTCGACCCACTGCGGTCAAGGTGAAGGCCTCCTTAAGTGAAAATTTGTGCTATGAGTTCAACGGTGTCCTCAGATTTCAATTCCGAGCACCGGTTCAAAAGTTACAAATTACCACCAGCATGTTTACTGAATGTACCTTAACGAATGTTTGGAAATTTATTCTGGGCACTCTGGGCCTCAAAATCGTGTGCCGTCATTTTTCTCAGACTTGTTATATTTCCTTATAATTTTAAAAAAATTAAATGGAAAATTTTGGTTCTTTATAATATGTTTATGAATTATGATTTATTTCCTTTTTTGGAACACATAATCATGTACATGTTATCATGGGTTCTCCTGGATAGCACTCCAATTCATTGGGTAATATATTTTTCTCATGATTCATTATGTATGGGATTGGGGTGTAAACATAATCCATGATGTGAATTTGTCCACCATGTGATGTTGTCTTGACATATATTTATGTTATGTTTTGTGTTTCTTCCACTTTCCTATTTTTCCATGATCTTATGATCCCATTTTTTATGTTATGATCCCATATTATTATTCATGAGCCTTTTTTATGATATCATGTCATGTATTCTGAAGCACATTAAATGCTTCATTATCATGTTTATTCCCTTACTTTGATTGTTAGCTCATCCCTTTTGTCTATGTATCCCCCCATGTTATCCTATATAGTTTTAAGAACATAGTATCAATTTTAAAATAAATATGTTTTATTTTATTTTCATATTAATTTTTTATGTACCTAGTCTTCCAAATACATGAGGCCTCTCGATCCTTTGGTTGTATTTATTGTATTTTTAGGTTAAAAATCATGTAATAATATGTGTAAAAGGTTTGGGTTGCTATAGTTTGTATCATAAGGGAGGTATATTTATTTTTTTGGATTACATTAGTGATAACCCTAGGGATATGCTTAAGTATAGGATAAAATCAATAAATTTTGTTGAAGTATAGGGTGAGTGGTTTCCATGAAATTACATCCAGGTCTGGATACTTTAAGTGGATGTTTCTCTAGAACAATTTTACATAGTGGTAATAACTATGAAAAGGTTATATTTGGTATTAACTTTACCATAACCTACTACATGAAAAATATGCCTTGTTGCACATATATTTTTTCACTCCTGGGTGATATGATTTGGAAAATTCAAAAACTCACTATAAACCATCATGAAGGACTTGAATAGATTTTTAGGTTAAAAACCTCGTAGGAAATATTACCATGGTTAACCTAGATTAAAACCTATAGACTCATAAATTAGTATTTATGTTTCATATATAAGATATTCCTTATAAGTTCATATTTTACCTATTTATATACTTATTAGTTCGAGTAGTCACATATCTAAGTTTATTTTGGTTATCTTAAATGACTAGAACCAAAATCAAATAGTGAAAGTCACCATAATTATTCATTAATGGGATTAAAATGTATTATATGATTATAGTTATATACATTATTTCAAATCTTGAACTTTTAGTAAAACTATTCAGACACCAACTCAAAACAAGGGGGTTGAGCTATTTTTTATAATAGAAAACAGAGCAATTGTTTCATCCCAAGTGTATAACTCCTCCATAACCGATGTTTATGGAATGAACATCCCATAAAATCTTTTCTTACTTTTTTTAGTGAATTTTTATTCTATATTGTGCATGTATTGGAAGTCTTCGTATAAATCCAACATCAATTATTGAGTGAGGGAGATCAATCTTTACATCCCGAGTCATCCTCGAATTCTATACAAGTATAAGAAGGAGGATGAATCTTTTTTTGAATATTCATCTCAAGTGTAGATATTATTTCCTTATGAGTAAGAATATATAGATCAAATTATTTATGTAATTGTGAGAATCATTCCTGAATACATTCCCATTGTGGGGGACTACACCAATGTATTCCCTTGAGAGTTTTTTGGCCTTCCACTTGACTGAGAGGTTGGGTTCTCAATTGAACTTATACCATGATTTTTTCCTATATCTAAGACTTCTTATCAGATGGGAATAACTAGATAATTATTTACAAGATAATCTAAAAAAGGATTTTATACACTTGATTTCTTCACAGTTGGGTGTGTCGGTCCTTTTCATCAAGAAAAAGGATAATTCAATGTGCCTCTACATTGATTATCTTGATGTCAAAAAAAATCACGATAAAGAATAAGTATCTCCTATCATGAATTTATTACTTGTTATATTAACTACATGGGTCACATTAGTTCTCTAATGTGGAAAATTAGTTGGTACACTACCAATTAAAGGTAAATAAGAAAGATGTTCCTAATACTACTTTTTGAAAAATGTATGGACACTATGAGTTCATAGTGATTACCTTCAGACTCACTAATTCTCCAAAAATCTTTATAATGTTAATGAATAGAGTATTTAGATATTTCCTCAACAAATTAGTGGTTGTATTTATAGATTATATTTTTATATACTATAAAATCAAGGAGGAGCATGAGGATAATTTTAATATTATTCTAAAGAATTTGAGACAAGATAGTGTATAAGAAAAGTATAGTAAATGTGATTTTTCAATATAGTAAGTTTCATTCTTGTGGAATATTATCACTAATAATGTGATATTTGTGGACCCTTCTACAATAAACGAAATTTATGGGTGGTAGAGACCAACATTTTTAATGGAGATATTTAGTTTCTTGGACAAGATGGGTATTACCGATGATTTTTGAGAAACTTCTCGCAATTTTAAATCTCTAAAACCAAGATAACATGGAAAGGAGATATGTTTTTATAGTCTAATTAATGTGAAGAAATATTTAAGTAATTTTAAAATAGGATTATCACTTCACTAGTACTCACATTTACCTCAAGTGGAAGACTTTTCATGGTGTATATTGATGATTCAAAGAAGGGTTTAAATTGTGTATTAATGTATAATAACGAAGTGATATCATACGACTCAAGGAAGTTGAATGTTAATGATATTAACTATCTAATGAATGATTAGGAGTTGGTTGAAGTAATCTTTACATTGAAAATATGGTGAAATTTTCTTTATGGGGAGAAGTGTGAAATATAAATGGATCATAAGAGCCTAAAATATATATCCACGCAGAAGGATCTCAATATGAACTATTGAATATGGTTAGAGATGATCAAGGACTACAACTACTCAATACACTACCATTCTGGGAAATAAAATAAAGTAGAAGATTCTCTAAGTAGAAAGTATCTAGTAACTTTTTCAATTATGAGAATTGATATGGATTAAATATTCTTAGACTTACAAAGGATAGAGATGTAGATCATAAAGGAAGGAAGAACATTATTCCTTTTCCAAATGATTTATCAACCATCCATTATGGAAAATATAAAGGATTCTCAAAGAGATAATGTGGAAATATAGAAGATGGATGAAGCTATAAGAAAAGGTAAATACTTGGTGTTCAAAATTGATGAAGAAGGAGTTGTAATATTTGGGTCATTACTATATGTACCATAAAATCATAATTCAAATAATAAGTTTTTGAATTATGTGCATAGATCAACATTCTCCATCCACCTAGAAAGAATGATAATTTATCAAGATCTCTGATGGAACTATTGGTGGGATAATATGCAACCATTACCCATACCTACAAGGAAATGTGAAAACATATCCATGGAATTTTTCATTTTTCTTATGAAGATATTAAGAATATATAATTATATATGGATTATGTTGGATCATTTTACAAATACTACGCATTTCATTTAAATCCTAGAGGACTTATCACTCAATCAACTTGAAAGGATATACATCAAATAAGTGGTGAGGCTATATGGAACACCACTTTTAATTATATCTAATCAAGATCCAAGATTTATCTATATGTTTTGGAAAAGACTCCAATATTATATAAAAATTGATTTGAAATTCAATAAGGATAATGTAACACCCGAGACTTTTATGTTATATAAATCATCAAAGGAATCTTTTTCTACACAACACTTGCTTGGCTTGCTTTACACGCAATCGCGACCTTCCTCGATAGCTTGCGTCGTACGCAATACCGAGTTTCACTAAACAACAATATGCTATTAAAACTAGCCGTTATGAATAGTAATAACCACTTTTTGAAATTTTATAAATTTTATTTTTCAAAATGGACTTCATTTTTGGACTCAGAATATCGAAATTAGCCTAGGGTGAAATTTTGGTATTTTTCTGAAAACTTTCAATTTTTGATGAATAGTGAAACCACTAAGTGGTAGGTTAAAAACTGAATTTTGCATAAAACTTAATTTTACCGCTTCTGTGAATGGAATTTCAAAAATCCAAGAGACACGGTTAATATCAAGGACTAAAATGTGGTTCAATGAGATGAAAATAATTTTTTGGTGAATAGAAACTTTTTACTATTTTTACCGCGGTTAATAGTAAATAGGGTAACTAAGGGTAAATATGATATCAATATTACCCTAACACATGTCCTAATTCTATTGGACAAGTGTAATTCGACCAAAAACAAACTTAGGAATAAAATATGACCATTTAGGCCCACTTGGATTAGATTAGGACATTTATTATTAATTTATTTAAAGAAGGGTTAAAATAGTTAAAATCAAAGTTTAATAAGTAAATCATTTTTAATATGGGGTTATACATAAGATAAATTCGACTATAAATATTCATTAGAAAGATAAAAAGATTTCCTACATAAGGGTATTTTATTTGTAATTTTTAGACATTAAATAATTTAATTTATTTATGACACAATGATGATGCAGTAATTATCTTATTAATGAAATATTGACATAATTGATGTTATAAACACCAAAATAAATGTAATTTGAGACTTTTTATGAATTCCACTAATTTTCTAGGTTACTATGATATATTAATGTTGATTTAATCAACTTGGTTCGAACATATAATTCTGTTATAACTTTCACAAAAATCATATATCAAATAGTGTCAAAATTGACACAAAATAGTTTTTAAATCAAATATTATATTATTAATTGTTATTTTATTCCTAAAAATAAAGGTTCGGCCAAATGACTTAGATAAGGATATATATATTAATAATAAACAATTTGGGGTTCGTTTGGCATGTTATAGTAAGTGTATTAACCATATAGTGAAAGAAAACAAAAAGACACGGTAAAAGTTAAATTAATTAACTTAGAGTTAAATCTAATTGATAAGGTTAAAATAATACCCTAAACTTGTCTAAATTTTATTGGTTTATAGGATTTCGACCCATCCCCACTTTAGCTTCGAAATAAGACCCTTTGGAACCATTATAAACTGATTTTTACTTTAATATAAAATAATATTTTGAGATATTCCTAAGGTGCCCCTCTCCTCCCTTATAAAAGGGCACCTCCTCCCCCTCCTCCTCACACCAATTTGAGCACTCAAGCTCGGCCAACCCCTGCCATTTTCTCCTCTCCACTTCCCTAGAATAATCCTAGAGGTCCTGGTCTTCTCCAAAGACCAATCTTAGTTCCTTAAGTGGAGGATTCAAAGAGGTGTTCCAAAGAAGAGGTAATATCCATTACCGATCTTTTCAATTTCTTTCTTCTTCAACTTCTTCTTCTTTAGTTGTTTCATGATAAAGTAATAACATCAGTATTACTTACATACTAATATGTTATTATAAATATGAAACAACCCTAATTCACCTTCTATCCATCCTACGGAAAAATGAAATCACCGCGCGTGCGTACGTACGGAATACCGTCTCCACGCCGTGGTGTAATCTATTTTCCACCATCACCTTACAAGGATGGGTATAATGGTGTAATGAGTAACTATATATGATTATTATGAAGTAATATTGATACTGAAATAATATATATATACTCCAATACAATTCCACGATCATAGGAACGATATCATCACTCGTGCGTACGTACGGAATACCGTCTCCACGATGTGATGCGACTCGTTCTACATGATCTTCATTTCATAATGATTATATAAATGAATTGAATGAATGAATATGGTATATACTACACTAATACCATTCTGGAAATGAATTATCTATAACCTAAAGATAAGAATAAGAATTTATTCGACAAAACACGCATAAGAACAAAAAGTTATAAAGACCCGAGTAACAAGTAACAATGAAATATTACTAACAAGAAGCTAATAATATGACCATATATGATATCATATCAATATGTATGATTCTGGAATAAGTCAATAACATTATTTAAACCATTATACAGGAGCTTCGGACACGAACAAAGCAAATCGGACCTAAGGTAAGGGAAATATCACAATCTCATTTTTATCCGAGATTGTTTATTCGTAAGTATTCACTGGGGTGTATTTTATCATCCACATCCATGTGTAATATTATTTCCATCCACCTACAATTGTTTAAATCCATTTTTACCCTTCGGTGAGTTTTTAGTAATATGTATGAAAGGAATCTTTTGTCGTACGAGGTACTTTTTGACTTTTCCGACAAAAGTATGAAGAATGTTTTTTTTTAACTTATACGGCATGAATGGATTTCAAAAAAATTATTTCCAAGAAGCTTCCTTTACAAGTATTCAAGTTTATTTTTAATAAACTTCTTTTAGTTTAAAATTGTATGACATGTTAATAAAGGAAAAGTGTTTTTGAAGTAGAAAGGATATTTTCCTCAAGAATGAAGTTCAAGTATTTTTATAAAAATTATTTTCTATCTAAGATAATAAAAGGGTTCTGTTTTTATCCCTATTATTACATGGATTTGATTATGTTGTGATGGAAACATTTTTATGAATTCCTTTATCTTATATGAATTGTTTTATGATGTCATGATGTTTAAGAATCCCATTTTATTACATGGGTTATGCGATGATGTATGATTTATGATTATGTGGCACACATAAGAAAGGATTCATTATAAGATGGGTGGGACCTATATCTCCCTCCAATGCATTGGGTAAAGATTTTATATCTCATGAGATAGACATGGCTGGAACGGAAGGTTATTTCGGTTCAGTGATACAGGACTGAAACGAGGAGTGAACTTGGTTCAGAAAGGGACTTTGTCCACTAAGATAGTCTTGGCAATGAGTCATGACTAACAAGAAATGATTTTCCATGATTATGTGTGCATGCCACAAAGTTTCAAGTTTTATGGGGATCTCATTTTCACTTCTATGATTTATTCCATGTTAAGATATTATGATCTCTTTTTCAGGTTTTGATTTTCAAAAAGATATGATATGATTTTTATTTCCTTTATTTGCCCTTGCTGAGCATTTGAGCTCACCCTTTTATGTTTTCTTTTCCCCAGGTCAGGAAGATGGATATTAAGTAGAATATGCTAAAAGGGACCCTAGATATGATGAAATAAATGGGAGACACTGTAGAAGATTTATGAACCAGTTGTTTATGTTTCCCAGTTTCTAAAGACACTATACCTATACGGTCCTTTGTGGTTTTGTCATATGTTGTAATAAGTGTGCTTCAATTTTGAAGTATTAACAATGTATGTAAATTATGGGTCGTTATAGATAATCAACCCCAAACTGATGGACAATATGATAATACTATCTAGGCATTGGAAGAAATGTTGGGAGCATGCTCGATAAACTTAAAAGAATGATGGGGTCGGCATCTTCATATGGTCAAGTTATCATACAATAATAGTTTCCACTCAAGCATCCAAATAGATCTGTATAAATACCTTTATGGGAAAAGATATAGAACTCATGCAAGTAGGGATGAAGATGGATAATAATATATTGGGACCTAAAATGGTTGAAGAAATGGTAGAAAATGTAATGATCATTCAGCATCACATCAGGGTTATTCAAAGTTGATAGAAAATTTTAAGCTGAAAATCATCAATGAGACCTAGAGTTTGAAGTTGGAGGTAAAGTGTTCCACAAAATATCTCCATATAAGAGAGTCATGAGATTTGGGAATAATTGTATGCTATGTCCTATGTATATCAACCCCTTCGATATTATTGATCGCATCATAGTTGTGCCTTATTGATTAGTACTCCCACCAACCATGTCTCAAGTGTATGACATATTACATGTATCCCTCTTGAGGAAGTACATACCATACCCCTCTCATATACTAAATTTAAAGGTAGTATAGTTGGAAAGTGATCTCTTATATGAGGAGTAGCTAGTGAAGATCTTGGACCATAAAGATAATGTTTTATGCAATAAGACAACTCACATAGTCAAATTACTATAGTGAAACCATAAGTATGATGAGATGGCATAGGATCTGGAGGAATCCATAAAGTAGAATTACCCTCATTTATTTTCACATTAGTTTGTAAAATGAAATTTCAAGGGTAAATTTTCTTAAGAGAAGGAGAATATAATGACCCAAAATTATGTCAATAGAATTTTCCTTCTGAATATATAATTTTTTTCATATTTATTAATATAATATTATATAATTCACACACTCAACATGATAAAACCAATGAAATTTTTTTATAATAATTTTAACAATTAATTTTGATAATAAAAATGGCTATAAGAATTTAAATTATTACAATGGCACAAAAAATAAAAAATAAGATGATGATAATAATAGGAAAATTTGGATCTCATCAATGCCCCAGAATAATCACACTCATCAAAAACACTATAGAAATGAATCACAATATTAGTAATACAATATGAATTTTGAAAATTAAAATATATATAAATTTGAGAGAAATGGAAGTTAATGAAGAATGAATAAAATATAATGTATTTATAGTATTTAAGGAACCTGTATGACCATTACAAATTATATTATTTGAATAATAATTTGATTGTTATAATAGTATTCTGACCATTGGAATAGTATTTTGATCATTAGGAATAGTAACCTAGTTGTTATAATATTATACTAATCTATGTAAGTTTAAAATAATATTTAGGTGACTTATAAAATGAAAATATGGTATATTTAGTTTGTAATCCAAGTAAATAAATGCTTTAAAATGATAAAATAAGTGTCATATTTTTGTAAAACATATATGTTTTAATTTAATTTTTATAACAAATATAATTATTTAAAATAAAGTTTTATTATCATAAAATAGGGTTATAATTTAATATTATTTAAAATAAAGTTTTATTTTCTAAAATAGATGAATTTTTGTAAATAGTGAAATAAGAAAAAAATACGGTATCAAACATTATAAACTAAATACATGAATTTTTGAGTCATGGATAATGTAACCACACATTACTTTGAAATCTGATGCACCATTTACTATATATAGTCAAAATAATAAACACTATTGGTATTCTTTAGCCAAAAATAATAAACTAGTGAATATAATATTCAAAAAACACTCATATCCTCCCCTTATAAATTCTATCCCCCACAACCCATTCTCCTCACACCTTCTAAGAGTTTTATCTTGCTCAAATTCTACCAAATTATCTTCAAAATCCTCTCCTCCATGTCCCAGTTCTTCTAGTATCATAAAAATACCAATTCAAATTTCCTTGAGAAGGTTTTTAAGGATTCAACATTCAAGAGGTAATATTCTAAAACTACCTATTTTAAATTCACACCTTATTCTACCTTCTCCTCACCTACCACATCCGGAATGGAATAATAGATGATATTAATAGTGGTTCATTATTAGAAGCTGAGTAAAGAGATTTGGATGCTGACGCCAAGGGAATAAATGCTTTAGGGGGAGCCCTATCCAATTATATATATACAAAGGTGATTTCATGAAAAAAATCACATTCTATGTGGGAAAAGTTGTTGAATATATATGAAAGAGATTCAAATGTCAGATAGGAAAAGTTTCAACTGATGTGGAACAAGTATGAAGATCTGAGAATGAACTTGAATGAGTTCGTTGATGCATTCTTTGATGGGGTGAATGTTTTAGTAGCAGATATGTGAGGTCTGGGTGAAGTCATTAAAGACATAAAGATTGTGAAGAGCATTAAAAGGAAACATCCACCTCAATTCAATCCTAAGGTTTCAGTATTGGAAGACAAATACCCAAATGAGTTGACATTAGATAATCAGTATAGTACCCTTGTAGCATATGAAATGAAAAATGATGATAATGATGCTGTGGAAAAGGAAAAATCTAAAGTGGTTTCATTCAAGGCCATGAATAAGCTCACCATTTAAGATTCTTAGGAAGATGAAGAGATAGATGAGGTGACGTCATTTCTTTCCTCAAACCTACAAAGGTAAAAATGAAAGTTAAAAGGGAAACTTCCATTAGAATATTTTCAATGTGGATAGGTTAGACATCTTGTGGCAAGTTTCTCAAATAATTTCTAATAAGATGATGAGTATGAAGTTGAAATAACCAAAAACAAGTCTTCATCCTATGTGAAAGGAAAGAAATAGTTCAAGAGAAATTTTTTTAATAAAAAGAATCTTTTTTGCAAGAATTTGATAGTTCAGATGAGTCCAAGGTTGAGGATGTTGAATAGATAGAGAACTGAAAAGATCATAGAGAAAATGATATGGTGGAAGTTGATGGTAGTTCTCAGAAAAAGGAAGAAACTGACACTAATGAAGAAGAAGAAGAAATATGAGTAAGAATTAATATGTAAGCTGAGCTATAAGTCTCTCTTAAAAAGATAGATGTTTGGAGAGACAAAAAGAAGAAATCCAACAAATTTTTTCGTGATGCCAAACTCAACATGAAACAATAATAAGAAGAGAACTCTAAGATAATGAAAGAAAATCAGAAACTTAGGTCATCAGTACCAGAGGACTAAAAATTAGTTAGTGAGTATAAATTCAAGGTTGAAGAATAGAAGAGGGAGATCGATGGCTTGAATAATATAGTGAAATCTCAAGTCAAGCATATCAAATAACTTGAAGAGGAAGTTGTTAGTCTGTGACAAAAAGTTAAGGACTAAGAAAATATTTTGATTCCCAACATGTTATCAGGAAAAAAAATCATTCAAAAGAGTGGAAAGATAAAAGGGGCATAGTGGTCCTATAGAAAAGAAGAAACAATCGTGTTCAAAAATTATGGTTGGTGTGGGGATTGATCAAAAATAGAATGCAGTGATGGTTGAAGTTAGACCACAAGCACCCATTCTGATAATGAAGATTCATGTGGGTACAAAGAAGAATCAGATGATTCAGAGAACCCAAGGTACAACCAGTAGTATAGAAGTGACATGCTGAAATACGCCCTTCATTAGGTGTTATTGTTGTTGAAATATGGGACACTCACAAAATATGTGTTATATAGCTAGAAGATATCGAATGGCACAAGAACATTAGTGGGATCCAAACAGATAATAGTACTCTAGAACATATTTCAAGGGACACTTCTTTTGGTGTGAAGTATTTGGGAACATGGCTAGATATTGTACATCAACCATTCAAAGGAATGTGCTATAGTAAAACCAAAATGTTCATAAGCAACTGATCAATGAACCAACAAGCGAGTTGAAAATGAAAAATAGATTTGCAGCCTTTCAAGAAGAAGTTGGTCCATCATACTCTGAGAAAGATCAGAAATCTCAATATATGTCGAGGATAAATAAAAAAATATAGACCAAGAATAATAGATCTAAGAAGGCAGTGGTTGCTGAAATTTCCATTAAATCATCATACCGTTTTGGTGTATGGATCTTTGACAATAGTTGCACATCTCACATAACAGGTAATAAGGATTTTGTTACAGGCATAAAATAATACAAATAATTATTTTTCATGTTTGTAAATGATAAAGTCCTGAGGATTATTGGCTCAATAAAGGCCAGGTTTGGGGAAAAAGAAATGAGATGTGCTGATGTCTTGGTGGTAGAAGGTCTCAGTCACAACTTGCTTAGCATCAGTCAACTATGCGACTCAGGGAATTACATAATATTTACTAAAAGTACTTGTATTGTCAAAGGAATATATGTTTCATTTTTCTAACAAGTAAAAAGGGAAAAGGTAAATCTCTACCTTGTATATGGAGAAGAAGATATGTGCTTTTTTCTAGAGAGAAAGATAAAAGGTTGTTTCATAAACAACTGGGTCATCTATGCCAACCATCCCTAGAAGATCTGGTGATGTGTGATGCATCTAGAGACCTCTCTAAGCTATCACATGATCATAATCATATGTGTGATGCATTCCAAAAAGAAAAAATCATCAGAAATATTAACAAGGAAAAGGAACAAAAGTCAACGAGAGTGCTTGAATTGGAACATGCTGATGTATGTGGACCTATCTCACCAAGATCCATTGATGGAAATAGATATTACCTATTTTCCATTGATAATTATATAATAATGGAATGGGTATTTATCATTTCCTGTAATTCTAATGTATTCAGCTGTATAAAATAGTACAGGAGGGAATATGAAAGAATTCTTGGGAATAAATTCTAATGTTTCGTACTAATAATGGTACGGAATTCTCAAACATCCAAGTAGAAGATTATCTTGAGAAACATGGGATAAGGCATCAAGTGTCTTCAGTGAGAACTCATTGATAGAATGGAGTAGTTTAAAGGAGAAACTGGATCATCAAAAACATGTCCAGAATGATGCTCATTGAAAAAGTCCTACTAGAGAAATTTTGGAAGGAAGCGGTTTTGACATCGGTCTATATTTCTAATAAGGATCTGTCATGTCCAAAGGAATTAAAGACTCAGTATGAGATGTGGTACAGAAAGAATCCAACAGTGAAATACTTTCGAATCTTTGGAATTAAATTATTTTTTCTCAACAAGGAAAAACATAAGAAATTTGAGTCACAAGGAAATGAAGGGATATTCCTTGGCTACTCCAAGAAAATAAAATAATACCAATGTTTTAATAAGAGGATAATAAAATTAGTTGAGATTAATGTTTTCACTATAGTGGAGAATGAAGAGAGCATTCAACAGTATAGTGAAAAATTTCCTAATGAAAGTGATAAGGAGGAAAGAAATGTAGGGGGAGCCAAAATTACTGGTGTTGATTCAGAAGAAGATACTAATGATGGGCATGAGGAAGTAAAATTAGTATCTATACAAAAGACACAAAGTCGATCTAAAATTGATAGACAGAATATCATTGGTGATCAGATAGCTCTTGTTCATAAAAGAAGAATGAAGTCATTGTAGCATACATCCTTCCTATCTCAGGTAGAGCCTAAATGTTTTGCTGATGTAGCTGAAGATGAAAACTATATTGAGGCGATGAATGAAGAGATAGACTATATTGATAAGAATCAGACTTGGGAGATTGTTTCAAGGCCAATAGATAAGAATGTAATCAATAATAAATGAGTATTTTGAAATAATATAAATGAATATGGAACATTAATTAAAAAAAAGAATTACTGGTGTGAAAATGGTACTCCCAAATAGAGGGTATTGATGTTCATGAGATATTTTCACTAGTTTCAAGGCTGGAGACAATCAAATTATTCCTAGCCATTGTAGTCCAACAGAAGTTCAAAGTATTCTATATGGACGTCAAATCTGCATTTTTGAACGAGGTTCTAGAAGAGGAATTTTATATTGATAAGCTAGATGGTTTTCTCATTCATTAATATGAGAACAATTTTTTTGCTGAAGAAAGTGTTATACGGTCTGAAATAAGCACCAAGAGCATGGTACTCTAGGCTTGATTAGTATTTTAATAATCTTGGCTTTCAACGTGGTGGAGTTGATTACAGTATATATTTCCACAATAAAAGTAATCAAAGGATGATGGTGTTGGTTTTTGTTTATGACATAATATTTGGAAGATCAGATGATGCACAATGCAGAAATTTTTATGGATTCATGAAAAGTGAGTTTGGAATGTCAATGATTGGATATCTAATGCTTTTCATTAGGTTACAGGTGACATAAGGAAGGAATGGAACTTTCATTTATCAATCCAAATATGCCATGGAGCTTCTGATAATATTTGGAATGGAAAATTCCAAGGAGATGATGAATCTGGTTGCAACCTAGACAAAATTATCAAAAGATGATGATGGAAAGGTAGTTAATATGACAGAGTACCAGCAAATAATTGGAAGCCTATTGTACTTCACAATGAAAAGTCCTAATATTGTCTTTTCCATGTGTCAAGCAGCATGATATCAAAGTAATCCCAAAGAAATTCACATGATTTAAGAAAAAAAGAATACTTCATTATATCAAGGGCACTATGGATTTTGGTTTGATGTATAATAACAAATATCAGTTAGAGAAATTGGGATATGAGTATGCATATTGGGATGGTTCAGCAGTTGATAGAAAATCAACATTAGGAGGTGGTTTCTATCTTGGTGGATTGTGTATTTCTTGGCTAAGTAATAAGAAAGAATTCATTTCATTGAGCACCGTAGAAGATGAGCATATTGTTGCCACTCAATCATACACACAATTATAGTGGATGAAGCAGCATCATAATGATATGGGTGTTGAATTAAAGTCTCTAATTGGAATTCAGTGCGATAACTCAAGTGCTATAAATCTTAAAAAAAATACCATCCATCACTCAAGAACAAAGTACATTGAGATAAAATATCATTTTATCAAGGATAAGGTGTAGAAAGGGCTAGTGAAGTTGGATTATGTTCCTATAGAGTTACAGATTGCAGACATTCTGACAAAGGTCTTACCCAAAGAAGATTTTGAGAGACATCGATTGGCTCTAGGAGTCCAGTCAACTCCCTGCACATAAAAAGTATGGATATGAGTCCCCCTATCCCCGAGGTATGGTGTGTTTTTTCTTAATGTTATAATCTGTATTCTTTCCAATGTTACATACTATAAAGGGATGACCTTTGGATTAATTGAGAAAGGGGGAGAAAATGTGACTATTAAAGGGGGATAAAGTGTGTATTTTACGGGATACAATAAGTGAATGTATTTTAAAAAAAGAAGAGACACTAAGAGAAGCTAATAGGTAGAGCATTAAGATAGTTGGAGTTAATCAAGATAGGAGAAGAAGCTGATAGAGGGAGCAACATGATGAGAATTATTCGTTATTTGATGTGATCAGCCAGAGCTTAGCTTATACATCACAAGAACCCAAGAAGTGTAGTAGGAGGAATTGTAAAATCTAAAAATGCTAGAAGTGATCAATCAATGATTAGATATCACGAAAGCTAAGTTTCATGATGAAATCAGTTTATTAGGTATCGGTATGGTTTCAAGAATTGGTGTTAGGAATTATGTGATTCGTTGATGATTTTTTCATACTACTCTTGTTTCTCACGACGATCTTTTCTTATGTGAGATTTAATTATGTGTTGAGTAAATATTTTATCATTATTTGATTCATAAGAGTAAAATGTTGGAAGATGATGGAAGAAAATTTATTGAGGTATCAAAGTTCGAAGAATCATTATGAGAAGAGTTGTCAACAGACCCAAAGGGGGAGATTGTTGGGAAAAAATCCCCTAAGGTAACATTGAATCATTTTTGAGGTATTTGTGTTTTTTGACAAAGGGGTTTTGTTTATTGACAAAGAGGTCTTCCATGGTGAGTTTTCGGGTTCCAGAGATATTTTTGACAACCTATCTTGAAAAAGAACCATGAAAAAGGAATGGTTGATCTGGAGGTAGAAAAAAAAGAATATATCTATCATGGAATTTTTTTCCAGTGTTTTCCAAATTTTTGGGCCTCAATGTCGGGAATATAAAGAGATGTGTTTTTGGAAAAGGAAGTTGCGCGCAATATTGAAGATGGTATGGGAACATGAGAAAAATGTAGGTTTAGGGATTGTTTCTGACTCTTTTATTCGGACGCGCATCTGTCTGTTGAGGAGGATGTGCTGCTTGTTGCCATGCATTCCCGCTTTCTAATGGTGGGTGGCATCCATCACTTATTTAGGGATGTTTTCTCATTAATCGAAACCAGATGATGGGATGTCAGATCCTCCTTCCATGGATTCCTCCTCGGAACTCATTACCTAGTACGGGTATCCCTTATGGATTTAATACATTGTTCATGAAACTCTTCTCAGTTCCATGTCTTCATGGATTCCAGTTAATTACACTACTTCTATCAGGGAATTCCCAAGGGTCCGGTCAGGGTGTCAACCTTAGGTCAGGGGAGTAGTCACATTGGATAACGCATGCATGTATGGATGCTGAAACATGGGTGTGTCTGAGTTTCTTCCCCTTATGACAGGGCTTCTCAATGGCACGGAAGCCCGAGGCTTCCCATGTTGAATGCTGGGAATTATATGGAATAGGCATGTCTTTGAGGTTTTCCTCATCTTACCTTTCTTAACACAGGGCATTCCACGAGTATAACATCTATAAGAGATGGATTAGACTGAACAGAACACTGATGGGAGTGGATCAAATGGGTGAAATCCCCTGGAGGGAACACTGATGTTGGGGATAATGCATGGTTACTTACCTGATTACTGCTGGGAGTAGTGGGAAATTGGGTGACATGATCTCACCAGGATGTGGCATCCTTGGTAAGAATCTGGATGGGTATGAATAGTTGATTATGGATGGGGAATGATATTGAACCACCATAAGAGAGATGATAATGTTGTGCTTGAGTCTCGAAGAGACTTCCTATGTATCCCCATGGTAGGGATTCAAAGTCCACATAGTTCGGTGAGACTATGGGATGCCTAAGGAGGCAACTCATATGGATAGGACCCAGAGAAAGTGGAACCTTCGGGTCGGGGAATGACCTTCCTGAAACACATAGGCTCAAGGGAAATACTAGGACGAGACATGGGTGATGGGCTTGAACCTTATGGAGGCTTCCTACATATCCCTGAGGCAGGGAATCAAAGTCCGCATAGTTCAAGATGGGGACATAGAATCCATGTTTGAACATATGATAATGACCCAATGATATATTGGGGACTATACATGGTTAGCATCCCAAATTGGTTTGAAACCATGGGGGATGACTAGAGATGATGGTTCCAACAAAGGGGAATGTGATGGCTTACTGTCTATTACAGACTAAAATGTCTTACTGCTGGTTGGGTGCAACGGATTACCACTGACTAGGGTTCCAACAGATTATCGTTAAATGGGGTTTCAACAGCTTACCATTTAATGAGGTTCCAATGTATTATCGTTGTTTGGGGAATACAATGGATTACCATCTATTGGGGTTCCAATGGCTTAGTGTTTTTTGGGGAACACAATGTCTTATCGTCGATTGGGGTTGGACCTCAGGGAGGCTTCCTACGTACCTTGCCTAGGAGACAAGGATCAAAGCTCACATAGTTCGAACGGGTACAGTTTAACGTCTTGTGGGATGAAAAGGGGTGTACAGTTTAATTTCATACAGGATGGGGGTGGACCAATGTGAAGTGGATGGGATTGTTTGCTGAATCGATGTGAATGGGGTCAGGACCAGTAGGTGTTGGGCTTGAACCACAGGGAGGCTTCCTACATAACTTGACTTTTCAAGGATCAATGTCCATATATTTCAAGAGGTGTTTGGTGAACCAAAACGAAGGGGTCAGGACCAGTATGTGTTGGGCTTGAACCTTAGGGAGGCTTCATACATACCTTGCCTTGGAAAGGATCAAATTCCATGTAGTTTGTGAGTGTTTGGTGAACCGGCGTGAAGGGGGTCCGGACCAGTAGGTTTTGGTCTTGAACATCAGGGAGGCTTCCTATGTACCTTTCCTTGGAAAGGATTAAATTCCATGTAGTTATTGAGTGTTTAGGGGCTTACACTATAAGGCGTCCCAGAGAGGATTTCATGGTCTATGCTTACTCTAAGCCCACGTGAGTCATAATCGGTGTGAGTAACAGGAGGCAGCAAAGATCTGACGATCATGTCACAAAAGATGTGTTCATGGGAGGAGTGGGGCTTACACATGGTTAGCATCCCCAGGAGATGGAGATTGGGACTTACTCCAGAATGGAGGCCCACTGGAGAGAAAGCTCATAGGGAGAGGGATGAGAGAAAGAAGGTCTCTATGCCCATCTCTCCTCGGGTCCTTGACACCGAAAAAGAGAGGAGGAGGAGGAATGATACCTTCTATAGGAAAGGATAGGGGCTTATACCAAGATGGTTTCCCTTCCCAATGGACAAACGCTGCTCTAGCAAAGAGGATCTCATTCCATGTGAGGAAGATATCACTCCCATGAAGATGAGCAGGCGTGAGGAATGTCCAAGGTGGGGGAACCCTGCGTAGAAGGTATGGGGTGAGGCCACAGTTTAACGTCATGTGCTGAGGATGATGGTGGTTGGAATTTTAACGTCCTATATCTCAGACAAGGCGAGTTCACTCAGCACCCTTAGGACTAAAATAACTGATACCTATCCACCCTTGGGGAAGGGAAGGCATCAACTATGTCGTTGTAAGGGGGTTTCATAGAGTGATCCACTGAGGGTTCCACATTAGTGTGGCTATGTGAAGAAGCAATATCCATTAGCGTTCCTCTGAGAAGAAGCATAAGGCTAAGAAACACAATGTAAAGCACTACCCAAGGGACTTTGAAATCTCTTCGTATAGACCTGGGAGTTTTATGGGAAAAGGGTTTGCGAAGCAAAGGGGTTCACAAGAAGAGGCCTCATGAATCTCTAGTGATCCATGTAGTTAAGGGGATTCATGAAGGTGTATGCTTCACAAAGTGGGGTGTCCTAGCCTAGTCATAGGGCATAGGTGCACATGAAGGGTGCTTCGCAAAGCAGAAAGGCTCTCATAGAGTAGGTCTTTGCAAAGTAAGGGTTCCTTACAAGGCATAGCACCATAGAGCAGTGTTCCTCGCGAATCATAGTGACCATGCCTTAGCATGTGGTTCACATGTGCATAGAAGGTACTTCACAAAGCATGACTGCTTTATGAAGACCCAAGTCCCCTTAAGGATCTCCTTCCTTTCTGTATGCCCATGGGCTTCGCGAAGGGAATCCCTTCTAATAGAGGGGTTGTGTTTAAGCTAAAGGAAAGGCACTTTGCAATGCTAATGTACCTCAAAGAGATCATTTTTCACAGAGCAAAAAGTGATTCGTGATTTGAGAGCTGAGAAGGCGAAAGGTCATAGGGTCCATCCTTTGGGCTCAGGGGAGAGCAGTTTTTTTAGGCAAGACGCGGCGTGAAGTAGGGATCGCTCGATGTGAATCCATGTGGCGCTTTGTTGTAACTGCAAAGTCTCTCACCTCTTTGCTCCGCAGTAGCTTCGCAAACGTCTTTCGGATCATGGAGCCTCCCACCTCTTTTCTCTGCAGTAGCTTTGCAAATGTATTTTGGATCACGGAGCCTCCTGCCTCTTTGATCCATGAAATATTTGCAAACATCTTTCAGATCTTGGATCCTCCTACCTCTTTTCTCTACGGAAGATTTCGAAAAGGAGGATGCTTCGTGCTAGCTGCGGTGCTATAGGGCTCCATGAATGGTATGGTGTTCAGGGGATTCATGAATAGGCTTCAAAAGGCAGCCTCTCAGGAGTGTATTTCTTGTTTGCATTGGCTTCCTATACAAATATTTTGGAACCAACAAATGACCCTCTAAGAATTGGAGTCGAGGAGAAAATAAGGGTATAAGTCTGAGGGTCATCCACCAAAACTTTTTGGTCAATCGCAAGGAAGGTTCATGAAGGAGGGTTGCGAGGTGGAGAGGCAGTTCATGAGTTGAGAGTGCCATGGAGCTCGTCGTGGCCGGATGCGCCAAGAATCAAAATGGGTCATCGTATATAAATAGGGGAGGCTGACCTCACTTTTTTCCTTTCTCACCTCCTCATTTTGGATATAGTGATCTCAATTCATGAAGATATACACACTCCATGATTTCTCTCTATGAATCAGGCTTTCTACTTCGCGGTGCATAGAGAGTCCTTTGACTCTGCGAGGGCAGGCTCAGCGGCTTGTGTCTTCTAGGTCGGGGGTAGGGCTCCATGATTTATGGATGGGACCAAGCTCCGTGAACAAACTTCATGAACCAGAATAAAAAAAGGTTCCAAATTTTGAAAACTTCATGGCTCACTCGAAAGATTCTATGGGGGTCCTTTCAAATGCTACCCAAAGGTAAGAGATGGCGAATAGCTTGGGTTTCAGGGAATTAATTTGAATCTATTCGGATAAAAATTTGATGGTAGAGCTACTATCAGAGATATAGAAGAATTAACCACTCTACAAAAGGTTTCCTCTATATGGTTTTGGTCTGAGGGATGACATATTCATTTTGGAAGTGAGCAGGGATGAGCTGGCTTATTGGTTCAAGAGCACATTGTGCTAGCTCCAGTGGTTCAGGGCGGCCGACGACCATACTTGGGAGGACTTCACATCCATTAACACTGATTCTAAATACAACCATGTGAATGACTTTGATGGGAAGGTGTTGAAGCCAGAGACATCTCCCCCATTGTACCACACCATCCTAAAGGCAGAACTGGGGAACTCGGAGAAGGGGTGGATCGATGAGTGGGATCGGTGCCAGGGCGGTAATTTAACGGATGATTGGGCCTGGGACTACTACGTATGTGCCTCATAAGAGGTGTTTAGGGTAGATATGAGGCAATTGGACATGTATGAGGTAGCATGGGCCTCTTAATTCCATATCTACCTGTTGAAACAGTTGATACCAGAGCTTCTGAGTAGATGGTCGTCGAGGACTAACACTTTCCATTTTCACCATGGAGAGGTTGGAATCATTCTATGGGACCTGCACTAGATATCAGGGGTCCCAATACCAGGGGAAATGTATTATGAGTTCATACCTGTTGTGAATGCATGGGAGGATCTAGAAAAAATGCCTCCATTGACAAGGAATTGATGGATATGGTGCTGGCGATGACAAACAGTTGGTGAGGGACGTACATTTCAAACGGTGGTTAAAGCTATTCCTAAATTTCCCGAAATATGGGAAATTCCCTGTGAGGACTTGGACCTGCCCGAAAAGAGATCAATGGGGAAAGGAGCACTCAAATTGGGGGCTCTTGGAGGATAGCCAGTGGAAAACCTGGGGATTCAGTGTCAGTACTAAGCAACAACCGGTGGTTAGGTTAGCTGCATTCATCGTGACACTTATCTGCGGTTGGATCCTGCCAGTTAGGGACACGAACATGGGCATACGATCGATTACGTTAATTATGGAATCCATGTTGGCGATAAGGGGATGTTTAAACCTCAGGATCTTAATTCTCTCCATGTTTTATAAGATGATGTGGCATATAAGCAAGGGGAAGAAACCGCAGAGGATATGTGGGCCATTTCACCTTATATATGGGTTGATAGTGGCGTATGTCAGGGGTATCTACAAATATCTGAACCCCATTTCCATTCTAGGATCAAATTTCTACCCATCCGTTTTCAATTCTGTGGGGAGATTTCTGACCAAGATGACCCCATAGTTGGTGTTGAACCAGTTATGGAAGGTGGACGAGTTTAACTTCCACCTGTTCCTATTGACAACAGGTGTGTTCACTAATGATGGATGGAGAATATAAGAGAATCATTCCAACCCTCTAGCCTTTCGGGGTGGAGTCCTAGTGGCATGGGTTGACTGCAAGTCTTTCTGTGAGTCGTACACCCCACACCGTTTTCCAAGATAGTTTTAGTGTATGCAGCGGCTGACCCCGTAGGTCTACTTGGGGGAGCACCACAAGGATCACTTGTGTGTGATGAGGCAGTTGCAGCTCATGTTTATGATGGAGTATGGGAAGATACGGAATGATCTGCCTCCACCCACAACTATCTTTGGTTTGGTGAAGGATTATGGAAAGAGCTGGGAGGCAGCCTACCCAGGGGAGATGCTGAAGCAGCAAACCGTCCGGGCCTGTAACGGGGTGCCTCCCCAACCTTGAGTCCGGGCCGGAAGGCGGCAAGTACATCTTGTGGTGGTGGGGCTGCAGTGGAGGGAAGGCCCACACCAGTTGAAAGGGAGGAAATAGTAGAGGATCCTGCGATCCCAGAGTGACACAGTTATCTAGAGGGGAGGTCATCTAGGGGGTTCCACGGGATATCCACCCAGGCTCTGGGTAAGCGGTAGCACCATATAGACAAGCAGGAGAATTTTGTCTTCCCCAAGGATTGGGACATATGGGATGTCAAAATAAAATTCCTCATCCCATCCAAGATGTGGAAACACATAAACCATCTTGGGATGGATTTTTTGTGGATCGGCCATGTCAAGGCTGGATTTGTAGTATCCCAGGGGGAGGGGGAGAAATACTTGGCCGAGATGGAATATTTTTTGCACTCTTGGGGTGCTCTGCATCTAATGACGGATCGGGTAAAGGTGTTTTTAGATTGAATTGCCTCTCCACATTCATTGACCGAGAAATTAAGAGAGTGTTTCCCTCAACCAGAAGAATCATACGAGTCCTCCTGAGGGGAGGAGGCCATTAGGGGGAGTCCTCTAGGGGAGGGTGAGTTCAGTGATTCAGACCAGAGCTGGAAGAATTTTTGGAGGCTCTCGAGGTAAAACCATAGACCACTTCCCCATAGTCTTCATCTAGGTCATTTAGGACTCCTTACTAACATTTGAACTATGTTGTAGGGCCTCATATGCAAAACCTTCTCCCTCCCAATAGAATATGTAAATGTGGGAACATCGGGATCTGAGCCCATGGCTACGGTGATTACCGCACTTAGTGGGGTTGCGACGCCCAAGGTAGTTCTTCCGGAATTTTCATATCTCCCAACATTATATAGAGGGATGTGCCTCAGGGTCCCAATGACAACAACCCAAGTGTGATACCGACTATTCGATCTCTATAAGCCTCCTTTATGGAATTTGTAATTGTCATCCATTTATTAGGTAAAATTTCATTTGTGCACTTTCTATATGCACAGTTCTTCAAAAGGTGTGGGCTGCATTGGAATGTTTGGTAGGAGCTCCTGGAGGAACCTTTCCTAGAGGGATGCTGGTGGTCGTGGAAGAAGATGCCCAAACAGACCAAGCTACGACACTCCCAATCACAAGTGGGACCATCAGTAGGGCCGAACATGAAGTCATTGAGGTGTAATTCAATGACGGGGATCAATCAAATGACATGGATCCTGACCTACCTGATCAGACACATGATAAAGACCCTACTGATGAGTTCCTGGGGCGTTCCGTGTATATGAACCTGACGACCCCACAGATCGGGACGAGATGACCTCTGATGAGGAGGATAGAAAAATCACCCATCTACAATCATGGAAGCTGATCAAATGCTTTATCGATGAGACCCCTCAAGAACAATGGATAGACCAGATGGGGAGACT
Organism: Viscum album; assembly: GCA_963277665.1. Classification (NCBI taxonomy): domain Eukaryota; kingdom Viridiplantae; phylum Streptophyta; class Magnoliopsida; order Santalales; family Viscaceae; genus Viscum; species Viscum album. Next base: position 394,795,629 of record OY728129.1, read on the forward strand.
TCGGTCCCAGCTACATGAACTATGCACCGGGGGATTGGATGCCCAACGTCCTCACATTCTCATCTGAGATCTCATGGCAGAGAAGATTTAGGAATATGACTGTGGCCTTGTTGTGAGTTGGCAACAGAGAAAAGGAGTGAAAATGAAGAGGCTCAAGGAGGCTTAAAATGAGATTCAATGGCTGCAGGTCTATAAATATGATCATTCCTTTTTCCTCAATGCACAATCATAGCTTATATCATGGTTGAAGTCCCAACTGGCAGAGGCCGAAGAATGGATGAAGCAAGAATCTGAGGAGATGGCTATAATTTGGAACGATGAGGTGTAGGTATGGATTGTGGCTGATGAACTATTCCCCATTACTACTAAGGAGGATCAGAAACTAAACAGGCAATAGTAAATCTAGGACGCCACAAGAAAAAGAGTGGTAGAGCTGTAATTCTCTTTTGAAGGGGTCAACCCGTCCATGGGAGGGGTAAATCCTTGGGTGTTGTAATGCTTTTAAACCTTCAAACATACTTTAATGATTTAATTGTTTATATTGGATTCATGCATGAGTTTTTTTATCTTTTTTGGCCTACTGCATGTCTGTCACATTTGTGAAACATCTGACGATCAATCCCTAAACTCACGTGGGTTGGGCCTGATGTGAGAAACAAGGTATGAACACCTCGTTATTCCACTTGAATGTGAAAGTGATGACCATGCTTCAGGCATCCAGGGTTTTAACAACCATTCCATATTTCCAAGAAGATAGAAGGAGGCCTGACTGGAGGATGAAAGTCTTAGAATAGTTGAATTTCCATTTTCCAAATGTGATCTAGTTCATAAGTGGGGCAATTCCATGGGTATTAGAATCAATCCAAACACAGGGTAGTGGAAAGTGTGAATCATGATACCCAAAATTCGAAATGCTCTGAAGGTGGCATGACAATAAAGGATAACTATTGATTGTGTTTGAAACACAGCATCCCTATTGCGTTATCCTGACATGGGAAAAATAAATGATGGAAAACCACTGACCATGTTCGAAACACGGGGCCTGAATTGAAATGTTATCCATTGCTTTTCCAGAATGTTATCCCATGATAGTAGTCAAGACATGGGATGAGCATCCATAATTTTAGGGGGTTCCTTCGAACATAAAAGAGGATGAGGGTCCAAATAAGGGGCACGTAAAGTGTGGGGTTGGATTGTTGAGTCATTCGAATGGAGTCCAACACTCTTGAAATTATGATACCATGGTGAAAACACATTAGGTGGGTGCATTGGACTGATCATAGATCAAACTTTCTTCCAAACATGACCTCTATGGTGAAGACCTGGAATGCCTTATTGTTTTACATCATACAGATACAGATGATTAATTAAATAGTTTAACATCATATGAATAGGACATTGTACGTAGTTTTAAGGTCATACTTCCTGGACTGAGGCTAAAAATTTAACGTTGTGTTGCATAGACTTTAGTCTCTTAGTTTAAGGTCATAGAGACTAGACTGTAATTAGGGCCAATGGGCTAGAAGGGTTAATGACCCTGGGGCTGGGCCTGAGGCGAAATGCCTGGGAATCACTACATATCCCATAAAGATGAGAATCAATCCAAATATAGTTATTTAACATAGAATTGTCAGATACCAATGTTGGTAGGGGTAATCCTTAATGGCAAGGAAGTTGATGCATCCCATAATTAACATGGGGTATCCTAAACTTATTCATTGTAGAACTGCAGTTTAATGTCATGCATCGAGGACATATGGACTCATGCAGTTTAACATTATACAATAGGATGAGGAATGAAGGGAGAGATCCCAAAAGTGGAGTACATGATGAAATAGCTATAAAACCGATGTGAATGAAGACATAAGGAGTCTGAAACACACCACCTATCCCCAGAGAAATTTTTAGGTTGAGAGAACGAAAGTGAAAGTTAGGCAGGGATCAAGGAAAAGTGTTATGGCATTTTTAATAATACCATCATGATAGGGATCAAGATGTACGTAGTTCTAGAAGAGAAGTTTAATTTCATGCAGGACAGGGGTCCTACGTGGTTGAGCTACACCGGTACACATCCTACCAAAACCACTAAGCCCACGTGAGTCATTCTTGATGTGGGAAATAAGGAGTAGTGGTGGGGTTTTTCTGGTATAGGGAGTCACACATTAGGGGAAATGGAATGTCATGTAAATGACATCCCAAAATTATTGATCCCCCTACTTAAGACACATAGATGTGCGGAGGTGTAGAACTGAGTGTGCTGGAATTCCACTTGAACACAAGGGTGTTGAAATATGTGAATCATGGATCCTGAGATCTGGATCACAATGATGGGGGTGTGGAAAAAAGGGACAGTTGTTGAACATGTTTGAAACACAACATTTGTTTCACGTTAGCCTAGTATGGGGATAGACAAAGGAGGGTCAACCGCTAAACATGTTCGAAACATGGGACCTATCACAAAATTTCATCTGAGGTCTTCTAGTGCGTTGGCTCAAGATGGTAGGTGAGCCGATGTGGCATGAGACCAGGTCGTAGAGGGGGTCCCTTCAGACATGGAAGAGGATGAAGATCCATATAAAGGGATCATGAAGCTTGGACATGAAATGAGAGAATATCCATGTGAAAATCCCACACCTTGAACTCTTTACCATGACACATTTGAGTACGCCAATGATACATGTCTAATAGAGGGAGTTGAATCCCTTTCTAGGGAAAAGGGAGACACATGGTGAAGCTGTTTAAAAACCCAATGTGAATGAGGACCCAAGAGGTACTCATGACCACATTCTCCCAATAGAGGTTAAGCCAAGGGGAAAAGGGGGTGGGGGTTGGATTTAATATTCCTTGGGTTGGACTCGAAGATGAAATGTCTGGGAATTCTAACGTATCCCATGAGAATGGGAATAAAACTAGACATAGTTCTGGGAATGTTGTATTTATGCCTTGCAGATAGGATGTAGAGATATCTTAATTTAAGGTCTTAGAGATCGGACCTAAGATGGAAATTAATGAGGGAGACACATGGTACGGTTATTATAAGACCCAACATAGATGAGGACATGGAGTCCATATCACACCATGTGCTTCCTCGAGATGTTTTAGGTTGAGGGACCAAGAATGAAAGTTGGGCTGGTCATGAGGAAAATTTCTCAGGCATTTCTATGTACTCCATTATGATGGGGATCAAGCCATATGTAGTTCTAGAAGTGGCATGGTAGGGTAACAATGCTGGGGACAATACTATTGTACAGGTTTGACCTATGCACCAAAATAATCTACATTTGATAGATCTTGTTTGTTCTTTAGGATGGATGTGTTATTTTTTGTGAAGCAATAAACCTAGGATAGAGAATCTAGGTGTCTCTATAGAAATAAAGCCCCATATAGACATTGAAAAATGTTATGGTGGATGACCAATACCCAACATGATGTCCCCTTGAGTGAGGACATCACAATGAAATGTAATTTTTCTTCGTGTGCCTAGGATGATAATGCCATAGTTTAAGGTCTTATGATAGGACCAACTGATGAATTTTAACATCATGCAATAAAGAAACAACTGTTTAAATTCATGTGGGACTAAGCGGCATAGTTTTACATCATACGGCTTGGACACATACAGGAGAAATGTTGTTTTAGGGGTAACACAAATGGCATGATAAAGTGTACCCGACGTGAATGAGGACAAGGTCCACACTACACCATGTGCAATTCCAGGGAAGAGACCTCAAGTCGAGAGGCCAACAAAGGTCAAAAAATATGGGTATGGACCTGCGTAAGAAATATCTAGGTGTTCCTACGTATCCCATGAGGATGGGAATAAAGCCATATGTAGTTTTGAGGTCACAGTTTAATGTTTTGTAGGATGAATGGCATGAGAGGCTAGCTCCTAGAAGGTAAGTATGTGGTGCAGCTATTGCAGGCCCAATGTGAATAAGGACTTAATTGCTATGCCACACCATGAAATTTCGTAAAAGTCAGGGTCACAAGTTCAAAAATAAGAGGTAATTAGCAGAACCTGAGATGGACCCAAAGAAGAGATGTCTAGGTGTCCCTACATATCCCATGATCATGATAATCATTCTATATATAGTTTTAAGTGTTACGGTTCTTATGCCTTACGGAGAGGACATGGAAGGAGATATTAGTTTAAGGTCTTAGAGCTCGGACCATGGAGAAGCGAAACTCTTCCAAGAGAGCGCATACCTCGATCTGATCCCTAAGGCCATGTGAATTAAAATCGGTGTGGGAAATAAGGGAGGAGAAGGTTTTTTCAACACATTGAATACATGCAAATGGGAGATCAGTGTCGAGCCCTGAATGATGTCTTACCGTGGCATTGTCCTTCAAACATGAAAATTTTCACTGAGGGGTAGTACCAAGAGTTTTGAAGTTCCAATTGGACATGATGGCGTGGAAAATGATGTGAATCATGCAATAAACATTTAGAGATTTATGGGGTTGGTGTGATGATGTAGGATAACTGTTGACTGTGATCGAAACACAGCATCCATATCATGTGATCTAAAATGGGAACAACAAATGAGCATAGACCGCTGACCATATTCACAATGTGGGACTTGTATCATTATTTTGTTCAAGTTTATCGAGGAGATTGGCCTGAAATGGTAGGAGAGCCCTTAGGCTGAGTATCTGTACCATTTGGGTGTCCCTTTTGGAAGTGAAAGATGATGGAAGCCCAAATGAAGGGGAGCATGAAGCCTAAGGATGGGTGATAACATGTCTACATAGAATCCAACACTATAGGTCCAAAACCAGAGTACTCTTGGGAACATTACTAAATTTCCAAATAGGGTTGAGGGTCCCAACATAAGAGAAGCCATCTTGAAAAGATAATTGGAGGATATGGGGATGAAGAGCTCTCAGGAGAAAGAGGTACGTGGTGTGGTTGTCAAAAACCCAATGTGAATGAGGACATAAGCCCATACCACACCGTATACCCCTCTCCTAGAAGGTCTCATGCCAAGGGGCCAGGATGATAAGTAGGTTTCTAAAAAACAGGGCTGGACCAGAAGACTAAATGTTCAGGCGATCCTACGTATCCCATAAGTATGGGAATCAATCCATACGTAGTTCTAAAAGGATGTTGTGCAGTCTTACGTCATGCCACAAGGACGCTTTGTAGTTTAACGTCTTGCGGTGAGGACGATGATGATCTTAGTTTAAGGTCATAGAGCTTGGACCGGAGTTACATTCCCCCATACACGAGTATTTCCTTACCAAATCTATTAATACCATGTGAGAATTGCTCAGTGTGAGAAATAGAGAGTAGGACCAGGCTCTCCCCAACATATAAGGGTACGACAGCTGGACTCACACTCCTACCTGAGGTAGAATGGCGTTTAAAGGGATCACAGGAAAAAATGAACCATTATACCCAATTTTTGGGACATATGGGGGTGGTGACAATGATTAAGAATAGCTGTTGACCATGTTAGAAACACAACATCCATATAATGTGAACTGAAATGGGAGTAACAAATGAGTGTTGACTGCTAACTATTTTCACAACACGGGACTTGTATCAATTTTTCGTTCGAGGTCCTCAAGGACGTTGGACTGAAATAGAAGGAGAGCCCTTGGGATGAGCATCCATGCCATTTGGGGGTCATATTGAATGTGAAATATGATGAAGACCCAAATAAATGGGGTGCATGAGGCATGAATATGCATGTGCATTTTAACATCATGCGGGATGAGAAAAGTGGTAGAGATCTCCAAGTAGAGGGATATAGGGTGAGGTCATGCTGAACTTGACATGAATTATGGAAAAATCCTACACCACACCATGTGTTTCGACCTAAGGGGATATCTTGAAGTTGGAGCTGGGCCTACAGACGAAATGTCCAAGCATTCCTATGTATACCATAAGAATGGGAATCTAGCCACACATAGTTCTAAAAGGGCCAATAAGTTTAGCATCTTGCGGTCCGGACATGGGATAATAGAAGAATGAGGAAGGGCACATGGTGTGATCATCGTAATCCTGACATGAGTGGGGGACAAAGAATATTACACTACACCATGTGGGATATTCCAAGAGAACTTCATCCAGGTGGGGTAGTCAAAGAGAAGAGTTTGGGGCTGGACTCAAGATAAGGCATCTGAGAGTTCCTACATATCCCATGAGGATGAGAATCAAGCCATACATAGTTCTTGAGATGCAGTTTAACATATTTCAGAATGATGCTGATATTAGTTTAAGGTCATAGATCTTGAACTGTTTTTCAGTTTATCATCATTTGGGATGACAAATCAATTTAATTTCATGTGGTTTAACGTCATGAGAGACAAAAGAGTTTAAGGTCTTGCAGGACCCGATACAGTTTAACATCTTGTGTGATGAAATACATTTTAATGTTGTGTGAGGCATAATAGTTTAAGGTCTTGTAGGAACGAGTTACTCTGGAAAAGTATTGCTTGAGGAATTTGGCATTGGTGGGAGGATTTATACGCTCTCAATTCATGGTAACTAGGGAGTATGCGCCATTGGGGTAAACCATGTGAATTATGTAAGGTCCTTCCCATTTGGGCTCCATCTTGGGTGGTTTCCTACCATGTATCATTAGTGTTCTTAGTACCAACACCATGTTACCTTTCAGTAAAGAGAGGATGTGAACTTTCTTATTGAAAGCTCTAGACATCTTGTTCTGATGCCTTTCCAAATTTTGTAGGGAATGAATCCTATTCTCGTCGAGTGCTTCCAATTCAGCCAGACAGATTTCATCTACTTTATCTGGCACTTTTTGATCAAAAACAACTGTACGTAATGAAGGAAACTGAATCTTGATGGGCAGGATGCCCTCTGTTCTGTACACCAGGGAGTATGGGGTCACCTGTGTGGAATTACGAGTCGTTTTCCGATAGGCCCAAAGGGATTTGGGGATTTTTTCCAACCAAATCTTTTTTTTCTGACCAACCATCTTTTGTAGAATGTTGGAGATGGTTTTTTTGAATGCCTCAATCTTAAAATTTTCTTGTGCATGATAGCAGGAGGTATGGTTAGAACAAATGTTTTACTTGGAATACAATTTCTTCAACTTGGCGGCTCGGAATTTGGTGCCATTATCAGTAATAATGATGTGAGGGACACAAAATTGGTAGATGATGTTGGAGATCACAAATTCAATGGTATAACGAGCATTGAAATCATTGAGAGGAACTACTTCTGCCCACTTGGAAAATAAATATGTAGTGGTCAGGGTAAACCTGCACTGGTGAGCTATCACCAGTGGATATGGTCCCATGACATTGAGTCCCCAGTTTATAAAGGGCCTAGAGTACTTGGTATTCTTTAGAGGCTCCGAAGGTAGATGGAAAATTTTAGAATGAATATGGAATGCATGGAACCTCTTGAAAAAATCAATGCAGTCACAGATCATGGAGGGCCAAAAATACCCCAGTCTCTGGATCTGGTGATATAACTTCAGCCCAGTTTGATGATACCTATAGGAATCGGCATGAACCTCCTACATTTCTTGAGGGATATCATCTCCTTTAATAAAACGGAGGAAAACCCCATCAAAATCACACTTGTAGAGGATCTACTCGAGACTAGAACCACTCTGGAGAGTAAAATGCAGCGCGCGACATCGGATTCTCTCACGCTCGGCTCAATCTACCAGGATATTACCATTTGGAGGTACCCAAAAAAGGAAGTTATCCAGTTGGGAGTAACTTCAATCACTGCATCTGGGGGACCTAGAGGTCCTGACGTGGAGGCGTCGATGGTAAGGTGGTCTACCTGAGGGTTTTCCTTGTCGTCTAGAGTGGTAGGGGTGATGACGCTCCAGTGCACCACATGGATAATCAAATCATCCTATTCAGGCTCTGTAAGTGATGCAGCTAGGCTAACCAAGGCATTAGCTCAACCGTTATGGGATTGAGGGACATTAATAACTTCTAGACGAGATGGGAATAGGGCCATTAGTTGGAGGGTGTGTTCCAATAGTGGTACGAGCTCCGTATTTCTGAAGACATAGTCACTGTTGATTTTCTTGATGACTAGTTCAGAGTCCCCTTTCACATGCATGTGGGGAACGTCAATCTCGAGGGCCAACTTGAGGCCAGTGATGAGAGCCAGGTACTCTGCTTCATTGTTGGTATAACCCTCTAACAGTAGGAATGAATATAAAAAAATAGCTTATGCTGGAGTGATTAAGACGATACCCAGGCCTACTCTACTAAGTCTGGGGTCATTGAGCCTTCTGCCGGTAGGGCTTCAGGATGCACCATAAAAGTGCATTTGACAACACATAATGGCTTGTTCCACAAAGAGGATTTCCTCATCAGGAAAATCAAGGTCCAGGGACTGGTCCATGGGGGATGGATGGGCAGAAAGGAAATATGCCAATGCTCGCCCCTTGATAGCCTTTTAAAGGACAAACCTGATGTCGAACTACTGGAGGATCACTGCCCACTGAGTTAGATGACTTGTCAACATGGGGGGGTTCAAAATGCACTTCAAAGGATCTACTCGGGACACAATTTTTACCTCATGGTGCTGCAAGTAATTTCACTATTTATGTACTTCGAATACCAATGAAAGGAATCTCTTCTCAATATGGGAGTATCTGGTCCCCATATCGAGGAGCATTCGGCTGAGATAATAGAGACTATTCTTAATTCCCTCAATCTTATTCTGGGAGATAAGAGTGCTAAGAGATCATTCGAAGGCCGTCACATAAAGAATCAGTGGATTTCCAGAGACAAGTGGCATCAAGAACAGAGGTTGTAATAGTTACTACTTTATTTCCTTGAAAGAAGTCTTCCATTATTCATCCCATTGGTAGAAAATGCCTTTCTTCATGAGATGAGAAAAGGTCTTTCACTTGCTGGACAAATTTGTGATGAATCGGAATATGTATGCCAAGTGTCCTTGAAAGACTCAAATCTCCTGAATGTTGCTTGGGGGGAATCTCACTAATGTCCTTGATCATATTTGGGTTGATTGTGATGCCTCAATATCTGACAAAGAATCCAATAAACTTATTAGAGTTGACCCTGAAGGCACACTTCATCTTCTGATGGTGAGAACAGATAAAGCTGAACACTTTCTCTTGTTCGTTGAGATGGTCCTAATGCTGGAAATATTTGACCACCAAATCTTGCATGTATAATTCCACCAATGTCTCGAGGATTGGCTTAAACATGTGATGCATGAAACACAGATAAGTGGAACCTGCATTCTTTAGACCAAATGGCATGACCTAGTAATAAAAAGTACCTTGTGGTTCCCTAAAGGCTCTAGACTCTTCATCCTTGGGGGCATTCAAATATGGTTATAATCGGAGTACCCATCCATGAAGGAGAGGTCTTGGAACCCAGTTTTAGCATCAATCAAAAATTTCATCACAGGGAGGGGAAAATCATCCTTTGGACAGTGGCTGTTGAGATCCCAGAAGTTGATACAGAATTTGATCTATCTATTCTTCTTCCTGACGGGCAAAATGTTGGAAAACCATATAGGGTACTAAACCTCCTTGAATAAATTCTCTCTTATGAGCTTATCAACTTTGGCCTTGACCATGGCACCATGATAAGGGTGTATCTTTTCTAGGAGGCTTCTTAAACCCACAATGGTTTGCTGGGAGACTGAGGTGGTGGATGGCTACCTGGGGATCTAGTCCTCACATTTTTTCATAGCTCTAGGAAAATATATCACGATATTGCTTCAAGAATTCCACATACTGCTGTTTCTATTTGATAGGCATAATAGCACTGATCAATGTGGGTTTCAGATTTGTCTCACTACTGAGGTTCACATGTACCAATGCATCGACTGTGGTGGATGTGCCCTCTTCATAGGTGGGTGGGGCATCCTCTAAACCCTCTTCTTTACTTATGGAGGAGGGATCCTCGGTGTTAGGATATTCCTCTAAGTCAACAGATCCCAATGGGATATTGGCACCTGCCTGAGCGACAGTAAACACTACATCGAGGGACTCCTATGCTGCTGAAACCATGGCAATGAAAGCTGTCAATCCGATACAATATGTTCTTTGGCCCAAGGGGCCACGCTTGATGATATAAAAGCAATAATGATGCGTTGGCTTGAGCCGGTTTTTCCTATCCTGGAGGAACAAGCATATATGGCATTTTTTTCCATGGGGCGAACATCCCGATATATTATGGGCGTAGGGGGCTCTAGGATCACCCGATCCTGATTCATGTAGGAGTATGAGGTGATATTCTGGTTTCTCTTAGACTTGGGAATGTGCTCCCCATCATTCTAGAAACAATAAATAATTGTACCATATTCAGGGTCTTAGCCTCCAATCGGTGGATTGGAATTATGTTTGCATCATCCATATCTGTCCATGGGTCAGTCGTAGCTGTAGCATGTTCAACCTCGTTATCCCGGACCTGCTTGTCCTTGCTCTTGTAATAGTCATCCTCCAGATAGTAGGCTTTACAAGAGGAAAATGGAAACGCATCACCTTAGAGTACACCCACTCAACCATTAAGGGAGTACTTAAGGCATTGGTGATACGATGAAGAGACCGCCACAAGCAGATGAATCCAAAACCTACCCATCAATGCATTGTATGCAGTGTCATGTGAGACAACCATGAACTTGATGCTGGAAACTAAACCAAAAAATTGGATCTTTAGGTGAATTTTTCCAACCAGTTTCTATTATGTGTTATCATAACCTTGAATTTTTAGGTCTGAGGGACTCAGATCACCCTCGGAAAACCCTAGTTTTTGCAGTGTCCGATTCAGGATTAGGCTGATCCCTGAGCCTATGTCGACAAGACAGTGATGAAATTCCACTTCATTGAAATGGTTGGTGATGTGCATTGGGTGGATGTTCCCTTGTATGGGAGATCCATCATCTTATCTAGAGAATGAGATAATGGTCTGGCATGTAGCATGCTTGACTACCTCAACTGAGAGGGATTCTACAGCTACTACCACCATCTCAAACTGGAGGGGGATTCTTAAAGCTTCAATGAGGGCTTCACGCATATCCATCGATAGGAGAAGAGGCTCTAGGATAGATATCCTTGTAGTAATTTGGTCCAAATTCTTAAGGACATCATAATTCCATGCCAAGTGTGAACTTCTTCTTACAGGAGGTCGCTATGTGACAAGAGGTATAACAGGCCCTTCTGGATGGACCAAAGGCTGACTGGTGCTGGGAATGTCCCATTGCTCACTAGTTGAAGCCTGTAGTGTGACTACCAGATGATAAACAGATGTTTGAGACTAGTCTGTAACAGAGTGTGGCTGTTCATGGCACGGTCGGGGTGGCTCTGTCTGATTCAGTAGCACAAACGGTGGCGAAGGAAAACTTGATGACATTAGATATAAAGGTTGTGAATGCTGAGATTTTCCCTGGGCCTATTGTCTGGTTTTGGTGTCATGCGCAGCCACACTGGAAGTGTTTAATGAGGCACTCCAATGACCCATATAGCTGTGGATCCGTCGACGCTGGCAACAACTTGGGATGTAGGGAAGATCTGTCAGGTTCTCCTCATCGTCAGGAATCATGTATGAGTTTACCAGCTCCACGGTGTTAGCCGAGGTATACCCTTGACTATCACTTGAAGAATAATCCACCACTGGAAGGATTGTGGGGGGAATATCTATCTTTGGGGGCATGAAGTCACCAGGATCATGGGATGACGATGAAATCGGTGGGGGAATTTGTTTTCCCATGCGCCACCAATGCTTGCTCTTATGGGAAGAGGATGACTGAGCCGTTGATGCAGAGGTACTGTATATTGGTGACGTGACATCTTATGAAGGTTCAGGTTGATTTAGACATGCACGGATAATAACAAGGGAACGGGCGACTATTTTATGAGCAATCCTCTCATTGTACTTCTAGGATCCGTAGTTAGAAACCTGATGCCATTCACCTTCGTTGTCACTGTTGTTGTCTAGCCTCATTAAGACACATGCCACTTGTGATGGAGTTGGGCCTAACTTGACTATGTTGTTATCAACCTTGTCTTGAATCCAGTATTTAAACACATATCATTGTTTGAGGGTGTTCCCCAGGATCCATTGATAGGGGCGGTAATTTGGTAGATTAGTGAGATCTTCCTCTTCTGGTCTCCTGTATTCGGGAAACTGTACAATTCCCTCTTCCAAGGCACTTTGAAAATAACCAGGGACATGAGCCTCATTGAATGAGTAGGTATGATTTCTCCTGTACAAGAAGGGGGATATGGGAGCCTGACCCTGAAGAGCGGCTGGAGTAGCCTATCGAGGAGGTGGAGCCTGGTTATCTCATCTGGTTTGTGGCGGCGCATTATACAGAGGAGCCTACCAATTCTGAGGTGGGCACTGCTAGGCTGGAGGCTGCGCTTGAGGTGGAGGGCCCATGCGGGGCTATAGAGGTGGATCCACTAGTAATATATCCAGTTGTCTGGGGGCCTCTATTTGGGCCACAGCAGTGGGCTCAACCTTAGCAGCCCTTATTGTAGGAATTGTATGAGGCAACTGACATGATTTCTTAGCATGATTTAAGGCTTCCTCTAGATGTTGTTCCTTATCATAGAAGTCTTGGAATCCCCTAGGGTAATTCTGGGTGATGAGAGAGGGGACCGATTCGGTCTTGATGTTCCACACACACATTGTTAGTAGATGTTCCTGAGTCAGCGGCATATCCAAGGAGTGGGTAAGGCCTTTCCACCAGACAACAAAGTCTACGACGTGCTTTTCAGGACTTTTTTTTCATTTGAAGAGGTCTATAATACTTGTCTTATGAGTGGTGAAATGAAATTTTAATGAAATTTCCTATGAAGATCTTCCCACCTAGATATCAACCCGATGGGTAGCTGGTTGTACCAGACAAATGCAGGACCTTCCAATGTCTGTATGAAACATCAGAGTTTGGAGGCCTCCTACTGCAACAGAGTTCCCAACATGGGTCCAAAACTTGAGATGAAGTGGACTAGATGTTGCAGTGGGTCACCCGTCTCATTAAAGGAGGAAAATGTGGGATTTCCAAAACCTGGGGGTTCTGGAATATCATCCACCCATGTCGGATATGGCTTACCATCAGGTAATATTTCCACCTGTTGAGTCTCCAACGCCACGAAGCAGCCAATGAGTGCCACCATATAATCATCTGGGCAGGGATTCCTATCTTGGTGAGTATCCCTAACCACATGTGCATTGGTAGGTTCTTCAACATGATAATTAGGCTTGGTGGCTCATGGAACAACTGGTGGGATGGCCCGCGAAGCGGTTAGGGGAACCTGAGTTGGGTCCCGGGGATTATCACGTCACTCGAGAGGATTTTTTAACACATATTGTGCCCTCTTTCCATAATTCTCAACCTATATTCTATCTACGTGGGTAGTATGGTCAGGGTCACCTAGAGGAAATTCGCTGGGGGGATTTTTTCATGCCCCTCTTGCCCCGGCCGAGGATCACCATAGTCTGGCCATCACTCTGCGACATGCTTATCAAGGAGTTCATTGACCATCTTCTTATACTATGTGAGATGTTTGATGTAATGTAGCATTTTCAGGATCATCCTCCATCTTTTGTACTAGGCTAGATGGTTCTGAGGTTTTGACGGCTCTGAGGTTCTCTTTAACCTTATTGGGATTCCGACTGAGGAACAATGCCTTAGTGGGCACAAGAAGACCTAGTAGGTTTATCTGCTGGCGAGTAAACATTTCTAATGGATCCAACAGTTGTGGAACTCCCCCAGGAGGTATGTTTTCTTCGAGGATCTATTTCTCTATCTTTTCCTATGATAAATCGTCCATTTTAACCACAACTCTACCTGGAGGCATATCCTCGATATCGCCTGGCAAGTCGAGTTGGCGCCAAATAGAACTAAAATGGAGAGCCGCGTACTACCCCAAACATAGATCTACATGTGGGGATAATCCTCCTTGATAATCCTATGGATTACTTTAAATCTTTGAATGCATCATTGTTGGAGGGTCCTATGGCGGCCTGGTGACTCATGAAGTTGGGAAACAGAGAGTGAGGCCAAATCGATCAAATAGAAATATTTAACAATGTCTTCAAAGTGTGCCTAACTCTTGGGGTAGGCCACTCATCGATAATGAAGATGAAAGTGAGTCTCCTAGAGGGTTTGGAGAAAGCATCCAACCTCCTCCTAGGTGAGTGATTTCGGTGTACTGAAATTAAACACTGTGATTGGACAAAACATCTTCGGGAAATGGTCTGCTAAAAGAATGTTTCACAAACTCCTCGGCAAAAACTCATATTCTAGCCCTCAGTTCCCCCACTCATTGACTATAGGTGGCTAAGGAATCAGTAGCGGTATTGAAGCAAACAGCTGAGACTGTAAGCTGGATGGTGTAGAATACAGCGAGCGGGCTGACAAGATGCCACATCTCGGGCTATCCTATGGAGATAGCAGTGACTTATCAACTACATCATGATAATACGGGCTGGAAACCACAGTTTTTGGAATAGGGACTATGTCTGGTGGTGGTGGACCATGTCATTTCTCATCCTCCATCGATTCCCAGAATAACTCTCTGTGATATCTGGTTGAGGTAGAGAGTGCTCCTAGTGATGATGGTGGGGATTGTGTTTTTAGAACTTGGGGAGACGCCAAATATTTATCCTCCTAAATGTATTTATATAGGGAGAAATGAATCTGGTGGAACTCACATTCCGGAAGGATGAGGCTGATGCACCTCGTTCCTACCTCGGTCCTTGACACAGAGGATCGAGGTGAGGGTGACCTTGCTGAATCATATTCTACCTTAGAATTTGAGAAGTAGACATGTTTAATCTAGGTCTTAATCTTCCCCTCATTCTTTTTATGGTGTCAGTGGCCCGCCCTCCTTCCACAGGATGGCTCTTCGGGACAGGGTAGTTTTTTTGCTCGAGGATTCCTTCAGTCGAGCTAGTGCTGGGGTGGAGAGGCCATCTGCCTGGGTGAGCCGATGTGCGGGGGGAACTCGGACATATGTCAAAGGGAACACAGGGAGTACCTCCATTTCCACTAGATGATGTGCATAGGGAATCTCTGTAGAAAGTGTTGGAGCAGGTAGGACCTCTGATGAAGTTGGTAGGAGCATGGGTAGGGCCTCAATGCTTATTTATTCTAGCAACATCGGTGTGAGGAGGGACCTCGTACTAGTTGAGTAGAGAATAGGTAGGACCTCCGTGCTGGGTGTTTATAAAGTGAGGAAAACCTCTGCTTCTTTGGTTGTTTGGATGAGGAGGACCTTTTTCGGTGGTTGTAAGGACATGGGGAAAACCCTCTACTGTAGGTTGACCGAACGTATAACGTCTTCACATCGACGACTTGTGATAGGAGAAACCGCTCCATACCTAAGGTCATGGGTGTGAAGGAGGATTATGTATTGAGCATCCCTATAGTGGGGAGGACCCTCATTCAGATTGAAGGAGGTATGGGAAGGACCTCCACACCGAACTTGGGAGTAGGACAGACCTGTGCTCTCACTGGTGATAGTATGGGGAGGACCTCTGTACTTGGCATCATTGCCATGGGTCAACCTATGGTGGGCCCACTTGTGTCAGTGACCAAGAGATTCGACCCAGGCTGGCCATGGGGTGGTTGGGGCCTCGATCTGGTCTATGCGTATGTATTCCCCTGCTCATCATAGATAGGGAACTGAAGGTATATTCCAGCGGTGGCACGAGGCATGGTAGATGTTGACGTCGACGCCCCTCGGCAGGCGTCCTCCTCAACCTACGCCTGAAGCTAGCATTAGGTTAACCAGACTGGGGCCGATGGTGTAGGCGCATAGCTTACCCTCTCTTTAGCCCATGGGGCCTGGTGGTGGTGTTGATACAGCCTAGTGGGAGCCCTCCTTTGGATCCCCTGGAACGGGATCTCTACTTGGCTGGCTCGGACATCCCTCACCTCATCAGCTTAGGGAAGGGGGTCGTCAAAGCATTCCATGGGGAGGCTCTCGAAATGTCTATGCATCGGAGTGGGGAGCATTGGCTCCCTGCATGGACCTTGGGGGAATCGGTGGTGATGAGGCGCAGAAACCTCTAAGTCTTGATGGGCCATGTCCTGTGTTGGGATAATCCCATCCTCCTCGTATCGCCGAACATGGTAATTTATCACCCTTATTTGAATGATTTCAGAAGGGGATGGGGTGTGGGTTCCCAATAGCTATGGACGTGGAGGCTTCCATATGGGAAATGAGGCCATGTGGGATTTTTGTGCTGATGTTGCCCCTACCCCTGCATTGGTAGGTGGGTGGTGATCGATTTCATGATACTGCATCTTGGGTCCTAGAAGGCAGAAAGATTTAAACCATTAGTCCTGAAATAAGGAAATTGAATTCCAATTCCCCACAACCATTATGTCTTCTATGGATGGTAATAAGGATCCACACTGACAACTTCACAAACCAGGATGTCCAACGTTTAACTGCCCTAATTCCTAGTGAGTTTCATGCCAGGACCACTATTTTTTTGGTGGAACCCGGTGCCAGATACATGGATCTGGTGACATGGTAGTCCACTGATGTCTCTAATGCTACTAATTTCCACGTTGAGGAGAATAAATTCACGTCAGGTTCACCATTTATGTTTCCGATGCTTTCGTCGGGGCATGCATCTGTCTCTTGGAGGACGCGCTGATTGTTTCCCTGCATTCTTGATTTCCAAAGTCAGGAGGCATCCATCACTTATTCAAGGACATTTTCTCTTTGATTTAAACTAGATGTAGGATGTAGGATCATCCTTCTGTGGATTCTTCCTCAGAACTCATTAACTAGTCTGGGTCTCCCTCATCAATTTAAGACAATGGTCATGAAACTCTTCCCAGCTCCATGTCTTCATGGATGCTGGTTAATTACACTCCTTCTTTCAGGACATTCAAAGGGGTCTGGTCAGATAATTAACCTTTGGTCGGAGGATTAGTCACATTGGACATTACTGGCATGTCTGGACACTGTAACACTGGTGCATTTTGGTTTCTTCCCCTTATGATAGGGCTTCTAGAGGGCACGGAATCTCGGGGAATCCTACGTCGAATGCGGGGAATTATATGCCATAGGCATGTCTCTGATGATTTTCTCAGCTTCCCATGCTTAACATAGGGAATTCCGTGAGTTTAATGTCTAGCAGAGACAGATCAGACTGATCATAATACTGACAAGAGTGGATCAAATGGGTGCAACCCCCTTGAGGGAACACTAATGTTGGGTATAACACGTGGTTAGTTACCTGATTACTACTGGGATAAGTGGGATAGCGTGTGACATGATCTCACCGGGATGTGGCGGCCCAGATAATAATTAGGATGGGTACGGATAGTTTAATTTGGTTGGAGAATGATATGGAGCCACTGTAATAGTGATGGTGATGTTGGGTTTGAGTCTTGAAGAGACTTCCTACGTATCCACATGGTAGGGAATCAAAGTCCGCGTAGTTCGGTGAGACGATGGGACACCTAAGGAGGCGACCCGTATGGATGGGACCCGGAGGAAGTGGAACCTCCGGGTTGGGGCATGAACTTCCCAAAACACATAGGCTTGAGGAAAAGACCAGGATGAGACATGGGTGGTGGTCTTGAACCTCAGGGAGGCTTCATTCGTATCCCCGAGGAAGGGAATAAAAGTCCACATAGTTCAGGATGGGGGCATAGAATGAGGTTGTTCTCATAAGACAATGACCTGATGGTATATTGGGGATTACGTGTGTTTAGTAGCCTTAACTAGTCTGACACCATGGGGGAGGACTAAAGATGCGGGTCCCAATAAAGGGTACTACAATAACTTATCGACGATTTCATACTACAATGGATTACCACTAGTTGGGTACAACGACTTAACGCTGACTAGGGTTCCAATGGATTCCTACTGAGTGGGGTTCCAACGGCTTACCACTGGTTAGGGTTGACAATGCCTTACTGTTGAATGGGGTTCCAAAGACTTACTGTTGAATTGGGTTCCAACAGCTTACCATTGGTTAGGGAACACAACGGCTTACCGTCGATTGGGGTTCCAATGGATTATTGTTGTTTGGGGAACACAACCACTTACCATTGATTGGGTTTGGATATCAGGGAAGGTTCTTATGTACTATGCCTAGGAGACAAGGATCAAAGACAACATAGTTTAAATGGGTACAGTTTAATGCCTTGCGGCAGGAAAAGGGGCGTATAGTTTAATGTCATGTAGGATGGGGGCGAACCGACGTGAAGTAGTTGGGATTTTTTGGTGAACCGACGTGAAGGGGGTCAAGACCAGTAGGTGTTTGGATTGAACCACAAGGAGGCTTCCTATGGACCTTACCTTGGAAAGGATAAAATTCCACATAGTTTGGGAGGTGTTTGGTGAACCGACATGAAGGGTTCGGGACCATTAGGTGTTGGGCTTGAACCTCAGGGAGGCTTTCTAAATACCTTGCATTGGCAAGGATCAAAGTCCACATAGTTCAGGAGTGTTTGGTGAAATGACATAAAGGGGGTCAGAACCAGTAGGTGTTGGGCTTGAACCTCAGGGAGGCTTCCTACGTACCTTTCCTTGGCAAGGATCAATGTCTACATAGTTCGGGAGTGTTTGAAGGCTTACAGTCTAAGGTGGACCAGAGAGGATGTCATGGTCTATGCTTACTCTAATCCCACATGAGTCATGATCGGTGTTGTAACACCCCAAGCTTCCATGGTACACTTCTCTTTGAATAATACAGTAGCGTATGTTGTACGCAACTTCGAGTTCTAACACACCACAACCAATCAAACTAGCTATTACGAATAGTAATACCCACTTTTTGAAATTTTATACATTTTATATTTCAAAATGGACTTCATTTTTGTATTTTTAATATCAAAATTATCTTATGGTGAATTTTTGGTACTTTTCTGATAACTTTCATATTTTGATGAATAGTGAAAATTACTAAATTTTAATTAAAAAAAACTTTTTAAATAAAAATAATTAATAGTGATAAATTATGAATTTGAGTGATTTTAAAGTATAATTAGATTATATTTTTACCATTTAATCCAATTTTGGTCATTGGACATAATTTCACATTTAAACTGGATGTAAGCAAGTGCCAATCTTTTGATAGTTATTATTTCTTAAAAACACGCTTTTTGTTTTGACAACGGGAATTAATTTTAAATTAATTTCTGCCACTTCTGTGTTTTGAATTTAGAAAAATGGATTCCATATTTAGAATCATGAGGTCCAAATTGTGTAAATAGGCAACTTTTATTTTTAGAAATTTTGAATAATTACTTCGGTAAATATTTTATTTACCATGGTTAAAAGGTAAATCAGGTAAATAAGGGTAAAACAATAATATTATAATAATATTAAATTACCCTAAAACGTATCCTAACCCTATTTTTTGATACATGTCCGGCCATGGGCATATTTGGGTCGATTTTGGGACCCCATGGAGCAACTTGTAAGTGATAATGATACTTTATATTAATTAAGTTAAAGTAAATACAAAAATGGCATAAGCATGTATCTTTTAGAAAAACAATTTTTACATAGGGTTATATATGTTATATTTTAGACTATAAATATTCATTATAAATATAAAAATATTTCCTAAATAATGGTATTTTATTTATAATTTTTAGACATTTAATAATTAAATTTATTAATGACACAATAATGATGCAGTATTTTCTTTATTAATGAAAGAATCAAATAATTGGTATTATAAATGTTAAAATAAATATAATTTGAAAGTTTTAATGACATACACTAATTTTATTGGTTACTATGAAATTTTATTATTACTTAAATTAATTTGGTTAGAATTAATAAATTTTTTAATACTTTAACAAAAATCAATTATTAAATAGTGTCAAAATTGACATAAAGGAGTTTTTAAAAAAAATATTATATTATTAATTGATATTATATTCCTAAAAGTCTAAGGTTCAGAAAAAGGACTTTTATAATGATAGTTTTATCATTAATGGACCACTTGGGGGTCTCTTTGAAGTATATAGTAAGTTTATTAACTATATAATATAAAAATACAAAGACACATGGTAAATGTCAAACTATTTAACTAAGAGTTAAATCAAAAAGATAAAGTTAATATAGTGACCCAAACCTGTCTAAAACATATTGTTTGAGTGGTTTTCGACCTATACCCACCTTATCCTTTAAATATTCCACTTTGGATCCATTATAAACTGAATATGAATTTATTGTAAAATAATATTTCTAGATTTTCCAAAGGTTCCCCTCACCCCTCTTATAAAAGGGAACTCCCCCTTCTCTCTAATTCACATCATCAAAGCCTTTTGGATTGTCCAACCACTGCCCAAATATTCTCTCAAATTCCCTCAATTAAACCTAGAGGCCTTAGTTTGATCATAAAGACAACCTAAGGATCCCTTTTGATCAAATCAAAAGGAATAACCCGAAAAAGAGGTAATGTGTTCACCACCCTCTTTCAAGTTCCTTTCTTCTTCCACTTCTTATTTATTTGTTATTTCCATTATAAAATAATAACTCAAATATCCTCTATATAAGTTGATGTTATTATAAATATGGTACAACCATATTCATTATTATATCCATCCTTTGAATGACATGTCACCATACGTGTGTACGTACGGCTTACCGTCTCCACGTCGTGGTGTAATTGTTATTAAAAATATTATTATTTAGATGGGTATGATAATGATATGTAATTGAATTAAATAATAAATATAACATTATAATGATTCTTTATATATTATATACCATCCAATTATATACGATTTTAATACCAAAAGAATGATATTGTCGCTCGTGCGTACGTACGGACTACCGTCTCCACGAACGCAATGAGATTCATTCCCCATCGTATCCATTCAAGAATAATTATCATTTGGTGATTAAAAATAATTTTTAAGGACTTTATATCATTATGTATATTAATAATATACAAACTATCCATAACAAACACGGCTTATGTAACAAAACATATAAAAGAAAACGAGTAAGTTAACACCCGAAACGACGATAATACTAAGATATTATTAACAAAGAAATATTAAAAGATCATATATGATATCATATTAATGTATATTATTCTTTTATAATTTAATAACAATTATTTAACCATTATACAGGAGGTTAACCTACCCTCGACCAAGGAAAAGTACAAGGTAAGGGTTTATTTCACAATCTCTTCATTATCCGAGGTTGTTTATACATAATTATCTACTGGGACCTCTTTATCATCCACATCCATATTTCTTAAAAATGTATTTCAAATCATTCTTACTATTTTAAAGACTATGGGTTAAAGTCATTTATACCCTTGTTTTACTTTTTATAAGAATTTTATAAATTAATCTTTCCATTGTTTTCCAAACAAGGTTCTTTTTAACCTTTTCGACAAAATTAAGGTAAGAATGTCTTTTTTTTAACTTATACGGCTGGTGCGGCTATTTTCCACTGTTATAAAATCGTTGAATCTTCCCTTACAGACTTATAATAATATTTTCAAAGTAATTGTTTTATTTTATAATTATGTGGCTTTTAAATGATTTCAAAAAAACATATATTTCTCTCAAATAGTTTTGATTTCATCTATGTCAACATCCTTTGATAGATTTTGATTTGTAGTTGATTAATTATGACATAAAAATTTCATATAGTATTGAAGGTTTTGTGATGTGTTTCACTGTGGATGTGTTATTTTTATACCATTCATGTTTTATGGAGAAAGTATTGACATTTTGTATGCTAGTTTTAATACGAATATTTATGTTATGTTTAAACCTGTTCATATGAGGAATGCATTGGACTTAATAAGTGAAAAGTGGAGCCCACTATAGCTCCTTGATGCATCGATAGGTCTCATGAGACAAACTAGTGTCTTGGCACAAGGCCTTGACAAAAGCTTATTTGTAGTCTTGGCACAATGCCTTGATTATGTGGTTATGATAGTCTGAAATTATGCATTCCATCATTATGAAAGTGGTTATTGATATTGCATGTGATTATTCAACTAGTAGAATATCCATGTGAATAAGTAAATGGAATTATTTCATTTTATTTTTTCCATATTATGCTGAAGTTCAAGTTTAAAAGGCTTTTGTTTTAGTTATACATTGTCTTAAATGTTTATGCTTTTTTATGAAAGTTTTCACTATATTGTTATCCTTACTGAGCATTTGAGCTCACCCCTTTATATGTTTTATTTTTTCTAGGATGTGAATAAGTATTTTATGACTAACCTGCAGGGATAGTCTGAGGGGATATGATTGTGTAATATGGAGACTATATTGTTGTAATTTTCATTTTATGATGTAATGTAAGACTTATGAATGTATCTAGTGATTCCAAGGCTACTAAACTAATTGTTCTTTCGAGAATTGATCTTTTGGGATCATTCCAATGTTATGTAATAATGCACCGACTCTGGGTAACTAGGGTCAGGGTGTTACAGGTGTGAGAAATAATATGCAGTAAAGACCTAACAACCACGTCATGAATGATGCGTCCATGGGAAGTGGAGTGGGGCTTACAAATGGTTAGTGGCCTAGGGAGATGGATTTTGGGACCTACTTCATGATAGAGGCCCACTGGAGACAAAGCTCACAGGGAGAGGGACGGGAGAAAGAAGGTCCCTATTCCCATCTCTCCTCTAGTCTTTAGCACTGAAGAAGAGAGGAGGAGTAGGAATACTACCTCATGAAAGAAAGGATGGGGGATTATACTGATATGGTTTCCCTTCCACATAGATAGGTGCCACTCCAACAAAGAGTATCTCATTCCATGTGAGGAATATCTCACTCTTGTGGAGACAGGCGGGTGTGAGGAATGTCCAAGGTGGGGTACCCCATATAGAAGGAACGGGGCAAGGCCATAGTTTAACGTCATGTGCTGAGGATTATGGTGCTTGGAATTTTTAAGTCATGTAGCTCGGATGACGCGATTTCACTCCGCACCCTTAGGAATTACATAACTGATACCTATCCACCCTTGGGGAATTAAAGGAATCATCAATGTTGTTGTGAGGGGGTGTCGTGGAGTGATCCACTAAGGGGTCTACGTTAGCGTGGCTATGCGAAGAAGAAATAGCCATTAGAATTACTATGCGAAGAAGCATAAGGCTAAGAAACGAAATGTAAAGCACCACCCAAGGGACTTTGAAATCACTTCGTATAGTCCTGGGGTCATATGAGGAAAGGGTTTTCAGAGCAAAAGGGTTCAAAGGAAGAGGCCTCGTGAAGCTCTGGTGCTCCATGTAGTAGAGTGGATTCACAAAGGTTTATGCTTTACAAAGTGGGGTGGCCTAGCCTAGGCATAGGGAATAGGTTCCCATGGAGGGTTCTTCATAGAGCAGAAAGGCTCTCACAAAGTAGTTATTTACAAAGCAGAAAGGGTCTTGCGAAGTAGGTCTTCATGATGTAAGGGTTCCTTGCAAGGCATAACACCGCGAAGCAGTGTACCTTGGGAAGCACAGTGACCCTGCCTTAGCATGTGGTGTACATTTTCATGGAAGGTACTTCACGAACCACGAGTACTTTGTGAAGACCTGAGTCCCCTTAGGAAACTCATTCCTTTGTGAAGGCATGTGGGCTTCGTGAAGGGCATTCCTGCTTGAAGAGGGGATTTGTTTAAGCCAAAGGAAAGGCACTTAGAAATGCTAAAGTACCTTGAAGAGCTCATTTTTCACATATTAGAATGTGATTCATGATTTGAGAGTTGAGAAGGTGAAAGGTTGGAGGATCTGTCCTTTGGGCTCGAGGGGAGCCCAGTAATTATAGGCAAGAGACGGCGCGAAGCAGGGATCGCTTGACGCGATGGCACGTGGAACTTTGTCGTAATCGCGGATCCTCCTGCCTCTTTACTCTATGGAGGTTTCACAAACATCTTCATATTGCGGATACTCCCACCACTTTTCTCCACAGCAGCTTCACAAATATCTTTCAGATCATGGATCCTCCCACCTCCTTGCTCCACGGTGGCTTCTCAAATGTCTTTTGGTTCACGAATACTTCCGCATATTTTCTCTGAGATGGCTTCACAAACTTATTTTGGATCACGGAGCCTCATGCCTCTTTACCTCGTGGAAGATTTCGAAAAAGAGGTGGCTTTGTGCTGGCCACGGTGCTGCGGGGCTCCATGAATGGAAAAATGTTCAGGGGCTTCGTGAATAGGTTTCACGAGACATCCTCTTGGGAGTGGATTTCCTCTTTGTGTTAGCTTCCTATGCAAATATTTTGGTTCCAACAAGGATCATAATGTCAAAATATGGTAATGGAATGAAGTGGGAGAAAGATTTGGAGTTGCATAGAAGATGAGGTTGCACGAATGAAACTTGTGCACCCAATGCAACGTCAAATGAGGTTTTGCGTGCATGAGGAGGATTTTGCACTACATGTAAAATCTTTTGCATAGGGTTCAATGATGCATATAAATAAGAGGTAACATCCTCATTCAAAATAGCTCAACACTTATAGAGAATCCTAGCTCTAGATCGCATAAGAATTTTAAGAAAAGGGTGTTACGCGAAAGATTTTGAGTTGTGTGCAAGCTAAGAAAGTTGTGCATAATATTTGAGTTGTGTGTAAGATTGAAGTTGCATGCAAGGGGTGTTTCATGAAAAAAGTGGAATCTTTCATGTAAGGAATTTAAGTTTCACACAAGACACAGTAAGGGTTGTGCAAAAAATATGAGGTTTCACAGTAGTACTGTGGTAAAGTGGTATTCATCTATGGATGAAAGTGGAACATCAATATAACTTGTACATAAAGTGGATGATTCAATCATTTTCGATAATGAAGGGACCTAAAAGTTTATAAACAGTGAGTGGATATTCTGAAGAATAAGTGAGCACATTTCAGTTGAGAGAGTAGTGAGCTTTCAAATTGTGACTAATTGTAAACAAGGAGGGACAATGATTCCACTACTGACTTGTAAATAGCAATGCACTTATAGTGAATTTGGTACATCAGCACATCATCGATGTATGCACCTTGAAATTAGCCCAATGAGGGTGAACCAAGTAAAATTATTATGTCATGTTCATGATTTAATTTTTTTTTTCATACTCTGCAATGGGAAGGAGAGAGAAGAGAGTTTTGTATAACAATGAAACAAGATCAAAAGGGGAAGTTGTTTAAATCCGTTATACCCTGATTCACCCCACTCTTAGGGTATCCAACCTAGTGGATCTAACAAATTAAAATAACCCCTTATGAAAAATTATTTAAATGAAATGTGTAGATTAAATATATATAAATAAAAATTTAAATTAATTAATTATTATTACTTGTCATATGGTTATTATAAAAACATATTATGCTTGAAAATGCATTTCTTGAAAAACTGTTCATTTAACACGTATGTGGGTTTAATTTTAAATTAAATTATGCCACTTCTATGAGTTAAATTTGGAAAAATTAATTGCATATTCTCAATCATCATAATTTATTATATCTAATAATTTCAACTTAATTTTTGACCATAATAAATAGTGAACATTTTAAAACTTATTTACTGTGGTTAAGGTAAAAACGAGTTTACTAGGGGGGTAAACTAAAAAGATAAGGTTTAAAAATGACCCAAAACATGAATAATTCCTATTATATGCTCATATTTATACCTTATATATTCTAAGGTTCTAAAATTTTCCATTTATTAGCCTTGTGACAAGATAAAAATGTTGGTGTAATTCTTTCTTTTCAAAAATTCCAAAAGTGTCATCTCAACCACTTATAAAAGGTCACCCCTATTCTCTATTTTTAACCCTTAAAAACCCATTGTTTCATCCAAAAACCTCCCAAATAACTTCCTTACATACTAACCCTCATCCAAGATTCCTTCTCTTGATCATTAATCCATCCTAGAAGGGATTTTTGTGTAAAAATAAAGAAGTTATCGAAGCATTTTATTTAATTTCTTCTTCCACCCATTGAAATATTATAAAAACATGATGATTTAATAATATCAATATCTTACATATACTGATATTTTTTTATGTTATTTTCATGACCTATATCCATCCCATCCTTCCTTAAATGGGAAACAAAATTGTTGATTGTGTGTATGGCGGACTAAAACCGTGCGAACTGATGTAATTAATTTTTCATCATCGTGTCTCATGGATTGATATAATGATGTATCTAATGATTATATATGATAATTATGATATAATTATACTTTTAAAAATATAATATCACATATACCTTCTTACTTTCCATTTTGTAGAGAATATGATAATGTCACTACTGTGTACAGCGAACAACAGCCTCCTGAAGCGATGTGATTATTTTTTCACTTATGATTTACATGAAAGGTAATATGGATTAATTTTATTTTGATATATGATATTAATGAAATATAAATAATTATATAAATTAAATATATCATATATTTTATTACCTTACCATCCATTGAATAAATGATAATGTTTTTCGCATGTACGGCAGAATACCACCTTGCGTAACGATGTGATTCATTTTTACTACCACATCACATGGATGGTATGTGTAAGGGTATTTAAATATATAATTATATATTTATGATATAATAATAATAATATAAATATAAAATACCACCTAACTTTTTATTCATCATGATTGTCGAAAAATGAAAACATTACTCGTGTGAACATATGACTTACCATCTCCATGGTTGTAACGTAATTAATTTTTAATAACCATATTTTATGATTGGTTTTAAAAGTATAATTTAAGTTTAAAAATGAAAATTATTTCATTATTAAAATTATAGAGATTATTGAATAAAAATATTTTGGACCTTATTCAATTTACCAAAGTGATTTTGGACATATGAGTCATTTATCATTAAAACGTCCGACGTGAAATTAATTGGTTAAGTAATTGAATATAAAATGGTAAAAAATAAAATAAAAGGAATAATAAAGATTAAAATGGTTATTAATAAAGTAAATAATTGTCATAAATCTATTATTTAGGAAGATAATGAATGTACATGACGATTCAGGCTCAAGGTAAGGGATTTTGGTCTGAGTTTTCCTTCTTTGAGTCATATGTTATGTTATGCACATATCTTATATTATGAGGCATATATAATACCCATTTTAAATATTATATAATTAATATCCTTATATTCATGATATTTAAATTTTCTTTTGATTTATGTTGTAATGGGAATTATGATTCCAAAGTTACCAAAGTGGTAAGGGTTTGATGTTACAATCTAATTTTTAATCGGTATTGTTTATAATTATTCCCTTGGTGATGAAATATTATGATATAATTATAAATAAATTTATTAATTTTATTCTACTCTATTTATTCATTGAGAATGCATTTTTTTTCCTTTATTTTACTCTCTTTATGTACTCAATACTCTAAAAGAATGTTTTTTAAAATAAAACCAACTTTATTTATCTCTTCAGTTGATAAGCCTTTTCTTTCATATCCAGGTTTTCTAACAATGTTTTGAAATTTTTTTAATGTTATTCAATGATTTTAAAATTAAATTTTACTATTTTTTGGATTTTTATAAAAAAAAATTGAAAATAATATTCACATCATTTTAAAAAACATGGACTAATTGACTTTTACTGAAAATGTTAGGAATACTTGTCTTAAACATGTATGACATGAATGGAATTTCCCACCATCATGACCACTCAATGTTTTAAATATTCCTTTATAATTTTCCAATTATATTTTCAAATAAAAGGATTTCAAAAACATTTTATAAATTTTATTTTTCCAAAAGTGATTTCCAAAGTTAAAAGGTTATTTTTCTCAAGAATGTTTTTAATATTTTTAAAAGAATTTCTATTCATGAATGAAAACCTTTAATGTTGTGGAATTATTATAAATTTAATATATAAATATCTATAATATATACTTATCTTATTATCCATTCCCTTGATGGGGTAATACATGCCTTATGATCATTTCTCAAATATCTTCACTATGAGATTTCATTTGATTATGATATGAAGAAAGATTATGAAACCCATTTTATTTTCATGATTATTTTTTATTTTATTGCCTTATGATTGATTTTATTTTTTTAGCACACATAAATCATTAACATGTTATGATGGGTGCACCCAGATAGATTCAAGTGAGCTCGATATAGCTTATATGATGGGTGAACCCATATAGTGCTCCAATGAATAGGGTAATGTATTTAGTCTCATGAGGTGTCATGTATGGGATTAGGAAGTAAACATAATCAATTGTGGGACTTTTTCCACCATGTGATATTGTATTGATGGTTATCCTTGTCTAATGTTTATTTCATGTTATATGTTGCTTTCAAATTTCCTATGAGGTCACGATCTTATGATACCATGTTATTTACATCATGATTCCATTTTATTACTCATGTGTATTCTCTTTTATGATATCATGTTATACCTTTGACTCACATATTATGTTTCCTTATCATGTTTATTTCTTTAATAGGATTTTTAGATCTCCTCTTTTTGTCTATGTATTCCCCAGTTTATCCCATGCAGTTTTAGGATCTTGAAAGGATTTAGAAACTCTTTTTTTAGAATAAAATAAAGAAGTTTTATTTTAGCCTCACTTTGATGTATTATGAACCTTATCTTCCAAAGAAATTAGGCCTCATGATATTTGGGTTATAATTAATAGATGTTTTTGTTAAAAATAATGTGATGATATTTGTAAAAGGATTGGGTCTCTATAATATGAGGCAAGATTATACAACTCATTTATTTCCATTGTTAAATTTTATGTGTATAACTTATAATTGATTTCATTTTTTGATACACATAATCATATAAATTTTATGATGGGTGCACACATATAGAATACAGATGCATTGGGTAATGTTTTTATCTCATGAGACATTATGTATTGGATTAGGGAGTAAACATAATTCATTATGTGACTCTTTCCACAATGTTATGTTGTATTGGTAGTTATATTTGACTTATATTTATGTCATGTTTTTTGTTTTTACCACTTTCCTATGATTTTGGGATCTTATGACTCCATGTTTTTATATTATTCTCCTATACTATTATTCATGAGCCTTGTCTTTTATGATATCATGTCATGTCTTCTGAATCACATGAAATTATTTGTTCTCATGCTTATTCCCTTAATAGGATTTTTAGCTCACCCACTTTTCTATGTATTCCCTAGGTTATCCTGTGTAGTTTTAGATACTCATTATGGGGATTAAAATAAATATGTTTTTTTTTAGTTTCATGGTGATGTTTTATATACATATTATTTCAAATAAACTAGGGAAATCGATCCTTTGGTTGTATTTATTGGATATTTTTTTGTTAAAAATAATGTATAAATATGTGTAAAAAGGTTTGGGTCATTATAATCAAGGTTCTTTTGAAATAGTAAATCCCATATCCCTGTCTTCCAAAATCCAAAATCCATTTTGTTGAACTTCTCCACATGGACCATACACTCTTCCAGCACTATCCTTCCAGAATATGCGAACTCATAATACTTTTGGAAAAAGTAGGAAAGAAAGCTCAGGATTAACTTCTTGGCATTCTTATATAAGTTCAAGAATATAATATCACTACCGAACTGAGCTTTAAAACTCCTTAGATAGGGCCTCCTCTTCTAGAATCGATCCAACCATGTTCTCCAATTCCATTTTTTGGGTCGACAACCAACTTTTAATGAACCACTAGGGTGACACCACAAAAAAATAACTAATAGAAAATAGAAGCCCCTAAATTAACCCATATTATGGTGTCTATATCTTTGAATACAACACACCCAAAACACCACACCGTAATGAAAAACCTCTGGAAAACATAGGAAAGACAAATGATAGCAATGATAGAAATAAAAACTCGAAAAAGGCACAAAGAAATGTTTTACATGGTTAGAACTTGTGTTCTAATCCACGATGGAATTTTGATTTACAATATTCAAATAATACAATGGGGTTACAATACTCATTACACATATCAATGTGATATCACCCTAGATAAATAGAGTGACATAGCCAGTGCATCTCGCCACCACCGTCATCCAATATTTTTGGATCACCTTTCACCTATAATGAAATTTGTGGATAATCCCACAAAATATTCAAGTATTTTCACTACCATGAATGGATCTTCCAATCTATTGTTCCCCTTATTATTATTTCACTAGACATAAATTTCATTATGACTTCAAATGATCTGGACTTTTGGTGTTCTGTTCTTTTGCTACATTCAACTAACTTTATCTATGTATTCTAATAAGTTGACACATATCTACATTCTTTCCATTCCAAAATACAGACCTCATAAGTTCTTCTAATGGATGTTACTCCTTTCAGTCAATGAAATTTACTTTAGTCAAAAATGGATCGCACACCCAACAACGCTGCATAAGTGATAATGTACCATAAATATTTTTCTCAAGATTACATTGTTTAACAATTTATCCTTGAGCCCAATATGCATCATATGAATATTTATAGAAATGGAATGGGGATATTATATTATATGATATCCTATATTAATGTGCATCCAATAATAGAATGTGGTATGTGTATTTAGGAAGGGATGGTTGTGTTAGCATAAATGACGTTGTGACATGAGGATGAATAAATTAGTAATAAATTGGTTGAGGGGTACCTTCTCTTATTATATTATACTTGTATTTGGATTTGGATATTAATTTTGAGGTGATATGGGTTGTAGTTGACCTAGGATAGGTAATTGGTTAATTTTTCAGTTTATTCACCAAGTCATTAATATACTTCTTCCAAATTGGAATGGGATATTATGGGGAGAAACATACTGAGTATACTTGCATAATCAATTCTGCTTTAATACTGTTTTATCGATTTTCATAAAGGAGTTGGTGAATAATCTAAACATTATTATTTCATGGTATAGTGATTGGTTGGAGTTGGATTTTCTTCCTTAGAAGTTGTTCTTAGTATCTTTTTTGGATATTTTATTTTATTTCGTATGAAATTACATGCATGTTTACATTATTGATGGGTTTTTGAGTATGTTTCATTGATGTTGATATTGATGTGTGGTTTGAATATTATCATGGTGTTATAGTGGGTGTTGTCTCCCATATTGTGTGATTTATAACTTTAGTTCTATTCACTAACCCATAAAATGATTATGACTATCTTTGAGGGTTAGTCTTATCTTCACAGCTACACACGAGGGACTATAGTGGGGACTGGTCATGATAGTTGTTCGATTGTTTGACTAAGTCATTATTTATAACGAATTTTCAGTTTTTATTTTCTACTTTTATTTTGGTACCTTAAATCTGTAAGTAAAGGATATGACCTCACTTGGGAGTCACATATTCTAGATATTCTCCTCCTACATATCCAAATAATAGCTTAGTATTCCATCTTGAAAAGGATATTGTAAAATTTATTAATATCTATCAATTCATGAAAATTATGTTATCTCAAAATCAATCCCTCTGTAATAATCCTTTTAATTTATAAATCATTGATCTTGAAAATCTTGAGTCAAGACTTTAGGGTTATATAGATTCATGAAGCAATTCCTTTTACATATTGAGAACCAATTTTTATTAGCTATCCTAGGAGTTCCTAAAATATTGTGGAGAAAAACTCCATTCCAATATTAAACAAATATAAAAATATAACTCAAATAATAAAAGGAATATTGTATGAATTATAGTTATAAAATAAAAACAAACATGGGATTAAATATAAATTTAAATAGATTACATTAATGGGAGTTAATGAGACACGTAAATTTATTGAAGGTAAATTTTAAATAAAGATAATAGGAGCATAAGATAATTTATACTCCAAAAATTCATAATGTAAAATTCCCAACTCAAACAAAGCATGCACTACATTTATAAGATTAACATTCACTCATGTATCTTTACAGCTTATCCTATATTTATTAAAAAGTTTATTTGATTTTGAAATTTATATAAAGACATTAGAGTTTCATCTAAGAAATTAGTTGTTTATATTTAGAGGCATGGAAAATTTCTAAGATCATGTCATTTGTATCAGCTCAAAATCACATACATATTAACATTCTAAAATCATTTTTTCATTATATTAAACTATTATCATTGTATCTTGTCCAAAGCATCCATCTAATAGTCCATATAAGCATTTTGAGCTAATACATGGTGATGAAAAAATATAAGTTGCTTAAGATATTCAAAAATTGGAAAGACCATGCAATGGAAATTCTTATAATGAATTCGTAAAAATATGTAAAGTGACATATGGGATCAGTTTTCTTGTCATCAGAAAAAACAACAATAGTGCATTTGGATGCATTTGGTTCACCCCATATCTCAACCACCTTGAGAATCCCCCCATTCTTACTATGAGATTCAACAACTACACAAATGAGAGAAAGATAATTATGAGAGTATAAAAAGATCATCATGCATCATAATCATCATCCACACTATATCCCTTCATCTTCTTCTCACTCCATCCATTTTCTTGTTGATCCTTCCTTACACTCCTCTTATTTCTATTCATGTCATCAATGCCTACTTCCTCATTTGGAACCACACCACCATAATCTATTTACCACACAGTTAAAAAGGAAAAATAGAGAATTGGAAGCTGACCCCTTTTGTTGTCTATTAATGATACAAGGAAGATGACCTTCTCCACCACAAAAATGTGAATAAAAAACAATTGATGTCAGATGATGCTTTAAGAAAACATTTTATTCACACTAACCATACAAAGAAAGATTATATTAACTATAAATCAACCTAAAGTTTGAGAACATTATAAATATGGGCTAAAATATACTACCAGGTTGTATAAATTCACAAGAAAAGTGAATTAAAAACAATTATCTAAGATAGTGTCAAATCAAGTACTGAGGAAATAATATGTTATGTCTTTGCATCCCAAAACCAAAAATAGATATCCATACCTAGACAATAAATGATTCTTCTTTTCAATAGTTTAATAGAAAAAAATCATATATAGTATAACTCTATATATAAAACATTATGATAAAAAAAGAAGAAGAAATTATTGGAATATAAATGAATAACATAATAATTCATCAAAAATTTTATAAATAGAAACAAAAAAATATGAAAACATAAATTTTACCAAATAATCACCAAATGAGACAATCACTGAAATTTTTGGGTGTCTTTCTATCGATCTAATGCTTTGAGAATACTTTCCCTTAAATAATACTAATAGTTTTCCAAATTCAAGGAATAAAAACATGCCCAATTAATTCACCGTTTGTTAAAGACAAAAGAAAAAATCACAAAAAAAAAACCTTCAACTAAAAAAACAAAAAAGAAAATCAATTTTCAAAGTATATAAAACCATTAAAAATCTTATAAAAAAATAAGATAACTCATAGCTAAAAACATAAAATTTTAGTTCTTTTCCCATTACTAAATTTTTACTATTCAAGATGGATGTCATTGATATTTAAACAATATTATATTTATTTTTATAGTTTTTCCCCTAAACCAAAAATTTATGATTGAAATGTAAAAGTAAATAAGTGAAAATTCCAACCCCTAAATTGTGGATAATCCTTCACCATTGGGAACTAAGTGGAATATCATTCAAAATCGATATGCATATTCTAATGTGTGAATAAATTTTGATGAAAGCACTATAAACATTATATAGGTATTATATTTCAACTGGGTTTGATTTTATAACAGTAATAAAGGTATGTTAGTAACACCTATAATTTATCCTAAGTGTTGCTTTCAGAAAAACTTTTACAGATTTATTATTGAAAGTATTATTCTATAACCTATAAAAGTGGTTTTATTTAAGAATATAAGAACTCATTAAAAAATAAGAAAATATTATTTACTTTTAAAAAACACTTTTAAATTGTTATAAAAAATAGGCAAAAAATTTCTCCACTTGAATAATTTTTCTAAATAGTCTCATTGTTAGCTTATTTCAGAGAAAAAACTAACCAAAAAACTATTTGATGTTGATGGAAATAAGTCAACAAGATTCTTTAAGAAACATGGTACTTAGAATCCTTGAATTTTAATTCCTCTTGCTAACACATTCTATGATTTTCAAACCATTCATACTTTAAAATGTAGATATATAATTTACACACTTAAATGATACTAAAATAAGTCTCATGAATTATACCAAAATCAAAATTTGGACATAAAAAATTAAAAATATAAATGGAGACAACAATGTCATATCTCAGCCACTGAGATGCATGTGTATAATATAGAAAAAATACACAGAATCAACAATGATCAAGTTAAAATGAAACTCTAAAAGAAATACTAGGCATAGATTACAAATTCATGTGACAAATCACATAGCTATGCATATATCAAAAGAATAAAGGTCACCAAAATCATTTCTGACATATATAGTATGCCTATACTAATATACAGTGACTAATTTATTAGGGAATTCATAAAAATTCATTGATATAATAGGACTTTACTAGGAATAAATATCATATATACGGACCTATCACCCTCACAGCACAATAAAAGGCTTAAAAACAAAATTTATGATCAGAAAAATTGATTATGATTAGTTCAACAAAACTTGCAGAAAAATGCTTATAAGATGTCACAAAAACAAATTTGATGGTTAGAGAAATTGATCAGTATCTATTTGAAAATAACTTCCTAAAAATTTCTTATAGTAAACTTATTTTCAGTTATGATAATCACTCATATACATGTTTTGACAACTTAATTACTCAATAAGTGTTTTTCATCCACTTATTCAAATGTTTTACTTCTTGAATTTAATTCCGAAACATAAAAAGAAACATTTATTTTTTTCAATTTGTTTATCAGATGTTTTAATTTTTCTAAGGAATTTTCAATAACATTTTTCAAATGGACCATGAGCGATTTGAAAAATTAAGGGTTGTTGGTATTGTTTCTGAAAAATAACTTATGCTTAAATAAGTTTCATAGAAACACTTTTTGTATAAGAAGTCTAGAAATAATTACAAAAAAGGAATGTTAGAATTTATATTGATTACGGTTCATGCAATCACTATAACATAGAAAAGGGATTTTTCAACTAATTATTACCTTTTGATTGTTGGTACTAGCAAAAAATTTACGATGATCATTTTTTCTTAAAAATACTACATGTGTAAGCCAAGGAGGAGAGTATATAAAAAAAATAGATTCTTATAAACCTGCACATTTGAACATTTCAAAGTGGATGGAATGAATTGTGAATCTAGAAAACTGAAAATATTGAAATTTTTCAGAAAAAAAAATATGAAAATGGAAGGCTGACATATTTCACAGTCCATAATTTAGTACACTGGTTAAGATCCCGCATAGTAAACTCAAATATTTTTCTATGGTTAGAAACAAATAATCAAATATACCATCTCCAAATTACATGTCAGTGAATTCAAATTTGTATGTTTATATTTAAACATAAATCATCATATGCAAACTCACCCTCCAAATAAACCATATTTTTCACTTTCATTCATCTTAAAGAATAGAATATTTCTAATATCACATACATTACAAGTTTTAAAAATTTACCAGTACAGCCAGAGTTCTCAATTGACCATATGTTCACATTCCATTTTTTGTGCTTGTAATAAATATGTGTGGCCTAATAAGTATAAAAAAATAGACAAATCAATAATTCATAGTTATCTCATTATGTGTTTGAAAACATTTATTGAAAACTAATTATAGCACTTTTTCAAATCTTAATCAATGCTTCTTATATAAATAACCAGGTATAATAAGTGTTTTTTTAAGTGATTCTAGATTTCTTATTGAATAAGTGATTCTATATAGAAATTTAAGTGTAATCAACTTTTCATAAATAAATAAAAACACACTAAAGTTTTTCTTGATTTATCAATAGAAAATTATTTTTCTGTCATGTATTTAGGTGGTTTTTTTGAAATTTAAATACATGTGTTTTTAGAGATAAAACAAACACAAGTTATTTTTTGAAACAACTGATTACAAGTGGTAAGTGTTAATAATAAATTTTCAATTTTGTGAAAAAAGAGAAGTCTGGACACATTATGGGATTGGATTAAGCCCAGAAAATAAATAATATCAATACCCAGATGATGTATTTGGTGTCTATTTTTTTGAATAAGTGAAACCCAATGATAATTTCACCATTTAAGTGAGGTCTATAATCACTAGAATTAAAGATCTTAGAATGAACTTTTCCATTAAGAGGTAAAATAAGGTCAATCTGCAGACATCGTTATGCATAAAAATTATTATGGAAGTGCCAGAAATCCTAAAACTACTATTAATAGAAATAAATTAGTGACACATGATAATTCAACAAAGATACTCATCGAACCACTCTTTCTTTCAACTACTAAAAACTGTAAAAGTATCAATTTATTGTAATAAAAAGTGAATTATTACACAGTGCCACCATTAAAAAAAGATATATATTTTTTGGAATTTATGAGAAAATAGATAATTAATTATCAAAGTTAGTATAAAATCCTCATCAATAACCCCATCAAGCTCTTCCCCATAATGGGAAGAGGTTTTTTGTAGATGAGATGAAATTTTAGTGGATAAACTACAAAATTTAGAGAGGAAAATAATTAATTTTGTCTCATATAAATGACTAGATCAACAATCTTGGGGTACTTCTCTTGGACTAATTTTTTAACTTGGGGATTTAGAAATCATGAACCATTCTGCATGAATTTCCATTTAACCACATCTCATTTAAAATCATGCCTCTTACATTAACACAACGATGAAAGTAGTGACATCCCTGGCTGTGGATACACCAGAACTAAGAAATTGAGGGAAAAGACTACCCATTAAAAAGGTCCCATTTTGGTTAGGGATAAAGAAGTTTAGAGAATGAAGAAATGAATTATAAAATGATAATGTTTGATTCCAAAATAAAGGTCATGTATTTAAAAATAATTAAAATACATACAAGATAATAAAAAATAAATTATGATTAATAGAGAAATAATTATAAGAATAGTATAATAAATTTTATAAAAATATAAAAATATATTATTATATTAATTATGGTGAGTTCCCATACATTTCATCCAATATATGGAAATAAAGATACTTCCGTATGAGGAAAAAACGAGGTGAAAATGGATGCCATTTTTATTACCACATACTCAAAGGGGACATGAATATTTACTTTCCCTTTTAGTCTAATAGAGTATTTAGATAGTATTTAGATATTTAAGTTATGGGGTGATAGGTCAATGGTTTGAGTGGGTTGGTCAATGGTTTGATTCATTCAATCCTTTTTTTGTATTTTAAATTTTTGTTTTCCCTATTTTATTTGGGTATTGTTCATCTATAAATTAAGGAGTGATCCTCAATTGAGTTTTGAATTTTTTTAGTATTTTCTTTTACATGGTAAAATAGGATTCCCTAACCCTCATAGCAACTCTCTCCCTTCTCTCTCCCATAGAGAGAACCCTAGAATATTCCCCTTCAAAGGGGGTGGTGACGGCCTAGCCAAAGGCGATTATACTAAGCATCCACCCTCCATTCACCGCTCCTCTCTAAACCACCACTAGTGATTCCCATGCCTTGTTCCCTATGAAAACCCTTATTCCTTGTGGATCTCATGGTGGCTGCACAACCTCTCTTATCATGCCCACCCCTGATGTGCTACCCCCTTTTCATGTTGCCTCCCCTTTCTACCGCCCTTCTTCTATGCCACCACCACCCAATCCCGCCCACCCAACCCCATCCGCCTCTTGTCATGTCACCCCCATTGGTGTCCTAAGCCACCCAAAATTATCCACTACCTATATCATTGATGTATTATCTCTTTGACAAGGTGTTGACTCTACTACTCCATCGATCCTTTTGTGTATGTTGATGCACTACCCCTATTGGAAACCAAGATTACTTCATTTCCTTCACTGAAGATATCTTAACTTTAGTTTTTTTATTTGTTTGGATATACATGATAGATACCATTATACATATTGGAATGGTGTATCCCGATATATTTGGATGATTTTGGGCCCAATAATAGCGGCCTAGACTTTACACCAAACTGAAACTCCATGGTTTAACCTCCATGGTGAGGTCATTGTGGCTATAGGGTCATCATGCCCCTACTCTGGGGGTCCAGGGGTCAAAGGTTCCCAACCCAAATTTTGGGGAACTGTAGTAATTATTACTCACTATATCAAGGATGACTAGTGACATCAATAGAGCATTTTGTCATTGCAAACTCATAGTAGAAGTATGTAACATGACATTGTAGCATCTTATATTTTGGAGATAGTGGTCACTGTAGCTACATGTAATTCTTATCAACGAAACTATATAACCTTAGAAATTGGGTGGTTATGACACTATAACACAAAGGACTTACTATGTAGTTGGTGAAATAGTTACATTTTCTCCTCTATGAACTCATTCGAACTAGGGTTTAAGAAAGGTGAAGAACTCTAAAAATTACCTTGTAATTTTGTTCCCAAAATTAATGAAATTTTTTTCCTCTTTGTGAATGTAGGGATCATTTCTTGAACAACATAAATCTACGTGTATTTTGATCTTTTTATTGTTCTTTTATAATTTAGTTGTGACTCTCGACGTTGCTGCAACACTACTCAGCATTTTAGATCCAAATGCAGAGCATCATTGTACCTGGTCATTTGGGTCTACATGACATTTTTCATTTCACCTGACCATTTTTAGTCCATGTAACAGGCATCATTTTACTCTGTCATTTGGGCCCATGATATAAGTTTCAATCTACTCAGTATCTTAGGACCTTATAACAAACATCGTTCTAGGTGATCATTTATGTACACAATATAGGCATCGGTGTACCTACCCATTTTGGTCCATAATAGGGGAACCATTCCACCCAACCACTTAGGTCAAATAGATGGGAATAATTTCACTTGGCCATTTTTTGGCTACCCATCAATCGTCATTTAATCAAGCATGTTCAAACACTAGTTGTTACCAACATGGAAATTATTTGGTTTCCATGTATTATTTAGGAGTATTAGTTTTTTTCTTTTTCAAATTGAACACTTTATTATAATCAGAAGCCCATGCTAAGGATCACAACACCCAACTAGCAGAAGGAATCCACCAGGTGGATTCTAAATTTGGAATATGTTTTTATTTATCTTGTTCTTATATTTTTATATAGTCAATAAAGGCATTACTAGCTTGAGCAATGTTAAGAGGTCATTTAATTAGTTATATATCCAATATAGTTAAACCTATCTTAAGATTGTTAGAGCATTTAGATCATATTTAAATATTTTGGATAGAGATTGGTTCGTCAATGGTTTGACTATGTTGGTGAAGAAGATCAGATTTTCCTAATCCTCTACTATGTGTTTTTTAGGTGTTGGATGTGTTGGAAGTGAATCTAGAAGAAGATTGAGAGTGAATAAATGGTTTTTGGACCTTTAGAGAAAAATACTTGTGGTATTGACCACTAAAACGTTTTGGTTGGTGGTTTCCTCATTGTGGTAGCTCTAGATGTTGTGGTGTGGTCATTTTTATTAAAATAAGGAGTTTGGGTTGATTCTATCCATTTTAAGAGATAAAAATGTAAAAATTTGTAACATTGACACAGTAGTGCATGTTTTCTTAATCGTGGTTTGTATGGAGATTTGGTGGAATCCCCATTTTCCATAGAGAGGAAAATGCATATGGTTGACCTTGTGGTAGAAAAACAACATGGTTTTGTGGACACCATGTTATGGTTTTGTTGTGGGGATTTGAGAAGATTCGAGAAAAATGGGTGTGGTTCATGGGACTACATCATAGTTTAGTTAGAGACGCATTTTAATGAAGGGAATGAATTATGAAATTTTCATAGATCACTATTTTGAAGAAGCATGGTTTTCAAATAGGTGTTAACCGATCTAACCATGTCAGAGTTTAGATTCAACATGCCATGGTTTTGGTCTCTCTAGTTTTATTATAAATTTGCAGTGTCCCTCTCTTTCCCCACCATTGGTGGTGTAGTGGTTTGGGGTTGGGTGGGGTGAGGGGTAGGTTGTAGGATCAAGTCCTTAGGACTGCATGTTTGTTTCCTTTCATTCTTGCATCATGTTTCACAGTGCTGATTGGAATCTGTGTTTGAATTGTCTCTCTCCTTTTATTTGGTTCCTTATATCTTTTGGAAACCCTAGGCAATTAGGGTGCTTCTCCTTTGAAAATTTGGATTTCCTTAGTGGATCATTGAGTCCCTAATCTCGTGAGATCATGTTCAAGTGATTCAAGGTGCCCATATTCTAATATCTATCCTTTCATGAATATTCTTTCTTGAGGAGTTATGGTAGTGTAAAACTCATTCATATGTTGTAGAATTAGTGGAGGATGGGTAAGTTATTGATTTGTTATTGGTTTGGTGGAGTATTCTTAAAAAGATGTATGCATTTGATCATCAGTTTTCATCTATTCTTTTATTGAGTTTTTTTGAGATTCATACAAGGTAGGTGATTTGGATTCTCTATTATTGTTGTTGTTAATTTTTTTGTGGAATTATTTAGTTTTATTTTGGGTAATGAGATAAATTAGCCTCAATAAAGATAAATAATTTAATTGAATTAAAGGGAAAGTGGATCGTGTATGATTTTTATGATTTTCTCTTTTTATTGTTTGTGTTTTTTCTTTATTATGGTGATAATCATGCTGTTGTGATTAAAAGTTATTTTTTATGTGTGGAATCATGTTTTCAAATTGGCTGGGTAAATTTGAAAGATGGTTATGAAATGAAGTATTGGAAAGATGTAATTTTTTTGTTTGTTTATTTTTGTTTTGAGCATGAAATAATAAAAAATTAATGATATTTAATGATTATTGTTGTGGTAGAGTTGTGTTGTTTAATTTTTGTGATAATGAATGAGGTTTTGGTAAAAGTTGTTGATGTGGTAGAGAAAGGGGTGTTGATGTAATTTTTTTTTGTAGTGGATTAACATAGTTGATGAGATTGGGGTGTTTTAATTTCCCAGAGATACAGAATTGTTATGAATTAATAAAATAATTGAATAATGTGAAATGGGAATGTTCTAATGTTTAGCCTAGTGGTTAAGCCTTTGAGGGGTCTCGTGGGAGTTCTCGAGTTCGAGTCTCCATGAGTACTTGTAGGTGTCTTAGATTCTCTTTGATTCTTTGTATCCACCTCACCCGAACTATTCATTTGGTAAATGGATGATGAAGAGTGAGGAAATTGATTAATGGTTCATGTGATATGAGAAGTTCTAAAAATTAACATGGCTAAATAAATTAGTTGTGGTTACTGATGAAAAGTGTGGAATTTATTTTTCCATATGAAATGAGAAGTTGTGTAATTGTTGTGTAGTTTTCATGTGGTTACTATGTATTTAGATTTGGTAGAATTTTTTTTGTAGTGTTGACAGTGTGATTATGGGTTGTGATCATATACCCCCTATACTTTCATAAATAACTTTTATTAGGGTAGCGGCGGTTGAAGTCCTGGATATATTTAGAGCGGATTTATTTGCATCATCATATTTTCAGGATTATTTTTTATCATGATCCTTATTTTTCCCCATCTAAATAAAATTTGAAGTAGAAGTTTATCTTAGCTAAAATATCACCCATATAGGTGTTTCGATAAGGAGTAAAGCTTGGGTTTGGATTTGTGTGGACATGTACATATATAATCTTATACTTTTATATTTCTTATGAACCATAATCCTAGAGGAGTAACCTAGCCGGCGCTCATGTGAGGTTTTAGGTATAAGTAAAACCCCCATATCTAGGATGCGGCTAATACGCATGGATGAATACTATAATCCCAATCTTCTTTATTGTGATAGTTTGGTCATGTGGTAGTGATGTGGTATGTGTTAGTGATGTGGTATGTGGGTGTGTTTAACAGGTTTTAGGGAGTTCATTGAATA
Organism: Viscum album; assembly: GCA_963277665.1. Lineage (NCBI taxonomy): Eukaryota > Viridiplantae > Streptophyta > Magnoliopsida > Santalales > Viscaceae > Viscum > Viscum album. The sequence goes on from OY728129.1 coordinate 394,837,389, forward strand.
AACTTGGATTTTAAAGAAACCCATGATTTTCTTGGTCTATATTCACCAATATCAATATACAATAACAAACAACATAAAATTATCATACCTAAGCCACTACAAATTCTATATTTTACTCTTTTACACAATAAACCCATGCATCACATGCATATCATGCTATGGTGGTGGTAATGTAGTCTGAATCTCCTACTCAATGTTATGTTGGTTGAGAACATAACCTTGAGATATATATACATCATATCTATATCATTGGAGATGATAGAGGGATATCATATAACACGATACCCCATTTTGTGCACATCCAACAATCTCCCATTTGGACTAAAATCTTGTAAGGACTCTATGAAAAACTTGACAATACTTTAAGAATCCATCCAAAACTCTTTTGGATATAATTTATCAAACTCTCTTCATTTTGAAACAAACACTTTTTCCAAAACTTAATCATTATACAAAATCCTAATTATGTGACCCTATGGTCTTTTTAGAGTTAAAAACAAATATGAAATCATGATTTCATACATGTAAGAAAATAGTGGCCTCTAGAAAAAAAATCAGTGCTACTCAAGCTACAAAGCGGACTTGTAGTACCCCAGGTTTCTGGTATGTAACCCTTTCTTGATTCTTTAAATGTTTTTAAAGTTAAGGGTGATGAATGGGAGAGTCTGGAGAACTTGGAATGAAGTTTTGAGGCAAAAGGGGAAGTAGTAGGGGCGGTGCATGGTTTGTCTAAACCGTGCGGCCAAACCGTGCGTAGTAGGTCTTAGAGGTAGTAGCTACCACACGGTTGGTGCACGGTTTGTCTAACCGTGCATCCAAACCATATGATAAGGGTGTCTTAGGTAGTAGCTAACGCATGGTTAGGGCACGATTTGTCTAACAATGTGAGAAAACTGTGCGGTCACTTAAACGAGATCCTATAAAGGTGGATCTCACGCGTTTTTACCTCTATGTGGATCGTTTTTTCTTCTAAGCATCCCTAACTTGGGATTTTTCTTCTATTAAGGTCAAAGAGGGTTCTCCCATCATTCCAGAGGTGATCTGAAGGCTTCTCTTGGCGAATTGAAGACGGATTCTTGAGGTATGTGATCGTTCTTCATCGTTCTTGTTCGATTTCTTAGATCTACTTAGATCTACTTCTCCTCTTCTCTTGATTTCCTAGATCTATCCCCGTTATGGGTAGATCTAAGTGTGTGGATGCCAAATATGATGAGATTTGGTCTTGATCTTGCTAGGAGAGGTTTTTGGAGAATCGACTCGGGTTTCTAGAGCATTCTTCGACCGTTGTGGTTTTCATCAAAACCTTTGAGGTAGGTGGATTCACTCTTGACTCCTCTTGTTAGAATAAATTGGCTTAGTTTCAAATTGGTTTATTTGAATGATTTTTATTGTGAAAAGCATGGAATAAATCTTCTTTAGTGAAGATTTAGGGTTTTGATGAAATTGTGATATCTTGGTGAATTGTTGTGCAAAGTGATTTGGCTTCTTGAATTTAAAATGTTGATTTTAAATTATGATTGTTGAAATTGTAAATGGTTTGATGAGAAAGATGGGTTTTCAATAAAAAGGGAGTTTTATTGAAATGGTTTGAGTTTGAAATGACGTCGATGGATTTGGTTTTCAATAAAATGGAGTTTTATTGAAATGGTTTGGAATTGAAATGGTTTTGATGGAAATGGTTTTCAATAAAAAGGTGTTTTTATTGAAAGGGTGTTTTGGCATGATTGATGGGCTGATGTGGTGTGTGTTCATATTGCATTCGAAATGGACTAGGGTAGGATTCCCCCCCATCATTGTTGGGATGGATAAGGTTTAGGGATCTCCCCTGTCAAACATTCATATTGCATTTGGGACAGATAAGGGTTAAGAGTCTCCCTCATCAGTGTTAGGATGGATAAGGGTTGGGGCTCTCCCCTGTCAATCATTTATGTGCATCTAGGTTGGATAAGGGTAATAAGTCTCCCCCATCATGGTTGGGATGGATAAGGGTTAGGGATTCTCCCCTCTTCCAGGTAGCATGCATGGTTGGTTGCATGGGTTTGTGGAATGGTTGGGTTTTCCAAAAAGGAAGGTTTGTGAAATGGATCTAAATATTGTTTGGTTGTTTTTCTGGAAAAATAACTTGCTGGAAAATTAGTTTTTATTTCTCTTGGAATTCCTTTGGTTATGAATGGTTTTGAAACTTGTTTATATTTAGTTATAAACTGCTTTTGAGAAAATGTTTTATATAAACTGTTTTTAAATAAATGTGGATAACTCTTTCATCCTAGTGGCATGATTAGGGAATTCATTGGGTAAAACCTACTAAGTTTTATACTCACCCCAGCTTTGGCACGTTGGTGCTTTTGCAGATGTTGTACTCCGGGACATAGGTAAAGGTAAAGCATCTTATTGCTAGTGGATTGTGGTGATTGATGAATCTCATATTTTCATATATTTTATACTGTAAATCATTTTTTATAATCCCACCATAGTGTTATTGAATGGTTAATTGTCATCTTTTTAGGTTTTAGTGTTATTTTGAACCCAAATGTGAAAAATGACTAATTCTGGATTTTTGACAGAATTTTACGTCATGGGTATTTTGGTCATTTAATGAAAAATAAAATTCCAAATTTTTTTATTCAAATTTTTTTAGAATAATTATTTTATTTAATTCATTTTTGTCTTCTGGACCAGGAGCTTATTAGGTCATCTAAAGGGTCTACAAACTCATTGAAGATGGGAATTTTTCTGGGCGGACAGCGTGGACCCACCCAACGTAATGGACATCAAACTCGGCCTACACATATCTAAATGATGTTTTTCCACCTGGGATACCACGATTCCAGATAGGGACGTCTCTAAAATAAATTTTATGGATGTTGGAGGTCATTAAGGAGGCTATTTAACAACATAACTATGGAGGAACCTTCCTGGAAGCTTCGTCCAGAAACAGAAACCGAGAATGAAAAATTCATAACTCCTAGATACGGTTTCCAATATAGCTTAAATTTTGAGGAGAGACGGACAAGATATTTATGAACAACATTCATGAAGGGTGGAACGCATGAAGATGTCATTAAAATGTTTTAAAACGCATCGACATTTGAGGGACAAATTCTGCCTATAAAAGGAGGCCCTCACCTCCTTCCCAAAGCATCTCATTCTCCATCCATTCCTTCAAGGCACCAACGAGGAGCTCTCCACCTAGGGAGGCCGGATGAAAATCTTCCCCATTTATTTTTATTTTATTTCATTTCTTTATTTTTAGTTTTCAATTGTAATTTAAATTTCTAATAAATTCATGCATTGTTTTTATTTTTGTGTCCACCGATTCACCCTCTTCTCTTCCTCTCATCTTACCATTGTGAACTATAAAACTCATGATCATGAGTAACTAATCTAAGGAATATCCCAAGGGATTAATCAGGTTCTTGAATCCAATACCATGTTTTTAATATTCTTTGAGTTAATTCTAAGGATAATTTATAGTGGGTGTAATCCTCACTGTGGTTGTCTAAAGATTAACTTCTTAATCTACAACCATTTTCCCTCAATTGAGGAGGTTGATGGAAGGTGTGCTTGGCGATTTATAAGTATAATTTTTATTCATAACGGGTGTAGAATAAGGTGTGCACACATACGATGGAGTGTGTACACTAAGAATATTTGAAATTGGCCAATGAAGGTGCTCCCTGAATATTCTCACGGGAGAACTTCCTTTCTTCCCTAATTACATTCTGTTCAGCATTGCATGGTAATTTAGAATTAAATTTTAGTTTCTTCTGATTTATAAATTTCATTTATTTTATTAAATTAAATTTATTTCATAAAACATTAAACAAAAAAAAAGAATTATATTAGGTGGACTAGAAGTAGTGATTTGTTAACCACAAAAGTTCCTCAAAAGAACGACCTAGGTCATCCCCTATCATGCACTTAGCTATAAATATTTTTGAGAGCGTGCACGACAATGCTTCATCAAATTGGCGACGTTTCCAGGGATCCAATTGGTTTTAATTCACTATTTTTTATTCACATTGAGTAAATAATTTTTCTTTCATTAAAAAAAACAACAAAAAAATCATAAATTTCAAAAACTAAAAAAAAATCTTCTTTGTTCATGATGTCTTTCAATTCAAATTTTTATTCATGGACTGAACAATCTCATGTGACAGAAAATGTTTGAAATGAACTTGATGCTCAATTTCATAGGATTAGTGATAAATTTCAAAAACTAGAGAGCCAAATAGAATTGATTGCAGAATATGTACGCACATCCCAAGAACAACCCGAACCTAAGCCGGAACCTGAACCAGAATGAGTGGTGGAAGAGATTTCACCGATCACATTTTATGTTAAAGAACTTGAGGCGGGTGAGAAAGAACTTCTAAAGTAACTTATCACATCATCCCGCACTCAACCATTTCTCAAGGAGGTCCCAAAAGTACACATTCCAACTGATGCACTGATGGGAGGTCAACATTTTTTGGAAGAATCTTGGAATAACTTTATTGAAGATAACTTGAAACATGATCTTCCCATACTTGATAATGAAACATCAGACACTTTCTACCTCTCTCTTGCTTTGGAAGATAAAGAAGAAGACACACTTGCTGAGATTGAATTTCCAATGGTCATGCCTGAAGAGATCAATTACCAAGCAGAATTACTTGAAAGGGGAGATTTATTTATTAATTCTTCATGTTTTAATGTTATTCAAGATAAATTGTTTTCTGACTTCCCCTTTCCTGAAATTTCAGATACGACACAAATGGATCAGGACTTGGATTTCGATGATGATACCACCAAAGTGGTGGAAATCGAGGAAGAAGAGCCGAAGAAGCTGGTGGTGGTGCGACTACCTCCTCAACAAAAATTTGCATACCATATGGAGGAGGATGTCGCCGAAGTTAACAGGGAGCATCCTTATCTTTTATTCCCTCCCACTTCGAACCTCAAATTTCTTCTTTATTCTTTATCGGTGGTTGAGAACATTCTTATCTTATTTGGGGTTATCTACTTTCAGGTTTTACTCATGGATATCGGGAAAACTCACATGTGGTGGTTCGTCTCAATGAAACAACACCCACCTTCTGATTGGGGATAATCTACTGAAACTGCCTGACTAGGGGCAGTAAAAATCTAGCACCCGCTTGGGGGTCTAAACCAAGAATTATCTCTTTTCTTTTCCCTTTATAATTCTTTTTATTTATTTTTCTTATGTATTTTCATTACTTTCTTGTAGTTTTAAAGTGGCTGCTTCTAGGAGCTTAACTCAAGGCATCCACCTCTAAAATAATGCCAGGTTGTATATTTCCTTCCCTTTGAATTTCTACCTCTATATTTATATTTTGTTTAGTTGAAATAAGGGGTAGTTAAATTTAAGTGTGGGGGAGTGTCAAACTACTTAGTTATTCTTGTGTTCTTTTCATTTTGGTTTATTATATTTTTAGGATTTTTGAGCTTTATTGAATATTCTTATCACTTTTCACACATCAATTGATTTTGAAAGAGTTAAAATTATTTTTGAAACAATTGATTTTAAATGATTATTGATGTGAAATCATTTTTCTTGAATTGTATTATCAATCATTTTTATGAGTTTGACTGATTTTTGAAATCCATGCCCACGAAACACTGACTCAAAAAAAATTTCTAATCCTGTGAGGTATTCTAAAACACTTTTATTTATTCTTCCTAATACCTACACTTTCTTGAGGGAAACCTGAATTTTGTGTGAGGACTAGAATTTTTTAATATTCTCTTTTGAAGCTTTGGATTTCATGGAATATATTTAAAATGATTGAGGCATCTCTTTGGCTAGCCAAATTTTCTCTTGAGACCCACCTTAACATTTATCCTTCGTAATCCCTTAGATGCCATGAATTTCCTTATAGGTTTAAGCCACAGTACAAGCAAATTTTTCATTACCTACCCACACTTTTAGTATTTTTGCATGGATATTTCAAGTTTGAGTGTGGGGGAAGGGACTTTCGTGTGCGTTCATTGGGATGTGTATCATTTATGGGTAGTGTGAAGTGTGTGTAAATATTTTGGGCTCCGGATAATAATAGAATTGGGCATGTGTCATCATTTCATTGTGCTTAATTTGTTTCATCCATTTATCCTTAAAAAAAGAAAAAAAAATGTAGATGAGCTTTAATTCCTCATTTTACATTATTTTATGACTCATGTCCCTCTCAAAAATCAAGGTCATGAATTGTCATTCATTCATTGTATTCAATTTTCAGATCATCCTCCATGAAAAAAAGAAAAAAAATAAAGTTGTGCCTTTCTGGAGCTTTGAAAAAAAAGGGGAGAACTTAGATGATATCATTCATTATAATCACTTATTGGTTCATGTACCATGTCATAAAAAGGGGGTGGTGTTGTTTTTCACATTTTCAAGTGGGATTGAGTGAGGAATTTCTTGTTTTTTCACTTGATTTAATCATGCATTGTACTTAAAAGCTCAACCTCCTTTTTCTAGCCTGGAACCTTTTTCAATAATTTTCCCACCAACCCTAATCCACAGAATCATTTGAACCTTTAATTAAATCCATAATGATTAAATTCATTTTTATGTCTCACGCTGTGGAGAAATGATAATTTTCACAAACCTATGGTGATACATACGATTTTCAAGTATGAGTATAACTCTAGATTCAATTTCTCTTGAGTGAAGAGTGACATAAAATTCAATGTGAGGTAGGTTGTGATTGGGCTATGGATTGATTTATGAGGTTGAAAAAAATTTAATTATTGAAATGAAAGTGAGAGAATGATTATTCATATATGATACATGATGGAATTCTATTTTGGATAAAATCGTTAATATTTTCTCATTTTTTATTGTTGTGTGGATTTTGATTTGGATGTAAGATGATTGCCCAGGAGTGCCATGTTTAAGTTTGGGGGAGTGATTAATCTCATATTTTCATATATTTTATACTGTAAATCATTGTTTATAATCCCACCATAGTCTTATTGAATGGGTAATTGTCATGTTTTTAGGTTTTAGTGTTATTTTGAACGCAAATGTGAAAAACGACTAATTCTGGATTTTTGACAGAATTTTACGTCAGGGGTATTTTGGTCATTTCAGGAAAAATAAAATTCCAAATTTTTTGATTAAAATTTTTTTAGAATCCTTATTTTATTTACTTCATTTTTTTATTCTGGACCAGGAGCTGATTCGATCATATAAAGGGTTTAACAATTCATTGAAGATGGGAATTTTTTCGGGCGGACAGCGTGGACCCACCCAACATAACGGACATCAAACTCGGCCTACACATATCTAAATGACTTTTTCCCACCTGGGATACCACGATTCCAGATAGGGCCGTCTGTACAATAAATTTGGTGGATGTTGGAGGTCATTAAGGGGGCTATTTAAAAACATACTTTTGGAGGAAGCTTCGTCCAGAAACAGAAACCGAGAATGAAAAATTCATAACTCCTACATCAGGTTTCCAATATATATGAAATTTTGAGGAGAGCCATCCAATATATTTATGAACAAAATTTGTGAAGGGTATAAGGAATTAATATTTCATTAAAAAGGTCTAAAACTCGTCGACATTTTAGGGACAAATTCTGCCTATAAAAGGAGGCCCCCACCTCCTTCCCAAAGCATCCCATTCTCCATCCATTCCTTCAAGGCACCAAGGAGGAGATCTCCACCGAGGGAGGCCATCCTAAAATCTTCCCAATTTCTTTTTATTTTATTTCATTTATTTATTTTTAGTTTTCAATTGTAATTTAGATTTCTAATAAATTCATGCATTGTTTTTATTTTTGTGTCCACCGATTCACCCTCTTCTCTTCCTCTCATCTTACCATTGTGAACTATAATACTCATGATTATGAGTAACTAATCCAAGAAATATCCCGAGGGAGTAATCAGGTTCTTGAACCCAAGACCATGTTTTTAATATTCTTTGAGTTAATTCTAAGGATAATTTATAGTGGGTGTAATCCTCACTGTGGTTGTCTAAAGATTAACTTCTTAATCTACAACCATTTTCCCTCGATTGAGGAGGTGGATGGAAGGTGTGATTGGCGATCGCTAAGTAGACTTTTCATTCATAACCGGTGTAGAATAAGGTGTGCACACATACGATGGAGTGTGTACACTAAGAATATTTGAAATTGGCCAATGAAGGTGCTCCCTGAATATTCTCTCGGGAGAACTTCCTTTCTTCCCTAATTACATTCTGTTTAGCATTGCATGGTAATTTAGAATTAAATTTTAGTTTCTTCTGATTTATAAATTTCATTTATTTTATTAAATTAAATTTATTTAATAAAATATTAAACAACAAAAAGAATTAGATTAGGTGGAATAGAAGTAGTGATTTATTAACCACAAAAGCTCCTCAAGAGAACGACCTAGGTCAGCTCCTGTGCTGCACTTAGCTATAAATATTTTTAAGAGCATGCACGACAACGCTTCGTCAAATTGGTGACGTTTCTGGGGAGCCAATTGGTTTTAATTCACTATTTTTTATTCACATTGAGTAAATAATTTTTCTTTCATTAAAAAAACAACAACAAAATCATAAATTTCAAAAACTAAAAAACAATCTTCTTTGTTCATGATGTTTTTCAATTCAAATTTTTATTCATGGACTGAACAATCTCATGTGCCAGAAAATGTTTGCAATGAACTTGATGCTCAATTTCATAGGATTAGTGATAAAGTTCAAAAACTTGAGATCTAAATAGAATTGATTGCAGAATATGTACGCGCATCCCAAGAACAACCCAAACCTAAGCCGGAACCTGAACCAGAACGAGTGGTGGAAGAGATTTCACCGATCACATTTTATGTTAAAGAACCGGAGGCGGGTGAGAAAGAACTTCTAAAGTAACTTATCACATCATCCCTCACTCAACCATTGCTGAAGGAGGTCCCAAAATTACACATTCCAACTGATGCACTGCGGGGAGGTCAACATTTTTTGGAAGAATCTTGGAATAACTTTGTTGAAGATAACTTGAAACATGATCTTCCCATACTTGATAATGAAACATCATACACTTTCTACCTCTCTATTGCTTTGGAAGATAAAGAAGAAGACACACCTGCTGATATTTAGTTTCCAATGGTCATGCCTGAAGAGATCAATTACCAAGCTGAATTACTTGAAAGGGAAGATTTCTTTATTAATTCTTCATGTTTTAATCTTATTCAAGCTAAATTGTTTTCTGACTTCTCCTTTCCTGAAATTTCAGATATAACACAAATGGATCAGGCCTTCTCCTCAACAAAAATTTGCATACCATATGGAGGAGGATGCCGCCGAAGTTAACAGGGAGCATCCTTATCTTTTATTCCCTCCCACTTCGAACCTCAAATTTCTTCTTTATTCTTTCTCGGTGGTTGAGAACATTCTTATCTTATTTGGGGTTATCTACTTTCAGGTTTTACTCATGGATATCAGGAAAACTCACATGTGGTGGTTCATCTCAATGAAACCACACCCACCTTCTGATTGGGGATAATCTACTGAAACTGCCTGACTAGGGGCAGTAAAAACCTATCACCCGCTTGGGGGTCTAAACCAAGCATTATCTCTTTTCTTTTCCCTTTCTCATTCTTTTTATTTATTTTTATTATGTATTTTCTTTAATTTCTTGTAGTTTTAAAGTGGTTGCTTCTAGGAGCTTAACTCAAGGCATCCACCTCTAAAATAATGTCAGGTTGTATCTTTCCTTCCCTTTGAATTTCTACCTCTATATTTATATTTTGTTGAGTTGAAATAAGGGGTAGTTAAATTTAAGTGTGGGGGAGTGTCAAACTGCTTAGTTCTTCTCGTGTGCTTTTCATTTTGGTTTATTATATTTTTAGTATTTTTGAGCTTTATTGAATATTCTTATCACTTTTCACACATCAATTGATTTTGAAAGATTTAAAATGATTTTTGAAATAATTGATTTTAAATGATTGTTGATGTGAAAACATTTTTCTTGAATTGGATTATCAATCATTTTTATGAGTTTGATTGATTTTTGAAATCCATGCCCATGAAACACTGACTCAAAATAATTTTCCAATCCTTTGAGGTATTCTAAACCACTTTTATATATTCTTCCTAATACCTACACTTTCTTGAGGGAAACTTAAATTTTGTGTGAGAACCAGACTTTGTGAATATTCTCTTTTGAAGCTTTGGATTTCATGGAATGTATTTAAAATGATTTAGGAATCTCTTTGGCTATCCAAATTTTCTCTTGATACCCACCTTAACATTTATCCTTCGTAATCCCTTAGATGCCATGAATTTCCTTATAGGTTTAAGCCACATTACAAGCCAATTTTTCATTACCTACCCGCACTTTTAGTATTTTTGCATGGATATTTCAAGTTTGAGTGTGGGGGAAGGGACTTTCGTGTGCGTTCATTGGGATGTGTATAATTTATGGGTAGTGTGAAGTGTGTGTAAATATTTTTGGGCTGTGGATAATAATAGAATTGGGCATATGTCATCATTTCATTGTGCTTAATTTGTTTCATCCATTTCTCCTTAAAAAAAAGAAAAAAATAGAGATGTGCTTGAATTCCTCATTGTAAATTATTTAATGACTCATGTCCCTCTAAAAAATCTAGGGCATGAATTTTCATTCATTCATTGTATTCAATTTTCAGCTCATCCTCCATGAAAAAAAGAAAAAAAAATAAAGTTGTGCCTTTCTGGAGCTTTGAAAAAAAAGAGGAGAACTTAGATGATATCATTCATTATAATCACTTATTGGCTCATGTACCATGTCATAAAAAGGGGGTGGTGTTGTTTTTCACATTTTCAAGTGGGATTTAGTGAGGAATTTTCTGTGTTTTCACTTGATTTAATCATGCATTGTACTTAAAATCCCAACATCCTTTTTCTAGCCTGGAACTTTTTTCAATAATTTTCCCACCAACCCTAATCCATAGAATCATTTGAACCTTTAATTAAATCCCTCATGATTAAATTAATTTTTATGTTTCACGCTGTGGATAAATGATAATTTTCACAAACCTATGGTGATACATACGATTTTCAAGTATGAGTATAACTCTAGATTCAATTTCTCTTGAGTGAAGAGTGACATAAAATTCAATGTGAGGTAGGTTGTGATTGGGATATGGATTGATTTATGAGGTTGAACAAATTTTAATGATTGAAATGAAAATTAGAGAATTATTATTCATATATGAGACATTATGGAATTCTATTTTGGATAAAATCATTGATATTTTCTCATTTTTTATTGTTGTGTGGATTTTGATTTTGATGTAAGATGATTGCCCAGGAGTGAAATGTTTAAGTGTGGGGGAGTGATGAATCTCATATTTTTATATATTTTATACTGTAAATAATTGTTTATAATCCCACCATAGTGTTATTTAATGGGTAATTGTCATGTTTTTAGGTTTTAGTGTTATTTTGAACCCAAATGTGAAAAACGACTAATTCTGGATTTTTGACAGAATTTTACGTCAGGGGTATTTTGGTCATTTCAGGAAAAATAAAATTACAAATTTTTTGTTTCAATTTTTTTTAGAATCCTTATTTTATTTACTTCATTGTTGTCTTCTAGACCAGGAGCTGATTCGGTCATATATAGGGTCTAAAAATTCATTGAAGATGGGAATGTTTCTGGGCGGACAGCGTGGACCCACCCAACGTAACGGACATCAAACTCGGCATAAACATATCTAAATGATGTTTTTACACTTGGGATACCACTAGGCCAGATAGGGACGTCTCTAAAAAAAATTTCTGGATTTTGGAGGTCATTAAGGAGGCTATTTAACAACATACTTTTGGGGGAACCTTCCTGGAAGCTTCGTCCAGAAACAGAAACCAAGAATGAAAATTTCATAACTCCTACATCCGGTTTCCAATATAGATGGAATTTTGAGGAGAGACGTCCAAGATATTTATGAACAACATTTATGAAGGGTTTAAGGCGTGAAGATGTCATTAAAAAGCACTAAAATGCATCGACATTTGAGGGACAAATTCTGCCTATAAAAGGAGGCCCTCACCTCCTTCCCAAAGCATCCCATTCTCCATCCATTCCTTTAAGGCACCAAGGAGGATATCTCCACCGAGGGAGGCCGGCCGCAAATCTTCCCCATTTCTTTTTATTTTATTTTATTTCTTTATTTTTAGTTTTCAATTTTAATTTATATTTCTAATAAATTCATGCATTGTTTTTATTTGTGTGTCCACCTATTCACCCTCTTATCTTCCTCTCATCTTACCATTGTGAACTATAATACTCATGATCATGAGTAACTAATACGAGGAATATCCCGAGGGAGTAATCAGGTTCTTGAACCCAAGACCATGTTTTTAATATTCTTTGAGTTAATTCTAAGGATAATTTATAGTGGGTGTAATCCTCACTGTGGTTGTCTAAAGATTAACTTCTTAATCTACAACCATTTTCCCTCGATTGAGGAGGTGGATGGAAGGTGTGCTTGGCGATCGCTAAGTAGACTTTTCATTCATAACCGGTTTAGAATAAGGTGTGAACACGTACTATGGAGTGTGTACACTAAGAATATTTTAAATTGGCCAATGAAGGTGCTCCCTGAATATTCTCTCGGGAGAACTTCCTTTCTTCCCTAATTACATTCTGTTTAGCATTGCATGGTAATTTAGAATTAAATTTTAGTTTCTTCTGATTTATAAATTTCATTTATTTTATTAAATTACATTTATTTCATAAAATATTTAGCAACAAAAATAATTAGATTATGTGGAATAGAAGTAGTGATTTATTAACCACAAAATCTCCTCAAGAGAACGACCTAGGTCAGCCCCTGTGCTGCACTTAGCTATAAATATTTTTGAGAGCGTGCATGACAACGCTTCATCAGTGATGCTTGGGAGATATTGTGGAGCTTGGAGCTTGTAGAGCATGGTGTTTTAGTGTCTTTTGAGAGTCATTAATTGTTCATCCGTTGTGTACTTTGATGCTTAGTTTTGTCTTCCACTGTTGTGTACATTGAAGTAGTTTGATATGAATGAAGTGTTTATTGGTCTTTCATTTGTTCATGAATAATATAGTGAATGTTTGGTTATGCTTGGTTGGTTTATGGGTTATTTATTAAAGGTTAAATCATCCCTCAATTGTACTTGAAACCCTTAGGAATTTATTTCCAGCCTTTGGTGCCTTGGGGATGTCTCTTAAGAACTAGTAATGACTCATGGTACTCTCAAGCCAATGAGAATTGGAGGGTCATTACAAATGGTATCAGCTTGTTCGGTCCTTTCCTAACAAGTAGTCATCGATGTTCTTGGTCTTGGAGTTAAAATTCATTCTTGTTTATTCCTTGTGTCAAAATATTATACAGGAGTAGGATTGTTGGAACTTGAAATGTATAACATAAAAGGACGTAGCTAACCCATTTATGTTGAACTTAAAGTTACCAAGGTGTTGGGTACATAGGTTTTTTGGATACACTTCTAGAATGTTGAGAAATATCATTGTCATGGGTTTAGCCAATTAGACAAGTATGACATGCATTGTAAATAAATGACTTCCCACTAGGATTGCATATATCATTGTGAGGACTGATTTGGGATTTTTTGCAAGGTGTGAATTTTTGAAAAAAAATGCAGAAATTGTTTTCAATGAAAGATTTTGAAAACATGATATTTGGTGTATTTTGAAAATGGGTTGATTTTCAAAAGGCATGAGGAATGTTTTCAAAAAAAATTGAACATGGGAAAAAGGTTTTTTTGAAAATAATGTTGTGATAGATGATGTGATAGAATTTGAAATGCTAATCCATCGGTTTCTAGAGAGTGAGATTGATGGAGTTTGTTGTTGGTTTAGAAAATGGCACCCAGTAGGCATTGTCGGAACCAACCTGAAGAGGCTGCAGAGAATGTGGTTGCACCAGAACCACGTGTGAACCAAGAGCTAGTTCAAAGTATTGTCCAGGCTTTTCATGCTATAGATACGGGGAACTCGAGGAATTTACCAAGGCATGTGGATCATACCATCCAGTTCATGAAGCTGAATCCACTGAACTTTCGGGGTGATGTTGAACTAGAAAAGGTGGAGGTGTGGCTAAGTAGGATAGATCGTATCTTCGATTACATTGTCACACAATCAGATCTCAAGGTCAAGTTGGCAACGTATATTCTTGACAATTTTGCATGTTAGTGGTGGGATTTAGCGGTGCAGGCTAAATTGGATGAAGGACTTACATGGGAGGATTTTGAAGAATTATTCAACAAACAATTCTATCTTCATACATTCAAGATCTAGAAAATGAAGAACTTCTTCAGCTAGAAACAATAGAGTCTCTTTGTCACAGAGTATGCGGATAAATTCATGAATTTAGTCTGTTTTGCACTAGAAGTTGCGGCAAGTGCATCATTGAAGGCACGCATCTTCAAATCAGAGCTAAGGCAAGAGATTTGATCTAAGATTGTGGTGATCTATATTACAGATTATACAGAGATGGTGAACAGAGTGACTATTGCTGAATGTGATATCTCAGGATTGATAGGAGGAGGTATGATGATACCTATGGGAAACGGTGGGAACTCAACCACTGGGAACAAGAGGAAAAGGGACACTTATTTACATGGTGCAAGTGGAAATCAGTATTAGACAGCGGGATCAGTGAACCTTCCTCCATGACCCCAGAGCAAAGCAGGTTGTTTTCAATGTGGTTCGTTTGACCACAAAAGGAAATATTGTACGGCACAACCTATATCATGTCACAATTTCAAGTTAGATGGGGCATATACAGTGCTATTGTAGGAATGCTCCGAGGTCAGGTGCACGTGACACTTCTCAGGCGTTGCAAGCATCATATGATTTTATAGGATGATGACAGCAGAATCAGTCTCGTCAGTATAACAGAGCTAGCCATGGTGATTCTCGAAATACCATGACTCCTCAACCAGGGAAATCTAGGCAAGGAAACAAGGAGAATAGTGCAACGATGAAGCAATTGTATGCAGTTGAGAAGATGATGGCCGATGATCAGGCTGGACCATCTATGGTGAGAGGTATAATTCTTTTGAATTCTACCCTTGTGCAAGTGCTCTTTGATACTGGTGCATCACATTCCTTCATTGTTTATCGTGTTGTTGACATGATATGTTTAAAACTGGAAATGATGCCTTCTGTTTTAAAACTAAAAAATCCTCTTGGTGAAAGAGAATGTCAAGCCTTTGTGTGTAGAGCATGTGCTATAACTGTTGATGGAGCTGAGTTAAAATGGGACTTCTCGATGTTGTACATGATGTCTACGACGTAATCCTGGGTATGGATTGGTTGAAAATATTTAAGGCTCACATCGACTGTTATAGGAGAACGGTTAGTTTCACGAATGATTTTTGGGACTAAGTTGGATGGATAAGGAAGTTTGAAGAGTTATCCTTTACAGAGTGTTGTATTTTGTTGTCAAATAAGATAAATCAATTCACTTTGTAAAAGGACCAAAAACCGGACGATTCTTTGCTGATTTTTATTTTACAAATATCATAAGTTTGGAGAACTTTTGATGTGATCCTTATGAAGGAAAGGGAGAGAGAAATAAGTAGGCGCGCAAGTATGTAGTAGGCGCGCAAGTATGCAGTAGGCGTGCAAGTATGCAGTAGGCGCGCAAGTATGTAGAGGCGCGCAAGTCATATTTCAAATAGGATTATTTCAAAAATATGGCAAAGGAAAGAAGGCGCGCAAGTTTCAAGAAGGCACGCAAGTACCAAATAGGCGTGCATGTACCAAGAAGGCGTGAAAGTCCCAAGGAGGCACGCAAGTTCCAGGGAGTCGTGCAAGTTCCACAAAGGTGCGCAAGTCCAAGGAGGCGCGTAAGTGAATGTGACGCGCAGGTTGCCAAAATTCCTATAAAAAGGCGACTACCCTCCTCATTTTTTAAGGCTCGAGACTTAGAGAAATATTTTGAGCTCTGAGCATACAAGTCGAAGAAGTGTGGCATGCAAGTGGTTGAGGCATGCAAGTTGAGCCTCATTTTTAGGTGGCGCGCAAGTGTTGTGTTGTCCACAAAGAGGCGCGCAAGTATAAAGGTGGCGCGCAAGTATTGCCTATCCACAAAGAGGCGCGCAAGTATAAAGGAAGTGTGCAAGTGGAAGGAGGCGTGCAAGTGCAAGGAGGCGCGCAAGTGGAAGGAGCCGCGCAAGTTGAGCCTCATTTTTAGGTGGCGCGCAAGTGTTGTGCTTTCTACAAAGAGGCATGCAAGTATAAAGGTGGCACGCAAGTATTGCCTGTCCACAAAGAGGCGCGAAAGTATAAAGGAAGTGTGCAAGTGGAAGGAGGTGCGCAAGTGCAAGGAGGCGCGCAAGTGGAAGGAGGCGCGCAAGTACAAGGAGGCACGCAAGTGGAAGGAGGCACCCAAGTTGTTTTCTCCAGGAGGTTTCTACCAGCTTCTGGGTAGGAAAGTGAAGATTTGTTTTGAAAGATTTGATCTGGGAAAGGTCATCAAGAAGCACAGATTTATTTCATTACCCTATTTGTGATAAGAGGGACCACATGCACTATTGGATTTCTTTCAAAGTGCTACACGAGTGTAAGGGTATATCTTACTCGTTGTATTACACATCAAAGAATTGTTTTTAGTGGATTGTGTGGTACTGGATTGTTTCCGTACCATACCAAGTACGTAACTACTCTTGTTGAGTAGTGAACCTTGTAAATCGTGTTTTCATGTGGTTTTGTGGGTTTGGCCTATAATAAACTCTTTAATAGGAGGCAAAGTTTGTTTCAAAAGGGGAAACTTAAAAAGAAAAAGATATCACTGATTCACCCCCTCCCCCACTCAGTGATACTTGGATCCTGACTGGGAACTTCAATTGTTATTAGAGTGACAGGTTCCCTTTGTTTATTCTTTGCTGAAGTGGTTGAATAGTAGTTGTGATGGAGAATCTAAATTGCGTGAACAGCAAGGGGATTCTGATTTTTCATGGAAAGAACTATCACATCTGGAAGGACAGAATGATGCCTTATCTTATGTCTCTTGGATATGAAGTTCTTGAAACTACAACAGATAGATTTCCTGCTATTGATGACAAGGTTCCTCTTACTCCTATCGATAAGAATAATCTTGAGAATGATGGAAGAGCTAAAAATGTGTTACTCTCATATCTTTCTGAGAGTGAATTTTTAAGAGTGAAAGGTGTTGCTACAGCCAAAGGAATTTGGGACAAACTGAAGAACATCTATGAAGGAAATACAAAAGTGAAGAAGGCTAAACTACATATCTGGAGACTGAAGTATGAAGACTTGAAAATGGGAGAATCTAAATCTGTTGGGGATTTCTTTACTAGGATAAATGATATTGTCAGTACAATCAGATGTCTTGGTGAAACGTTGGAGGATTCTACAGTTGTCGAAAAGATCTTGAGAATTCTTCCAGACAAATTCAATGCTAAAGTGTCTTCAATGGAAGATAGAGACCCTGAGACATTATCTCTGGATGACTTTCATAACACTCTCATTACTTATGAAATGATAAGGGAGAAGACTATGAAGACCAAAACAAAAGCAGATAGAGAAATGTCATTCAAGGATTCAAAGAGAGATAAGTCAAAGAAGACTCTTATTGAAGATGATGCTGGTGAATCTGATTCTGAAGATGAGGTGTGTAAAAATTTGATGAAATTTTATCCTTGTTTTATAAAAATTTTAAAATAGGTACAAGGAAATACAAAGGGAAACTTCCCATGAAATGGTTTGAATGTGGATTCGTTGGTCACTTTGCGGCTAACTGTCCTCAAAATAATAAAGAAGGAGATAGTTATGATGATGAGAGATGGACAAGAAGGTCATGGAAGAAACAAACTAATAAAGATAAATATTTTTCAAAGGGTAAGGATAAAAAATTCTTCAAATCAAAAAGAACAAACTTTTTATCTAGAGATGAAGAAATAGATAGTGAAGCTGAATCTAAGAAATCATCTACTGAGAAAGCTAGAGAGAATACCTTTATTGCAATAGTGAATAATGAAGATTATGAGAGAAATAGTTCTGAAGAAGAAGAAACTCAACTTGAATATCATCTGAAATAAGAGTTGAAAGAATGTTTGAGGAAGATCCGAAGGCTTGAGAAGGAAAAAAACGTGGATATATGAAATTTCCACATTAAACAATCAACAAGGTTTTCCTGAGGTGAAAATCAAGATGGAAAAAGAGATTGATGATCTGAATAATTCTCTTGAGAATGCAAAGAATCATAATGATCATCTTGAAGTAAATCTTAAAGAAAAAGAAGAAGCGTTTGAACTGTTCCAACAGAAACTGCCCAAAGCTAAAGAAATGAATTTTAGTTTCAAACATTCTATCTCTGAAGTTGGTAAATGTTCCAATAAGAATGAACCAATGAAGGTTCCATATAATTTACCTTCAAAAGTTGAGAGGAAAGATGGAACTAGTTCTAATAGGAACAATGTTGGAAAGGCTATGTATGTGGACAAAGTCAGTAATGATGAAAAATCAGAAGTGCATAAAAATCCTATGGCCAGAAATATTTCTACTGCTTTTGATACTGATAATTTTGAACATAAATCTAAGTTAAAAAAGAAAATTACAATTGAAAGCAGAAGGTTGATGGTCAGAAGAGTTCTATTAAGAAGGTTGTTGAGAAGCATGTTCACAACTCCGGTCAGTATAGAAGTTTCAGAGGAAAATATTCTTTCTATGGTTACTGCTGGTATTGTGGTGGATTCAGACACATGGAAAATATGTGTTGGTTCAACCAACAACATTACAACTATTCCACAAGTTTTGAAAGACAAGGATTGAGGGGGAGTCAATCCTTTCAAAACAGAAGGTCTCAAAATAAATTTCATAAGATATTTGAGAATACTGGTGTGAAAGTTTAGAATAGGTTCCAATCACTGGAAACTATTTTTGAAAGATGTGATCGACATCGACATCGACATCTTTCCAAGGGTTGCCTTAGTGTGTTACCAGAGCAAAAAAAGATTCTTAATAATTCTCAAAAGCTAGAGTTTTTAAAAGCTAAAAGGGAGAGGTCTGATAAGTCTGAAAAGAAAGATTTCATGGTTGTCTGGCCAGAACACAGTGACTTGGCTAGGAAATTGGAGGAAGCACAACATAAAGTGAAGGAAAAGGAAGAACAAAAATCTCTTGTTGTCTAAACTACTTTGAAAGATGAAAAAGGATAACGTCCATGGATTCTTGATAGTGGATGTTCCTCTCATATGACAGGAGACTTAAAGCTGTTGAAGAATGTGAAATACTTCTAAGAAAGAACAGTGACATTTGGAAATGATGAATCTCTAAGGATCAAAGGTGTTGGATCAGCCATTATTGGAAAAGAAAAGATGAAATCCAGGAAAACGCTCTATGTTGATGGGCTGAAACATAACCTGTTAAGTGTGTCACAACTCTTTGGTGAGGGAAACAAAGTAATATTCAAAAAAAAATGGATTTGTTGTGAAAAGTGAAAATGATGGAAATATAGTTACAAGAGGCCAACGTACAAGAGGGAATCTATTCCAAGTTAGTGACGTGCAGAACTCTTGTTACATGAGTGTGGTGGATGAAAATAAATTATGTCATAAAAGGCTGGGGCACATGTGTTAGAGAAATATTTTCAAGTTATCAAAGCGAGACAGTGTTCGGGATATGCCTGATTTATCAAGAGAAAGAGATTGGTGCTGCACTATTTGTGAGAAAGGGAAGATTACTAATTCTTTGCACAAGAGAGTTGAAATTCACTCAAAAAGAGCCTTGGAACTCATACACTCAGATATATGTGGACCAATGAGCAAGAAATATTCAAATGGAGATAAGTACTTCATTACTTTCATTGATGACTTTACTCACATTACTTGTGTTATGTACATGAGACATAAGTAAGATGATCTAACAATGTTTAAGAGTTTCAGAAGGAAAGCAGAGAAGGAATGTGAGTATTCAGTGAAGAAGTTGAGAACTGATAATGGTGGTGAGTATAATAATAAAGATTTTGAAATTTATCTTGAGAAACATGGAATTAGGCATGAGTTCAGTTCACCATACACACGTCAACAAAATGGGGTGGCTGAAAGAAAGAATCAAAGTCTGGTGGAAATGGGAAGAACTATGTTACTTGAACATGGTCGTTCTCATTATTATTGGAGGCAAGCCATGAGCACTGCTGTGTATATTCAAAACTGGTGTTTCTATAGGCCAAACTCAGATATGACTCAATATGAAATGTTCTATGTTAAAAATCCAAGTCTGAAACACTTGAGAGTCTTTGGGAGTCCATGTATTATAAAGAAGAAAAGTGGAAATTGGGGAAAGTTTGAGCAAAGAGGAGATGGCAGAATTTTTCTTGGCTATGCTCCAGAAGGAAGAGGATATAGATTCCTCAATAAAGACATAGGAAGAATTATTGATTCTTCAGATATAAAAGTTGTTGAAAATGATGAGAAAGAAAAGAAGTCATATGTTGATGTCGAAGTCGAGCAGGATAGAGAAGATTTTGTTAACAATTTTGATAATGCTTCATACTGTGTTAATCCTACTCAAGAAGTGGAATCTGACTCAGAGATCTCAAGTGATGAGGATGGAGTTCAAACAACTCATCCTAGGTTGAGGAAGCCAGTGGAGGCTCAAAAAATTATTGGAGATAAAAATCAGAGTGTCCAAATAAGAAGAACAACAAATGCTATATCACATACTTCTCTTTATTCAAAAGTTGAACTGAATGATTTGAATGAAGCATTTGAGCATCCGGAATGGGTTCTTGCTATGAATGAAGAGCTTGATCAGATAGAGAATAATGACACTTGGGAACTTTTACCCAATCCGAACAACAAGAACATTATTGGTACGAAGTGGGTCTTCCGAAACAAGCTGAATGAAGAAGGTAAAGTAATAAGAAACAAATAAAGATTGGTCTGCAAAGGGTATTCACAAATTTAAGGCATTGATTTTAATGAAACCTTTTCTCCAATGGCAAGATTAGAAACAATCAGAATATTTCTTGTTATTGCTGCACAACAAGGTTACAAAATCTTTCAAATTGATGTAAAATCTGAATTCTTGAATAGTGACCTTGACGAGGAAGATTACATTGATCAACCTTGTGGATTTGTTATTGGAAAGGATGAAAGTTATGTGTGCAAGTTTAAGAAGGATTTATATGGGCTAAAACAGGCTCCGAGAGCATGGTATTCTAAATTAGATACTTGCTTATAGAAGATGAATTTTAAGAAAGGGAGAGTTGATAGCAATCTCTACATCAAGGAATGTCAGGAGTTTTCACTGATCGTTATTTTTTATGTCGATGATATTATATTTTTTGGAAATGATGAAAGATCATGTGAGAAATTTGATGAGGATATGAAGAAGTTATTTGAGATGTCCATGCTGGGAGAAATGAAGTAATTTCTTGGGCTACAAATTTCACAGAAGAAGAATCACATTTTTCTGTCTCAAGAAAAGTATGCTAAGGAACTTCTGAAGAAGTTTGGCATGAAAAATTCAAAACCAGTTTCCACACCAATTTCAGTGGGAACCAAGTTTTATAAAGATGGAGAAGGCAAGGAAGTTGATCAGAAAGAGTTTCAAAAGCTGATTAGAAGTTTTTTGTATTTGACTGCCTTAAGACCCGACATCGTCTATGCCATCACTTTATGTGAAAGATTTCAGAGTGCTCCTAAAGAATCACATTTGATTGATGAAAAAAGAATTCTCAGATATATCAAAGGCACAACAAATTTTGGAATCAGGTATGATGGAACTGGAAATATTGATCTATTCGGGTATTCTGACGCTGATTGGGCAGGAAATATTGATGATCGAAGATCCACATCTGGTGGAGTTTTCTTTCTGGGGAAAATTTGTGTTAGTTGGTATACCAAGAAACATAATTCAATAACTCTTAGCACAGCTGAAGCTGAGTATGTTGTTGCTACTCAAGCTGAAACTCAACTAATTTGGATGAAGACTCATTTAGAAGATCTACTTGTTGAAGTAAATCTACCATTACTCTTGGGTTGTGATAATCAGAGTGCAATCAATCTTACAAGAAACCAGGTAAAACATTCTCGTTCAAAACACATTGATATAAAGTACCACTTCATCAAAGAGTAGGTATAGAAGAATGAATTAAGGTTGGAATATGTTCCTAAATCTGAACAAGTTGCTGATATATTCACCAAGCCTTTACTAAAAGAACCATTTGCAAAATTGAGGTTGAACATGGGTGTCCAACCTCCTCATCAAGGTTAAGGTATGCATTTTTTCCCCTCTCTCATCTTGCCTTTGGATAGTGTTGTCAAGGGAAAGGATTGTTTCATAAATATATCCTTATAGATGCATGCATAAAGGGGGAGTTGTGGGTAAGCTGTGAATCCAGCATGTATGTGTGTGAAATATTCTAACTATTTGTTGGAGTGGTTATAGGAAACAATGTTGTTTGTTTTCTAGGAACGTTGATGAAGTGAATAATGATGAAGTAGAATCTTGAATGATGTTAAACAATACTGAAGTAGAATCTTGAAATATGTTCTTAAGAAGGCTGAGGAGATATGATCATGAGATTTCATAGTCACTACCTTTAGACAGAATGGTTTTGGCTGTCAATAATTCTTGTTTCCTACAAAGAGTTATCTCATATAGGCTTAGAATTGTTGATAAGTAATCCATTGCATAAGGTTACAAAGTTCAGTGATTTATGAATCTTGGTTGACAACAAAATCTAAAGGGGGAGATTGTTGGGACCAAGTTGGATGGATAAGGAATTTTGAAGAGTTAGCCTTTGCAGAGTGTTTTATTTTGTTGTCAAATAAGATAAATCAATTCACTTTGTAAAAGGACCAAAAACCAGATGATGCTTTGCAGATTTTTATTTCACAAATATCATAAGTTTGGAGACCTTGTGATGTAATACTTATGAAGAAAAGGGAGAGAGAAAGAAGTAGGCGCGCAAGTATGCAGTAGGTGTGCAAGTATGCAGTAGGCATGCAAGTATGTAGAGGCACGCAAGTCATATTTCAAATAGCATTATTTCAAAAATATGGCAAAGGAAATAAGGCGCGCAAGTGTCAAGAAGCCGCGCAAGGACCAAATAGGCACTAAAGTACCAATAAGGCGTGCAAGTTAATGTGACGCGTAGTTTTCCAAAATGCCTATAAAAAGGTGACTACCCTCCTCATTTTTTAAGGCTCGAGACTTAGAGAAATATTTTGAGCTCTGAGCGCGCAAGTCAAATAAGTGTGGCGCGTAAGTGGTTGAGGTGTGCAAGTTGAGCCTCATTTTTAAGTGGCACGCAATTTTTGTGATATCCACAAATAGGTATGCAAGTATAAAGGTGGAATGCAAGTATTGCCTATCCACAAAGAGGCACGCAAGTATAAAGGAGGTGCACAAGTGGAAGGAGGCGCGCAAGTGCAAGGGGGCGCGCAAGTGGAAGGAGGCGCGCAAGTGCAAGGAGGCGCGCAAGTGGAAGGAGGCGTGCAAGTTGTTTTCTCTAAGAGGTTTATACCAGATTCTTGGTAGGAAAGTGAAGATTTGTTTTGAAAGATTTGATCTGGGAAAGTTCATCAAGAAGAACATAACTATTTCATTACCCTATTTGTGCTAAGAGGGAGCACACGCACTATTGGATTGTTTTCAAAGTGTTACACGAGTGTAAGGGTATATCCTACTCATTGTATTCCACATCAAAGGATTGTTTTCTAGTGGATTGTGTGGTACTAGATTGTTTCTGTACCATACTAAGGACGTAGATACTCTTGTTGAGTAGTGAACCTTGTAAATCTTGTGTTCATGTGGTTGTGTGTGTTCAGCAGGGAAGAAACTCTTTAACAGGAGCCGAAGGTTGTTTCAAAAATGGGAAACTTAAAAAGAAAAAGATATCACTAATTCACCCCATCCCCATATCAGTGATACTTGGATCCTAAATGGGAACTTCAATTGGTATCAGAGTGACAGGTTCCCTTCGTTTATTCTTTACTAAAGTGGTTGAATAGTAGTTGTGATGGAGAATCTAAATTGCGTGAACAGCAAGGGGATTCCGATTTTTGATGGAAAGAACTATCACATCTGGAAGGACAGAATGATGCCTTATCTTATGTCTCTTGGATATGAAGTTCTTGAAACTACAACAGATGGATTTCCTACTATTGATGAAAAGGTTCCTCTTACTCCTATCGATAAGAAGAATCTTGAGAATGATGGAAGAGCTAAAAATAAGTTACTCTCATCTCTTTCTGAGAGTGAAGTTTTAAGAGTGAAATGTGTTGCTACAGCCAAAGGAATCTGGGAAAAACTGAAGAACATCTATGAAGGAAATACAAAAGTGAAGAAGGATAAACTACAAATCTGGAGACTGAAGTATGAAGACTTGAAAATGGGAGAATCTGAATCTGTTGGGGATTTCTTTACCAGGATAAATGATATTGTCAGTACAATCAGATGTCTTGGTGAAACGTTGGAGGATTCTACAGTTGTTGAAAAGATCTTGAGAATTCTTCCGAACAAATTTGATGCTAAAGTGTCTTCATTGGAAGATAGATACCCTCAGACATTATCTCTGGATGACTTTCATAGCACTCTCATTACTTATGAAATGATAAGGGAGAAGACTATGAAGACAAAAAAAGCAGATAGAGAAATGTCATTCAAGGCTTCAAAGAGAGAGAAGTCAAAGAAGACTCTTATTGAAGATGATGTTGGTGAATCCAATTCTGAAGATGAGGTGTGTAAAAATTTTGATTAAATTTTATCCTTGTTTTCTAAAATGTGAAAAGAGGTACGGGGAAATAAAAAGGGAAACTTCCCTTAAAATGGTTTGAATGTGGAGCCGTTGGTCACTTTGCGGCTAACTGTCCTCAAAATAATAAAGAAGAAAATAGTGATGATGATGAGATATTACCAAGAAGGTCATGGAAGAAACAAACTGACAAAGATAAATATTTTTCAAAGGGTAAGGATAAAAAATTCTTCAAATCAAAAATAACATACTTTTTATCTAGAGATGAAGAAGAAGATAGCAAAGCTGAATCTGAGAAATCATCTACTGAGAAAGCTAGAGAGAATACCTTTATTTCAGCAGTGAATAATGAAGATTACGGGATCAACAGTTCTGAAGAAGAAGAAACTCAACTTGAATATCATCTGAAAGAAGAGTTGAAAGAATGTTTGAGGAAGATCAGAAGGCTTGAGAAGGAAAACAAAAAGTTGATACATGAAATTTCCACATTAAACAATCAACAAGGTTTTCCTGAGGTGAAAATCAAGATGGAAAAAGAGATTGATTATTTGAAGAATTATCTTGAGAATGCAAAGAATCTTAATGATCATCTTGAAGTAAAGCTGAAAGAAAAAGAAGAAGAGTTTGAACTGTTCCAATAGAAACTTCCCAAACTAAAGAAATGAATGTTAGTTTCAAACATTCTATCTCTGAAGTTGGTGAATGTTCCTGTAAGAATGAACCAATGAAGGGTCCATATAATTTAATTTCAAAAGTTGAGAGGAAAGATGGAACTAGTTCTAATATGAACAAATTTGGGAAGGCTATGTATGTGGCCAAAGTCAGTAATGATGAAAAATCAGAAGTGCATAAAAATCCAATGTCCAGAAAGATTTATACTACTTTTGATACTGATAAGTTTGAACAGAAATCTGAGCTGAAAAAGAAAATTACGATTGAAAGAAGAAAGGTTGATGGTCAGCAGAGTTCTATTAAGAAGGATGTTGAGAAGCATGTTCAGAACTCCGGTCAGTATATAAGTTTTAGAGGAAAATATTATTTCTATGGTTATTGCGGGTATTGTGGTGGATTTAGACACATGGAAAATATGTGTTGGTTCAACCAACAACATTACAACTATTCCACAAGTTTTGAAAGACAAGAATTGAGGGGCAGTCAATCCTTTCAAAACAAAAGGTCTCCAAATAAATTTTAGAAGATATCTGAGAAGACTGGTGTGAAAGTTTAGAATAGGTTCCAATCACTGGAAACTATTTGTGAAAGATGTGATCAACCTGGACATCTTTCCAAGGGTTGCCTTAGTGTGTTACCATAGCAACAAAAAATTCTTAATAATTCTCAAAAGCCAGAGTTTTTAAAAGCTAAAAGGGATAGGTCTGATAAGTCTGAAAATAAATAGTTCATGGTTGTTTGGCCAGAACACAGTGACTTGGCTAGGAAATTGGAGGAAGCACAACATAAAGTGAAGGAAAAGGAAGAACAAAAATCTCTTGTTGTCGAAACTACTTTGAAAGCTACAAAAGGAGAACATCCATGGATTCTTGATAGTGGGTGTTCCTCTCATATGACAGGAGACTTAAGGCTGCTGAAGAATGTGAAAGACTTCAAAGAAGGAACAGTGACATTTGGAAATGATGAATCTCTAAGGATCAAAGGTGTTGGATCAGCCATTATTGGAAAAGAAAAGATGAAATCCAGGAAAACACTCTATGTTGATGGGATGAAACATAACCTATTAAGTATATCACAACTATGTGATGAGGGAAACAAATTAATATTCAGAAAAAATGGATTTTTTGTGAAAAGTGAAAATGATGGAAATATAGTTACAAGAGGCCAACGTACAAGAGGGAATCTATTCCAAGTTGGTGACGTGCAGAACTCTTGTTACATGAGTGTGTTGGATGAAAATAAATTATGGAATAAAAGGCTGGGGCACATGTGTAAGAGAAATATGGGCAAGTTATCAAAGTGAGACAGTGTTCAGGATATGCCTGATTTATCAAGAGAAAGAGATTGGTGCTACACTATTTGTGAGAAAGGGAAGATTACTAATTCTATGCACAAGAGAGTTGAAATTCACTCAAAAAGACCCTTGGAACTCATACACTCAGATATATGTGGACCAATGAGAAAGAAATATTCAAATGGAGATAATTACTTCATTACTTTCATTGATGACTTTACTCGCATTACTTGTGTTATGTACATGAGACATAAGTCAGATGCTCTAACAATGTTTAAGAGTTTCAGAAGGAAATCAGGGAAAGAATGTGAGTATTCAGTGAAGAAGTTGAGAACTAATAATAGTGGTGAGTATAAGAATGAATATTTTGAAAGTTATCTTGAGAAACATGGAACTCGGCATGAGTTCAGTTCACCATACACACCTCAACAAAATGGGGTGGCTGAAAGAAAGAATCGAAGTCTGGTGGAAATGGGAAAACTATGTTACTTGAACATAGTATTTCTCATTATTATTGGAGGAAATCCATGAGTACTGTTGTGTATATTCAGAACCGGTGTTTCTATAGGCAAAACTCAGATATGACTCCATATGAAATGTTCTATGGAAAAACTCCAAGTCTGAAACACTTGAGAGTCTTTGGGAGTCCATGTACTATAAAGAAGAAAGGTGGAAATCTGGGAAAGTTTGAGAAAATATGAGATGACGTAATTTTTCTTGGATATGCTTCAGAAGGAAGAGGATATAGATTCCTCAATAAATAAATAGGAAGAATTATTGATTCTTCAAATGTAAAAGTTGTTGAAAATGCTGAGAAATAAAAGCAGTCATATGTTGATGTTGAAGTCGAGCAGGATAGAGAAGATTTTGTTAACAATTCTGATAATGCTTCAGACCATGTTAATCATCTCAAGAAGAGGAATCTGACTCAGATATCTCAAGTGATGAGGATGGAGTTCAAAAAACTCATCCTAGGTTGAGGAATCAAGTGGAGGCTCAAAAAATTATTGGAGATAAAAATCAGAGGGTCTAAACAAGAAGAACAACAAATGCTATATCACATACTTCTCTTTATTCAAAAGTTGAACCAAATGATGTGAATGAAGCATTTGAGAATCCGAAATGGGTTCATGCTATGAATGAAGAGCTTGATCAGATAGAGAAGAATGACACTTGGGAACTTGTACCCAAGCTGGACAACAAGAACATTATTGGTACGAAGTGGGTCTTCCGGAACAAGCTGAATGAAGAAGGTAATGTAATAAGAAACAAAGCAAGATTAGTTTGCAAAGGGTATTGACAAATTGAAGGTATTGATTTTAATGAAACATTTTCTCCAGTGGCAATATTATAAACAATCAGAATATTTCTTTCTATTGCTGCACAACGAAGTTACAAAATCTTTAAAATGGATGTAAAATCCACATTCTTTAATGGTGACCTTGATGAGGAAGTTTACATTGATCAACCTTGTGGATTTGTTATTGGAAATGATGAAAGTTATGTGTGCAGGTTGAAGAAGGATTTATATGGGATAAAATAGGCTCTGAGATCATGGTATTCTAAATTAGATACTTGCTTAAAGAAGATGAATTTTAAGAAAGGGAGAGTTGATAGCAATCTCTACATCAAGGAATGTCAGGAGTTTTCACTGATCGTTATTGTTTATGTCGATGGTATTATATTTGCTGGAAATGATGAAAGATCATGTGAGAAATTTGCTGAGGAGATGAAGAAGTTATTTGAGATGTCCATGCTGTGAGAAATGAAGTACTTTCTTGGGATACAAATTTCACAGAAGAAGAATCACATTTTTATGTCTCAAGAAAAGTATGCTAAGGAACTTCTGAAGAAGTTTGGCATGGAAAATTCGAAACCATTTTCCACACCGATTTCATTGGGAACCAAGTTGTCTAAAGATAGAGAAGGCAAGGAATTTGATTAGAAAGAGTTTCAAAAGCTGATTGGAAGTCTTTTTTATTTGACTGCCTCAAGACCCGACATCGTCTATGTTGTCACTTTATATGAAAGATTTCATAGTTCTCCTAAAGAATCGCATTTTATTGCTGGAAAAAGAATTCTCAGATATATCAAAGGCACAACAAATTTTGGAATCAGGTATGATGGCACTAAAAATATTGATCTATTCTGGTATTCTGATGCTGATTGGGAAGGAAATGTTGATGATTGAAGATCCACATCTGGTGGAGTTTTCTTTCTGGGGAAAAGTTATGTTAGTTGTCATACCAAGAAACAGAATTCAGTAACTCTTAGCATAGTTGAAGCTGAGTATGTTGCTGCTACTCAAGCTGCAACTTAACTAATGTGGATGAAGACTCAGTTAGAAGATCTACTTGTTGAATTAAAGATACCATTGCTCTTGGGTTGTGATAATCAGAGTGCAATCAATCTTACAAGAAACCCGGTACAACATTCTCATTCAAAACACATTAATATAAAGTACCACTTCATCAAAGAGAAGGTATATAAGAATTAATTAAGGATGGAATATATTCCTATATCTGAAAAATTTGCTGATATATTCACCAAGCCTTTACCGAAAGAACCATTTGCAAAATTGAGGTTGAACAAGGGTGTTCAACCTCTTCATCAAGGTTAAGGTATGCATTTTTGTCCCCTCTCTCATATTTCCTTTGGATAGTGTTGTCAAGGGGGATAATTATTTCATAAATCTATCCTTATAGATGCATGCATAAAGGGGGAGTTGTGGGTAAGATGTGAATCCAGCATGTATGTGTGTGAACTATTCTAACTGTTTGTTGGAGTGGTTGTAGGAAACAATGTTGTTTGTTTTCCAGGAAAGTTGACGAAGTGAAGAATGCTGAAGTAGAAGCTTGAATGATGTTAAACAATACTGAATTATAAGCTTGAAATATGTTCTGAAGAAGGATGAGGAGATATGATCCTGAGATTTCATAGTCACTACCTTTAGACAGCATGGTTTTGGCTGTCAATAATTCTTGTTTCCTACAAAGAGTTAGCTCATGTAGGCTTAGAATTGTTGATAAGTAATCCATTGCATAAGGTTACAAAGTTCAGTGATTTATGAATCTTGGTTGACAACAAAATCCAAAGGGGGAGATTGTTGGGACCAAGTTGGATGGATAAAGAAGTTTGAAGAGTTAGCCTTTGCAGAGTGTTGTATTTTGTTGTCAAATAAGATAAATCAATTCACTTTGTAAAAGGACCAAAAACCAAACGATGCTTTGCTGATTTGTATTTCACAAATATCATAAGTTTGGAGAACTTTTGATGCAAGCCTTATGAAGGAAAGGGAAAGATAAAGAAGTAGGCGCGCAAGTATGCAGTAGGCGCGCAAGTATACAGTAGGTGCGCAAGTATGTAGAGGCGCGCAAGTCATATTTCAAATAGCATTATTTCAAAAATATGGAAAAGGAAAGAAAGTGTGCAAGTGTCAAGAAGGAGCGCAATTACCAAACAGGCACGCAAGTACCAAGAAGGCGTGCAAGTCCCAAGCAGGCACGCAAGTGCCAGGGAGTCGTGCAAGTGCCAAGAAGGCTTGCAATTCCAAGGAGGTGCGCAAGTGAATGTGACGTGTAGGTTGCCAAAATTCCTATAAAAAGGCGACTACCCTCCTCATTTTTTAAGGCTCGAGACTTAGAGAAATATTTTGAGCTATGAACGCGCAATTCAAAGAAGTGTGGCATGCAAGTGGTTGAGGTGTGCAAGTTGAGCCTCATTTTTAGGTGGTGTGCAAGTGTTGTGTTGTCCACAAAGAGGTGCGCAAGTATAAAGGTGGCACGCAAGTATTTCATGTCCAAAAAGAGGCACACAAGTATAAAGGAGGTGCGCAAGTGGAAGGAGGTGTGCAAGTGCAAGGAGGCGCGCAAGTGGAAGGAGGCGTGCAAGTGCAAGGAGGCGCGCAAGCTGTTTTCTCCAGGAGGTTTCTACCAGCTTCTGGGTAGGAAAGTGAAGATTTGTTTTGAAAGATTTGATCTTGGAAAGGTCATCAAGAAGTAAAGAATTATTTCATTACCCTATTTGTGCTAAGAGGGAGCACATGCACTATTGGATTGTTTTCAAAGTGCTACACGAGTGTAAGGGTATATCCTACTCGTTGTATTCCACATCAAAGGATTTTTTTTTCTAGTGGATTTTGTGGTACTGGATTGTTTCTGTACCATACCAAGGACGTAGCTACTCTTGTTGAGTAGTGAACCTTGTAAATCTTGTGTTCAAGTGGTTGTGTGTGTTCATCAAGGAATAAACTCTTTAACATGCGGCGAAGGTTGTTTCAAAAAGGGGAAACATAAAAATAAAAATATATCACTGATTCACCCCCTCCCCCTCTCAGTGATACTTGGATCCTGACTGGGAACTTCACTGAGGACGGCATCGACCATCTCTTCAGAGGAGAGAGGATGGTAAAGAAATGTGCAAAGAGCTTGTTGGAACCAATGGTGGGAACGGTCTCTTACCAACTGGCAGCGTTGAATTTGGAATCAATGGAAGAGATTGAGGAAAATATTTTTCCAGCTTTTTTGGATCAATTTTCAGATGTCTTTCCTAATAAAT
This sequence comes from Viscum album, assembly GCA_963277665.1. Classification (NCBI taxonomy): domain Eukaryota; kingdom Viridiplantae; phylum Streptophyta; class Magnoliopsida; order Santalales; family Viscaceae; genus Viscum; species Viscum album. The sequence continues at coordinate 394,868,609 of OY728129.1, forward strand.
TCTCAGGGTTACCACCTCTAATGGAAGTGGAGTTTACAACTAATCTCATTCCGGGGACTAGTCCTATTTCCCTTACGTCTTATAGGATGGCACCAACAGAGTTACGGGAATTGAAAGTGAAGTTAGAGGAGCTGGAAAGCAAGGGTTTCATTCAACCAAGTACTTCTCCATGGGAAGCACCAGTGTTGTTTGTGAAGAAGGCAGATGTAACTTTTTGGCTGTGTGTTGATTATTTTAATCTTAACCAAGTTACGATAAATAATAGATATCCACTTCCACGCATTGATGATTTGTTTGATCAATTAAGGGGATCTCAGTGGTTCTCCAAGATTAACTTGCGATCAGGATATCACCAATTGTAGGTTTGGAAGGAGGATATTCCAAAGACAGCTTTCAGAAGTAGATATGGACACTACGAATATGTAGTTATGCCTTTTGGTATAACAAATGAACAAGAAGTCTTCATGGATTTGATGAATCAGATATTTCAGCAATATTTAGATTATTTTTTTGTGGTGTATTGTGATGCTTTGGGATCAGGGTTGGGTTGTGTTCTCATGCAAAGAGATCATGTGGTTGCTTATGGTTCAAGTTAGTTGAGGGTGCATGAGAAAAATTACCCAACACATGATTTGGAGTTATATGAAGTCATCCATGCTTTGAAAACATGGAGACATTATCTCTTTGGGGAGAAATTTACTGTGTTCACAGATCACAAAATCTTGAAACACGGTTTCTGTAAAGACTCGTAAAATTCAAGAGAAATTTTTTCTTAATATTCTTTGGGATTTTACAAGAACGCAGTTTCTGACGGCACCTGATTCCGAGGCCCGGTGTGCCCGTAATTTTCATCTAAAGATTAGCTCGGGTACGTTCAGTGAAAGAACGAGTGGGGTTTTCCTAACTTTTGGACCGGTGCTCGGAATCGAATTCTGAGGGCACCGATGAAACCGCAGCACCGGTAATTGCTTAGGAACACCTTTTCTGGAGTTTCTTTTGCTCAAGAGGAGTTGTTAAAAAATGTGGAAGGTAAAATAAAATTGAGCTTCAATTTTATTTTATTTTTCTTTTAAGTGGTTTTAACCTTTGAGTGGAAGTTGGGGAAACCACCCAAGTGAGGTTATGAGGGCGGTGGGGCCCACACGAACCCCACCCTTTCATTTTCCCTAACCCCCCCTAACCCTCCTTTTAATGAATTAGGTTTAATTACTTAATTTATTTAAATTTTGAATTTTAAACTTAAGGCTTGAATAATAAAATAAGAGGTGGATTATTTTATTATGGTTGGGATTGTTGTGTTGAGTTTTTGGGAGAAAAAGAGGAGTCTTGAAGTTATTTGTTCTTCGTCGAAGAACGCGAAGAACGCACCACCGTCGACGAGGAACGCCGACCTCCGACGACGGACGACGGTGAAAGACGCCTTCCTCGGAGATCAACAAACGCCAACGATCCTATTCTTCTGTGATGATCATTTCTGTGACGTCCCTTTCCGCGACAAACCCCGTTTGAAGACAATGCTTGAGGTAGGGGATTTATTGTTTCGTTTGTGAATACTTATGTCACCATACTCCATTTTCAAATTGGACCGCTTGCTATTGATTAATGGGAGGGGGGCGGAATGCATAAACACTGCCGACCCTCCTCCCTTATCTTCGTTGTTGTTCCTGTTGTGGATTGGAATGGGGATGGAGCGGTGTCGTCGTACCGCGCGGGAAAACAAGGGAACTGCAGCAAAGGGGGAACGGCACCGTCGCGCCGTGCCGGAGAACCACAAAGGCACCATGTCCGGAGCGGGTCCGTGGTGGAGGGGCGCGGTGCCATCGCACCGCGGCGGAGCAGGGAGCGGCGGCCAGTTTCTGGCCGCCGGCGTCGGAGCAGGGGGACGGGACCCCGCTGGTCCCGTGGCGGCAGCAGCCGGCCTGCCGGAGCGGGATGACCAGTCAGGGGAGAATCCGGGGCTTCGTAACCCCTGGATGGCCGAACAGCAATGGCACCCACGTGGGGGGCCGCGTTTAATTGAACAGGGGGCAGCCGCACCCCCCCCCCCTAACCGCCCAGCTCGGTTACACCCAGCTGGCCAGCGGATCGCCAGCGCGCCGGGCTGGGCCGTCTAGGTCGGGCCGCGCCCAAGCGGTCCGGACTCGGACCCGGTTCGGGTCTACCCAGTTCGGGCCGACCCAGGGGGTCTTGGGTCGGGTCGGTCCGGGCCCGAAACCCCCATTTTCGGACCTCTTTCGGTCTTTTGTCCATAACTTGGGCTACAGACCTATGATCGATGCACCATCAGTTATGATGCGATCCTTGGATCGAGACGGTCATTTTTATATATCACTCTCAAGGTTTCGGAGTACTTTGGGTTCGGCCGGGTTGGTTCGAACACGAAACAAACCGGGCCCTCGGAGCGGAAACGCTTATAACTTGAGCTCCGGACATCCGATTGACGTGCCGTCGACTTTGTTGGATTCCTCTTAGTGAGACGGACCTTTTGGCTTACTCCACTCGAGGTTTGGACGTAGTTGGAGTATGGTCGGGTTGGTTTTGACTTAAAAACCAATCGGGCCCCTCGGACGAAAAAGCCAATAACTCTCAGAACGGGCATCCGATTGATGCGTCGTCTGTCACGTTGAGTTCCTGTTGACGATACGGAACTTTTGGATACATCAACTCCAGAATTCGTGTTAGTTTATGTATCAGCCCTCGGCTCGTGGAGCGGACCCTCCCTGAACGAGCTTGCTGTGTGCGGGAATCCTAGAGTTGGTTGCGACTGTGACGACGATGACGACTGTACAGAAATCCTCCGTGGATTCGACGGTGACGACTACAACACTCAGCAATCCTACGTGGGTCAGTGCTACCGATCCTATGTGGGTCGGATCCTGTGTGGGTCAGCGCTCAACAATCCTGTGTGGGCTAGCGCATACTGATCCTGTGTGGGTCAGATCCTGTGTGGGTCATTGCAGGGGTTAGTACCTATCGATCCTTTGTGGGTCATTGCGGGGGTTAGTACCTATTGATCCTTTGTGGGTCCGATGGCTTAGATGAATCAGTGGCTATATTTGATCATCTTTATCATCTTACGAAAAAGTATACCTGTGTGAGCTGAATCTTGACTTTCAATCATTATCTTCGATATGATTGACTTGCTTTCCTATGTGGATTGTGTTGTGCTATCTTGTGTGGATGTGATCAGACTTGGGCTCGGATGTTGGATCCAAACTAGAATTGATGACTTAGGTAAATGTATGGGCATATACCTAAGTAGAGTCGGATGTTACTTCGTGATTGTATCTTTCCTTTGTGGATTATCCATTTTGTATTCTGGGAGACCTTCGGGGGTCTCGGGGTCCCTACTGAGTAGAGTATACTCACCCCTACAAGGGCTATGCCCGCACTATGTTGTGTTGGTTGCAGATGATAGACAGTGCTGATCGTGGTTGAGGCTTATGGAGCGAGTCGGTACCTGGAGGTGGACCACTGGGCGGGACGTACACGGAGTGGACGGCTGGACCCGTGGAGCTGTAGATACTATTTGTACCCACCCTTCAGGTGGGACTTCTAGTGGACGGCTCGACGTTGTGGATTTACTTTCAGTTGTTGTTTTTCCTTTCCAGTTGTTCTTTACTTTCAGTTTGGGTTTGTATACTAGCCCACTTACTTTTCCACACTTACTATTGTACCCAGTTATTACTTAGTGTTTACTTCTTCTTGCTTAATTTGTCTGTTTGTTTACTTTACAAAGGCAATGCCTTCACTTTTTATTGGGAATTACGCCTTGGTGCTAGTCTCTAGCCCCTGGCCTATGGAAGGCGGGCTTGGGGTAGTCACGGCACAGGCCCCGAGGACGGGTCGTGACAAATTGGTATCAGAGGAGTTCGGTTCTACCGTAGAACTTAGGACTCTGATCTTTTTTTATGTGAATCAATAGTGTTAAGAGTATTGAGTGTGGTTATCAGTCCAGGGAGTCCAGTGTTGGTGCGGTGGCTGACGTATCCGTACACCAGGACCCTGACTTCTGATTTCTGACTTAGTGCACGAAAACATTGATTGCATGTGTGTTTCAAGTTTTCTTTGTGATTACCTTGTGTCAGCTCACCAGGTATACTGTTTTGACCTTGGCGCACCTGTTTCTTTTCAGGATGGCCCCACGATGGCAGCCAGCTAGGGTTCTGAGTTTTGTACGTGACGATAGCCCAACGAGCGATGAGGCCTCGGTGCAGGGCCCTATTACTGCAGAGGCACTGGCGGTACCACTACCCGCTGAGCCACCGATGCCACCAGCCCCAGCCGCTGAGAGTGCACGTCACCTTAGTGAACTGCACGAGTTCCAGCGTCAGCAACCACCTAGGTTCCATGGGGAGACGGACCCCCAGGAAGCTGAGGATTGGCTGGAGGCAGTTGTACGAGTTTTCTGTTTGGTAGGGACACCGGCAGACCTCATGGTGATCCTTGCAACAAGTCTCCTGCATGCGGCAGCAGGCAGATGGTGGAGCTTGATGCTCCAGGTGCATGATGAGGCATCTCTACTCTGGACGGACTTTGAGAGCCTCTTCTGATCGGAGATCGTCCCGGCCACCCTCCGTGCGGTGCGCATCCAAGAGCTTCTACAGCTGTGGCAGGGCATCTTGACGGTCTCCCAGTACTCAACGAGATTTATAGACCTCTCGCATTATTCGACGGACATGGTATAGGCCCGGACCTTCAATCAGGGACTGAGGTATGAGATCGGGGCATCGCTGATCTCCCTCAGCATTCCCGACACAGGCAGGGGTACTGGAGCGAGCCCTTACCATCGATAGAATCCTTGTTGAGCCTACATCAGCAGCGAGACATACTGTAGGGCGGCACGTAGCAGAGCCTTATGCAGCAGGAAGTCGATAGATGACACGTGGGTCCAGGAAAACCAGACCCTCAGGAAGACGACCTCAGGACACTGGCTTGGAGGTGCGAGGCACTCAGCACAGAGCCAGTCTTTCGAGAGGCAGACAGTGTTACGCATGCGGCGGGCAGGGCCACATGGCTCGTGACTGCCCGACCCGCCGTGCAGAGGAGAAGCAGACGGTTGAGGGACCACCCAAGCAGAGGCAGAGGGTTGACCGTGGCGGTCCGCAGGGAGCAGGAGGACGAGGCAGAGGATCTGACCGAACAGCAGGTGGTGGGCGACGCTTTGAGGCTCTACCACCCCCACCACCAGGAGGTCCACCCCGACCACAGGAAGCTGGCGGGAAGAGACAGGCACAGCTTTAGGCAGCGGAGGCCTATGACCACGGCGCACCCGAGATTATTCGAGGTACCATCTGTGTCTATTCCACCCTTGCTGAAGTTCTTATAGACATAGGAGCGAGTCATTATTTCATTGTCGCTACCCTTGTTCGTATCTCGGAGATTCCGACGGAGCCGTTGGCTCAATCCTTATGGCTAGAGACTCCTACGGAAGTAGACTCGAAGATTACGCACTGGTGCCGGCAGTGTGAGCTTACTCTAGGAGGCGAGAGAGTCAGCTGGGATCTTCTTGTAGCGGCGTCGAGGCCTTACGACGTCATCTTGTACATGGATTGGTTATCTATAGTTCATGCTCAGATCGACTGTATTAGGCGCAATGTGCGGTGTATACGCACTGACGGGAGCAGGTTCACCTTCACCGGCGAGAAGGGAGCCTTTGAAGCACAGGATGGACTCACGCAGAGGAGAGGACAACCCATCACTCATCAGTTAGCTAGCCTCATCCTAGGAGCAGTTGACGTGCGGAGTCCTGGTTTTCCTGCAGTGGTGGATCAGTATGCGGACGTTTTTCCCGAAGACATTCCAGGACTACCTCCTCGCAGAGAGGTAGACTTTTATATTTAACTGTACCCTGGGATAGCCCCGATATCCACCCCAGCATATCAGATGGCTCCCTCCGAGATTCGAGAGCTACGGGTACAGCTGGAGGACTTACAGGGCAAGGATTTCATTCGACCCATGGTTTCACTCTGGGCTTCCCCGATATTGTTCACCAAGAAGGAGGACGGGAGCTTGCGACTGTGTGTCGACTATAGTCACCTGAACCAGGTGACCATGAGGAACAATTATCCACTACTGAGGATTGACGACCTCTTTGATCAACTCAAGGGAGAATGGTGGTTCTCGAAGATAGGCCTCAAGTCAGGCTATCATCAGCTCAGAGTTCGGGACGAGGACGTGCAGAAGACGGCCTTCAGGTGTCGGTATGGCCACTATGAGTTCTTGGTTATGTCATTCGGAATAACCAATGCTCCAGCAGTGTTCATGGGCCTCATGAACATGATCTTTCAACCATACCTCGATCGATTTGTCGTGGTCTTCATCGATGACATTTTGATATACTCAACGACTAAGGAGGAGCATGCCTACCACTTGCGGGTTGTACTGGACATACTCCGAGAGCACCATCTTTATGGAAAGATCTCAAAGTGTCGGTTCTGGTTACGTGAATTCCACTTCTTGGGACACGTCATCTTTGAGGCGGGAGTTGCGGTGGATCCTGCGAAGATCGAGGCAGTGCTAGCTTGGGAGCCACTTAGGAGCGTGACGGAGGTGCGGAGTTTCTTGGTACTAGCTGGGTACTACCGAAGGTTTGTGCCAGACTTCTCCAGAGTTGTGGCACCACTTTCAGATTTAACGAAGAAGGGGAAACCCTTCTTGTGGTCAGACATATGTCAGTAGAGCTTCCAGGAGCTGAGATAGAGATTGACCAGTGCACCTATCTTGAGGCTACCGGAGGAGGGAGTAGGGTACGTAGTCTACTGCGATGCATCAGGGACCGTACTCGGATGTGTTCTGATACAGAAGCGGGAAGTGATCGCCTATGGATCATGATAGTTGAGGCAGCATGAGCAGAACTACGCTACCCATGACCTGAAGTTAGCAGCAGTGGTCTTCGCTCTGAAGATGTGGCGACACTATCTGATGAGCGAGTGCTTTACAGTCTATTTTGACCACCAGAGTCTCAAGTACATCTTCTCGCAGAAGGACCTGAACCTGAGACAGTGGCGATGGCTCGAGTTCCTCCAGGACTATGACTTTGAGATAGTCTATACTCCTGGAAAGGGGAACGTAGTTGCCGATGCTCTCAGCAGGAGGACGGGCATTCAGCTACTTGGGGAGGCGACAGAGTAGCTAGCTGCTTTGTAGATATCCTTCGTGGATAGTGATGGAGCAGCCTTCCTACAATCACTCACATTCACTCCTCCACTTCTTCAGCGGGTCATAGAGGCACAGTGTGGGGACGTTGAATGTGAGACGCGGCGTGCGCAGATATCCTCAGGACAGGAACCTGATGGATTCTATGTGGGAGGAGATCACGTCATCCTTTCCAGAGGACGTACCATGGTACCAGATGCTTTACAGGAGGAGGTGTTGAGGGAGTTTCACACTTCCCCTTTAGCGGTACATCTAGGAGTGGAGAAGATGTACCGGGACCTCAGACGACAGCACAAGTGGCCGGGTATGAAGAAGGATGTGGCAGAGTTCGTTTCTCGATGCCTCACCTGTCAGTAGGTGAAGGTGGAGCACCAGGTACTAGCAGGCCTGGTACAGCTCTTGGAGGTCCCGGAGTGGAAGTGGGATGGGATATCTATGGACTTCGTGACTGGACTTCCACGCACTTCCAGAGGTCACAACTCCATTTGGGTAATTGTCGACCGACTCACCAAGTCGGCTCACTTCTTACCCATCAGAGAGCAGGGCTCAGTGGAGAGCTTGGGATGCCTCTACGTTCAGGAGATTGTATGGATACATGGTGTTACATCGTCCATCGTCTTCGATCGAGATTCTCGCTTTACTTCCCATCTTTGGAAGGGGTTGCAGGAGGCGTTCGGGACACAACTACGTCTGAGCACCGCCTTTCACCCTCAGATAGATGGTCAGACGGAGAGGACCATTCAGACTCTCGAGGATATGATCTGCGCATGTGTCCTCAACCTTGGTCGCAGCTGGGAGGACCACCTACCCTTGGTGGAGTTTGCGTACAACAACAGAAACCACTCCACCATCGGGATGGCACCATACGAGGCGTTGTATGGCCGACCTTACATATCACCGCTGTGCTGGACAGACCCTGGGGAGTCAGCACTTGTGGGACCAGAGACAGTCCAGGCCACAACGGAGAAGGTCCAGGTCACCCAGGAGTGGATGAGGATAGCTCAGAGCCGACAGAAGTCCTATGCTGACAGGAGGCGGAGACCACTAGAGTTCAAGGATGGCGACCACGTCTTTTTACGGGTCTCACCTCGATGTGGATTACAGAGATTTGGCCGAGGCGGAAAGTTATCTCTGCACTTCATCAGACCATTCCAGGTCCTCAGCAGGATTGGAGAGGTGGCTTATCTCCTGGATCTACCACCTCAGTTTCACCAGGTGCATGACGTCTTCCACGTATCTCAGCTGAGGAGATACATGCACGACCCGACGCATATCATTGACCATGGGAAGCTGGACGTTGATGATGGGGCGACTTTTGCGGAGGTCCCAGTGGAGATCGAGGATCGACAGGATCTGGTCCTACATGGATGGTCTATTCCTCTAGTGCGCATCAGATGGCAGCACGGGAACCTCCAGGAGAGCACTTGGGAGCGGGAGGCTCAGATGCGTGCGCAGCACCCACATTTGTTCCCCTAGTTTATGATATATCTTTACGGGGATGTAAAGACCTGAGGTGGGAGTAATGTAAAGACCTGTAAAATTCAAGGGAAATTTTTTATTAATTTTCTTTGGGATTTTACAAGAACGCAGTTTCTGACGGCACCTGATTCCGAGGCCCGGTGTGCCCAGAATTTTCATCCAAAGTTTAGCTTGGGTACGTTCAGTGAACGAACGAGCGGGGTTTTCCTAATTTTTGGACCGGTGCTCGGAATAGAATTCCAAGGGCACCGATGAAACCGCAGCACTGGTAATTACTTAGGAACACATTTTCCAGAGTTGCGTTTGCTTGGGATGAGTTGTTAAAAATTGTGGAAGGTAAAATAAAATTGAGCTTCAATTTTATTTTATTTTTATTTTAAGTGGTTTTGACCTTTGAGTGGAAGTTGGGGAAACCACCCAAGTGAGGTTATGAGGGAGGTGGGGCCCACACAAACCCCACCCCTTCATTTTCCCTAACCCCCCATAACCCTCATTTTAATGACTTAGGTTTAATTACTTAAGTTATTTCAATTTTGAATTTCATACTTAAGGCTTGAGTAATAAAATAAGAGGTGGATTATTTTATTATGGTTGTGCTTGTTGTGTTGAGTTTTTGGGAGAAAAAGAGGAGTCTTGAAGTTCTTCGTTCTTCGTCGAAGAATTCGAAGAATGCACCGCCACCGACGAGGAACGCCGACCTCTGACGACAGACAACGGCGAAAGACGCCTTCCTTAGAGATCAACAAATGCCAATGATCCTCTTCTTCCGCGACGATCATTTCCGAGACGTCCCTTTCCGCGATAAACCTCGTTCGACGACAACGCTTGAGGTAGGGGATTTATTGTTTCATTCGTGAATACTTCCGTCGTCGTACTCTGTTTTCAAATTGGACCGCTTACTATCGATTAACGGGAGGGGGCCGGACCGCACAAACACGGCCAACCCTCCTCCCTTATCTTCGTTGTTGTTCCTGTTGTGAATTGGAACGGGGATGGCGCGGTGTCGTCACACCGTGCGGGAAAACTAGGGAACCGCAACAAAGGGGGCGTGGCGCCGTCGCGCCGCGGCAGAGCAGGGAGCAGCGGCCGGTTTTTGGCCGCTGGCATCGGAGCAGGGGGACGGGACCCTGCCGGTCCCATGGCGGCAGCAGTCGGCCGACCAGAGTGGACCGGCCGGTCAGGGGAGAATCCGGGGGTTCGTAACCCCCGGTTGGCCGAACAGTAGCGGCCCCCACGTGGGGGTCGCATTTAATTAAACAGGGGGGCAGCCCCCCCCCCCCCCCGACCGCCCAGCTCGGTTACACCGAGCTCGCCAGCGGACCGCCAGCGCGCCAGCGCGCTGGACCGGGCTTCCCAGGTCGGGCTGGACCCGGACCCGGTTCGGGTCAACCCGGTTCGGGCCGACCCAGGGGGTCTCAGGCAGGGTCGGTCCAGGCCCGAAACCCCCATTTTCAGACCTCTTTCGGTCTTTTTCCCATAACTTGGGCTACGGACCTCCGATCGATGCACCGTCAGCTGCGATGTGATCCTTGGATCGAGAAAGTCATTTTGATATATCACACTCAAGGTTTCGGAGTACTTTGGGTTCGTCCGGGTTGGTTCGAACACGAAACCAACCGGGCCCTCGGAGCGGAAACGCTTATAACTTGAGCTCCGGACGTCTGATTGATGTGCCGTCGACTTTGTTGGATTCCTCTTAGTGAGACGGACCTTTTGGATTACTCCGCTCGAGGTTTGGATGCAGTTGGAGTACGGTCAGGTTGGTTTTGACTTAAAAACCAACCAGGCCCCTAGGGTGAAAAAGCCAATAACTCTCAGACCGGGCGTCCGATTGACGCGTCGTCTGTCACGTTGAGTTCCTGTTGACGATACGGAACTTTTGGATACATCAACTTTGAAATTCATGTCAATTGATGTATCATCCCTCGGCTTGTGGAGCGGACCCTCCCCGAATGAGCTTGCTGTGTGCGGGAACCCTAGAGCTGGCTGCGACTGCGACGACGATGACGACTATACAGAAATCCTCCATGGATTCGACGGTGACGACTACAGCACTCAGTGATCCTACATGGGTTAGTGCTACCGATCCTGTGTGGGTTAGATCCTATGTGGGTCAGCGCTCAGTGGTCTTGTGTGGGTCAGCGCATACCGATCCTGTGTGGGTCAGATCCTGTATGGGTCATTGCAGGGGTTAGTACCTATCGATCCTTTGTGGGTCATTGCGGGGGTTAGTACCTATTGATCCTTTGTGGGTCCGACGACTTAGATGAATCAGTGGCTATATCTAATCATATTTATCATCTTACGAAGAAGTATACCTGTGTGAGTTGAATCTTGACTTTCAATCATTATCTTTGATATGATTGACTTGCTTTCCTATGTGGATTGTGTTGTGCTATCCTGTGTGTATGTGATCGGACTTGGGCTCGCATGTTAGAGCCAAACTAGAATTGATGACTTAGGTATATGTATGGTCATATACCTAAGTAGAGTCGGATGTTACTTTGTGATTGTATCTTTCCTTTGTGGATTATCCATTGTGGATTCTGGGAGACCTTCGGGGGTCTCAGGGTCCCTACTGAGTAGAGTATACTCACCCCTGCACGGGCTATGCCCGCACTACGTTGTGTTGGTTTCAGACTACGGACAGTGCTGATCGTGGTTGAGGCTTGTGGAGCGAGTGGGTACCTGGAGGTGGACCACTGGGCGGGACGTACATGGAGCGGACGACTGGACCCATGGAGCTATGGATACTATCTGTACCCAGCCTTCAGGTGGGACTTCCAGTGGACGGCTCGACATTGCGGCTTTACTTTCAGTTGTTTTTTTTTCTTTCCAGTTGTTCTTTACTTTCAGTTTGGGTTTGTATACTGGCCCACTTACTTTTCCGCACTTACTATTGTACCTAGTTATTACTTAGTGTTTACTTCTACTTGCTTACTCTGTGTGTTTGTTTACTTTAAAAAGGCAATGTCTTCCCTTTTTATCGGGAATTACGCCTTGGTGCTAGTCGCCAGCCCCTGGCCTATGGAAGGCGGGCTTAGGGTAGTCACGGTACGGGCCCCGAGGACGGGTAGTGATAGTTTCTCACAATGATATTTAAATCTGAGGCAAAGGAGATGGATGGAGTATCTCTAGATATTTGACTTTGACTTGATGTACACACCAGGAAAAGGGAATTCGGTGGCGGATACATTGAGTAGAAATTCATATACTCAGTTAGCGAAAGAAGCTTCAAATGAATGGAAGTTGATGTCGGTCTTAGCTGACATGCATGTGGAATGTGATGACCGAGGTGATTTTGCTATTTTCTTTTTAGCTAAACTTATTCCTGATTTAGTAAATATGATCAAATAAGCACAAACATCTGATGCAGAATGTCTAGTAGTAAGTTTAAAACTCAATGGTGGGGAGACTATTGATGGTTGGAAACTTGATGGGGGTTCATTTTTGTGTTTCAGAGATCGGATTGTTGTACCTATGGTTTTTTAGGAACAAATCATTCATGGTTACCACCATCCAAGATGGTTCATACACCCAGGTACACAGAATATGTATAAGGTGTTGAAGGATCAGTTTTGGTGGAGCGGCATGAAAAGGAATGTGGCTGAGTTCATCTCATAGAGCTCAACTTGTCAGTAGGTTAAAGCAGAGAATCAGAGACCAACCGGTATGTTATAGTCTTTACCTATCCCAGTGTGGAAATGGTATCAAATAGAAATGTATTTTGTTACAGGTCTTCCAAGAATGGTCCGGAAACATGATTCCATTTGGGTGATAGTGGATCGTCTAACCAATTCGGCCCATTTTATCCCAATTCATGAAACTCATACGGTGGAAGATCTTTCAAAAATATATATCCGAGAATTGATAAAGAGGCACGGTGTATCAGTTTCTATAGTCTCATATAGAGATCTGAGGTTCACATCTCATTTCTGGAAATCATTACAGTAAGCCCTTGGGACTCCGTTGACTATGAGCATGGCGTATCATCCTCAGACGGATGGGAAATCTGAGCACACGATAAAAACTTTGGAAGATATGTTTTAGGCTTTTGTAATGTATTTTGGTGGATCATGGGAGGAGCATATACCCTTAGTGGAGTTCTCATACAATAACAGATATCAAGCCTTGATATGCATGGCTCTGTGTGAAGCATTGTATGGGCGTCCTTGTCGTTCTCTACTATGCTGGGTGGAAACGGGTGAAACTTCACTAGTCGGACCAAGCCTTGTCCAAGAGACAATAGATAAGATCTAGTTGATTAGAAAGAGGATGGATACAACTCAGAGTCATCAGAAATATTATGTAGATCACCATCAAAGACCGCTGTCATTCGTTGTGGGTGATCATGTCTTCTTGAGGATCTCTACAAGGCTTGGACATCGTTGTTTCAGTAAACATGGAAAGTTATCTCCTAGATACATTATCTCTTTTAAGATACTGGAATGAGTTGGAGAGGTGGCATATCGATTGGCATTACCACCACGGTTTAGTTCGGTGCATAATGTGTTACATGTATCTCAGTTTAAAAAGTATCAGCCTGATCCTGACCATATGATCAGATGGGATCATGTTGACCTAGAGCCAGATGCTTTGTTGATAAATATCCCGGTACAGATTATGGATAGGAAAGAGAAAGTCTTTTGGGGTAAAATCATCGGTTTAGTGCGGGTTTTAAGGCAGCATGGTCAGATTTAGGAAGAGACTTGGGAGCGTGAGAATGAAATGAAAGAGCAGTGGTCGGAACTCTTTCAGTTGGGTGAAGGTTTTCTACTTTCTGAGGATGGAAAGACCAATGGTGGGAAGAATTTAGTACCCCCAGTTTCTGGTATATAACCCTTTCTTGATGATTTTAATGGTTTTAAATTAAGGGTGATAAATGGGAGAGTCGGGAGAACTTGGAATGAAGTTTTGAGGCAAAAGGGGAAGTCACACGGGTGGCGCATGGTTTGTCTAAACCGTGCGGACAAACCGTGCGTAGTAGGTCTTGGAGGTAGTAGCTTCTGCACGGTTGGTGCATGATTTGTCTAATCGTGCGGCCAAACCATGCGAGAAGGGTGGCCGAGGCAGTAGCTAACGCACGGTTAGTGCACGGTATGTCTAACCATGTGAGAAAATCGTGCGGCTACTTAAATGAGATCCTATAAAGGTGGATCTCACACGTTTTTGCCTATATGTGGATCATTTTTCCTCCTAAGCAGCCCTAAATTGGTATTTTCTTCTCTTAAGGTCAAATAGGGTTCTCCCATCGTTCTGTAGGCGATCTGAAGGCTTCTATTGGCGAATCGAAGTCAGATTCTTGAGGTATGTGATCGTTCTTCATCATTCTTGTTCGATTTCGTAGATCTACTTAGATATACTTCTCCTATTCTCTCATTTTCTTAGATATATGCCCGTTATGGGTATATCTAAGTGTATGGATACCAAATATGATGATATTTGGTCTTGATCTTTCTAGGATAAGAGATCTAAGGTGGGTTTTTTGAGAATCGACCCAGGTTTCTTGAGCGTTCTTCGACCGTTGTGGTTTTCATCAAAACCTTTAAGATAGGTGGCTTCACTCTCGACTCCTCTTGTTAGAATCGATTGTGTTAGTTTCAAATTGGTTTATTTGAATGGTTTTGATTATGAAAAGCATGTGATAAATCTTCTTTAGTGAATATTTAGGGTTTTGGTGAAATTGTGAAATCTTGGTGAATTATTGTGCAAAGTGATTTGGCTTCTTGAATTTAAAATGTTGATTTTAAATTATGATTGCTGAAATTGTAAATGGTTTTATGAGAAATATGGGTTTTCAATAAAAAGGTTGTTTTATTGAAATGGTTTGAGATTGAAATGAAGTTAATGGATTTGGTTTTCAATAAAGGGGAGTTTTATTGAAATGGTTTGGAATTGAAATGGTTTTGATGGAAATGGTTTTCAATACAATGGTGTTTTTATTGAAAGGGTGTTTTGGCATGATTGATGGGAAGATGTGGTGTGTGTTCATATTGCATTCGGGATGTACTAGGGCAGGAGTCTACCCCATCAGTGTTGGGATGGATAAGGGTTAGGGCTGTTCCCCGTCAAACATTCATATTTCATTCGGGACGGATAAGGGTTAGGGGTCTCCCCCATCAGTGTTGAGATGGATAAGGGTTAGGGCTCTCCCCCGTCAAGCATTCATGTGCATTTGGGTTGGATAAGGGTTAGAAGTCTACCTCATCATGGTTGGGATGGATAAGGGTTAAGGATTCTCCCCTCTTCCAGGTAGCATGCATGGTTGGTTGCATGGTTTTGTGGAATGGTTGGGTTTTCCAAAAAGGAAGGTTTGTGAAATGGATCTAAAGCTTGTTTGGTTATTTCTCTATAAAAATAACTTGCTGGAAAATTGGTTTTTATTACTCTTGGAATGCCTTTGGTTATGAATGGTTTGAAAACTTGTTTATATTTAGTTATAAACTGCTTTTGAGAAAATGTTTTATATAAATTGTTTTTATATAAATGTGGATAACTCTTCTATCCTAGTGGCGTGAGTAGGGAATTCATTGGGGGAAATCTACTGAGTTTTATACTCACCCCTGCTTTGGCACGTTGGTGCTTTTGTAGATGTCATACTCTGGGACATAAGTAAAGGTAAAGCATCTTATTGCTAGTGGCTTGTGGTGATGATTGGGAGATGTTGTGGAGCTTGGATCTTGTGGAGCTTGGATTTGTAGTTTCTTTTGAGAGTCTTGAAATGTTCATATGATGTGTACTTTGATGCTTAGTTTGGTCTTCTGTTGTTGTGTACCTTGAATTATTTTGATATGAATGAAGTGTTTATTGGTCTTTCATTTGTTCATGCATCATATAGTGAATTTTTGGCTTGATTGGTTTATGGGTTATTTCTTAAAGGGTAAATCATCCCCCACTTTTACTTGAAACCCTTCGGCATTTATTGCTAGACTTTGGCGCCTTGGGATGTCGTTTAAGGCCTAGTAATGACTTGTGGTACTCTCAAGCCAATGAGAATTGGAAGGTCATTACAGTACTGATATGATATTGATAAAACATACTAATATATTCATATGAACATGTCCACCACAATATGTATCATATAAATCATATATATACTTATATTATCTCTTCATCCGAAACATTAAGTGACCACTAGACTTGGAATATGTCAATCTACTATATGTCATCTCATCAATTCATGATTCTTCAAAATATACAGTCCAAGTAAATGAATACATCACATGTCATTCATCTAGTCAATTATCACATAACATATTCCTCATTCATGTATTTGAGCACATAATATATGACTCAACAAAGTATGGCCATTCATTTTTCATCATATGAGTGGACAATTAACATTTTGGATGATCTCCAACCAACGATATGATCAACAAGATACCCAATCATCCCTTGATTAGATAAATATTCAAGGCTTGCATTGGAAGGATATCAACGTATAAAGGTTTGAATTATAGGCATCTAACCAACCTCACATGATAAGGATTGATAATAAGTATACACCCCTAATTATATCAAGGATTGTATGAAATTCCATTAGATATACATTCGATGGTCAATCCAACTAATAAGGCTCAACTTATTAGAACATTAGTCTATTCTCTTAATATCTTGTATATAACTCTTGTATCGAGTACATGATTCTTCTCATGCTAACCTTAACTTATCATCATAGTCATAATATTTCATGATGATCATCGATTATGGACAACTCAAAATCATACTTTGAGGGGGTATTATAATTCCACCATTCATGAAAAATATATTACATCACGCATGAATGAAGAATAAAATGATATTAAATTCATTTTTAAAATCATGTTACATTATTAAATCATTACATTCAATCTCTCATGTATCGTATACCAAGATATTTAATAGGACCCTCATGTTGTTTCTATGATAATATCTTCATTAATGGATCTGTTATATTGTCCCATGTATCCGCTCAACGGATCCTAGCATCACCCCTCTCAACAATCACACGTATGAGATGGTATTTTCGATGAATGTGTTAGGTCCTTTAGTGAGACTGAGGTTCATTATCCTGAGAAATGGCTCTATTGTTGTCACAATAAATATTGAATGATAGCATGATTCTAGAAACAACCCCATGTTTAGAAATGAATTTCTTGATACAAATAGCTTCCTTTGTAACATCTGAGGCAGTGACGTACTCAAACTAGGGTTTCGAATCTGTTATGATGGATTGTTTAGAACTCTTCCAAATAACACCTCCACCGTTTAGGAAAAACATGAAACCAAATTTAGATCTCATGTCATCTTTATCAGATTGGAAACTATCATCAGTGTAACCCTTTACATAGATTACATAATCTCCTCCAAAGATCAAGAACATATACTTAGTACTTTGTATATACTTAAGGGTGTCCTTCATATCAATCCAATGAATCATCATGATTGGATTAGTCTTTACTATTAATTCTAATAGCATAGGTGACATCAGGTTGAGTAAACAACATGGAATTCATGATAGATATTTTGGTGGAAGCATAGATAATTTTATCCATCATTTATAACTCTTTAAAAGGATCTTGATTCATCCTAGGATCTATGTAATGAAATATAGGTAAAGACCCCTTTTTGGTGTTCTTCATGTTAAACCATTTTAAAACTTTAGAAATGTATGTGTGATGACTGGGTTCAAGCAGATTTATCTCATCATCATACCCAGTATGTATGTTGTTTCACACATTTCTTTTATATAAAATCATTTACCTAATCACATATTTACAGAATGTAATGTTGGGATTTTAATTTTGATAATTAGTATGTCATCCACATAGAATATCATAAACACTACAACACTCTCACTAATATACTTATATACATAGGGATCATCCATGTTCTTGATGAAACCAAATGCTTTCATTGCATCATAAACCCAGATATTTTATACACCTAAAATCATGATTTAAACCATAAATGGAAAGTTGCAACTTTCATACCTTAGCTGACTTATCTAGCGCTTCAAAACCTTTGTGTTGTATAATATATAGGTTCTTGACTAAATTATCATTATGGAAATCAGTTTTGACATCCATTTGATATATCTCATAATCAAAAATATTTTTTATAGAAAACAACATCGTAATGGACTTTATCATTGTAATAGGTGAAAAATTTTCATCACAACCCACACCATGAACATGTTTGTAACCCTTTTCCAATAATTGTGATTTATAGGTGGACACTCTACCATCCATGTTAGTTTTATTATGAAACTCACTTTTACATTATGGGTCTCACCCCTTTAGGTGAATCTACCAAGTTCCAAACATGGTTAGGGTACATGGAGTACATTTTAGATTTGATAACTTTTAACCATTTCATGGAATTAAAACTCTCATTGGCCTCCCATTAAATAGTATTTCCATATTTTATACACATTAATTTATCATTTTCCAAAAGAAATCCATATATCCTCATGGACCTGATGAAACCTATCCAACCATCATGTTTCTTATGCAACTCGAGTCTGTTCTTCTTCCACAACTCTTTGTTGAACAAAATCAACTTCCATATTAGGAAGACTTATTATTTTTTGGTCATAAACTCCTCCAAGTTCAACTTTCATCCGATAAAAACTTTGATCCATGTGCTACTTATCAAGTAAAACACCATATTGAGCCACAAACACTTTGTGTTATGTAGTATTATTAAAATAATATCTCATAGTCTCTTTTGGTAACCAACAAAAAATAATTTTTATGGTTTAAGGATAATATTATCAGAAGACAAACATCGTATGAGAGCTTCAAAACACCAAATCATCATAAAAGACAAACTGATACATTTCTAATACCATGTATCATATGGTATATTTATGAGTTCTTTTGAAGGAATATAGATCAATTGGAATGAAAAAGTCTCCAGATCATAAACCTGAAATGAAATAAGGCCTCACTTGCTCATCATCAATCAAACCATGTCCAGCATGGCACATTTCCTCCTCACAGAGACATTATTTCATTGTGGTGTTTTGGGAAGAGTTGGTTGTGGAAAAATTCCAAATTATCTCAGGTAATAAGTGAATTTATGGATCATGTATTCACTAACCCTATTCAATCAAAGAATCTTAATACTTTTACCCAGTTGATTTTTTATTTCATATTGAAAATATTTAAATTTTCAAAAATTTCATACTTCTGTCTCATTAGAAACACATAATCACACTGACTAAAATCATTGGTAAAAGTAACAAACAACCACTTATTTTTGTACTCATTATTCCACAAGAATCACTATGTATAAGATTTAACAATCCACTAGCCCCTTAACCTTTCCCACTAAAAGGTGATTTGGTCATCTTGCCTAATAAAAAAATTAGAATGCATCAAATGATTCATAATAGAACAATCCATATTTATATAGTCATTAGATGTGGTTATCATTTATATTCCCAAGGTGACAATTCCAAAGGTATGTGGGATTAAAAGAAACTATGGTAATATTATTATTAATGCTATAGATAAGGTTATCCATATCCAAAATATATTAATTATTCATAATATAATCAATTTCATAAAACATTTCATTCTTATATATATAGGGCATTTTTTTCTAAATAATGAATGAAAAACTCATCTTGTCTAAAAAAGATACAGAAACCAAATTTTTGTTTATAAAGTGAACATAATAAAAGTTCACCAATTCAATAACTAACCCACTGGGTAGACTTAGTATTAGATATGCACTAAATGGTGATATGCATAGAATGCCTATCAGGATTAAATATAAATCACCTTACAATGTAACCTTATGTTGTAACACTAGGATAATACCCCAATGTATCCTTAAGTATAGGTCATATCATACATTTGTTCCAATTTATTCTTGTGCAAGAGATGCACCCTAAGACTACGTTGCACCCAACATAATATGAGTTTACATCTTGCACTGCCACATCATCCTCCCATAGGATTTCATTGGTTATGAATCAATGTGTTGATTCGTATATGTATTTTCATATTCATTGATGTGTTCAATGATTTTTTTCTCCAATTGGAAACAATGTATAATGATATGACCAACATTCATTTAATGAAGATCTTTGAGGGTGGACCATAAAAGGGAATGAAATACCTCCATTGGTGGGTACACATGATACATGCAAGCCTACCAAAACTCTCTTCTTCCTAAAACACTATTTATTACTATTAATGCTCTATCACACCTTCGTTCAATTGGGATCCTCACATTAAAAACATGGATCCACTGGCCAGTGTAATCCCCTCAGAGGCAGTAGGTTTTGACTATTTCATTGGTGATATCAATCAAGCATGCAATAGCGAGTAAAAGATGGATTACTTGTATATACATGTATCCATGATGTATTTTATTCATTCATGCATGATGGTACTATTGAGGATAGGTTGAGAACATATGGGTTCATATGATGAACACCCAAAACCCATCAGTGATATCAGATCCTTCTTCGACAAATCAGGATGTTTATTTCACTATATTATGGAGATCATGTTGAATGTATTAAAACTGGATCATCCCAATTGACATTATTATATATAATAAGTGATAACATAATCTTAAGATATACCCTAAAGATATGCAATAATGTATCTTTCACTAACACCCTGACATCATGTTATCAAGTTAAAGTCATATGTGTTGGTTCTCAAAATTATGTTATAAATATAATTTAATATGGAGTATGATGGGTGACATGTATTAGATTATAACATATCCTACATTGTATTACATGAAAATATAGTATTACAAAATGTATTATTGACACAAAATGTTGAGAAAACCGAGTGTCTTTTTCTGAAATTATGTTGGATACAATGTAGTGTAGAGTGTGGCACACACCTTCATAGTGTGTTGTGAGACAATGTAGTATGGGAATACACCTTGATGTTAGGTTAATAGTTAACAAATTTTCAAGTGGAAGTACAAAAAAAAAATAAAATACATTTCATATTTTGGTCATTTTTATTAGAGATTAATTTTCGTTATAAATGATAATTATTGGAGATTATAAAATGAGTTTTTCAAGATAAAAACTAAATATGAAAAGTTCATATTTTTATCTCATGTTTTGGAAAATAAAATGTCTATTTATTTTTTAATTCATTTAATATTCATATTTGTAAATTATTTATGAAATGTGAATATTATATTCTAAATTTATATGATAAATTTATTCTTATAAATTTTCAACCCATAAATTACATTCTAGGAACAAAATCATAATATTTAGTTTGCATATATCTTGACCTCAATTTATAATTGAAGTTATTTGATTGAATTTATTTATTGGACATAGTTTGTGCATATTATATTTTATAATTTTTATGAATTTTATTCCCCCTTATGTATCTTAGAGTAGAGTGACTTTGGGTCCAATTTCCCACTGAACTGGAGGATTATTCGATGCTCTAGAAAAGTAAGGGCTTACTATATGTGTCCCCGGTCTTACTCATGTAAATATTGTAAATATTATATAGTTTTAAAATTTTAAATTAAGAGTTTATGTACCCTATGCATATATTGAATTTTGATATGTATGAATATGTTTGGATTCTAATTTTGGATTAGTAACACAAAATGTGGGTTATATAAAGAGTAACTCATTGATGTGGTATGAACGAATTAATTTGGTGGATGCATGATAGGATTGTTTCAAAAAGCATATGAATGAAACAATATTGAGTGAATTATTTTATGTATGGATGATATTTATAGTTGGAGATTGGTGGGAGAAGAATCAATGGAAAATAAGGAAAATACAAAATTAATTTGTGTTCTACACAAGAGCTCCCCAGATTAAGCTCGTAATCCATTCTATAACAGAAAATTAATCCACTACCTCTCTCACCCCTATCCACTACCCTTTTATTTCCAAGAACCATCCCTATAAATATAACTACCCATCATCAAAAATTACCCTTTTAATCTCATCATGGTAGGTATATACATTCCACTGGGCATGATGGTCCCAAACTCAATCACTCCACCTATATTGAGAAACGATCTTTTCCTCAAGACTGAAATCTGGAAACTAATTCCAAAGAAAATATTCATCCTCCCAAGTTTCCTATTACAGTATCTAGTTGTTCCATTGGACTTGGTATTGAGGAAGATTTATCCCAATTTACTCAAGTAGATAGTGAGAGAGAACAACCCCTAACACTAGGAATTCTAAAAAGTTCCCGGCCAAATCTGATGGTAATGCAGGTTGAACAGAGTGAGTACCAATGGCCTATTTGAGCTATGAAATATAGAAGAAAGTGTGTATAGAAGAATTTTGTGGCATTTCTAGCTGATAATCCATAGGCCCAACCCATTTCATTATGGTAATAGGGACAAAAAATGAGGATAGATCTTGTGGTTTATTTGATGTACGATGAAAGACTGCTTATGTGGAAAAAGCTTAAGGAACACCTAATCCTCCACAAGATATTACACTTACCAATGACCATGATCATCCTTTTGATTCATATAAAATTTTAAAGGAGAATTATGGTGTTGGAGTTGATGTAAGGCTTCATCTTGATCCCCCAAAGCTGAATCAAAAATCTCTACTCAATTTTTAGAAGGTAAATAGATGACTATTGAAGGTGGTAGATGAACATAAACAATTTAAAAAAGCATGGTCTTGATAAATTCATGTAAAGTGGTATTATAGATCAATTATTCCCAATTAATTAAATACAAACACCTTTTAGGTTGCTCCCTTGAAAAACACTAATGATAAGTTTCTAAGTAGTAGTTGACATCTTCTATTTGACCATCCATTTGAGGATGATAGGTAGAACTAAATTTCAATTTTGTACCACTAAACTAAATCAATTACTTATAAAAATGGATGATAATAATTGGTTCATGGTCACTAAAAATGTAGTCAATAATTCTATGGAGATGAACCACCTCATATAAGAAAAATTCAGTGACACTTTTAACAAAATAAGGATATCATAATAGAATAAAATGGGAATCATTTGACAACCGGTCAACCTCCAAAAAAATGACATCATAGCCATGAGATAGAGTAAACCCTGAAATAAAATCCATAGAAAGATCCATCCAAATGACCAAAGGAATCTATAATGGTTGCAAAAAATGGTCAGGATAATGTGTTTAATATTTGGAATGTTCAAAAACTACACAACATGGAATGAACTCCATCACCTGGTGTTTCATACCTACTAATAAAAATTGGATTCCAACTAGAATTATGTCATGTAAAATCAAAAATTACCTCCTTGGGAGTTTTATGATGTCCCTCCAGCATTTTGGGAACCATTGAGGAAGTGTTTGGTACTAGAAAACAACAAAGATACTTCAGAATACCATGTGAAAGAGTGCACCCAGGGTATGAGGGCTGCCCAGCTGTGAGCTACTGTATAATCTTGTGAAATAAAGAGTCTAAGTGAACACCCCAACCCAGGTACTCCGAAGCAATATGGGACTGAATTTATTGGAATGATGAAAGAACATCTCATCAGGACATAAAATCAACAATAGTGTTTTCTTTCCCTTTCTTAAATATCACATCAAAATGATAACCCAACAACTTATAAAACCAACTTTGTTGATCAATAGTGGAAACCTAATGATACAAGATAAATTTTAAACTATGGTAGTCTGTATAAATAGTAAATGTTTTTTCTAACAAATATAGCCTCTAATGTTGAAAAGATAACACCAAATTCAAGAATTCCTTTTCATAAGTATACTTGATTAAAATCTTTTACGCCAATGCTTTACTAAAATATAAAATGGGGAATTGGTATTGCGTTAAGATTTCCCCAACCCCATAACCCAACACAACACACTCCACCTCAAAATTAGGTAAAGATAACACTGAAGTCTTATTAATGAGATTTTTTAAGTGGTCAAAAGCTTGATGGGAATCCAATGTCCAATGAAAGCCTTCTTTGTGAGTCATATAGTTAGGGGTTGAGAAATTTGGACTTACCCTTGTATGAATTTCTAATAGTATCCAGTGAGGCCTAAAAAACACCAAAAAAACTTCACTTTTTTGTGGAAAATTTCAGTCCCAAACAGTCATAACTTTAGTTGGATCCATCAAGACCCCAAAATGAGAAACAAAATTTCAAAGGAACTCTACTTCCTACTAACAAAATTGGGCTTTTTATTATCGTAGAACTAATAGTTTGAAATCACATGTGAAAATGTCTGCAAATAACCATGATGTGTAACCCAATATCTATTATAGACTAAAATAATGTCAAAGAATATCAATACATTTTTGTGAAGAAAGGGGCAGAACAAGTCATTCATGGGTTCTTAGAAAGTCGAAGGAGAATTATTTAGTCTAAAAGGGAATAAGAAAATATTCATAGTGACTGTTATGAGTTTGAAAATACATTTTTTCCATGGCCTCCTGTATTCTAATATGATGATAATTGGATTTTATGTTCATATTATAAAAAAACATCTCTTTACACCTCATACTACAATTTTTTGACCATGTAAATGGGAAATTTATCAGGTATAGTTACTTGATTCAATGATATATAGTGCGCAGAGATTCACCAAGTCCCATCTTTCTTCTTTACTAACAAAATCATAATGGAATATGAAATTGAACTAGGTCAAATAAACTCAGAGTGATGTATTTCCTTTACTTTCCATTCAATCTCATTTTTTGTAAGTGAGGATACCGGTAGAGTAGAACTAAAACCAGGCCTTGTATTGGATGCAACCGAATATTTTGTACATGTTTCTGAATTGGGGGTAATCCTGAGGGTGTATCAAAAACCCATCACCGGTCGATTAACACATTCTTCAAGCTCCATTACAGTTTAGAATCTAGGGAATTAGTAGGCTTGTTGTACTTACCTTCAAACAATAGTCAAAGGTGTATTATTGCATGAGACTGTTTCACCCACCCTACCAAATAGAAAGCCACACAATCTTGGATAGTTTGTTCTTTGGAGAATAAATTTTTTCCATCTATCCAAAACCACATAGTCATTTATCCTCATTTAGTAGTCACATCCCCTAAGCTACGTAGCCATGCCTCCACAAGAATGAGATCCAAACCACCCAGTTCTAAAATATTTTCATTAATTAAATAATAATAATCTCCCAAAATCACCTAGAAATGTCATCACAGTCTTTGCAGAATAATATTGTATCAACAAACCATGTTTACCAATATAGGAGAAATAAAATTGTGAGTTGTGTTATTATCCAATAAAACCAGCACGACTAACTCCCCAACATGGCCCTCTACTTTTATAATCATATTTTTTCTATGAGAATGTTCCCAACTAGGATCTAAATAATCTAGTCCCTAAAAATCCAATACTGAGCATTATGCCTAGCTTGGTACATGGTCACCAGCCATAGGTTCCTCCTTATGAAACACAATTTCATTATCCATCGGTGCCCCGTAATCATCCTCTCCCAAAATCAGGACTTGAATTTTAGGATCATCAAACTAATGAAATGGATTTTATGGTGAACCATAGTGGAAACACCAAACCATTTTCTAATGTTCTTCCCACTTCTAAGTTGTCAGGTGCCAAACTCCTTGAACTTCAATCACAAACAACTTTGAAATCTCTTACTGAACAACACTAGCAGGGCCATCTCCCCACTGTACCGAATGAATGTCATGGCCAATGAGACTGTACAGTTGCTGATGGGGTGATGGCCACCAAGAATCACCTTTGCTCATACCAACAGAAACTATTGTCACATCCCCATGGAAGTGTTCCCTGATGCCACACATCACAATGAGATCAATATGGTGTGATAACCATATCACCTATAAATAAGTCAATGGATTATGAATCTACACCAAATTTCATATGTCATCGTGTATCACATGCAGGAAGTGTCCAATATATTGTTTTTCTAGTTTTAAGGAATATAAGAACTCAAAAACTCGAATCACTCAATATATTCAAACATTGAACCCCACTGATCAAGATAATATAAATCCTCATATAGATTCAATATATCTAAACCACTGAAATGCTCAACTAATTCATCTTTAAAATATTTCAAAAAATATATTCGGACGAACCTCTACTAACACTGCAAACCAATGAATTGCAATACATTCCATACTCACCTGAGTTAGTGAAAAAATCAAAGTTAGAACAATCTTGTATATTCAAAAGTAAAGGCTATCTCAAGTAAAACAACCCTAAGGATCAACACCATCAAATGATGATAAGTTGACTCGTTGAGTGTGGGGAATCAGTTCATCTGCATACAACAGATGTTGTATCTCCCAAGAATCTTTTGTTCAAGATCATCCATCTCAATGTGCCCTCTAAAAAAAGAACTAGAGGCCTCAGAATCCTCTATCGCATGTGACACACCCAGTTGTGTTTGTTTCTCAAGTCTTCATCCTTCAACTCATATTCCCAGAAATGAATATCTTGATCCTTTTTGTCTAATGGTGAGATTATCAATCACAGAAACCAATTCCTTCAATTTGACCTTGTTGCGGCCTACTTGTTTCTCCATTCCATCCAACTACGCCTAATATTGAGTCTCCATTGTCATTCACCACTTTAAGAGGTAGGTTGGACCAAATGATAGGATCGTTTCTCAAAAATATTGTGGAAGAAACAATCCCAGCTCCGCTTCCCAAGCACATTAGTTTTTTTAAAACAAAAAAGGAATTCAATGCCCCTCTCACCCCCATCCACACCCTTTTTATTACCCAACGCCCTCCGTATTTAGCTAACTACCCTCATCAACAATGAACCTTTTAACCTTATCATTAATAGTATATACTTTCCACTAGGTAGGCTGGTCCTGAACTCTATCAATGGAATAGGGATTTCAAAACTAAATTGTTAGAAGCATGCATACACCAAAGAAAAAACATGAGAAGATAAAGATTTTATATGATGAAATAGTTATAAATTTAATATGAATATGATTTATATTAAGTGGGTTAAACATTAAAATAATTCCCCTAAAATATTAAGTGTCAAATTATTTCCAAAGAAGCACAAGTCTAGACATTAACCATTCAACCAGGTAGGTTCTACCAAAGAAAGGTGCCCATAGATTATTGGTTGAAATTCATGATAGAAATGGATAACCCTAAGAGTATTGTAACCAAATACCATTGTCTATGTTGTATTACACTTAGCTGGTAAATTTTAAGAGACATGAAACCAAAGGAATAGAGTTTATACTATATTAATGTAATGAATATAGATAGAGCTATCTACTCAGCTATCTAAGAATCATAACTCTTATGATTTGGATGATTATCTCCATAAATAGAGAAGTGGTGAGAGAAATGAAAAAGTTAACTCATTACTTACTAAAATATGGATCGTGGCTCACTAAATGGATATGATGTATGGATCATAATTTTTATTAGGTCCACTTTTATAAAAATAATTTGATGAAAAGATATAGAACATGATACTAAACCTTATATATATATCCTTATTGTATATTTATCATACTTTATTATAGTCACATTGAGATCACTTATAGGTATGAAATAAAAAAGTTATAAATTGGTATCTAGGATTGAGTAGTATTCTCAAAGAGAATCATTCATAAAATCTAAATGTGAATGTTATTGAAATCAATTTCCCCAACTAACTAATGTGTATTAGATATAGGGTTTGCATCACACATTTGTGGAGATAAACACAAACTCAGAGACAGAGGTAATTTGATAAAGGAAGAAGTATATCTTCATATCATTAATGGATCCAGAGTTTCTACATTAGTCGTCAGTACTTTTAATCTAAGTTAACCTAGTGGATTATATCTAGAATTGAGGAATTTTTATTATGTTCTTTCCATAAACAAAAATTTTATATATATATCTTGTTTGGACAAGATGGAAATTTTATTCATTATTAGGAATAAGAGTTTTTCTATATATTTTAGATATGGATAATATCATCTATAACATTTAGAATAAGAATGATAGGGTTTATTATAATCTCACCTACCTTTGGAATTTCCACGTTGAACATATAAATATGAATCACTTTAAAAGAAACCATAGAGATAGTTTTTTCTCTCATTAAATTATGAATTGTTTGATACATTTGAATCTTTTTTATTGAGAAAAATGACCAATAAATATTTGAGTGAAAAGGGTGAAAGGTCTAGTGGATTGTTGGATCTCATACATAATAATGTATGTGGACTAATTAACACCCAATAAAGTGGTGGCTTTGTGTACTTAACTAATTTTACCAATGAATTTTGTCGGTATGGTTATGTGTTTCTAATGAGACGGAAGAATGGAACATTTTAAATGTTCAAATATTTTCATAATGAAGTAATAAATCAACTAGAAAAAATTATTATGATTCTTTAATCCAATAGAGGTGGTGAGTATTTGATCCAGGAATTCACTGATCATTTTAGAGACTATAGAATTGTACCCTATTGGGCATTGTTCAATCAATAATTTGTTAATGTGACCTTTCTATTACATTTTGGGGTTATGCTTTAGAAGTTTTTTCATAATTAATTGATCATATAACATTTAATGTTCTCATAAAGACAATATATGATATATAGACTAGGAAGCATCCCAATATTACTTTTACGAAGGTTTGAGTTTGTGAAGCATACGTACCATAATGGAATGGCATGTTTGAGAGGATGAATTGTACTCTGTTAGACATGGTTAGATAAATGATGTGTTTGTGTGAACTTTATATTACATTTTGGGGTTATTCTTTATAGATGTTTTCATACATTACGTAACTATATACCATCTAAAGAAGACACCATATGAGATATGGACTGGGAAGCATCCCAATATGTCTTTTATAATGATTTGGAGTTTCTAAATCATACGTACAATGTTTGAATTATGATAAACTTGACCCTAAGTTTGGAAAGTGTTTATTTATTGGTTATCCCAAGGAAACGAAGGGATATTACTTATATATTCCTACTGAGCAAAATTTGTTTGTAGCCCAATTTTGTACATTCCTTGAGAGGGGAAATATCGATCATGGTGTGAGTGGGAGGAAAGTTGAACTTTGAGAAGTTCAAGACATGAAATGTTCTTGAGGTAGATATTAATCTGGTTCCATAAGATTTTTTGACAATGAACCAAATCAAGTTATATATGAACCTCGAAGTTCTGATAGGATTCGCCAAGAGCTTGAGAGATGTGGATTTCTCGTGGTGGATAATGATTAAGTAATTTTGATAAGAGATGAACATACTACCTATCGTGAGTTCATTAAGATTTATAACTCCAATAAATAGTTAAAATACATGGAATTTAAAATAGACTCTAGGTACACTTGTAACATCTAGATTTTTTAAAATGAAATGCTATGTTCAATAGCGTACAAGATACGCAACATCAAGCTTAAAAAACAACTAAATATTATAATTATGTAACTATTATAACCTAGATAATGAATTAGAAGGAATGAATATTAATAACTAAATTATGAAATATAAAATATTACTACTCATTAATAATTTATTTTTTAATGCTTATAAAATTAAGCACTTAATTTTAGTAAAGTCATTTTACTCTTCAAATACACTTTCTTCAAGAATGATTTTTATTGATTTTGTAAGCAAACCATATAATTGATTTCTAGAAATTTTAGAAATTTTATTTAATGAAATAAATATCATTTTTGAAGTCATCATGTAAAAATTATATTATGGTGATATTTTGAGAATTTTATGAAAATTTTGATTTTTCAATTAATAGTGAAACATGCCAATTATTATGGAAAAATGTTTTTTCTTTTCATGTATTTACAAAATAAAATTATATTTTATATTAGTTTAACATTTAAATCTGTTTATTTTTATTTAAAATATTCTAATTATAGTTTTGGAAATGAATTTTATACTTTAATTTAGTATAAAAACATTTTATGTTTAAAAAGGACATTTTTCTGAAAAACTATTTTTCGTTGTGTTTTTCTGATTTAATTTTAAATTAAATACCACAACTTCTATGTTTTAAATTTTAAAAAATTGATTAAATATTTTTAGAAGGAGTTATAAATTTAGTAAATTGGTTAATTTTATTTTTGGACAATATGAATAGTAACCTAAGTAATTTTTGTTACCACGGTAAAAGGTAAATTGGGTAATTAAGGGTAAAAATAAAATGATAAGAACTAGAAAATGGCACTAAAACATTCATAGATTTATTTAGATTATTAATATTCATCAAAAATCATTTAAGTTTCTGTTATATGACCATTTATAGACACTTGGATTAAATTATTACCTTTATAATAATTTATTTAAAAAAAGTCCAAAATGCCACGCACTTATTTTTAATTAGTATAATATTTTTAATATGATGTTATACAAATATGTTAAAATATATATATTATTTTGAAATATAATAGATTTATATTCAATGTGGTAATTTATTCTTAATTTTTATTTAAGAAATAATTACCTTAAATGCATGCACAACACTAATGCAGTAATTATTTAATTAATGGAAAAAAATATATATGATATTAACAATATGGAAATAAATAAAATATAAGAAAATTAATGTAATATATGATTTTTTAGAATACTTTTACATTTAAGGTATGTATTAAAATATTTTTTTTGATATTATCTTGTTGTATTAATATTTTAAAAAATTAATGTAATGAATAGTTTTAAAATTGAAATTAATGATATTTTTAAATAAATAATATTTTATTAAATGATATAAAATTCCCGAGAATAATAAATTTTGAAACATTATTAGGATATGGTTTAAAATATTAACCAAGATCTAATTATGGGTCGTTTGGAATTTTATAGTAACAATATCGACCCTCGAGGAGTAAAAGACAACGTTGTCACAATAAGAGTTAAAGGGGTTAAATAAGAGTTAAAATTAAATGATAAGGATAATAATATGACCTAAACTTGTTAAAAACTTATTATATGTGTTTATTTTTACCCTTTCTCGTCTTATCTTCAAAATAAATCACTTTGAAGCCATATTGAACTGAAAATTAATTTATATTAATTTAATATTTTGGGAATCTTCTAGAGTTCCCCTCATATCTCCTATAAAAGGGAACCTCTTCTCATTTATTCACACTTAAAATCCCATTTTTTAGACCAATCATGGCTCAAATACCATCTTAGAATCCTTGACCTCATTATAAAATCCTTAGTTTTGGAATAACTCCATCATTAGTTGCTTTAAGGTGTCAATCAAAGGAGGTTTTCCAAAGAAGAGGTATAGTTTAACATGCTTCTTTTAGTTTTATTTCTTCTTTCGACTCCTTAAAATATTCTTCAACCATGATAAAATAAAAACTCCAGTATTATCCATATACTGAGATTTCATTATGTTAGTGGAATGAATCATATCAATCTTCTCTTTCATCAAATGGGAAAATAATTCATTATTCGTGTGTACAGAGGACTACCGCCTCATGAACCAATATAATTTGTTTTCCATCACCATCTACTAAGACTGGTTATAATGGTGGAATTAATGTTTATATATGATATTAATGAAATATTTATCATTCTAAAAATATAATACACCATTTATTTTCTTACCTTTCCATGTGCAGAAAAATGATAACGTAGTTCGTGTGTGCGTGTAGACTACCACCTCCATGAAGCGATTTGATTCATTTTTATCCACCACATCACATGGATGGTATATATATATAAGTATATTTAAATAATTAATATGATATATATTATATTATGATCATTTTGGGAAGATAAAATAATATATACCCTCCTTTCATAATGATCAGTGAAAAATGAAAATTTTGCGCATGAGTACGTACGACCTACTGCCTCCATGATAGTAACGTAGTTCATTTTTCATAACCATATTTCATGGATGGAATTAAAATTATAATTAATGTATGGAATTTATAATATTTTCATGAATATTATTGTGTAGATGATGGAATGTAAACCACTTTTACCAAATTCAACTTACCTAAGTCATTTTGAAATTATGAACTGAATATGGTCAAAACATATGACATGAACTGAAATAATTAAGTACATGTTATAACATGGTAATAAGTTATTAAAAGGAATAATAATCTTGAAAATTGTTCTCAAGAAATTAAATAATTAACATGTGTTTATTATTCTGGAAGATAAAGGATATATGTGAAAAATCAGACTTGAAGGGATTTTATCAACTCAATTTCCATTTATTAGGTTAAACTTATACTTCATTGATTATGCCATGATAATATTATGTGTAAAATAATTATTCATTATATTATATGTTTTTCCACATATTTTATGTATATTTAAATATTATTCCCATAATCTATTCATTTGACGGTCGCTCACTTCAATGGCATGATATTTGTAAATGGACTGTCTTTTAAAAAAACCTCTTTAAAGTTCCTCTTTTTGATATTTTTTAAAAAAGTTTAAAAGAATGTTTTTTAAACTTATATATCATGATCACCTTTTCCAACTTTTATAATTATTTAATGGTTTTATGTTTCCTTTATAAGTTTTCATGGTTATTTTTAAATAAAATGGTTTGTTTATGATCTGTGTATCTTTTAGATTTTAAAAGTTATTTAAGAAAAGGGGTATTTTGATTTTCGAAAGTGTTTTGAACTAGGTTTTAAAATATTTTTCAATTTTTTTATTCATGATATGGTCTTTGAAAATTATTTATTATGGGTGTGCCCAGATATTAATGGGTGATCATGTTATATCTTAAATTATGGGTGCATCCAGATAGTGCTTCAATGCATTGGGTAATGATTTTGATCTCTATGAAATTATATTGGAAGTCGGTCTTATGGTTATTCCAATTTGTAATGGTTTTAGTAAGGGTTATATAATGGTTCTATGATGATGATGTCCCAAGGAAACTACATGAATTTTATAGGCTTGATAATGTGTTTTCATGTAAATATATTGAGGTATGATAATGATATTTTTAAAGAAAAATGATTCTCTTTTCGGATTAAAAGGTAATTTTTTTAATAAATGGTTTTAATAGGTTTTTTGTGATTTTCACTAAACTAACAATTTTCTTTATTTTATCCCTCACTGAGATTTTTTTTGTCATCCCACATTTTAAAAAAAATTTCACAGGTTTTTTTAATAGATAAGATAAAATTAGAATTCAAGTTGGAAGCAGTGAAGATTTTTTATGAAAAGAAATATTGTTTTATTTTAAAGAGTTTTTTATGGGAAAATGGATACTGTGTAGAAGTGTCCACTTGTAATGTATGTGGGTACTATGTAATAGTTTTTCCTAATTCTTAAAAACTCTAAATCTAAAAGATATTTGGGAAAATAAATTTATTTCTAGTTTTAAAATAACTAGAATATATAATGATTAAGGTTGGGTCCTTACAAAACTGACCAAGTTTGGAATAAGGTGAATGCACCCCAAGGGGAGATACCCATAAGGTAAAAGTTGGTTTTTCGCAAGAAAACTGACCTGGATGGTAGAGTGTGTACTCATAAATCATTCTTGGTGGTAAAGGGTTGCAAACAAATTCATGTTATTCGCTATGAAGAAACATTTTCACCTATTGTGATGATAAAACCAATTAGTATTTTTCTTGTCATAGATGCTCCATTTGATTACGAGATATATCATATGGGTGTGAAAAAATTATTTTCTTATAGAATTTAGTTGTGGACATGTATATGATACAAACATAAGGTTTTAAAGTGCCAAATGAGTCTGTTATGGTATGAATGTTGCAACAGTACATTTATGAATTGAAGAAAACATTGCATGGTTAGAATATCTAGTTTGACAATGAAATCAAAGAGTTTGGTTTCATCAAGAACACAAATGATTCATGTGTATACAATAGGATTGGTGGGAGTTTTGTAGTGTTTTTAATATTTTGTGTTGATGACATATCCTTATCAAAAAAAAATCTTAACTCTTCACTCTGTGAAGATATGGTTGGGTAAATGCTTCTTGATAAAATACATGAGTGTGTTAGGTTACATTTTAGGTATGAGGATCCATAAAGATATATCTAAGAAGATGTTTGGACTTATTCATGACACAAATATTGGTAAATTTATAAAACGGTTTTGCATGGAAAACACTAAGAAAGGGTCTTAACTAATGTTATATGACATGAATCATAGGATGATTCAGGGTTCTTCTAAAGAGTTAGAAAGGATAGATAGAATTCTCTATGTGTCTTTCATGGGCTCTATCGTGTATGGAATGTTGTGGAATCAACTTGACATCGGCTATTATCTTAGTATAACCATATTATAACAATCCAATCTTGATGAGTCACTAGATTTTTCTAATGAACATATTGAAGTATTTGAGAATGACTAAGGATATGTTCTGGGTATTTGGAGAGAGGATGAGCTCTGTGTAAAGCGTTACACACATGATAGTTTCTGATCTAAAAAATCAAACATGAGATCTCAATATAGTTTCATGTTATGCCTAAACAGTGGAACTATCACATAGAAAATATTTAAACAACCCTCCTTAGTGGACTCAATGAAAAAGGCCAAATACACCGCTACATAAAATGCTATATAGTAACTTGTTTATATTATGAAGTTCATCTCAGAACAAGAGGTGGTTCCTAACATTTATGGAGCATCTGAGCTTTAATGGGACAACAATGGAGTCATTGATCAGACTAAGCAACCCCAATCTCACCAAAATACCAAACAAATCCTTCATAAATACGATCTCATACAGAATATTGTGGAGAGGGGTGATTTAAAGATCTCTTGGGTTGATACAGAGTACAATGTAGTAGATCATTTGATGAATCCATTACCCCAGCAGTAACATAAGGGTCATGTTAAGTCTCTTTGTATTCTATAGTTAAGATATTCATTATAAAAGTTGTATAATGTATCATGATATTATTAATAAATTCAATATACATTTATCATTTATTCATGTGTGCAGCAATTTACCTTAAATGAATAGTTGAATGATAATATCCCATCAAAGTATAACTTTGAGTTTTCCATAATTGATGATCATTACTGAGCATTATGGGTTGTGATGACATGCTAAGTTTAGCATGAATATAATTTTATACTTGTTAAAAGAGTTTGTATATGATATAAAAATAATAAATTCATGAAATGATAAGTTGAAATTTATTACCAAAGGTCAAGTTTTTTTCTATAATGTGTGTAGCTACACTTGAGTCTAATCCTCAACAACAATACTTTATTTTTGTTTTGTCTTTAAAATCGAGGGGTGTTTGTTCGCAGAGCTAAAGTGAAAATATCCAAGGATATTGATTGATTAATTAAACAATTTTAAATTTATTGGGTATTTTAGATTATTATATCTTTGGATTTTGAAAATATTGAATTAAATTAGCATCCACTTCACAAGACGATTTTGATTGAAGTTTCTAAATGTTAAGACTTTAATTGAAACCTTAACTAGGGTATTGATCTTAATAAATTCTTGTTTATGGATGGTTAAATTTTTTTTAACCCTAGTATATTTGGGGTTCTAATAATCTATGGAATCCACATTTCAAACAAGTCGTGTTGTTAATCCATGACACATCAAGTTTAGTATACACAATGTTAATTTAAATAACATTAAATTAGAAAAAACTCTTAATCACTTAACATCCTAAAATTATGACTCACCCAAATTGTAGATTTACTTAGTCATTTGATTGGTTTATAATCTAGTTATGCTGTTTATAATAATTAGATAAAAATAAATTAATAAACAAGGGAAAATAAAAGTGTTGTGCGTCAGACAAATAGACAAACAAAGAATCAAAAACAAAAACTTTTGGCATAATTAGAAGAGTTTTAAGGAAAAGGTTTTCCAACTGAATTTAAAATTATTTTAAGAACATTAATACTGAAACTAAAAAATGTAGATGGGAATATGAGTGGATGATGATACTAGAATTAATAGAATAATAACAATACTTATTATGGTATAGTAAATCATGATGAGAAAACAAAGAAAGGAAGAATAGATGATTGGACTCCCTGGTTGAGAACTAGGGCTTGGAAGGTCCTCCAAACCTCTAAAATAAGTTTTTTTCATGCCAAATATACTCAAATACTTATGAAATTTTAACCCTTTTCAAGGATAAGATAGGTATGCATGTATATCCCAAGGTGGTGGGTTGTTTTCATTTCAAATATATCTAGTGAGTTGGTTACCCAATTTGGTCCATTAAAAATACTTATCTCGAGTTATGATCTAAAAATTTGTTGAAATTTATTTTAACTAATCATCCACCAAATATCTCAACCATTGGACTTTGGGATCCAACGATATGGATGTTTTGGATTACCATGTGTTGTTTTCTTGGATCATCCAAAAATTTTCAAAGGCCTAAATGTGAATGAATTTATGGAAATAAATATGTATTCATATAGAGTCATAATCATCTACAAAGTTGTTCAAAAAAATCTTGAATTTCTCCCCATGAATTTTCAGATTTATTTGATAGGTACATTGGGAAAAAATTCATGAGTATTGAACTATCCTTCAATCATGAACATAATTGTGGGTCTTCATTTAATGCATGGATTTTACCCCTTCTAGGTTTAATTGGGTATTGAGATTTTTATCCATGTTTGAATGAGATATAGTTACATGTTTTATAAAGTATCATTGAATTTGGGTTTCTGAATTAAGCCCAAAAAATAAATCATCTCTACTTGTTCAGTTTGCATGACAGATTCAATGGGCCCCCTTGTGCGATCCATATGGCCCTCAAATGGCTAAACTATTCAAATATCCAATTTTATAATTTATATGAATTGGAATTATGATCCTTGAAAAATCAGAATCACACAATTTTTATTTGTAAGGTGAAATTTATGATCAATAATTGGATGAATTTGAATAATGCTCCACATATATGATTATGATCAAAACTGGAAAATTGACTCATAATTATGCATTTTTAATTGAAAATCATTTAAATTAAGTAATTTAAAATACTGAATAAATTTATAATATCAATGAGATACCATGAATTATACCCTTCATACCTTGATATCTTTCTTACACAAGCCTTGAGGCTTAGCTAATCAGGGTGTTATTGGGTATGTTGCTAATCAGTTCGCCAGTTGGAGCTCATCCAAGATGGGATTTGTCCACTCATATGATGGGTTTAGACATTCAATCCCTTCGTTGAATTAGACTGATGGAAATTGTGGTCATGATTTTTTGAGTTACATTTTTATGTACTTATCTACTTGAATGGGACATGTGTGATGTATTCATTTGTTAGATAAATGACCTGTGATTTATTCATCAACTTGGTGAGGGAATCATAAAAGGATGAGTGATCTTATACTATATTGACATGTTTCATATATATTGGTCACTCTATGTTAAAGACAATGGGATTATATATGTGTACATATGATGTATATTTTATATCTTATGATGGACATATGCGTTTGGAGATATGAGCATGTTTGATCAAGATCACACTAGACCCCTTAGTAGCTTGAGTAATACTGATGTTTTGTCAGAGGTTTCTTTTTGCTAAAATATATAAAATTAAGATTTTATATTTTTTGTCAACATTAATAAAGGCTAGTGTCACAGTGTTGGGACTTTGGATAATGATTAAATTTTGGACAAATTTTTTGTTCTAAAATGAAGGAAGTTTGATAAACCGGATTCAAAAGAGTTTGGATGAATTTGAAAAATGTTTTGAAGTTATGCATAAAGTCCTTTAGGGATTTTAGTGAAAATGAAGGATTGTTGGATGTGAACTTAAATATGATATGCATATGATTCATATCAGGCATAAGGATACATCACTTTTCAACATAACATTAATCCATAACTTGAGGATGTGTCACCAAAGTATCCTTAAGTATAGGGAAAAGAAAAAATTGGTGTCAATATAGTCTAGTGCAAAACATGACATGCTATTAAAATATTATTATTTAATATTATACTTATCACATAGCCAATATAATTGAGGGTATGAAAATTATTGTCCTCAAACTACTTTTCACCCAATGTAATATGGATTTATGGCTTATACTACCACATCTTCCTCTTACACAATTTCATCAGTTATGAATCAAATCATTGATTCATTTATGTCTTTACACATTTGTTGAAGTTTTAAATGATTGTTTCACCAATGGGGAGTAATGTATCTTCATATGACCAATTCTCTTCATTTAATAAAGAGTGTTAATAATGGAATATAAAATAGGAGTTCATTCGTTGGTGGGGAAAATAGATATATGAACCCCCGTCAAAGATCTCTTCTTCCTAAAACATCATTAATCACTTTTTTCAGGAACTAGAACCCCTTTGATGTATTAGTATCCTCGAAATAAGAATGTGAATCCACTAGCTGATGAAATCCCCTCGAAGGCAGGAGGATTTTTTCTACTTCATTGGTGACATGAATCAAGCATATAGTGATGAGTAAAATAAAGATTACTTCTATATACAGGTATGATTGATTGATGTTCTTCATTCATTCATATTAATACTATTTCTGATAGTTCGGGCACATATGGGTTTGTTTCCGTTGCTATTTTCCATATTATGGACACCCAAAA
The DNA here is from genome assembly GCA_963277665.1 of Viscum album. Taxonomy (NCBI): domain Eukaryota; kingdom Viridiplantae; phylum Streptophyta; class Magnoliopsida; order Santalales; family Viscaceae; genus Viscum; species Viscum album. Next base: position 394,906,751 of record OY728129.1, read on the forward strand.
CCCATCACAAAGATCATAAGTACAAACTTTTAATGAAACAACACTTTTTCCAGAGTCAAAAAAAAAGATCTACTTAAACCTTCTTCAATTCTCTCATATATCTGAATCAGTGTTTATCAGTATAAATGTGTGATTCACAACTAGTAGATGATACCCATGAGTCAGAGTCAGAGAAATTTCTCTACAGAAAATATATTTTTAGGTGGGTGTCATGTTTTATATTTCTCATCATAGACTTTTGATGAAATTAATCCCACTAAAAATGATGACTATGTACAACACATTAATTTAATTAGTGAAGATCCATATTTCACAAAGTTTTGATCCCATTATAGTGTTCCTAACAAATATTATCTATTTAGGTAAACTAACTTCTCAATCAGAACAATTATGATTCATGGATAGATGAGTGAAAAACTTTATTCCCAAATCCATCACAACCATTTAATGAGCCAAGATCTATATTTCACTAATATTTCACTATGTTTTGAACCTAATATAGTGTTCATCTCAAATCATAGATATTTTTAGAGAAAAACTTTTCAATCATAAAAACTATGATTATTGGATTGTTTAGTGAACAACATTGGACCCAAATCCATCATATGGATATAAATTCTACTTTATTTCTCTAGTATCCTAATTCTAAGGGTTTCCTAGCTAAGGTTAATCCAAATCTCGTAGAGGGATTTGGTTACACAAGATAATCCATGGGCACCTAGCTATAACATGAACTTATCTAGTTTGATGAACGAGGTCGTAACACATGTTTTCTTTGGAAGGAATCACACATTTAGTATTCAAGGTATTAACACATGTTTTCTTTGGAAGGAATCTCAAACATATTATTTTAGGCGTTTTCATTAAAAAAATCACCAAATTAATAATCAAATGCATATTAAATTCATAATTATTTCAGTATATTCATTTTTTATTATCTCGTGTTTCATTCTTTTGTGCATGCATACTTCTAACAATTTAGTTTTTAAATCTCTATTCCATCCACTAAATTAATATTTTCACACAATATTAATGTGTAACTATTTATCTAACCCACAGTTTAGGTTACTCACCCAAATATTAAAGTCAAACATATTTATACATATCCAAATTCATCTTATGCATAAGGTACATGAACTCTAAAAATAAAGGTTTAAAATTATATGAATTTATAATCTCTATATGAGTAATTCTAGAAATACAGATACCCAACCTCCACCTTTATAGAATAAGGCATTATCCTTTAGGGTAGTGGGAAGTCCAAACAAAATTCCCTCAACTTAGGGATACATTACTTAAGGGATAATCATATTCATCATAACTCTAAAACCTAATACGCACAAACTCCATTCAATAACTAAATTCAATCTAATAACATTAATTCAAAACTGAGATCATGGTAGATAAAAACTAAATCTTATGTTGTTATACCTATCATATAATTCAAGTAATAATGATCTATAAAAATAAATTTATCACATAAATGTATCATACATGATATTCATATTTCATAAACATTTTATAATCATGAATATTTTAAAGGAATGAAAAAATAAAAAACTCTATTTTTCAAAACATGTGAACTTTTTTCTCCTTTAATTCAGGAAAGAAAAATATAATTTTATAATTCTTAATACTTATAATTTATAAAAAAATATAAACCATAAGAAAATTTATCAAAATATTAAATTTTTTAAATTTTGAGTTATATATACTTTATGACTGATAATGGGTATTATCAATCATAAATTTTGATTCATATGTTAGGTTAATCACGTTGATTATTACATACCAAATTGTATTTTACCATATAACCATTCACAATTCACGGTTAATATTTATGCTTATGATTAGTGATATTTTAAGGATCTAATATCCTCGATAACATTTATACATTATGATGCTATTTTTTTCAAAATATGAGGATAAACTATATTTTACGATTAGTGATATAACCAATATTTGGAATTCTTTATTAAAATTTTTCTAAAAGTGTATGAGTTCTTGGGATGGTGTAATATGGGAGGCATGATGGTATGTGTGGTTTTTACCCCTTTCATACTTCCCTCCCCCTGTCCCTCAAGAATCGCAGGCTTGTTGATCAATGGGGGAAATGTAGGGAGATAATTCCACTTGATTGATGGGATTAATTCATCAAATAAACTTGGTATCAATAGAAACCCATGCAGTATCCAATATATCTTCAAAATTATAAACATTCAATAAAAAATAATATAAAACAAATATACCTTACCTACTATGAATTCCTCAATGCAGTAAGATTGATGATGATCATGGTACCAACAACCAAATGTATCCTACCACTGATGGAATAAATCAGCCTTTGGATCCTCATTCATAATGAGAGGATCCTGAACCACCTAAGGGGTGCTAAAACATTCTTCCAAAGGCAAATGATGATTCGATATTGAATAGATTTTTGGCTTGGATTGCATGAGAGTTTTATCTAAATGAGGGATAATGTCACTTTTATAGACTCTCTTCATTTAATGAAGAGTGTTGTAACACTGGAGTGTTGACTTCCATCTCATGGCAGCTGATGCCTTACTACCCATTGGAGAGTTTTATTTCTTAATGTCTATATTTTTTTGGATTTTCAATTAAAATATTTTCGGTTGGAGTGTGAACCCTTAAAATAGCTCCTAACCATGAGACATATAACAAATCAAATAAATACACAAAGGCCAAAACAAAATAGAACAGGCAAAAAACCATCAACAAACATGAAAAATATTTGGTCAAGTGGGTACACTTCAGCATTTCCAAAAAAGGGGGCATGATTTTTTGTTGCCCAAATATGCTTCCAAGACATATAAAAATTTTAAAAAATATTTTTTTATGTTTTATCAATGTTAAAAATTAGTGATAATAAATAAAACTTTTATTAACACTAAAAAAAGAGTAGGTAAAGGCCCTATTTACCAACACAGATGAGGAATTCTTTTATAAGCATTTGGTCAGTGTTGATAAAAGAATCTTACTTTTAAAGGTGATTAAATGTCAGCACATTTTAGTGTTTATAATAATTATTTATAATGGTGATAAAATTTTAATATATATTAGAGTATAATGTTGTACTCCTCTCCCTCTCATGGTGTTTTCATGATCACAAGCACTCTTTTGTGTATCTAATGTTTTCATTTGAGTGATTTTCAATCTTCTTATTTTGATTTTAAATTGTGTTATTAATGGTTCTAATTGATTTCATAAAGTCAATTACATGGTGACTTGATCTTGTTAATGGGTTTTTCATATCCTATCTCATGATTCATGTCCATGGAATCGTGCTAGAAAATCCATAAAAGACCTTTGAAAGAAGCGGATTAGCTCCCTCTTGAAGTTGAAGTAGTGCAGGCAGAACCGGTGGTGTAACAACCCAGATAATGATAGAATATGTATTTTTCATATTTATTAATATTTATATAATGATTTTTAATTAAAAGGGACACTATTTTCAACATCATATATGATCAACCGAGTTTTATGTTTAAAAACTATGTTTTTCTAAAAAACAGTTTAATAGCCTTTTAATGAAGAACTTGGTTTAAAACTAAATTTTAATACTTTTATAAATTATATTTGAAAAAATAAACTTCATTTTTTAAATAGGAATATAAAAATTTACTTTAGTTAAATTTTTAGAATTTTTCTAATAAGTTTCATTTTTTGATGAATAGTAAAAAAAATAATGCATTTTCATTAAAAACAACTTTTTCATATAAATAATTTGTAGTGTTAAATTATATTTTAAATTGTTTATAAAGATAATTAGATAAATTTTATATCATTTAATATAATTTAGTCCATTGGATTCAATTTTACATTGAATTTAGATATAAAAAAATTTCAATCTTTTGAACATTAGCACTTTAAAAACTCATTTTCTCGTTCCATCAATGAGATTAATTTTAAAATAATTTTAGACAATTTTTTATTTTGAATATTGAAAAATGTATTTCATATTTTTAATCATAATGTTCAAATTTATTAAATAGGCCCTTTTATTTTTGGATAATATGAATAGTAAACTTAGTAATTTTTATTCCCATAATTAATGGTAAATCAGGCAATTAAGGGTAAAAATAATATTATAAATATAATAAAATTATCCTAAAACATTTCCTAATTTAATTGGATGAGTTATTATTAACCAAAAGCATCCTTGTTCCTAATTTATGACCTCCTAGATCCACTTGGATGACTTTAAACCCCCTATAGTATTTTATTTTAAAGAAAAGTAAAAGATGTCAAACTTATGTTTTAATAACTATAAACATTTTAATATAGGGTTATTTAGAAGATATATTCAAATATAAATAGTAATTTTAAATATAAAATATTTATCTACATCATAGAAATTTATTTATAATTTTAAAGTGATAAAATAATTACCATAAATGCTGACACAATAATGATTCAGTAATTGTTTAATTAATAGAAATATCAAATAAATGATATTAAAAATATTAACATAAATATAATTTGAAATAATTATTTTCATGAAAAAAAATTATATATTATTAGTGATGTTTTTTTAATTTATCTTGTTTTTATGATATTTTTAAAAAGTCAAGTAATGAATAGTGTCAAAATTAACATTAATGGTAGTTTAAAATAAATAATATTTTATTCAATGACATAAAATTTATAAAAATATAAAATTAATCAAAATTATTGGTATAAGGTTTAAAATTTTATAAATGATCCATTTATGTTTTTTTTGGCATTTTATAGTAACTATATTAACCCTTAAAGTGTAAAAATTGAAGTTGTCACGATAAGAGTTAAAGGGGTTAATTAAGAGTTAAAAGAAAAAGAAAAGGATTAAAAAATAGTAAAAACATGTATAAATTTCATTTAATGAATTTATTTATACTCATTATAATTCTATATTTTAAATAAATCAGTTTTTTACCATTAGTAATAGAAAATTAATTTATATTAATTTATTATTTTGAAGAATTCCAAGAGCACCTCTCCCATATCTTATAAAAGGGAACCTATTATTCTCTTTTATTCACACTTAAAAACATTTTTAGTTTGGCCAGTATCTACCAAAATTCCTTTTTAGAATATATCCTCTATTGTTAGATCTTTTAGTTTAGTAAAAACACCATCGTTAGTGGTCTTAATATGTTAAGAAAATGAGGTGGTCCAAGGAAGAGGTATCGATTTTAATCAAGTATTTCTGTTTTATTTCTTCTTCCACATACCTAAAATCCTCTTAAACCATGATAAAATAATTAAAATATAATCCTAAATATAATAATTTGTTATTATTATAATATCATCACCTAAATCAATCTCCACTTCCATCAAATGGGAAAATAATTAATTTTTTGTGTGTACGACAGACTACCACCACGTGAACTGATATAATTCATTTTCCATCACCGTATCTCAAGACTTGTTATAATTATGGAATTAATATTTATATATTATATTCATGACATATTTATAATTATTACATAATAATATTTCATTTACATTTTTACCTTTCCATTCACATAAAAATGATTATATTGTTCGTGTGTGCGTGTAAACTATCACCTCTACGAGGCGATGCGATTTGTTTTTCATCACCACATCACATGGGTGATATATATAAGTATATTTAAATTATTAATATGATATTAATGATATTATAATAATTATATAATGATAAAATTATACTTACCTTCTTTCCATAATGATTATTGAAAAATTAAAACATTACTCATACGTATGTACGACCTACCATCTTCATGATTATAACATAGTTCATTTTTCATAACCATACTAAATGAATTGATTTAAAATTAAAATTTATGTATAAAAATGATAATCATGTCATGAATATTATTCTGAATATGATGGGATAATGACCATTTTTACTATAGACATCATACAAAAGTAATTTTGGGCTCAAGTACCAAATATTTTAAAAACGGCCTACATGAACATAAATAATTAAGTAATTTTTATAACATGATAATAAGTGATATAAAAGGAATAATAAAATTTAAAAATATTATCAAGAAAATAAATAATTAAACTAATTTTATTATTTAGAAAGATAAAAATTGTATGTGATGAGTCAGACTGAAAGTAAGAGAATTTCTTTTAAAACCCTCTTTTAAAGTAACTCTTTAAACTATTTTTACAAAATCCCAAACGATTTTTTTAAAATATATATCATGAATATAATTTTCCACATTAATATAAATTTATTATTTTTATGATTACTTTACAATTTTATAATTTTATTTTCAAATAAAGTGTTTTCATTTATGAGATTGTGGATTTGTAAAAATGAAAAGAGATAGAGAACATGTTCATTAGAATGTATATCATCACAAAACTATAAATTTTTTATTAGTTAAAATATCATTGATTTATCAGAAATAAAATTAAAAAAGTAGTGTTATTTTAGAAAAATATTTTTCCCTATTATTGAGGGATTATTTTAATATTCAGATAATTACTTGAGAAAATAAACGTACTTGATTATAATTATAATTTCTTCATTTGGTTGTGCTTAGATCTATTTCATAAACTAGAAGATGAATATTTATGACAAATTTTTATGCCTAAATTACATCCATCAAACGATTCATAATTAATTCCTTCAGACTTTAAATATTTACAATAAGAAAAAAATGGCTTGAACATGATATCCAATATCGTACTTTAATCATAATAAATAATACCCTTAATCCATTCCATAAGTATTTAATCTTATGACATGTCCAAAACATGCCTATACAAATTCAATGACCAAAAACTTAGAAGGTATTTCACTAAATTTCCAAAATCGAATTAGAATTAGATTCCCCCAAATAGAATAATTTAATTTTTAATGTCACATATTAGAAATATGAATACCTTGATCACCATAAAACCATAATGAAAACATGAATGCTTCCAAGAGTAAAATATCAAGTTATTGAATATATTCCTTAAACCAACAAATCACTAACCACTTTCATGTTCACCAATAATATCCCATAAACATCTAGAAATTATTATCTCAACATATAGAAAATATTTAGGTTTATCTTTTTCAAGTCATGTTTTTCAAAAATATCAACTTTCCTCTGAAACACCATTCTCGTTCAATGGTACCATTCAACATATGCTCTCAAATTCTTAAATAAAAGGTACTAAAATAAAATTATTTTTTATTATATAATTATTATGACCAGTAAATCATTGACAAAATGCTCAAATGAAATAATTCATTGATCCAAGCTCAATGAAACTAATCATTCCTCTTTTTATGTGGTAAGATCATAATATCTTCCATGATTTATTAGATTCTTTTGAGACATATGACTTTTAAACTTAGGGAATTATTTTTTATAGTGCTCCATATCCTTACATTTGAAGCATCGAATAATGTAAAATTCTTTCCTTACATTGAAATAATGAGCATGGTGTCCTTTTTTCCACACATGAAGCAAACTCATTTTCCTATTATGAAAATACCATGTGTTTTCTTCCACAATTATCACATGTGAGAAAATCATTCATTTCCTTCTTCCCTTTATCTATATTTATTCCCACTTTCCTCTTATTCTCATGATTCCTTCTGAAGTCATAATACTTAGAAAAAACTTTCTTATTCTTGATAGAACATGATATTATCTCCTTATATAATAAGAATGTTTTAGAGAATAGTTTTTTTTTTGAATGACTGGATTAAATCCATCTAAGAAATGCTCATTCTTACCCTTTGGATTGTGTGCATTGATTCAGTTCTAATTCCTTCCTCTAGAAGGCATTTTTTTTTAAATGAATACACTATATTAGATCGTAACATTGTGAAACATAATATATAATCCCAAAACTAGTGTAATAATTAACCTAAATTAAAAAATTTATGCATAACTAATCTCATAATCATAAACATGGTTTCTTTGGGGACATATTTACTTTTAAATCCTTCATAATGGTTTGTAAATAAAATTTGAATTATCCTAAGAATATCCCCTAGGAGTTTCAAACCAGGTGCGTAGTAAGGCCCATTGTCATGTACCAGGTTATGCCGAGTCAGGACTGACACACCTTTTTAGATTTGTTACACCTAGGTACATTTGTTCCAGAACCATGTCCACTTGTTGTATCTAGACAGAGATTTATTATTAGAAATACCCACATAATCTCTACCTTACCAAGATTCTTGGATGTTCTTCTATGATTACCCTCAATTTATATATTAGATTTATATTCTCAAATATATGTTTTCTAAATCTAGTTTCCAAGGTTTCTATTAAAATTTCTCTAAAATCAATTGTAAAGACTCTGACCCTAGTAGCTCATAGCCACTGCCTTACTTTATTACATTGGTACTATGAAAAAGTGTTCACATCGAAAAGGAATGAATAGTTTTGTATCTTTGTAAAATAAAATACAATCATAATTTTTATATTACAACTTCAAAGGAAAAAAACATACCAACTACATTGGAAACACCCATAAACTCTTAGATTATCACTACAAGTCATTCATTATATAAATCTTTGTATCCTTGGGGAAAATAAAATATAAGAAAGGGGTGATCTCAAATGATCAGTAAGGGTAAGCAATAAAATTTAATCTATCATAAATAAACATAAATAATAAGGTAAGGTGAATAACTAAAAACACATACCATTAAAACATAATCTTGATCATAATATGGTAGTAATAAAAGTTGATTAAATAATTTAATATAAATAATCATATGAGAATGAAACATAACCATGGATATTTTACTAGTATAATAATCACATGGATTATAAATTACTAATATCATAATGTGGTAATTCATAATGTTGTACATCATAAACATACCATTAAGGCTTCATCCAAGACACCATACAAAAATAGGTCAAAACTCGATCGAGTATGTCTCATGAGACCTACAATGCATCAGGGGGGTTGTAGCGGGCTCATACCTTCACTTAATAAGTCCAATTCATTACACATATGAATGGTATGAAACATAAAAAACATATACATATGAAATTTAAGTTATTTTCCCCAATTAGTAAACATAATTACTAACCATTCTAAGTAATATGGTGAATGGTATCAAGGTAGCACATCCAATGTCTAACTAATCATAAACCATTTAATAAAATATGGTAGATGATATCATAAAACATCAATCCCAATTAAGAATTATATTCAATAGAGGGTGTTTAAATAGATGAAAATAATCTAATAAAATCGTTGAGGAATTCTTGAGAGAAATACCCTTTTTTACTTGGGAAAGAAGAGTTCTTTTGGAAAATTATTTGTATTTGTCAAAAAATAAGATTATAACATATATATACCATAAAATAAAAGGTAAGGAAAATGAAATTATATTTTAGGAATAAATTATTTCCAAATGAAGTGAAAACATTTAAAAATAACATTTAATAAACTTTATAAATGAACCATTTTAGTGCGGTTTATGGGAAAATTCTAGAGTCTTTAAAACAGACAAATAAACAATTTTTTTATGAAACCATAAATGAAATTTTTTTAATGATAAAATGAGTTATTTTATAAAAATACTGATTTCTTAAAATAGATTATAGAGTGTACTTGAAAATGGGTAATAAATTGAGAAGTAACCTTTCCTCAAGCTTTCTTATCGGGAAGAATTGAAAAGAGGACCTTATAAAACACATATTTCCATATAAAAGAAATATTAAATGATTTATATACATGATTTGGGAACATATATACAGAATTTATAAGAATTATATAAAGATAAATAAGAATTACATTGGGGTAAATAGAGATAAAGTGTATCCCAAATGAAAAATGGAGGATCAAGGAGAATACCTAACCACCTTGTAATCGACCAAATTATATGCCCCGTAAAATTAATAAAAATAAAATGAAACATTGAATACCATTAAGATAAAGAGATTCATGATATGATATATCAAAATTTTAGTATACATACACCACACACAAGAAATAAGTGGTGAATAAGGAATATCTCACAGAAATAAAAGTGAGATGAGGAACCCCATACCATTTGTCAGATAACATTATGCTCTTGTACTTAAAGTCCTAGATAATTAAATTAGATTCATTAATAATTTAATTCATAATATCTTAAACATGTATTTTTATTATTATAAATTTATTATGTTCATTTGTGACCATTTTGATGAGTTATAAGATTTAATTTCGTAGTCTGGGAGTGTTCGTTTCATTGGTTTTCATGATTGGTTCACTTGTATACATGTACGAAAGATCATGTAAAATGGGAATAGTTATCCAGAATTGAAATTGAATGCTATTAATGAACCTACAGAATAGTTAATGGTTAAAAATATCATTTTTCTATATATGAGGATAATTAATTAGATAGAGTGTCAATGATAACCATTTAAATTATTTTGGTGTTTTTTTATCATTACGAACTATTTTTGTCTTATTTAGTAATATTATGTATATATACTAGATCCATAACACTATATAAGTTTTAATATGTATATTATAGTATTTTTTAACCATAGAAATATTTTTATGACCATTCTTGAATGTGAAATTGAAAAATGAAAACTCGTCATCCATGAAAGCGGTAAATCAGCACCTCACGGATGATGTTTTCATTTTTAGAATAAAAATGGGATGAGAATAGAATTGATGTTTGATATACCATTAACAAAATAGATTTATAGTATATTAAATATATTGGATTTATCATGTTACTTTGAATATGGGAGGTGATGGAAGGATAATAAAATAAAATAAGTCAAAAGAGAGAGATAATAGGTTTTACCTCTTGAGAGTCAGCTCCTAGAGAACCTCCTAAAGGGACTTGGAATGGTCTTTTGGTGGGACTGAAAGACCAGGATATGAGGAAGAGGTTTGGGAGATGAATTGGACATAATCTAATAAATCTTCAAGGCTTTTTTAGTATTTGTAGATGTGGTGGTGAGGGGTGTTATTTATAGTTAAAGAGAAGGGGTGGTTAGGGGTGTTATTTATAGTGGAGGAGAAGGGTGGTTTTTTTATTATTTTAAACATTGGTTTTTTTTATTTTGGACCAAGACTATGAATAGTGCTAGTTCTTCTTACAAAATATAGTAAATAGTTCATGTGAGTTCGAAAAAATGAGTTCTTACATCATCCAAACATCATCCATGACTCAATAATTCATTTATTTACTTATAATGTTAAATATTGTAAATTACTGTATTTCACTATTCACCAAAATTTCAACTATTTTATAAAAATACCAAAAATTAACACTAACCATTTGTATACATTTATAATTCAAAATAGACTTAATTTTATGAAAATAATTTTCTAAATATGATAATGTTATTTTTTAATTAAAATCATCATTTATTCTAAAAAATGTTTTTAAAATTACAAATGATTTTACGACACTTTGAAAAATTAATTAATTTCAAATAAATATATCTTATAATAATAAGAGAAAAAAATATTAATTTATGAATCTATTTTAAAATAAATTTTCTTCTAAATCATTTCATTAATTACAAAGTGGTAAATAAACATTTATGTTTCACAAAAATACCTACAATTAATTTATCATTTTTAAAACATTTATTTATATATTACATGTTATAAATATATCATATTTTAATTTATAAGATACCCAGATTTTATTAACACTTTCATAGGTGAGGTTACTATTCTATTGGCCGGATTATTATTTTTAATGTTCGTATTACTTTTCAAATGATCACGTTATTATTCCATCAGTATAGGTTCCATAATTTCTAGAAATACCTCTTATTTCATTCATTATTCAATTATAAAGCTTTTATTATGTTCTCTATTTTATTTTATGTGATTTATACTATATTATATAATTATAATAAGGGGAAATCTATTGATTATATTTTGGGTCCTTACACTGGGGAATGTCTTTTGAATAATGTTAAGTGCTTCTGATGTGGTAAGATTGGGCATATGGATCGTAATTACAATAAAAAAGATCATGGTAGTGTTAAGAAAAATTATGATATACAATTAGTAAAAAATATAAATGTAATGAGATGGGTCATTATAAAAAGGATTGTCCAAATAGGAACCCTGATTATGGGATGAAACCAAACTATGAGCAGAAAGGTGTGATGAAATCCTTTGTAACTACTTCAGCATATGTTGGGTCATCCAATGAAGTGTTATTAGGTAAATTTTTTATTTATTCATATTATTATAATTTCTTTTTTGATATGGGATCAACACATTCTTTCATTTCTAAGAAATTTTCTGGTAAAATGTAAATTTCACCTCAAGAAATGAATCCAAAACTTATGGTAAAAATACCTGGGGGAAATATTAAAGAAAAAATAAATTATAAGAATCCTCCTATCATTGTTTGTGGAAGGACTTTACCTGTAAAACATGTTTTTCCCTAGTAGTGTTTTATGTTATTCTAGGTATGGATTGGCTTTCTTTTTACCATGCTACAATTAATTATGGAGCTAAAGAAGTTGTATTTTAGAAAGAGTTTTAGTTTCTATAGAATAATGAACCTATTCCATTCATAACATTTTAGGTTGCCTTGAAATAATTAAAATATATGAATTAAAGTTATCTTCTCACATATTGTTGAAAATAAAGGAAATGTTCAGATTAATGAGTTTTTAGTGGTAAATGGGTATTTGGATGTCTTTCCTGATGACTTTTCTAGTATTAGATTTGATCAGAAAGTTGAATTTACTATTGACTTAATTTATGATGTTAATTTATTTTCCTCATATCGACAATTTTTTTGATCAACTCCAAGGATCATAGTATTTTTCGAAGTTTGATATGAGGTCGGGGAACTATCAGTTGAAAGTAAAGGAAGTATACATTCTGAAGACTGTGCTTTGGACTAGATATGGGAATTATTAATTTGTAGTTATGTCCTTTGAGTTGTCTAATGAACCTATTGTATTCATGGATCTTAAGAATAAAAAATTTCATGATTTCATGGATTTGTTTTTGGTTGTGTTTATTGATTACATTTTGATATATTCTAAAAGTAAAGAGGATAATGAAAGATATATAAGGGTTGTTTTTCAAACCTTAAAAGAAAAGAAAATGTATGAAATTTTTAGAAAGTCTGAATTTTGGTTACAAAAAATTTCATTCCTTAGTCACATTTTTTCTAAATACAGAATAATCATTGATCTTTCTAACATGAAAGTTGTTGAAGAATGGTCATGACCCAAAAATATCACTGAGATTCATAGTTTTATTGGATTGTTGGTTTATTGCAAGAATTTTTTTGAAAAGTTTTCATGGTTATCAATCCCACTGACTAAGTTAATTCAAAAAGGATTTAAGTTCATTTGGAAAAAATAATGTGATGATTATTTTTAGTAATTGAAAAAATATTGGTGAATGGTCCTGTTTTGGACCTGCCTTCCAAACATGGTGAATTTTTCATCTGTAGTGATGTTTCATTGAAAGGGGTGGTTATTTCTTAATGTAGAATGATCAGGTAATTACTTATACTTCATGTTAGTTGAAACATCATGATTTAAATTTCACTAAACATGATTTTCAATTAGATTCTGTTGTTATTTCATTATAAATATGGAGGCATTATTTGTATAAAGTAAAGTTTGAAATATATACTGATCACAAAAGTTTGAAGTAAATATTCACTCTTAAAGAATTGAACATGAGATAGGGGAGATGGTTGGAACTAATCAATGGTTATGATTTCACAATTTATTACCATCATTGGAAAGAAAACAATGCACTTGATGCTTTGAGTGAAAAAATAATGCTACATTAACCATGTTACTTTTGAAAAGTTTCCCATTGGTTAAGGATTTGATGAATTTTGGCATAATTTTGTAGATGTAGGGGCATCCTCTATTTTGCTTTAGGTTTCAGCATAATTGAATTTTTCAGAAAGAATTAAGAGTAATCAAAAGTTGGATCAATCATTATAAGAAAAGGTTCAATACGTTATGGAGGATAAGTTTCTTGATTTTAATATTGATGAAGAAAGTGTTTTATGATTTATAAAAAGATTAAGGTTTCCATATGATTCCCATTTGAGGAAATATTTGTTGTTTTAATCTTATATTTATCTATTTTCATAACATATGGGTATTACTAAGATGTATTGAGACATTCAAGAGTATTACTGGTGGGATGGAATGAAAAGTTATATTGCTAACTTTACTATGAAATGTTTGACATGTCAGCAGGTTAATGCATAATGATAGTTACCAAAGGGGATACTTCAAACTTTTCCAGTGCCAAAGTGGAAATGGGAAAATATATCTGTGGACTTCATAGTGGGATTACCATGTAATTCTCTAGATAACAATGTGATCTGGGTTATTGTTGATCAACTAACTAAATCTGCACATTTTATTCATATTCATGACACTATTTCTCTAGATAAACTTTCATGGTTATATATTAAAGAGATATTCATGTTACATGGGGTTAATCTCTCCATTTTATTTGATTATGATCTCAGGTTCACTTCTAATTTTTGGAAAGGATTTCAGAAGTCATTAAGATATAAATTAAATTTCAGCACAACCTTTCATCCTCGGTCTGATGGATAGTCAAAATGAACAATTTAGACCTTGAAAGATATGTTATGTTCTTAGTCAATGGATTACTATGGAATTTGGGATAAAATTATTTATTTAGTTGAGTTTTCATATAATAATAGTTTTCATTACAGTATATAGATGGAACCATTTGAGTCATTATATGGAAAGCGTTGTCAAACTCCATCATTTTGGGATAAAGTAGGTGAAAGGAAGGTAATGAGATCATAATTGGTAGAGGAAACAATAAAGAAAGTTTAGTTGATTTAGAGACACATGAGGATATCACAGAGTAGGTATAAAATTTATGTGGATAACTGGAAGAGGGATCTTTCATTTTAGGTAGGTGATCATGTCTTTCTTAATGTTTCTCCATGGAAAAGTGTGATGTGTTTTGGTAAGAAGGGGAAGTTGAGTCCATAGTTCATTAGAACCTATGAAATCCTAGAAAAAGTTTGATTAGTTTCCTACTAAGTGGATTTGCCTCCAATTTTATCCTATTTACACAATGTATTTCATGTTTCAATGTTAAGGAAATTTGTTCCAGATTTGTCTCATGTTTTAATCCCTGAAGTAGTTCAGTTGGAAGAGAATCTTTCTTTTGAGGAACAATTTGTTTTGGTTTTTTACCATAGAGAGAAATTTTTCAGAATAAGGTGATTCATGTGGTTATGGTTTTATGAAAAAACCATATGTTTGAAGAGGAAATATGAGAATCTAAAAATTCTATGAGCAAAAGATATCCCAACTTATTTAATAAGTGGATATAATTGTGAGGGTGTGATTTCCAAGGGGGGAGAATGTAACAACCTAGGTAATGATAGAATAATTCTTTTTCATATCTATTAATTTTTATTATTTAGATAGTAATTTTGAATAAAAAGGGACACTTTGTTCAATAGCGTATATAATAAACCTAGTTTTATAGTAAAAATTATATTTTTCTAAAAAGAAGTTTTGTTGTCTTTTAATGGAGCACATATTTTAAAACTAAATTTTTACACTTATAAATTATATTTTGAAAAAATAAACTTCATTTATGAAATAGGAATATCAAAATTTACTTTGCTAAATTTTTTGGTATTTTTATGATAAATTTATTTTTTTGATGAATAGTGAAACAATAATACATTTTAATTGAAAATAGTTTTTTTGTAAAAATAATTTATAGTGTCAAATTAAATTTTTTTTATTGGTTTTAAGGTATAATTAGATCAATAATATATCATTTAATCTAATTTAGGTCATTGGAATCAATTTCACATTGATTTTGGATATAAAATCATTTCATTCTTTTGAACATTTTAACTTTAAAAACTTGTTTTCTCGTTATATCGATGAGATTAATTTTAAATCAATTTTAGACACTTCTATGTTTGGAATTTTAAAAAATT
Organism: Viscum album; assembly: GCA_963277665.1. Lineage (NCBI taxonomy): Eukaryota > Viridiplantae > Streptophyta > Magnoliopsida > Santalales > Viscaceae > Viscum > Viscum album. The sequence continues at coordinate 394,922,682 of OY728129.1, forward strand.
AATTCTATATTTGGAATCATAAGGTCAAAATTTAGTAAATAGCCCCATTTTATTTTTGGGCAATATGAATAGTAAACTTGGTAAATTTTATTGACATGGTTAAGGGTAAATTGGGTAATTAAGGGTAAAAAATATTATAAATATTATAAAATTACCCTAAAACTTGTCTTAATTTTATTGTATTAGTTATTATCTACCCAAATCATTCTTGGGCTACTTTTAAGACCACTTTTAGACACTTGGATGACTTTAAGCCCCTTAAAGTATTTTATTTTAAATAAAAGTCAAAGATTTCATACATATATTTTATTAACTATGAAATTTTAAATATTGGGTTATTTAGAATATATCTTCAACTATAAATAGTGTAGCGACCTGGACCCAGATAGCTCAGAGTCGGTGTCTTCTATCAATTACATTGTCATGCTTACAAGGAATCAAATCCCAAAGAATTGTAGAGTTCAATAGTCTTGGTAAACCAAATACATATATGAGTCTTGTTTTACAAAAGAATACATTAACTACAACATATTTTCTTCTTCTAAATAACTTCTCGGATAACTTTATTCCATCTAGTATATCTCTGTATATCATTCATAGTAATCTTATTGGATTCATGGGGAAAGGAAACATAATAAGGGTGAGCTCAAATTCTCAGGAAGTGTAAGTAATGTATAGTGAAATCAATAAGGAATAAAATTGAATAAAAAATATGGTTAGGTAAAAACTAAACAAACTTTCCATATAATAAATAACTGAATGAATAAAAAATATGGAAAAGGTAACAACTGAAAACACATTCCATTCAAATAACTAGATAAGGAAAAATAAATATGGCTAGGTAAGAAACTAAAACACACGTCATTTAATCAATGAATAGAAAATAAAATGTATCTATTGTAACATCCCAGGTAAATAAAGAATAATAAATTTTCATATTTATTAATATTTGTGAATTAAATATTAATTTTACTTTAAAAGGGTTGCTATGTTCTATAGCGTACTCGATATGCAACGATGAGTTTCTTTGAAAACTTACATTGCACACTAGTAATATAATAATATTATTTTAAATGGTAGTTAACATGTAGCCGTTTTATTGGCGGGGATGGATAGAAATAACTAAAATATTATTATATATGTTTTTTAAATTTTTTTTACAATAAAAGATAAAGGCTTAAAATACGGAAAGAATTCAATTTTAGGCATTTATACCCTAATTTTCACTAAAGGTTCACTTATCGCCTTTTGATGGCGAACCGTCATTAAATATAGTTTTGATCACTCTTATACATTCTATTGGACCAAATATAACTCTTCTTTAGAATCAGGACATCAAAATTTACTTTGTGTAAATTTTTGGTATTTTTTCGATAAAGTTCATTTTTTTAATGAATAGTGTAAAATGTTGTATTTTAATTCAAAACCTATTTTTAATCTAATTTATTTATATGATTAGATTATCTTTTGAATTGGTTTTAAAGTGAAATTAGAATATATTTTTACCATTAAATCCAATAGTGGTCTTTGGAATTAATTTCACTTTGAAATCGGACTTAAACTAGTGTCAATCTTTTGATACTTATTGTTTCATAAAAACACACTATTTGCTCTAACAGCGGGAATTAATTATTAAATTAATTAATTCAAATTATATGTTTTGAATTTTGTAAAATGGACTTCATTTTTGAATTTGGAATATCAAATATAGCTTAGTGTGAAGTTTTGGTATTTTTCTGAAAAACTTCAATTTTTGATGAATAGTGAAACCACTAAGTGGTACTTATAAAAACTGATTTTTCGTTTAAATGAAATTTTACCACCTCTTTGTTTTGAATTTCAAAAATCTGACATACATGGTTTTCATTAGGAAGTAAAATGTGGTTCAATGGGATTAAAATAATTTTTTGGTGAATAGTAACTTTTAGGTTTATTAATCGCGATTAGAGGTAATTAGTGTAATTTAAGGTAAAAATAATGTTTTAATAATATGAAATGACCTAGACACATGTCCTACCCTTATTGGATATGTCATGGCCGACAAAGACAATCCATGGGTTAACTTGGGGACCCCATGGAGCCACTTTGGAAGGAAAATAACATTAATATCTTTTTATTTAATGTTAAAGTAAAAATGTCACAAACATGAGTTATTTTACTAAAACAATTTTTACATGGGGTTATACAAGAAAGATTTTTGACTATAAATAGTCATTGTAAAGATAAAAATATTTCCTACATCATAGTATTTTTTTTATAATTTTTAGACATTAAGTAAATAAAATTATTTACGACATCATAATGATGCAGCGATTACCTCATTAATAAAGGATTTAAATAAAATGAAAAGATAATGTAAAATCTATGACCTAAACATGTCCAAAACCTATTAGATGGGTGGATTTAGAACCCTTATCACCTTATCCTCTAATTATATTAATGTGGGACCTTTTAAATCCGAAACTCATTTTAAAATAAAGTAACATTTCTTTACTTTCCAAGAGTGCCCCTCCTCTCCTCTTATAAAAGGCCCCCACCTCTACCACCTTACCCACACTTCAAAAGCCTTTGGCTCAGACAACCCCTACCCATTTTGTCTCTACACATCCCTCTATAACTCTTATAAGCCTCACTTTGGGCAGAAGTCTTCCCAAGGAAGCCTTTGAGCTCAAACCAAAGGAAGTTACCCGATTTTAAGGTAATGTCTTCACTTGAGTCCTTTTGTTTTATTTTGATTCTCCAACCCCCTAAACACTTTTTATTCGTTTCTTTTGTAACAACTCCAGTATCTTCAATATAATAAGATGTTTTTATAATAAGTATTAGAGCTACACTTACACACACCTACATCTAATGGTTAAAGAACATACTGTTTCCGTGGATGGAAAATTTCTGCCTCACGAAACGATGATTGTTCAATATTATTCTAACACCTTCAAAGGTGGCCATTAAGATGTCACTATATTTATATATGATATATAATATGTTTATTTTTTCCTTAAGCTTATGTATTTTTCATTTATTTCATACCTTTATGGATTCCATTATGGGTATACGCGATATCTTCATTTTAGGAAGTGCGGACTACCGCCCCCTCAAAGTGATTTGATTCGTTAATACCATATGTGGTACGTATAAAGGATATATTTAATGATATTATATATGATACCATACTGTAATTAAAATACTATTATGTATCATTATGTTTTAATTCCATTAAATAAGAAATAGAAATGGAAGTAGCATTCATGCGTACGTACGGCTTGCCGTCTCCATGAACGATGCATTTCATTTCTTACCTCTAAATGTTATGTAATATTATAAATGCATGCATGTACTAGATATATATGATATATATGATATCCACATCATGAATACAATTCTGGATATAATGGATATTTTACCACATGAACAACTTGTAATTATAAAGAGTTTATTTTTTACTCAAGTACCAATGATCGTTAAAACGACCGTTATTAACTTAAATAATAACATAGTGTTCATGACATGGTAATAAGTGATATAAAAGAAATAATGAACTTGAAAAAGGTTCTTAAGCAAGTAGAAATTAACTCAAGTTTATTATTCAGGAGATTAAAGAACGATCGAGTCAAGTCGGACCCGAGGTAAGGGACTTCGTCTCAATCTCCTTTCATTGAGGCATATTTCGTTTTATACACAATTTTATTTTATACAGTGTATAAACCCCTTTGACTTTTACTTTTATACAAAAGGAATCTTTTTCTACGAAGTTTTTTACTAAATGACAAAAAGGAATGTTTCTTTTAACGTACGTGGTGACAACGACCTTTTCTGCCGCCACGAGTATTATTTGGTCTTTGGCTTCCTCAACAAGCCGTGATGTTTTTAAAATGAAATAAATATCATATACTCTTTTATGTATTTTGGTATTGAAAATGGTTTTTATAATGGATTTGTTATGTCAATATATTTGAGTGATATATTGTGATCAAATTGTGGAAATTTTTTCTTTCCATTATATTTGTTTTATGTCTTATGATTTTATAATGGTACTTGGACATTTGACGGGTGGTTACGTGATAAACCATATGACAGGTGGTGTCGTGAATACCAGGACGGGTGGTTACGTTATAACCTCCAATGCATTGGGTATGGAAGTCGGCCATATGGCTATTCCATTAAGTGATAAGTGTGGAAGTCAATCGTATGGTTATTCCATTTAAGTATGTTTATCTCCCAAGTTACCTTTATATGTTATGTAATTTTTATATGGTTTTTATGGTAATATTTTGGTTAAAAAGGGTAAGTAATGATCTTTTATTCAGTAAAGAGTTTTTACTACTTCATAAAGGTGAAAATTATTACTTTGATAAAGTATACATGGTTTACTTATTGTTTTGATAAACTAACAGTTTTCACTCTTTTTGTATCCCTTACTGATCTTTTTATGCTCACCCCAAGTTTTTTTGAAATATTTTTTACAGGACTTAATGTGGAATAGGGTCAAAGATGGGATCAAGGTAAAGTCATGCTATTTAAAACATAGAACTAGACATGTTTCTTTTTAAGAGTTTTTATTTTATGGAAACTTAGTATAAGTGTCTACTTTGTAATCTTTTGAGATGTAATAGTTATGATCTAATTCTCTAAAACTCTAAACCTAAAAAGATCCTCAATGGGAATTATTCATTTAATTCAATATTAAGTAATGTTTAAGGCTGGGGCCTTATAGTTGGTATCAGAGGTCGGTTTAGACAACTTTAGGAGTTAGAAAAGTGTTAAATTATAAGTTAATTTATGGTATGATTGAAATGATATAGCATTTAAAGATTTCCATGTTGCTTCGCCTAAGATATTTCTGTGTTCAGAATGGTTTTCCGTAGAGGAAACAAAGCGGCTATGTTGGGATGACATTAGGAGGAAGACAACCTTCCAAATCAGCAACCTGAGATGGTCGGAATTGGAACTGAACAGTTTGTTGCAGTGATGGCATAGTTGACTCAGGCTATAAATGGTGGTGGTATCCATGCACGAGATCAGCCGGATCAACTGCAGAGGAACATGTCAGTGGTGGAACATTTCATGAGGCAACATCCCCCATCATTCAGAGGATCATCTGACCCCGTTCTAGCTTAAGGGTGGATCAAAGAACTGTTGAAGATTTTTGATGTCATGGGGTGTTCAGAACATCAAAATCTTAGTCTTTTTGTTTACCGTTTTGAAGGAGAAGCTGATCAGTGGTGGTCGATGGTGAAAAATACCAGGGATAGTGATGAGATTGATGATCTTCACTGGGACGAATTCAAAGGTATGTTTCTTGAGAAATATTTTCCTAAGGTGGTTCGTCTTAGGATGGAAAAACAGTTCCTATAATTGAGGCAGGAGGAAGACTCAGTGGCTGCTTATGAAGCAAAGTTCACTCGACTGGCAGGGTATGCTCCAAACTTCATACGAAATCTTGATAGTAAAATCAACCATTTTTACTCAGGGTTAAATCCAAATTATCGAAGGGATTTAGCTTCTCGTGAGTTAAAAAGTTATGAAAAACTTGTTCGATGTGCGGAGAAGGTGGAAATGGAGTTTGCCGATGATCAGGTGTTCTTTGAAAAACAACAGAATAAGAGGTCCAGCTGGCAGGCAAGGGGAAAGAATTCATCAAATAAGCAAGGAGGTAAGAAAACCAAATATCCATCCTGTGGGAAGTGTGGTAAAATGAATCCTGGAGAATTTTTATCCAAGTCTGGTAAGTGATTTCGGTGTGGTAAGTCTGGTCATATTGCTCGTAACTGTAAGGAAGATGATCAAGCAGGCAATGAAAAGCCAGTGGTAAGATGTTTTAAGTGTAATGAAATGAGTCATTATGAAAATGAGTGTCTAACGAAGAACTCAACTAGGGAAAAGCAGCCAGACTACAAGCAGAAAGGGGTGGTGAAATCCTTTGCAACTGCTTCAGCAGATGTTGGGCCATCGAATGAAGTAGTATCAGCTCCAGGGAGCTCAGTATTTTTCGAAGATTGACTTGAGGTCGGGGTACCATCAGTTGAAAGTAAAAGAAGCAGACGTTCTGAAGACTGCGTTCCCTACTAGATATGGCCATTATGGATTTTTAGTTATGCCTTTTGGGTTAACCAATTCACCTACTATATTCATGGACCTTATGAATAGAATTTTTCATGAGTTCTTGGATAAGTTTGTGGTTGTTTTCATCGATGATATTTTGGTGTTTTCTAAAAGTAAATAGGAGCATGAAAGTCATTTAAGGGTTATCTTGCAAACCTTAAAAGAAAAGAAACTATATGGAAAATTCAACAAGTGTGAGTTTTGGTTACAAAAAACTTATTTCCTTGGTAACATTGTTTCAAAAAAATGGCATAACTGTTGATCCTGCTAAAACAAAAGTTGTTGAAGAATGGCCAAGACCCACAAATGTAACCGAGATCCGTAGTTTCCATGGTTTGGCAGGTTACTACTGAAGGTTTTTTGAAAATTTTTCACGATTATCTAGTCCAATGACTAATCTAACTCGGAAGGGTGTTAAGTTTATCTGGACAAAAGAATGTGATGATTGTTTTCAGGAGTTGAAAAGAAGATTGGTGAATGCTCCAGTTTTGGCACTTCCTTCCAGGAATGGTGAGTTTGTTATCTACAGTGATGCTTCATTGAAAGGACTTGGTTGCGTCCTAATGAAGAATGATCAGGTAATTTCTTATGCTTCACGATAGTTGAAAACTCATGAGGCAACTTACCCTACACATGATTTGGAATTAGCTGCTGTTGTTTTTTCTCTAAAAATTTGGAGGCATCATTAGTATGGAGTAAAGTGTGAAATATATACTGATCACAAAAGTTTAAAGTATATATTCACTCAAAAAGAATTGAACATGAGACAGAGGATATGGGTTGAATTAATCAAGGATTATGATTGTACAATTCATTACCATCCAGGGAAAGCAAATAAAGTGGTTGATGCTTTGAGTCGAAAAAGTAATGCTTCATTAACCATGCTAAGTTTGGAACGAGATCCTTTGGTTTTTGATTTGATGAACTTTGGCATAGAAGTTGTTGGTGCAGGATGCCCTTCTGTTTTGTTTCAGGTATCGGTGAAATTTTCTCTATCAGAAAAAATTAAGCAAGAACAGAAGCAAGACAGTGAGTTGCAGGAAAAGGTAGAGCTGGTTCAGAAGGGTAAGTTGTCTGAATTCAACATTGATAATGATTGTGTTTTGAGATTTGGGAAGAGATTGTGCGTGCCTGGTGATTCACAGTTGAAGAGGGAGTTGTTATGTGAAGCTCATATTTCTCCGTTTTCAGTTCATCCTGGCAGTACTAAGATGTACAGAGATCTGCGGGAGTATTACTGCTGGGATGGAATGAAAAGAGATACTGCTGATTTTACTATGAAGTGTTTGACTTGTCAGCAGGTTAAAGAAGAGCGGTAGTTACTGAAAGGGATACTGCATCCTTTACCAGTACCAGAGTAGAAATGGGAAAACATATCCATGGACTTTGTTGTGGGATTACCGAGGATATCTCGAGGTAATAATGCAATCTGGGATATTGTTGATCACTTGACTAAATCTTCTCATTTCCTTCCTATTCGAGATATATTCTCTCTAGATCAACTTTCTCGATTGTATATTAAATAGATAGTCAGGTTGCATGGAGTTCCCCTCTCCATTATATATGATCATGATCTCAGGTTTACTTCTAACTTTTGGAAAGGCCTTCAGAAGTCGTTGGGTACTGAATTAAATTTTAGCATAGTATTTCATCCGTAATCAGATGGGCAGTCAGAACGAACAATTCAGACATTGGAGGATATGCTACGTGATTGTTCGATGGATTATCAGGAAAGTTGGGACTAACATCTTTCTTTGGTTGAGTTTTCTTATAATAACAGTTTTCATTCCAGTATACAGATGGCACCATTTGAGGAATTATATGGGAAGCGGTGTCGAACTCCAGCTTTTTGGGTTGAAGTGGGTGAAAGGAAGCTGATGGGACCAGAATTGGTAGAAGAGATGGCAGAAAAAGTTCAGTTGATTCAGAAACACATGAGAACAACTCAGAGCAGACATAAAAGTTATGCGGATAACCGGAGGAAGGATCTATCTTTCGAGGTAGGTGATCATGTTTTTCTCAAGGTTTCTCCAGGGAAAAGTGTGATGCGATTTGGTAAGAAAGGAAAGCTGAGTCCAAGGTTCATTAGACCATATGAAATTCTGGAGAGAGTTGGATCAGTTGCATACAGAGTGTCATTACCTCTGATTTTATCTCAGGTACACAATGTTTTTCATGTTTCGATGTTGAGAAAGTATATGCCAGATCTATCTCATGTTTTGAGCCCGGAGGTAGTTCAGTTGGAAGAGAATATCTATTATGAAGAACAACCAGTACAGATTCTTGACTGAAGAGAGCAAGTGTTGCGAAATAAGGTAATTAACCAGGTAAAGGTTTTGTGGAAAAACCATATAGTTGAAGAGTCAACGTGGGAATCTGAAAATGCTATGAGGGATAAATACCCCCACTTATTTTGAAAGTGAATAAAATTGCGAGGACGCAATTCCCAAAAGGGGGGGAGGATGTAACATCCTAGGTAAATAAAGAATAATAAATTTTCATATTTATTAATATTTTTGAATTAAATATTAATTTTACTTTAAAAGGGTTGCTATGTTCGATAGCGTACTCGATACGCAACGATGAGTTTCTTTGAAAACTTACGTTGCACACTAGTAATATAATAATATTATTTTAAATGGTAGTTAACACGTAGCCGTTGTATTGGCGGGAATGGATAGAAATAACTAAAATATGATTATATATGTTTTTTAAATTTTTTTTTACAATAAAAGATAAAGGCTTAAAATACGGAAAGAATTCAATTTTAGGCATTTATACCCTAATTTTCACTAAAGGTTCACTTATCACCTTTTGATGGAGAACTGTCATTAAATATAGTTTTGATCACTCTTATACATTCTATTGGACCAAATATAACTCTTCTTTAGAATCGGGACATCAAAATTTACTTTGTATAAATTTTTTGTATTTTTCCGATAAAGTTCATTGTTTTAATGAAGTGTAAAATGTTGTATTTTAATTCAAAACCTCTTTTTAATATAATTTATTTATATGATTAGACTATATTTTGAATTGGTTTTAAAGTGAAATTAGAATATATTTTTACCATTAAATCCAATAGTGGTCGTTGGAATTAATTTCACTTTGAAATCGGACTTAAACTAGTGTCAATCTTTTGATACTTATTGTTTCATAAAAACACGTTATTTGCTCTGACAGCGGGAATTAATTATTAAATTAATTAATGCAACTTATATGTTTTTAATTTTATAAAATGGACTTCATTTTTTGAATTCGGAATATCAAATATAGCTTAGGTTGAAGTTTTGGTATTTTTCTGAAAAACTTCAATTTTTGATGAATAGTGAAACCACTAAGTGGTACTTATAAAAACTGATTTTTCGTTTAAATGAAATTTTACCACCTCTGTGTTTTGAATTTCAAAAATATGACATACATCATTGTCATTAGGAAGTAAAATGTGGTTTAATGGGATTAAAATAATTTTTTTGGTAAATAGTAACTTTTAGGTTTATTAATCGCGATTAGAGGTAATTAGTGTAATTTAAGGTAAAAATAATGTTTTAATAATATGAAATGATTTAGACACATGTCCTACCCTTATTGGATATGTCATGGCCGACCAAGACAATCCATGGGTCAACTTGGGGACCCCATGGAGCCACTTTGGAAGGAAAATAAAATTAATATCTTTTTATTTAATGTTAAAGTAAAAATGTCACAAACATGAGTTATTTTACTAAAACAATTTTTACATGGGGTTATACAAGTAATATTTTTGACTATAAATAGTCATTGGAAAGATAAAAATATTTCCTACATCATATTATTTTTTTTATAATTTTTAGACATTAAATAAATAAAATTATTTATGACATCATAATGATGCAGCGATTACCTCATTAATAAAGGATTTAAATAAAATGAAAAGATAATGTAAACTATATGACCTAAACATATCCAAAACCTATTGTATGGGTGGATTTAGAACCCTTATCACCTTATCCTCGAATTATATCAATGTGGGACCTTTTAAATCCGAAACTCATTTTAAAATAAAGTAACATTTCTTTACTTTCCAAGAGTGCCCCCCTCTCCTCTTATAAAAGGCCCCCACCTCTACCACCTTACCCACACTTCCAAAGCCTTTGGATCAGCCAACACCTTCCCATTTTGTCTCTCCACATCGCTCTCTAACTCTTAGAAGCCTCACTTTGGGCAGAAGTCTTCCCAAGGAAGCCTTTGAGGTCAAACCAAAGGGAGTTACCCGATTTTAAGGTAATGTCTTCACTTGAGTCCTTTTGTTTTATTTTGCTTCTCCAACCCCCTAAACTCTTTTATTCATTTCTTTTTTAACAAATACAATATCTTAAATATACTATGATGTTGTTATAAGAAGGATTTGAGCTACACTTACACACACCTACATCTAATGGTTAAAGAACATACTGTTTCCGTGGATGGCAAATTTCTGCCTCACGAAACGATGATTGTTCAATATTCTTCTAAAACCTCCAAAGGTGTCCATTAAGATGTCACTATATTTATATATGATATATAATATGTTTATGATTTCCTTAAACTTCTGTATTTTTCATTTATGGCATACCTTTATGGCTTCCATTATGGGTATACGCGATATCTTCATTTTAGGAAGTGCGGACTACCGCCCCCTCAAAGTGATTTGATTCGTTAATACCATATGTGGTGCGTATAAAGGATATATTTAATGATATTATATATGATACCATACTGTAATTAAAATACTATTATGTATCATTATGTTTTAATTCCATTAAATATGAAATAGAAATGGAAGTAGCGTTCATGCGTACGTACGGATTACCGTCTCCATGAACAGTGCATTTCATTTATTACCTCTAAATGTTATGTAATATTATAAATGCATGAATGTACTGGATATATATGATATATATGATATCCACATCATGAATACAATTCTGGATATAATGGATATTTTACCACATGAACAACTTGTAATTATAAAGAGTTTATTTTTGACTCAAGTACCAATGATCGCTAAAACGACCGTTATTAACTTAAATAATAACATAGTGTTCATGACATGGTAATAAGTGATATAAAAGGAATAATGAACTTGAAAAAGGTTCTTAAGCAAGTAGAAATTAACTCAAGTTTATTATTCAGGAGATTAAAGAACGATTGAGTCAAGTCGACCCGAGGTAAGGGACTTCGTCTCAATCTCCTTTCATTGAGGCATATTTCGTTTTATACACAATTTTCTTTTATATGGTGTATAAACACCTTTTAATTTTACTTTTATACAAAAGGAATATTTTTCTATGAAGCGTTTTACTAAACGACAAAAATGAATGTTTCTTTTAACGTACGCGGTGACAACAACCTTTTCTGCCGCCGTGAGTATTATTTGGTATTTGGATTCCTCAACAAGACGTGATGTTTTTAAAATGAAATAAATACCATATACTATTTTATGTATTCTGGTATTGAAAATGGTTTTTATAATGGATTTGTTATGTCAATATATTTGAGTGATATATTTTGATCAAAGTGTGGAAATGTTTTCTTTCTATTATATTTGTTTTATGTCTTATGATTTTATAATGGTACTTGGAAATTTGACGGGTGGTTATGTGATAAACCATATGATAGGTGGTGCCATGAATACCAGGACGGGTGGTTACGCTATAACCTCCAATGCATTGGGTATGGAAGTCCTCCGTATGGCTATTCCATTAAGTGATATGTGTGGAAGTCAACCGTATGGTTATTCTATTTAAGTATGTTTATGTCCCAAGTTACCTTTATATGTTTTGTGATTTTTTTATGGGTTTTATGGTAATCTTTTAGTTACAAAAAGGTAAGTAATGATCTTTTATTCAGTGAAGAGTTTTTACTACTTCATAAAGGTGAAAATTATTACTTTGATAAAGTATACATGGTTTACTTGTTGTTTTGATAAACTAACAGTTTTCATTCTTTGTGTATCCCTTAGTGAGCTTTTTATGCTCACCCTAAGTTTTTTTGAAATGTTTTTCACAGGACTTAATGTGGAATAGGGTCAAGGATGGGATCAAGGGAAAGTCATGCTATCTAAAACATGGAACTAGACATGTTTCTTTTTAAGATTTTTTATTTTATGGAAACTTATTAGAAGTGTCTACTTTGTAATCTTTTGAGATGTAATAGTTATGATCTAATCCTCTAAAACTCTAAACCTAAAAAGATCCTCAATGGGAATTATTCATTTAATTCAATATTAAGTAATGTTTAAGGATGGGGCCTTATAGTTGGTATCAGAGGTCGGTTTATACAACTTTAGGAGTTATAAAAGTGTTAAATTATAAGTTAATTTATGGTATGATTGAAATGATATAGCATTTAATGATTTCCATGTTGCTTCGCCTAAGATATTTCTGTGTTCAGAATGGTTTTCCGTAGAGGAAACAAAGCAGCTATGTTGGGACGACATCAGGAGGAAGACAACATTCCAAATCAGCAACCTGAGATGGTCGGAATTGGAACTGAACAGTTTGTTGCAGTGATGGCATAGTTGACTCAGGCTATAAATGGTGGTGGTATCCATGCACGAGATCAGCCGGATCAACTGCAGAGGAACATGTCAGTGGTGGAACATTTCATGAGGCAACATCCCCCATCATTCAGAGGATCATCTGACCCCGTTCTAGCTTAAGGGTGGATCAAAGAACTGTTGAAGATTTTTGATGTCATGGGGTGTTCAGAACATCAAAATCTTAGTCTTTTTGTTTACCGTTTTGAAGGAGAAGCTGATCAGTGGTGGTCGATGGTGAAAAATACCAGGGATAGTGATGAGATTGATGATCTTCACTGGGACGAATTCAAAGGTATGTTTCTTGAGAAATATTTTCCTAAGGTGGTTCGTCTTAGGATGGAAAAACAGTTCCTATAATTGAGGCAGGAGGAAGACTCAGTGGCTGCTTATGAAGCAAAGTTCACTCGACTGGCAGGGTATGCTCCAAACTTCATACGAAATCTTGATAGTAAAATCAACCATTTTTACTCAGGGTTAAATCCAAATTATCGAAGGGATTTAGCTTCTCGTGAGTTAAAAAGTTATGAAAAACTTGTTCGATGTGCGGAGAAGGTGGAAATGGAGTTTGCCGATGATCAGGTGTTCTTTGAAAAACAACAGAATAAGAGGTCCAGCTGGCAGGCAAGGGGAAAGAATTCATCAAATAAGCAAGGAGGTAAGAAAACCAAATATCCATCCTGTGGGAAGTGTGGTAAAATGAATCCTGGAGAATTTTTATCCAAGTCTGGTAAGTGATTTCGGTGTGGTAAGTCTGGTCATATTGCTCGTAACTGTAAGGAAGATGATCAAGCAGGCAATGAAAAGCCAGTGGTAAGATGTTTTAAGTGTAATGAAATGAGTCATTATGAAAATGAGTGTCTAACGAAGAACTCAACTAGGGAAAAGCAGCCAGACTACAAGCAGAAAGGGGTGGTGAAATCCTTTGCAACTGCTTCAGCAGATGTTGGGCCATCGAATGAAGTAGTATCAGCTCCAGGGAGCTCAGTATTTTTCGAAGATTGACTTGAGGTCGGGGTACCATCAGTTGAAAGTAAAAGAAGCAGACGTTCTGAAGACTGCGTTCCCTACTAGATATGGCCATTATGGATTTTTAGTTATGCCTTTTGGGTTAACCAATTCACCTACTATATTCATGGACCTTATGAATAGAATTTTTCATGAGTTCTTGGATAAGTTTGTGGTTGTTTTCATCGATGATATTTTGGTGTTTTCTAAAAGTAAATAGGAGCATGAAAGTCATTTAAGGGTTATCTTGCAAACCTTAAAAGAAAAGAAACTATATGGAAAATTCAACAAGTGTGAGTTTTGGTTACAAAAAACTTATTTCCTTGGTAACATTGTTTCAAAAAAATGGCATAACTGTTGATCCTGCTAAAACAAAAGTTGTTGAAGAATGGCCAAGACCCACAAATGTAACCGAGATCCGTAGTTTCCATGGTTTGGCAGGTTACTACTGAAGGTTTTTTGAAAATTTTTCACGATTATCTAGTCCAATGACTAATCTAACTCGGAAGGGTGTTAAGTTTATCTGGACAAAAGAATGTGATGATTGTTTTCAGGAGTTGAAAAGAAGATTGGTGAATGCTCCAGTTTTGGCACTTCCTTCCAGGAATGGTGAGTTTGTTATCTACAGTGATGCTTCATTGAAAGGACTTGGTTGCGTCCTAATGAAGAATGATTAGGTAATTTCTTATGCTTCACGATAGTTGAAAACTCATGAGGCAACTTACCCTACACATGATTTGGAATTAGCTGCTGTTGTTTTTTCTCTAAAAATTTGGAGGAATCATTAGTATGGAGTAAAGTGTGAAATATATACTGATCACAAAAGTTTAAAGTATATATTCACTCAAAAAGAATTGAACATGAGACAGAGGATATGGGTTGAATTAATCAAGGATTATGATTGTACAATTCATTACCATCCAGGGAAAGCAAATAAAGTGGTTGATGCTTTGAGTCGAAAAAGTAATGTTTCATTAACCATGCTAAGTTTGGAACGAGATCCTTTGGTTTTTGATTTGATGAACTTTGGCATAGAAGTTGTTGGTGCAGGATGCCCTTCTGTTTTGTTTCAGGTATCGGTGAAATTTTCTCTATCAGAAAAAATTAAGCAAGAACAGAAGCAAGACAGTGAGTTGCAGGAAAAGGTAGAGCTGGTTCAGAAGGGTAAGTTGTCTGAATTCAACATTGATAATGATTGTGTTTTGAGATTTGGGAAGAGATTGTGCGTGCCTGGTGATTCACAGTTGAAGAGGGAGTTGTTATGTGAAGCTCATATTTCTCCGTTTTCAGTTCATCCTGGCAGTACTAATATGTACAGAGATCTGCGGGAGTATTACTGGTGGGATGGAATGAAAAGAGATACTGCTGATTTTACTATGAAGTGTTTGACTTGTCAGCAGGTTAAAGAAGAGCGGTAGTTACTGAAAGGGATACTGCATCCTTTACCAGTACCAGAGTAGAAATGGGAAAACATATCCATGGACTTTGTTGTGGGATTACCGAGGATATCTCGAGGTAATAATGCAATCTGGGATATTGTTGATCACTTGACTAAATCTTCTCATTTCCTTCCTATTCGAGATATATTCTCTCTAGATCAACTTTCTCGATTGTATATTAAATAGATAGTCAGGTTGCATGGAGTTCCCCTCTCCATTATATATGATCATGATCTCAGGTTTACTTCTAACTTTTGGAAAGGCCTTCAGAAGTCGTTGGGTACTGAATTAAATTTTAGCATAGTATTTCATCCGTAATCAGATGGGCAGTCAGAACGAACAATTCAGACATTGGAGGATATGCTACGTGATTGTTCGATGGATTATCAGGAAAGTTGGGACTAACATCTTTCTTTGGTTGAGTTTTCTTATAATAACAGTTTTCATTCCAGTATACAGATGGCACCATTTGAGGAATTATATGGGAAGCGGTGTCGAACTCCAGCTTTTTGGGTTGAAGTGGGTGAAAGGAAGCTGATGGGACCAGAATTGGTAGAAGAGATGGCAGAAAAAGTTCAGTTGATTCAGAAACACATGAGAACAACTCAGAGCAGACATAAAAGTTATGCGGATAACCGGAGGAAGGATCTATCTTTCGAGGTAGGTGATCATGTTTTTCTCAAGGTTTCTCCAGGGAAAAGTGTGATGCGATTTGGTAAGAAAGGAAAGCTGAGTCCAAGGTTCATTAGACCATATGAAATTCTGGAGAGAGTTGGATCAGTTGCATACAGAGTGTCATTACCTCTGATTTTATCTCAGGTACACAATGTTTTTCATGTTTCGATGTTGAGAAAGTATATGCCAGATCTATCTCATGTTTTGAGCCCGGAGGTAGTTCAGTTGGAAGAGAATATCTATTATGAAGAACAACCAGTACAGATTCTTGACTGAAGAGAGCAAGTGTTGCGAAATAAGGTAATTAACCAGGTAAAGGTTTTGTGGAAAAACCATATAGTTGAAGAGTCAACGTGGGAATCTGAAAATGCTATGAGGGATAAATACCCCCACTTATTTTGAAAGTGAATAAAATTGCGAGGACGCAATTCCCAAAAGGGGGGGAGGATGTAACATCCTAGGTAAATAAAGAATAATAAATTTTCATATTTATTAATATTTTTGAATTAAATATTAATTTTACTTTAAAAGGGTTGCTATGTTCGATAGCGTACTCGATACGCAACGATGAGTTTCTTTGAAAACTTACGTTGCACACTAGTAATATAATAATATTATTTTAAATGGTAGTTAACACGTAGCCGTTGTATTGGCGGGAATGGATAGAAATAACTAAAATATGATTATATATGTTTTTTAAATTTTTTTTTACAATAAAAGATAAAGGCTTAAAATACGGAAAGAATTCAATTTTAGGCATTTATACCCTAATTTTCACTAAAGGTTCACTTATCACCTTTTGATGGAGAACTGTCATTAAATATAGTTTTGATCACTCTTATACATTCTATTGGACCAAATATAACTCTTCTTTAGAATCGGGACATCAAAATTTACTTTGTATAAATTTTTTGTATTTTTCCGATAAAGTTCATTGTTTTAATGAAGTGTAAAATGTTGTATTTTAATTCAAAACCTCTTTTTAATATAATTTATTTATATGATTAGACTATATTTTGAATTGGTTTTAAAGTGAAATTAGAATATATTTTTACCATTAAATCCAATAGTGGTCGTTGGAATTAATTTCACTTTGAAATCGGACTTAAACTAGTGTCAATCTTTTGATACTTATTGTTTCATAAAAACACGTTATTTGCTCTGACAGCGGGAATTAATTATTAAATTAATTAATGCAACTTATATGTTTTTAATTTTATAAAATGGACTTCATTTTTTGAATTCGGAATATCAAATATAGCTTAGGTTGAAGTTTTGGTATTTTTCTGAAAAACTTCAATTTTTGATGAATAGTGAAACCACTAAGTGGTACTTATAAAAACTGATTTTTCGTTTAAATGAAATTTTACCACCTATGTGTTTTGAATTTCAAAAATATGACATACATCATTGTCATTAGGAAGTAAAATGTGGTTTAATGGGATTAAAATAATTTTTTTGGTAAATAGTAACTTTTAGGTTTATTAATCGCGATTAGAGGTAATTAGTGTAATTTAAGGTAAAAATAATGTTTTAATAATATGAAATGATTTAGACACATGTCCTACCCTTATTGGATATGTCATGGCCGACCAAGACAATCCATGGGTCAACTTGGGGACCCCATGGAGCCACTTTGGAAGGAAAATAACATTAATATCTTTTTATTTAATGTTAAAGTAAAAATGTCACAAACATGAGTTATTTTACTAAAACAATTTTTACATGGGGTTATACAAGTAATATTTTTGACTATAAATAGTCATTGGAAAGATAAAAATATTTCCTACATCATAGTATTTTTTTTATAATTTTTAGACATTAAATAAATAAAATTATTTATGACATCATAATGATGCAGCGATTACCTCATTAATAAAGGATTTAAATAAAATGAAAAGATAATGTAAACTATATGACCTAAACATATCCAAAACCTATTGTATGGGTGGATTTAGAACCCTTATCACCTTATCCTCGAATTATATCAATGTGGGACCTTTTAAATCCGAAACTCATTTTAAAATAAAGTAACATTTCTTTACTTTCCAAGAGTGCCCCCCTCTCCTCTTATAAAAGGCCCCCACCTCTACCACCTTACCCACACTTCCAAAGCCTTTGGCTCAGCCAACACCTTCCCATTTTGTCTCTCCACATCGCTCTCTAACTCTTAGAAGCCTCACTTTGGGCAGAAGTCTTCCCAAGGAAGCCTTTGAGGTCAAACCAAAGGGAGTTACCCGATTTTAAGGTAATGTCTTCACTTGAGTCCTTTTGTTTTATTTTGCTTCTCCAACCCCCTAAACTCTTTTATTCATTTCTTTTTTAACAAATACAATATCTTAAATATACTATGATGTTGTTATAAGAAGGATTTGAGCTACACTTACACACACCTACATCTAATGGTTAAAGAACATACTGTTTCCGTGGATGGCAAATTTCTGCCTCACGAAACGATGATTGTTCAATATTCTTCTAAAACCTCCAAAGGTGTCCATTAAGATGTCACTATATTTATATATGATATATAATATGTTTATGATTTCCTTAAACTTCTGTATTTTTCATTTATGGCATACCTTTATGGCTTCCATTATGGGTATACGCGATATCTTCATTTTAGGAAGTGCGGACTACCGCCCCCTCAAAGTGATTTGATTCGTTAATACCATATGTGGTGCGTATAAAGGATATATTTAATGATATTATATATGATACCATACTGTAATTAAAATACTATTATGTATCATTATGTTTTAATTCCATTAAATATGAAATAGAAATGGAAGTAGCGTTCATGCGTACGTACGGATTACCGTCTCCATGAACAGTGCATTTCATTTATTACCTCTAAATGTTATGTAATATTATAAATGCATGAATGTACTGGATATATATGATATATATGATATCCACATCATGAATACAATTCTGGATATAATGGATATTTTACCACATGAACAACTTGTAATTATAAAGAGTTTATTTTTGACTCAAGTACCAATGATCGCTAAAACGACCGTTATTAACTTAAATAATAACATAGTGTTCATGACATGGTAATAAGTGATATAAAAGGAATAATGAACTTGAAAAAGGTTCTTAAGCAAGTAGAAATTAACTCAAGTTTATTATTCAGGAGATTAAAGAACGATTGAGTCAAGTCGACCCGAGGTAAGGGACTTCGTCTCAATCTCCTTTCATTGAGGCATATTTCGTTTTATACACAATTTTCTTTTATATGGTGTATAAACACCTTTTAATTTTACTTTTATACAAAAGGAATATTTTTCTATGAAGCGTTTTACTAAACGACAAAAATGAATGTTTCTTTTAACGTACGCGGTGACAACAACCTTTTCTGCCGCCGTGAGTATTATTTGGTATTTGGCTTCCTCAACAAGACGTGATGTTTTTAAAATGAAATAAATACCATATACTATTTTATGTATTCTGGTATTGAAAATGGTTTTTATAATGGATTTGTTATGTCAATATATTTGAGTGATATATTTTGATCAAAGTGTGGAAATGTTTTCTTTCTATTATATTTGTTTTATGTCTTATGATTTTATAATGGTACTTGGAAATTTGACGGGTGGTTATGTGATAAACCATATGATAGGTGGTGCCATGAATACCAGGACGGGTGGTTACGCTATAACCTCCAATGCATTGGGTATGGAAGTCCTCCGTATGGCTATTCCATTAAGTGATATGTGTGGAAGTCAACCGTATGGTTATTCTATTTAAGTATGTTTATGTCCCAAGTTACCTTTATATGTTTTGTGATTTTTTTATGGGTTTTATGGTAATCTTTTAGTTACAAAAAGGTAAGTAATGATCTTTTATTCAGTGAAGAGTTTTTACTACTTCATAAAGGTGAAAATTATTACTTTGATAAAGTATACATGGTTTACTTGTTGTTTTGATAAACTAACAGTTTTCATTCTTTGTGTATCCCTTAGTGAGCTTTTTATGCTCACCCTAAGTTTTTTTGAAATGTTTTTCACAGGACTTAATGTGGAATAGGGTCAAGGATGGGATCAAGGGAAAGTCATGCTATCTAAAACATGGAACTAGACATGTTTCTTTTTAAGATTTTTTATTTTATGGAAACTTATTAGAAGTGTCTACTTTGTAATCTTTTGAGATGTAATAGTTATGATCTAATCCTCTAAAACTCTAAACCTAAAAAGATCCTCAATGGGAATTATTCATTTAATTCAATATTAAGTAATGTTTAAGGATGGGGCCTTATAGTTGGTATCAGAGGTCGGTTTATACAACTTTAGGAGTTATAAAAGTGTTAAATTATAAGTTAATTTATGGTATGATTGAAATGATATAGCATTTAATGATTTCCATGTTGCTTCGCCTAAGATATTTCTGTGTTCAGAATGGTTTTCCGTAGAGGAAACAAAGCAGCTATGTTGGGACGACATCAGGAGGAAGACAACATTCCAAATCAGCAACCTGAGATGGTCGGAATTGGAACTGAACAGTTTGTTGCTGTGATGGCACAGTTGACTCAGGCTATAAATGGTGGTGGTATCCATGCACGAGATCAGCCGGATCAACCGCAGAGGAACATGTCAGTGGTGGAACATTTCATGAGGCAACATCCCCCATCATTCAGAGGATCATCTGACCCCGTGCTAGCTGAAGGGTGGATTAAAGCACTGGAGAAGATTTTTGATGACATGGGGTGTTCAGAACATCAAAAGCTTAGTCTTGCTGTTTACCGTTTTGAAGGAGAAGCTGATTAGTGGTGGTCGATGGTGAAAAATACCAGGGATAGTGATGAGATTGATGATCTTCACTGGGACGAATTTAAAGGTATGTTTCTTGAGAAATATTTTCCTAAGGTGGTTCATCTTAGGATGGAAAAACAGTTCCTAGAATTGAGGCAGTAGGATGACTCAGTGGCTGCTTATGAAGCAAAGTTCACTCGACTGGCAAGGTATGCTCCAAACTTCATATGAGATCTTGATAGTAAAATCAACCATTTTTACTCAGGGTTAAAGACAAAGTATCGAAGGGCTTTAGCTTCTCATGAGTTAAAAAGTTATGAAAAACTTGTTCGATGTGCGGAGAAGGTGGAAATGGATTTTGCCGATAATCAGGTGTTCTTTGACAAACAACAGGATAAGAGGTCCAGTTGGCAGGCAAGGGGGAAGAATTCATCAAATAAGCAAGGAGTTAAGAAAACCAAATATCCATCCTCTGTGAAGTGTGGTAAAATTCATCCTGGAGAATGTTTATCCAAGTCTGGTAAGTGCTTTTTGTGTGGTAAGTCTGGTCATATTGCTCGTAACTATAAGGAAGATGATCAAGCAGGCAATGAAAAGCCAGTGGTAAGATGTTTTAAGTGTAATGAAATGGGTCATTATGAAAATGAGTGTCTAACGAAGAACTCAACTGGGGAAAAGCATCCAGACTACAAGCAGAAAGGGGTGGTGAAATCCTTTGCAACTACTTCACCAGATGTTGGGCCATCGAATGAAGTAGTATCAGCTCCAGGGAACTCAGTATTTTTCGAAGATTGACTTGAGGTCGGGGTACCATCAGTTGAAAGTAAAAGAAGCAGACGTTCCGAAGACTGCGTTTCCTACTAGATATAGCCATTATGAATTTTTAGTTATGCCTTTTGGGTTAACCAATGCACCTACTGTATTCATGGACCTTATGAATAGAATTTTCCATGAGTTCTTGGATAAGTTTGTGGTTGTTTTCATCGATGATATTTTGGTGTTTTCTAAAAGTAAAGAGGAGCATGAAAGTCATTTAAGGGTTATCTTGCAAACCTTAAAAGAAAAGAAACTATATGGAAAATTCAGCAAGTGTGAGTTTTGGTTACAACAAATTTCTTTCCTTGGTCACATTGTTTCAAAAAATGGCATAACTGTTGATCCTGCTAAAACAAAAGTTGTTGAAGAATGGCCAAGATCAACAAATGTAACCGAGATCTGTAGTTTCCTTGGTTTGGCAGGTTACTACTGAAGGTTTGTTGAAAATTTTTCACGATTATATAGTCCAATGACTAAGCTAACTCGGAAGGGTGTTAAGTTTATCTGGACAAAAGAATGTGATGATTTTTTTCAGGAGTTGAAAAGAAGATTGGTGAATGCTCCAGTTTTGGCACTTCCTTCTAGGAATGGTGAGTTTGTTATCTACAGTGATGCTTCATTGAAAGGACTTGGTTGTGTCCCAATGAAGAATGATTAGATAATTGCTTATGCTTCACGACAGCTGAAAACTCATGAGGTAAGTTACCCTACACATGATTTGGAATTAGTTGCTGTTGTTTTTGCTCTAAAAATTTGGAGGCATCATTTTTATGGAGTAAAGTGTGAAATATATACTGATCACAAAAGTTTAAAGTATATATTCACTCAGAAAGAATTGAACATGAGACAGAGGAGATGGCTTGAATTAATCAAGGATTATGATTGTACAATTCATTACCATCCAGGGAAAGAAAATAAAGTGGCTGATGCTTTGAGTCGAAAAAGTAATGCTTCATTAACCATGCTACGTTTGGAACGAGATCCTTTGGTTTTTGATTTTATGAACTTTGGAATAGAAGTTGATGGTGCAGGATGGTATTCTGTTTTGTTTCAGGTATCAGTGAAATCTTCTCTATCAGACAGAATTAAGCAAGTACAGAAGCAAGACAGTGAGTTGTAGGAAAAGGTAGAGCTGGTTCAGAAGGGTAAGTTGCCTGAATTCAACATTGATAATGATTGTGTTTTGAGATTTGGGAAGAGATTGTGTGTGCCTGGTGATTTACAGTTGAAGAGGGAGTTGTTATGTGAATCTCATAGTTCTCCATTTTCAGTTCATCCTGGCAGTTCTAAGATGTACAGAGATCTACAGGAGTGTTACTGGTGGGATGGAATGAAAAGAGATACTGCTGATTTTACTGTGAAGTGTTTGACTTGTCAGCAGGTTAAAGCAGAGCGGTAGTTACTGAAAGGGATACTGCAGCCTTTACCAGTACCAGAGTGGAAATAAGAAAACATATCCATGGACTTTGTTGTGGGATTACCAAGGACATCTCGAGGTAATAATGCAATCTGGGATATTATTGATCGCTTGACTAAATCTACTCATTTCCTTCCTATTCGAGATACATTCTCTCTAGATCAACTTTCTCGATTGTATCTTAAAGAGATAGTCAGGTTGCATGGAGTTCCCCTCTCTATTGTATCTGATCGTGATCTCAGGTTTACTTCTAACTTTTGGAAAGGCCTTCAGAAGTCGTTGGGTACTAAATTAAATTTTAGTACAGCATTTCATCCGCAATCAGATGGGCAGTCAGAACGAACAATTCAGACATTGGAGGATATGCTACGTGCTTGTTCGATGGATTATCAGGGAAGTTGGGACCAACATCTTTCTTTGGTTGAGTTTTCTTATAATAACAGTTTTCATTCCAGTATACAGATGGAACCATTTGAGGCATTATATGGAAAGCGGTGTCGAACTCCAGCTTTTTGGGATGAAGTGGGTGAAAGGAAGCTGATGGGACCAGAATTGGTAGAAGAGATGGCAGAAAAATCTCAGTTGATTCAGAAACACATGAGAACAGCTCAGAGCAGACAGAAAAGTTATGCGGATAACCGGAGGAAGGATCCATCTTTTGAGGTAGGTGATCATGTTTTTCTCAAGGTTTCTCCATGGAAAAGTGTGATGTGATTTGGTAAGAAAGAAAAGCTGAGTCCAAGGTTCATTAAACCATATGAAATTCTAGAGAGAGTTGGATCAGTTGCATACAGAGTGGCATTACCTCCGAGTTTATCTTAGGTACACAATTTTTTTCATGTTTTGATGTTGAGAAAGTATATGCCAGATCCATCTCATGTTTTGAGCCTGGAGGTAGTTTAGTTGGAAGAGAATCTCTCTTATGAAGAACAACCAGTCCAGATTCTTGACCAAAGAGAGCAGGTGTTGCGAAATAAGGTAATTCACCAGGTAAAGGTTTTGTGGAAAAACCATATGGTTGAAGAGGCAACGTGGGAATCTGAAAATGCTATGAGGGATAAATACCCCCCACTTATTTTTATAAGTGAATAAAATTGCGAGGACGCAATTCCCAAAAGGGGAGAAGGATGTAACATCCCAGGTAAATAAAGAATAATAAATTCTTATATTTATTAATATTTGGGAATTAAATATTAATTTTACTTTAAAGGGGTTGCTATGTTCGATAGCGTACTCGATACGCAACGATGAGTTTCTTTGAAAACTTACGTTGCACACTAGTAATATAATAATATTATTTTAAATGGTAGTTAACACGTAGTCATTGTATTGGCGGGAATGGATAGAAATAACTAAAATATGATTATATATGTTTTTTAAATTTTTTTTTTACAATAAAAGATAAAGGCTTAAAATACGGAAAGAATTCAATTTTAGGCATTTATACCCTAATTTTCACAAAAGGTTCACTTATCGCCTTTTAATGGAGAACTGTCATTAAATATAGTTTTGATCACCCTTATACATTCTATTGGACCAAATATAACTCTTCTATAGAATCGGGACATCAAAATTTACTTTGTGTAAATTTTTGGTATTTTTCCGATAAAGTTCATTTTTTTAATGAATAGTGTAAAATGTTGTATTTTAATTCAAAACCTCTTTTTAATCTAATTTATTTATATGATTAGATTATCTTTTGAATTGGTTTTAAAGTGAAATTAGAATATATTTTTACCATTAAATCCAATAGTGGTCGTTGGAATTAATTTCACTTTGAAATCAGACTTAAACTAGTGTCAATCTTTTGATACTTATTGTTTCATAAAAACACGCTATTTGCTCTGACAGCGGGAATTAATTATTAAATTATTATATGTTTTGAATTTTTTAAAATGAACTTCATTTTTGAATTCGTAATATCAAATATAGCTTAGGGTGAAGTTTTGGTATTTTTCTGAAAAACATCAATTTTTGATGAATAGTGAAACCACTAAGTGGTACTTATAAAAACTGATTTTTCGTTTAAATGAAATTTTACCACCTCTGTGTTTTGAATTTAAACAATCCGACATACATGGTTTTCAATAGGAAGTAAAATGTGGTTCAATGGGATTAAAATAATTTTTTGGTGAATAGTAACTTTTAGGTTTATTAATCGCGATTAGAGGTAATTAGTGTAATTTAAGGTAAAAATAGTGTTTTAATAATATGAAATGACCTAGACACATGTCCTACCCTTATTGGATATGTCATGGCCGACCAAGACAATCCATGGGTCAACTTGGGGACCCCATGGAGGCACTTTGGAAGGAAAATAACATTAATATCTTTTTATTTAATGTTAAAGTAAAAATGTCACAAACATGAGTTATTTTACTAAAACAATTTTTACATGGGGTTATACAAGTCATATTTTTTACTATAAATATTCATTGGAAAGCTAAAAATATTTCCTACATCATAGTATTTGTTTTATAATTTTTAAACATTAAATAAATAAAATTATTTATGACATCATAATGATGCAGCGATTACCTCATTAATAAAGGATTTAAATAAAATGAAAAGATAATGTAAAATCTATGACCTACACATGTCCAACACCTATTGGATGGGTGGATTTCGAACCCTTATCACCTTATCCTCGAATTATATCAATTTGGGACCTTTTAAATCCGAAACTCATTTTAAAATAAAGTAACATTTCTTTACTTTCCAAGAGTGCCCCTCCTCTCCTCTTATAAAAGGCCCCCACCTCTACCACCTTACCCACACTTCCAAAGCCTTTGGCTCGTCCAACCCCTGACCATTTTGTCTATCCACATCCCTCTATAACTCTTAGAAGCCTCACTTTGGGCAGAAGTCTTCCCAAGGAAGCCTTTGAGCTCAAACCAAAGGGAGTTACCCGATTTTAAGGTAATGTCTTCACTTGAGTCCTTTTGTTTTTTTTTTTTTTTGCTTCTCCAACCCCCTAAACTCTTTTTATTCATTTCTTTTGTAACAACTCTAGTATATTAAATATACTAGGATGTTGTTATAAGAAGTATTTGAGCTACACTTACACACACCTACATCTAATGGTTAAAGAACATACTGTTTCCGTGGATGGCAAATTCCTGCCTCACGAAACGATGATTGTTCAATATTCTTCTAACACCTTCAAAGGTGGCCATTAAGATGTCACTATATTTATATATGATATATAATATGTTTATTTTTTCCTTAAGCTTCTATATTTTTCATTTATGTCATACCTTTATGGCTTCCATTATGGGTATACGTGATATCTTCATTTTAGGAAGTGCGGACTATCGCCCCCTCAAAGTGATTTGATTCGTTAATACCATATGTGGTACGTATAAAGGATATATTTAATGATATTATATATGATACCATACTGGAATTAAAATACTATTATATATCATTATGTTTTAATTCCATTAAATATGAAATAGAAATGGAAGTTGCGTTCATACGTACGTACGGCTTACCATCTCCATGAACGGTGCATTTAATTTATTACCTCTAAATGTTATGTAATATTATAAATGCATGCATGTACTGGATATATATGATATATATGATATCCACATCATGAATACAATTCTGGATATAATGGATATTTTACCACATGAACAACTTGTAATTATAAAGAGTTTATTTTTGACTCAAGTATCAATGATCGTTAAAACGACCGTTATTAACTTAAATAATAACATAGTGTTCATGACATGGTAATAAGTGATATAAAAGGAATAATGAAATTGAAAAAGGTTCTTAATCAAGTATAAATTAACTCAAGTTTATTATTCAGGAGATTAAAGAACGATCGAGTCAAGTCAGACCCAAGGTAAGGGACTTCGTCTCAATCTCCTTTCCTTGAGGCATATTTCGTTTTATACACAATTTTCTTTTATACGGCATATAAACCCCTTTGAATTTTACTTTTATACAAAATGAATCTTTTTCTACGAAGCGTTTTACTAAATGAAAAAAAGGAATGTTTCTTTTAACGTACGCGGTGACAATGACCTTTTCTGTCGCCGCGAGTATTATTTGGTCTTTGGCTTCCTCAACAAGCCGTGATGTTTTTAAAATAAAATAAATACCATATACTCTTTTATGTATTTTGGTATTGAAAATGGTTTTTATAATGGATTTTTTATGTCAATATATTTGAGTGATATATTGTGATCAAAGTGTGGAAATGTTTTCTTTCCATTATATTTGTTTTATGTCTTATGATTTTATAATGGTACTTGGACATTTGATGGGTGGTTACATGATAAACTATATGACGGGTGGTGCCGTGAATACCAGGACGGGTGGTTACGTTATAACCTCCAATGCATTGGGTATGGAAGCCGGCCGTATGGCTATTCCATTAAGTGATATGTGTGGAAGTCAACCGTATGGTTATTCCATTTAAGTATGTTTATGTCCCAAGTTACCTTTATATGTTATGTGATTTTTATATGGGTTTTATGGTAATCTTTTGGTTACAAAAGGGTAAGTAATGATATTTTATTCAGTGAAGAGTTTTTACTACTTCATAAAGGTGAAAAGTATTACTTTAATAAAGTATACATGGTTTACTTGTTGTTTTAATAAACTAATAGTTTTCATTCTTTGTGTATCCCTTACTGAGCTTTTTATGCTCACCCCAAGTTTTTTTGAAATATTTTTCACAGGACTTAATGTGGAATAGGGTCAAGGATGGGATCAAGGGAAAGTTATGCTATCTAAAACATGGAACTAGACATGTTTCTTTTTAAGAGTTTTTATTTTATGGAAACTTAGTATAAGTTTCTAATTTTTAATCTTTTGAGATGTAATAGTTATGATCTAATTCTCTAAAACTCTAAACCTAAAAAGATACTCAATGTGAATTATTCATTTAATTCAATATTAAGTAATGTTTAAGGTTGGGGCCTTATATCTATAGATATGTCGATGAAAAATCTCATGGATGAATAATAAATGAAACTAAATGAGGGAAATGCTTAATTATTGGACGTCGTGTCTAAGGCACATGAAAACCTCTACTATCAAGATATGTCCTCCATACATTTTAATACTATAGGTAGAAACCCGTCTATACTGCTTGGAAACAAACTTGAAGGGTTTTTCCTCAATTAATTTCATCTCATGAGACTACCGATGCATCGAGGGTATTTCATTAATTAGTCCCCAACCTGTAGGGAATTCATTAAATGGTCCCCAACCCGTATATTGCATGTACAGGGCATTTAAATAATTAAAGTTCCTTATCAAATAACCTTATTGAATAAAGAATATAGAATTATCAATATTTCCCCAAATAATAAAATAACTATCAAATTAGACAACGTATGTGAAATGGAATACAGTTTAGGCAATAGTAATATTCATGATAAATGAAAAGGATAATTAGGGGAAATTCAATGTTCAATGATCATAAGAGATTTAATATTTCAAGGGGACTAACAAATGAATAAAAGAAGCAAATGTGAATACTATCCTTGGCCAAGTCAATCAAAAACCATATAGAGGAAGGATAAGGATGGTATCAATACAACATATCCCAAGTGAAGTAAAAATAGAGGGTTGTTGTTGTTAATGAAATAGAAGAAGAACTTTAAAAATATTCTTAAGGAAAATATCCTTTTGTTTTGAGAAACCTTTTGAAAATAATTTTCTTTTTAAAACCCCTTTTAAAAACATATTCATTAATAATAATCCTTTTAAACTTTCAAGGTAATATTCAATGAAATGACAGTAGATAAATCATTACATGTCGTATGAGGTAAAAAGAAACATTCCTTTTGTAAGGTAAAAAGGGTTAGAAAAAAGCATTGTTCGAAAAGAGACAAGAATATTCCTTTGAAAACATTGATAAATAAAAAAAGGGTAAAAATTTCTTTACCAAATCATTTTAAAACAATTTTTGATTTTTTTTTATAAAACGCGGTCTTTAGAAAAAAAAACATGTTCCCCGACTAAAGAGAGAAATAAATTCGGGTTTTCAGAAAAATCCTTTATAAAACATTTTTCATATCAAAGAGTGGGAAAATGGTACTAATAATTAAAAAAACATGAATATCCAGAGGAGAGGAAAATTAAATGGGTTAATTAAAAATGGTTATATAATTTCCACAAATGGAAATGAAAAATCATTAGAATAATTCTTGAGGAAAATAATCTTTAAACATTCCAAAGTGTCCCATACGACTTTGGAACATTTTAAATAATCAACCTATTGAAGGAATAACATTAAATAAAAGTTTTAAATACCATTAAGATAAAATAATTTATGATATAATATATCAATAATGGTATTATATAAACCACACAAAAGAAGTGGTGAACATGACATTTATCTCATGGATGTAAAAAGTGATATGGGGACCCCTTACCTTACCTATGATTTGTCTCGTGTGTCTTTATATTCCTAAATAAAAAACTTATCTTAATTATTTACTTGATTGAGAACATTTTTTATGTTTATCATAAATTTTATTTCACTTATTATTATATTGTATACATCTACTTAATCAATTATTTTTGTATCGATTGTTTTGAAAAAATTCGGTTTATGTTTCAAACACAACATTGGTAGGTCAACTATGGTCAAAGGGGTCTTGATAAAATATATCTCTATAATAATAATAATTACATAATTATCATATTTATAAATCAATTATACTTTTAGAATCAATCATCATCTATGGTTATGAAAACTGAATCAACATTACAATCATGGAGATGGTAGGTCGTACGTACGCATGAGTAACGTTACCATTTTTCAATGATCGTTATGGAAAGAAGGTAAGTAACACCACATATTTCCATAATTATCATTATATCATAAATACCATGTTATTTAATCATATATGTATATATAGAATTATTGTGATGTAAAAATAATCACACCATGTCAAGGAGGTGGTAGTCCACACATCCACAACTGACGTTATCACTTTTATAGGGTGTGAAAAGGGTAAAAGAAAATGATATAGTATATTTACAGAAATGTAATTATTTCATTAATATCATATATATGTTGTTTATGTCACATATGTTTAATTAAAACCATCCATTATATGTTCCACGTATAGCGTGAACGGATCACATTGCTTTTAGGAGGTGGTAGTCCACACTTCCACAAACGATGTTATCGTTTTTATACAAAGTGGAAGGTATAAGGGTATGCATTGTAAAATAATTATAGAAGATTAAAATTATTTGGTAAACCAGATACATGCATGAGTCTTTCTTTTCAAAATAATACCCTAATTATAATATATATTTTTTCTTCTAATTAACTTCGAGGATAACTTTATTCCATCTAGTATTTCCCTGCATATCTTTCGTAGTTTGATTCTTGGATTCTTGGGGAAAGGAAATATAATAAGGGTGATCTCAAATGATCAGTAAGAGAAAGTAAATTATAGAGTAAGAAATAATGAATCAAAGAGAATAATAAATATGGCAAGGTAATAACTAAACACACATGCCATATAATTAATAAACTGAATGGATAAACTATATGGCAAGGTATCAACTGAAAACACATGTTATTTAAATAACATAATGAAGAAAAATATATATGGAAAGGTAAGAAACTGAAACACATTCCATTTAATCAATCAACAAAAAATTAATTGTATCCATGGATATGTCGATGAAAAATATCATGGATGAATAATGAATGAAACAAAATTAGGGAAATGCTTAATTATTGGACGTCCTGTCTAAGGAACATGAAAACCTCTATTGTCAAGATCTATCCTCCACACAGTTTAATATTTAGGGTAGAAACCCATCTATACTGCTTAGAAACAAACTTTAAGGGTTTTTCACCAACTAATTTCGTCTCATGAGACTACCGATGCATTGAGAGGCTTTCATTAACCAGTCCTCAACCCAAAGGGAATTCATTAAACAATCCCCAACCCATATATTTCACGTCTAAATCATTTAAATAAACAAAATAACTTATCAAATATCTTTATTGAATAATGAATACATAATTATCAATATTTTCCCAAATAATAAAATAACTATCAAAGTAGACATTGTATGTAAAATGGAATATGATTTAGGAAATAGTATTAACCATGACAAATAAAATGGATAATTAGGGGAAATTCAATGTTCAATACTCATAGGAGATTGAATATTTCAAGGGGACTAAAAAATGAATCAAGAAAGTAAATGTGAATACTATCCTTGGAAAAATCAATCAAAATCCATCCAGAGGATGGATAAGGATGATATCAATACAATATATCTCAAGTGAAGTAAAAATAGAGGGTTGTTGTCATTGCTGAAATAAAAAAATAACTTTAAAAATATTCTTGAGGAAAATATCCTTATATTTTGAAAAACCATTTGAAAATACCTTTCTTTTTAAAATCCCTTTTAAAAACATTTTCATTAAAAATAAACCTTTTAAACTTGCAAGGGAAGCTTCAAATAAATGATGGTGGATAAATCCATGCATGTCGTATGAGATAAAAAGAAACATCCCTTTTGTAAGGTAAAAAGGGTTAGAAAAAATCCTTATTCAGAAAGAAACAAGAAGATTCCTTTAAAAACATTAGTTAAAGAAAAAAAATGGTAAAAATATCTTTACCAAATCATTTTAACAGCATGTTTATAAAACATAGTCTTTAGAAGAAAATAGGTTCCCTGACTAAAGAGAGAAATAAAGTCGTATTTTCATAAAAGAATTTTATAAAACATTTTGAGTACCAAAGAGTGATTTTTTTTATTAATACTTGAAAAAGTCATTAATATCTAGAGGAGAGGAGAATTAAAGGGTTTATTGAACAACATTTCTATTATTCCCATTAAAGGAAATGAAAAAATTGTTAGAATTATTCTTGAGGAAAATAGTCTTTAAACATTCCAAAGTGTCTCATACCACTTTGAAACATTTTAAATCATGAACCTCTTGAAGAAATAATATTAAATGAATGCTTTAAATACCATTAATATAAAATAATTAATGATATAATATATCAAAAATGGCAGTAGATACACCACACAAAATATGTGTTGAACATGACATTTATCTCTCAGATGTAAAAAGTGAGATGCGAATTCGTTATCTTGCATCTGATTTATCTTATGTGTCTTTATATTCCTGAAAAAATACTTATGTTAATTATTTACTTGCTTTAGAACCTTTTTCATGTTTATCATAACTTTTATTTCACTTATTACAATGCTTTATACATCTACTTAAACAATTATGTTTACATGAGTTGTTTTGACCAAATTCAGTTTATGTGTCAAACACAACTTTGGTAGGTCAACTATGGTCTAAGAGGTCATTATATAATAAATATCCAGAATAATAATCAGAAAATAATTTTCATATTTATACATCAATTATAATTTTAAAATCAATCATCAACTATGGTTATGAAAAATGAATCAACATTATAATCGTGGAGACAGTCGGTTGTACATATACATGAGTAACGTTCCCATTTTTCAATGATCGTTATGGAAATAAGGTAAGTAACACCATATATTTCCAGAATGATCATTATATCATAAATATCATGTTATGTAATCATATATATTTATATATAGAATTCTTGTGTTGTAAGAAGAGTCACATCGTGTCGAGGAGGCGGTAGTCCACACGTCCACGACCGACAGTATCACTTTTATAGTGTGTGAAAAGGGTAAAAGAAAATGATATAGTATATTTATATAAAGGTAATTATTTCATGAATATAATATACATGTTGTTTATGTCACATATTTTTAATTAAAATCATCCATTATATGTTTCATGTATAGCGTAAATGGGTCACATCGCTTTGACGGGGCAGTAGTCCACATTTCCACAAACGATATTATCATTTTTTCCCAAAGTTTAAAGTATAAGGTAATGTGTTGTAAAATAATTACATAAGATTAAAGAAAAAATATATATCATATATAATATATATATATATAAATAGTGTTTTTATCATAATGGTCACCACGAGAGGTGGTAAAGGTAAAATAAATAGTCATTATTTTGTGAGGTGATAGTTCGTCGTACACGTAAATACTTTGCTCGTTATCCATTAGATGGAAGTGTGTGTGAGTGTAGGTCGAACCCTTAGAATAAAAAAAATCCTAGTATATTGAGGATAATGGTGTTGTTATACAATAATGGAATAAGAAGAGTTCATGGAGTGGAGAATGGAAATGAAACTAAAGAGCTTAAGGAAAGATGTTACCACTTAATCGAGTAACTCCTTTTGGTTTGAACCAAAAGGCTTCGTTGGATTTCTTTCTTCCCAGGGGTAGGCATCTAGGTCGAGGGGAGGGATGTTAAGAGACTATTTGGTCAGAGCATGGCCAAACCTAAGTGGCTTGAGAATTGTGAGAAAGTGGGAAGAGATGAGGCCTTTTATAGGGGAGGGAGTTGACACACTTGGCATTTTTGAAAACAAGTTAGGTGTACACATGTTCTTACCTATCAAAAGTAATCCAAAACTAACCAAACTCGAGAATTAATGGTGCATGACCGAAGTATGATCAGCCAATGGGTGTTAGACAAGTGTCTAGATCATGTTGGGCCTTAAATATAAGGTTTAGTCCCTTTAAAAGATAAATTTTACCTTAATAACTATAATTAGTTTTAATCACTTTCATTAATCATTTTGATAAAAAAATTAATTTAAACTTATTAGACTCAAAATATTATACAATTTACAACCATGTATGTCCGTTTTACAAAATTCGATTCACAGAAGCAGCAAAATTAAGATTAATGCTAGCCCTATGGGTGCAGCCTAGTGGTTGCACTCTGTGGTGGTTTTAGGGGACGTCTCAATTTCGATTCTCCCCACGTGCATTTAGGTAGTATTTTCATGTGTTTCCCCCTTCCATAACCATTGTAAAAAAAATAATATTAATGAAAATCTCGCAGACGACAAAAAACAACGTTTAGTTAGAATATTTTGATTTTAGAACATTCAATGTGATTTAAATTTCTTATAACAAGATATTCCTATCTTTTTTCGATGGAGAATGCATTTATTCTTCAGGGTCATATTCATATGGATATTATAGTATTGAAATATTAACATTTTTTATATTTTAGTATTATTTATAAAGTAAAGTATAAATATATATATATGTGTCCACGCGCATATATTTACATATAAAAAATTGATTATATAAATAAATATTTAAACAAATTTACATATAAAATGTATTTTTAAATACATGAACTATATGTGAATAAACATTTACTATCCATTTTATTTTAAATAAAAAATTATCCATTTTATTTACCCTAAAATGTTTTATGAATATATATATATATATTAAAATATGTATATATTGTAGAATGTATATACAAATGTGTGTATAAATATGTCAATATATAACAATTAAAATAAAGTTTTCTAATGAGTTAGAAGGCCTATACTTGACCATTGAATATAGATAATCACGCATCAAAATCATCATCCACGTTGCAGCCCTTCATTTTCTTCTCATTCTGGCCATTTGCTTGTTGCTCCCTACTTCCACTCTTCTTCTTTCTACTCATGTCATCCATGCTCGTTTCCTCATCTGGCACCACACCACGAACCTCAATTTACCACATAATAAAAAGGGAAAACAGAGACTTTGAACTTCTTTGGTTGTCCACTAAACAAACAAGGAAGCTAACCTTCTCCACAACAAAAATGTGAATAAAAAACAACGAATGCCAGGTGCTGCTTTAGGAAAACCGGACATTCACACCACCCATACAAAGTCCATATTAACTATAAATCAACCTCAAGACCAATAACCTTATAAATATTGACTAAGATATACTACCATTTGTATAAATTCACTAGAGAAGTGTATTGAAAACAACTAGCTATGATAATGTCGAATCAAGTACTGAGGATAGAAGTCGTCATGCCCTCGCATCCCAAAAGTGCAAATAGCTATCCAAACCTAGAGAATAAGTCGCTTCTCATTTGCAATAGTTTAACATAAAAAAACAACATATATATCATAAATCTATATAGAAAACATTCGGATGCAAAAACAAGACGCAAAAAACAACTAAAATTTTACCTAAATACAATTGAATAATATAACCTGTCATCCAAATTTTTATGTACAGAAACGAACAAAAACGAAAACTAAATTTTATCAAATACTCACCACATGATGCTATCAATGGAATTTGTGGGTGTCTTGCTATTGATCTGATGCTTCCAAAGCACTTTCCCTTAAAGAATCCTAACAATTTTTCTAATGCAAGGGAAAAACCATGCCCAATTAATTCATTTCTGTTAAAAACAAAACCAACAATCCAAAAAACCACACCATCAACTAAACAACCAAAAAGAAAATCAAGTTTCGAAATACAGAAAAAACTTAAAAAAAAAACTTAAAAAAATAATAAGATCACTCAAAGATAAAAATTTGGACAGAAAATCAAGCCCTCCTGGCATTCAAACATTATCTCATTGACGAGCATCAACTTCTGTCTTCATGGGTTGGCCACAGAAACTACTGTGATTGGGCATGAGTTCAGTGCAGTAAAGTGTCAGGCCATGTGATCGGACTCCGCCTCGGCGGGAAGACCTTGAAAGGTAAGATTAACCACACGTTGCTCAAATTGAGACACCTGGGTAATTTGGACCTCAGTTCCAATGATTTATGTCTTAGCCGGATCCTGAACTTCATCCCTTCTCTTCCTGAACTAAAATTACTTAATCTTTCCACTGCTAACTTTGATGGACGGATCCCTGCCTAGCTTGGGCACGCTTCGAGCCTGCGCGTGCTCGATCTTTCCTTCAATCAAATCAGTTCTATAGGTCTACAGTGGCTTTCTCATCTACGTTCCATTAAATACCTAGATATGAGTTTTGTTCATCTTACTAAAGCCGGTGATTGGTCATAGGCAATAAACAAACTTCCTTCCCTAACAAAATTGCATCTAATTTCAAATTCTCTTCCTCTGGTTTCATGTGATTCTGACACCCCGTTCAATTTTTCTGGGTCTCCTGCATTGCTTCATCTTACTTCCAACAGTCATGATTCCTCAATCTATCCATGGAATTTAAAATTTAAGGGAAGCCTTGTTGAAGTTGACCTTTCATATAACCAATTACAATGTCCCACCCCAGAATCCTTCAAGGTTTTATGTTTTCTAAAATAACTGGCAATAACATCCAACCTGATCAGCCAAAAACTCTCTGATGACTTCAAAGCATTTTTTGGCTGCACACAGAACATGTTGTAGATTTTGGACTTGAGTTCAAATCAAATATTCGGTTCAATTCCTGATTTGACAAGATTTTCATCTTTGAGAAAGCTGTATTTGTATGAGAATAGCTTGAACGGAACATTCACAAATACCATCTATCTTCCAAATATGAGAGTTCTTGACTTGGGAACAAATGAAATCAGGGGACCATTGCCTCATCTGAAAGAATTTTCCTTTTTGTGGGAAGTCTATCTTTGAGAAGATCAACTCATGGGGATGATAAACAAATAACTTGGACTCCTTTCTAGGCTGAAGACTCCAAAGATTGAAGTTCACTTTTCAAACCTAACCGATTTTCATGCATAGTTATACAATAATTTCAAAATCTCAATATAGAATTGCTTCTATTGAGTTTTAGGAATTAAAAAATCCACTCCAGAAGAATCTTGAAATGTGATTCACACCTTGGGGTGAACCAATTCTTTTTTAAGAAGAAAGTTGAATCAATGTGACTTTTATTTGATTATCAGGAGCATATCATGATCTCAATCAAGAATAGGTACCCTCTGCCCCATATTTATGATTTTGTTTCATAAAATATGTGGAGATTAATAATTTTTAAAGATTTTCCTTCATTATGGATATCATCAATTGGGTTTGAAGAAGGGAAATATACTTGAGACAACATTATATATGAACAATATTAATTTATATTGAATTTGAATTCTTCGTGCCAACACTTTATGTGATGTTCAAACCAGTCATACATTCAAATGTTGCTATATAATTTACACTCTTAAATGAGACTAAAACAAGTCTCATGAAGTATACCGAAATCAAAATTTTGACAGAAAAATTTTAAAAATATAAATGGAGACAACGGAGCCATAACTTAGCAACTGAGATGCATGTGTATAATACCGAAAAGACATAGAAGCAACACCAGTCAAGTCAAACTCCAGCTCTAAAAGCAATACTAAGAATACCTTACAAATTCAAGTGACAAATCACATGCCTATGCGTATATCGAAAGAAGCAAGGTCACCAAAAAAATATCTGACATATATTGTATGCCCATCCAAATCTTCAGTAACTGCTTTAATAGGGAATTCAGAAAAATATATTGACATAACAGGTCTTCGCTGGGCAGAAATATCATATATACGGACCTACCACCATCACATCACAATACAAGATGTAATAAAAATAAAATTGATGATTAGAAAAATTGATTATAATATGTTCCACAAAACTTGCTGAAAACTGCTTATAAAATGTCACAAAAACAAAGTTGGTGGTCAGAAAAATTGATCAGGATCTGTTTGACAAAACCTCAAGAAAATTTCTTATAGTAAACTTGTGTTTCCAAATTACTTACACAAGAAGTGTATTTCTGCCACTAATTCAAATGATTTACTTCTAGAATTTAATTCAGAAACATAACGAGCACCATTTATTTTTTCAAATTTTTTTATCACAAGTGGTAATTGTTCTATGGAATTTTCAATAAGAGTTGTCTAATGGACCATGAGTGATTCAAAAAATTAAGTGTTGTTGGGTTTTATTTCTGAAAAACCACTTACACTTAAATAAGTTTCATAGAAACACTTTTTGAATAAGAAATCTAGAATCAATTACACAGAAGGAACGTCAGCATTTCTATTGATTACGGTTCATGACATCACCACAACAGACAAAAATGATTTGCAACAAATGATTACCTGATGATTGTTGGCACCAGCAGCAAATTTGCGATGATCATTTTTTCTTAAAAATGTTGCACACGTAAACTAGGGAGGGGTGTATATACCAAGACCATTGTTGTCAAAGGCGCGCGTCGCAATAAGGCGCAAAGACCGTTTGGGGATGCGGCGCGAGGCGCGGCGCGAGGCGCAACTAAGGCGCATGCGCACATAATTAATTATATACAGTTTTGAACAATATTTTAAATTTTAAAAAACTTAAATTCAATAAAAAAATTCAAATTAAAATACATACCGATATTTTTTAAGAGGTTCTGCTATGAGTGATGTTACAACAATGTTTTTATAGTTTGCTATGTTTTGCCTTGCAAAAAAGTCTGTTGTGTTTTTTTATTAATATATCAAATATTCTATTTAATTGAAATTAGGACTGCCCCGATTTCCATCGTGGTGCACTGTGATTTCCGCCTCCTACCCCGATCTCCGTCTTTCCCGCCTTTCCGCCTCCTACCCCGATCTACGCTACAGCGATTAATCTGTAACGCACTCAAAACCCCAGCCACCGCCGACATCATCCGCTTCTCCGCCTGCCAGCACTGTCGCCTCCCAACAAGGAAGATGAGAGTGAGGCGCGCCTTTACAGCGCATGGCGCCCGAGCACCTCAAGGAATGGCGGGTGAGGCGCACGCCTTTGGCGCGCCTCAGCGAAGTCGCCTCGCCTTGTAGGTGGCAAGGAGCTCCGGCCTCACCTCGCCGCGCCCCTTGCCAAGGCGCGCGCCTCAGCACGCCTTTGACAACAATGACCAAGACTATTCTTGGAAAGCTGTACAGTTGAACAAGTTGAAGTGAATGGAAAGAATCGTGACTTGAGGAAACTGAAAAAATAGAAACTTTTGGGGAAAATATGAAAAGAGAAGGCTCGCGGATTTCACAGTCCACAATTTAGTACACTAGTCAAGATCCCAAGTATTAACCTCAAAGACATTCCTATGGTAAGAAACAAATCATTACATCTAGCATCACCAAACGACATGTCAATGCATTCCAATGTGTATGGTTATATTTAAACGTAAAGCATCTTGTGCAAACTCACCCTCCAAATAAACCATATTTTTCACTTCCATCTGCCTTAAAGCATAGAATATTACTGGTAGCACATACATTCCATGTTTTTAAAGATTTAGCAGTCAAACCAGAAATCTCAGATGACCACATGTTCACATTCCCCTACGCTGTTCTTGTAAGCAACATGTGTGGTCAAAGAAGTACAAAACAAATGGATAAATCAACAAATGGATAAATCAACAAATGCATAGGTATCTCTGAATCTGGTTGATAACATTTATTGAAAACCACTTGTAGCACTTTGTCAACACTTAATGAATACTACTTATAGAACTTATCGCGTATGATAAGTGTTTTTGTATAAGTGCTTCTAGATTGCTTATTGATGAAGTGCTTTACAATCACTTATTTAAGTGATTATATAAAGAAATTTAAGTGCAAGCAACTTTTTAGAAACAGAACAATCACATTTAAGTGTTTTCAGATTACTTAATGGAAAGGCATTTTTTTAACATGTATTTAGTTAGGGGGGGTTCAAATTTAAATACAGGTGTTTTTTTATGTAATAGAACAAAAACAAGTTATTTTTCCAAACTGCTGATTGTAAGTGGTAAGTGTTAATAATAAATTTTCAATGCTGTGCAATAAGAGACGGCCACACACATTTTGGGATTGGCTTAATCCCAGAAAAGAAAGAAAACCCATACCCGAATGATGCATCTGGTGTCTGTTTTTTGAACAAGTGCAACCCAATGATAATGTCACCTTCAATGTGAGGCCCAACATCACTAGAATTGGAGATCTCAGAATGAACATCACCATTAAGAGGGAAAATAAGGTCAATCTGCAGACATCGTTATGCATAAAAATTATTATGGAAGTGTAAGCAAGCCTAAAATAACTATCAATAAAAATACATTAGTGACGCATGATAATCCAATAAGGATACTCACCAGACCACTCTTTCTTGCAACTGCTACCAACTGCAAAAGTAATGTATCAAATTATTGTAATGCAAAGTGTATTCTTACATAGTGGTTCAATTAAAAAAAAAGATACATATTTGATTGAATTTAAGAGAAAGGAGCTAATTAATTATCAAAAGCAGCAGCAAAGCCTCATCAAGAACCCCACCAAGCTCTTCCCCAAAATGGGAAGAGGTGTCATGCAGATGAGATCAACTTTTAGTGGCTAAACTAGAAAATCCGGACATGAAAACAATGCATTTTGTCTCAGACAAATGACTACATCAACAAAGAGGAGGTACTTCTCTGGGACCAATTTTTTCCCTTTGGGGACAGAAATCATGACCCATTCTTCATGCATGGCCATTTTACAACATCTCATTTAAAATCATTCCCCCTGCATTAACACAACGAGGAAAGCAGTAACTTCCCTAGCTGTGGATACACCAATACTAAGAAATTGAGGAAAAAGACTACCCATCACAAAGGGCCCATTTGGGTTGGGGACAAATAAGTGGAGAGAAAAGGAAAAGAATGAATGATAAAGGGATAATGTTTGGTTCCAAAAGGTCAAGTAATTCAATATAATTAAAATATATACAAGATAATAAAAAATAGATTATGATTGATAGAAAAATAATAATAATTATAATATAATAAATTTTAAACAAATATAAAAAAAATCTCATGATATTAATTATTGTGAGTTTCTAGAAATTTCCTCCCATATATGGAAATAAACATACTACCATCTGAGGAAAAAACGAGGCGACAAAGGAAGCCATTTTTCTAACCTCATGCTCAAAGGGGATAGGAATTTTTACTTTCCCTTTCAGCCTGTTAGAGTATTTAGATAGTATTTAGATATTTAGGATATGGTCATGTGGTAGTGATGTGGCATGTGTCAGTGATGTGGTATGTGGGTGTGGTTGATGGGTTTCAGGGAGTTCATTGAATAAACTTGGCTGCCAAAGAAACCCATGAAGTGTCTGATCTATCTTCAACAATATCAATATGCAATCACGAAGAATATAAAATGAGCATACCCAAGCTGCTGCAAATTCCATCTTTTACTCTTCGACGCTGTAAGATTGATGGAGATCACGGTAGCCGCAGCCACATGCCTCCGAGGGATAACACCAGACTTTAGATCCTCGTTTTAATGAGAGGATCCTGAACCACCAAATGGGTGTCAACGCCTTCTTCCAAAGATAAATGGTGACTCGAGAACGAAGAGAGTTTCTAATACGAACCAACCAAAACTGACTCCTTTAAATTACCAGCAAACAGGGAAAATAGGAAGAACAATGGAGAACTAAGTACAAATACTTGAGGGACCCCAGGTCCACTCGCCCAAACCCTTAGGCCGATCTGATCAAAGCAGCCCAACACGTTTCACTTTTCTGGATACCCCTTATATCAACCTAATCCCTTTATTTATAACTAAACCTCTCCCCTAACAACTAATAATATACCCAGGATATTCTGTGGGCCCCAAAGGCATATTCCGTATATTCTCTCAGCATATTTCTTTCTCTTCTAACTGCTCCAAATGCCTAGCATGGTATCTATCACTGCCACCATCTCGAAAAAACACCTTGTCCTCAAGGTGGTGGATCCTACCGGATGCCAAGCAATCTCTCATATCAGTCATGCTCAATGTAACTTGACTCCATGTATTCCCCAGGCAATCTCTGAGATGGACCTTCCAGCACTGTGGACCCTTTGTGTCCGTTGCGCCTCGTGCATAGCAACTTTCCATGAAATTTCCCATATTGTCCTTCCCGGATGATGATCAGCCTACAGAAGGTCTGTCAACGGTTTGCGCTGTTGCTCCTTCCGGTGTGAGGGGTGGTTATTCGTCATGTGCTTCCAGCGGTTCCCAGTGATCTCCATCAGAATAACTTTTTCCCCCTCCAAAGGAATCTGAGGGAGTGGCATGTGCTACTTCGTGGATGGCGTGACTGGTGTTTGTCAAAACAGATGTGTGATCACCCCCATAGTGCATTCCGACCACATGAAAATACTAGGTTTTACCAATGGTGTCACTGCTTCCGGCTGCCCCTTGATCACAATCACTAATGGAGGCATGCCGATGTCCAGCTCATCCCCTTGCAGTACCCTCGCCTCCTAATGGAATAATCTCCCAGCTGTCGGATGTTCTATGCTGCTGGAGGGTGTTAATTCCACCGTCGATTCTTGGTCAGGCAGCACCGCTTTGTCACACTACTTCACAGCTACACTGCCCAAAGTTGAAATTTTCATGTTCCAATAACATGGGTCACAAAAGATGCATCCCGTTGCGCATTCGCCCGCATCTTTCCCGGTCCATTAGTGTCATAGTTAGCAGCAGCCTTCACATAGATGGAGTGCACCTCCTTATGCGCGATCATTAGTGGAAGCAGATTCAACGCCTGTGAACGCTAGCTGACCTCCTACATAGTCGGTGCCAACTGAAGTGTTGCCCTATGATTCTCCCGCACATCCTTTGGCGCACGTTGTGGTGGTGGTGGTGGAGCAAACTCTTTTTCAGTTGTTACAGTTCCTCGTAGCGACTCATCCATTGTATCATCGTTCTACAAAATTCTGCCTCCTTGCGCCAGTGGCGGCCCATTTCTCCGCCCACGTTTGCTGGTCGGACTGCATGTGTAACAGCTGAGAGTCGCTCTCTAGCAAAAATATGTTTTTTTTGTCTTTTTTTTCTTTTTTTTCCTTTTCTTTCTTTTATTTGTTTCGTGCATTTGTGACCTTAGCATTCGGGCCTCACTCCTGTAGCCGGTGAAAAAACGAGAACACCGGCAGTCAGGCACCCCTCCTGCAGGAGTCGTCTGCAGCAGTCGAGCCCAGTGAAATCGACGTCGTTGCGGTGTTCGACGCCGATGGAGAGTGTTCACCCCATCATAATTGAAATGCATGGCTCGTGCAAGTCATTTCCCGCAACGCATGGGTGGTCTGCCTCCCTCACGGATGAAGATCGCAGTGGTTGCTCGTCAAAGCGTTTGGGTACACCTAACGCATAGCAGCACGCAAGAATTGTAATCGTCGTTCGATAGGATGACACCGCCTGCGTGAAGGAGAACATCCGCAGTTGCTTGAACGAAGCGTCGTCTGGTGCGCACACCTTTGGTGAACAGTGGATGACTGTGCGCGCTGATAGGTCGGAATAAAGGCCGAACAAAGATCGCACGTCCCCACTGGTCAAGAGTGGGTAGCACGCAACTCCTCAAAGCACACCACCAGACATTGTTGCCCACGCGAATGTGAACAGATGCCCGTACAGGCGTGCAGGCTAGGAGCGACGCCTCTATGTAATTTTCCAACACTTGGGTGTGCGTTGCCGCTGGAAGAGAGCTGACTCCATTGCTAGAAATGAATGGTAACAGAAAGAAAAACAAAGAGCATCAGGTCGCGCGTCCGAGGGAAACGGCAAGCCGAAACAAATGATACGACCTAACCAGAACCAAATCCTTTTAATTACCAGCAAACAGGGAAAATAGGAAGAATAATGGAGAACTAAGTACAGATACTCGAGGGACCCCAGGTCCACTCACCCAAGCCCTAAGGACGATCTGCTCAAAGCAGCCCAACACGTTTCACTTTTCTAGATACCCATTCTATCAACCTAATACCTTCTTTTATAACTAAA
This sequence comes from Viscum album, assembly GCA_963277665.1. Lineage (NCBI taxonomy): Eukaryota > Viridiplantae > Streptophyta > Magnoliopsida > Santalales > Viscaceae > Viscum > Viscum album. The sequence continues at coordinate 394,966,044 of OY728129.1, forward strand.
CCCCTCCCCTAACAACTAATAATATTCCCCGGATATTCTGTGGGACCCAAAGGCATATTTCATATATTCTCCCAGCATATTCCTCTCTCTTCTAACTACTCCATGTGGCCAGCATGGTATCTATCTGTTTCGGCTTGGATTGCATGCATCGAGGGTTGTCTCTGCGGGATGGATTGTGTCACTTTTATAATCTCTTCATTTAATAAAGACAGTCGTAACATTGAAGCAATGGTTGCCATCTCATGGAAACCGATGTGTTACTGCTCGTTGAAGAGTTTCATTCATTGGACAATTCAATGAGGATGGAACCCGTGAGCCGGTGTTTTTGATTTAGGAGTAAATGGGTAGTGGAATTTTTGTGATGGGAATAGAATTGATGAGGGGATGACTGAGACCTATGACTTGACTTAAGAAAAATGATCACCTACAGATAATAAACAACGCAACATAAAGAATTTGTAATAAAGATAATTGGTACTTAATTGACTTACTACTATGAAAATCCATTATGGAAAATCCCCAACTCAAACAAAGAATACGCTACATTGATAGGGTTAACATGCATTTGCTCTAGTTATCCCTAAGTTCATTCGATTTCGAAAATCATTTGTGCATTATATTAGACCAAGTATCATTGTAGCTCATCCAAGCGTCCATCTAACGAGCCATATAACCATTCTGAGCTAAGATATGGTGTTGAATAAATATAAATAGCGTGAGATATTCAAAATTTGACACGACCATGCAATGATAATTCTTAAAATAAATTCGTGAAAACATGTAAAGCAACATATGGGGTCGGCTTTGCAGTCGTCGATGGAAACAGAAAATACATTTGGAGGTATCCGGTTCACCCCATCTCTCAACCACTTTGGGAATTCCCCCATCCTTGATATGAGATTCAACAAATGCAAAGACGAGAGCGGGATAATTATGAGAGCATAAAATCATGCTTTATATTATAAAAATGGGTTACAAATGCCTACGAAATGGAAGAAAAATACCTTTTACCTGACCCAGCACATCAAAAGTTAGAGATCTGATAGGAGGGCAACCAGGACACTCAAGGGTAGTAGTGCACGGCATCCTTCTGGTTCACCGCTGAAGAAACAATCAGATTAGCACTTCGACAGAGGAGACTGGAATGCACAACGTGAATATCTTCGACTTGTGTGGGCGGTCCTGCCCTCGGGGACTGGCTGTGGCTGCGGGGGAGATTGCAACATCGCCTCTTTGTTCGGCTTTATCCTTGATTTGCACAGCCGAAAGAGTGAGTCGAGTTGGCTATGTTTGAACATCAATTGAAGAAAAGCCTCAATAAATGGTTTAATTTTTTATGAATGAAATTTTGATTGATTATTGGTGGGAATATTTATAAAAAAATAAAATAAGAACATTCACAACTTAGTTTTTAGTTTAAACTAGTACTTGTTTGTGCGTTCGTACGGCGCTGTTAAATAATGATTATTTTCAAAAATTGAGTACTATTTTTCAAAAATAATAATTAGCAGTAATATTGAATATATTAAAATCATAGAAAAGTGGTATGTAATATTGGAATAGAAGTGGAGAAACAATTGAGACACCGTCAATATGGTAGAAAACATATAAATTTTAAGAAATGAAAATTTATTTTGAGCATGGAGAATTAAATTATATTAAGGAAACTACATTTCAAATAACATTTGTTTTTTACTATGAAATAAAAAAGTTACAAACAACTAAACTAACAAGGGTTTTAATAATCAATACAAGAAAAGATAAAATGATAATTTTTAATAGATAATGATAAAAAAGTTGATCAATAATTCCAGCATAAATATTGATGTTTCTATTTGTAGAAGTTTATCAGTCATTGGAAGTCACATTGTAGAATGAACCAATTTTGTTATCGGGGTAGACGAGGAGGGAGAGCTGGGGATGCAGCATGAAATAATTTTCAATCTGGATAGAATCGTATAGAATTGAGATAATATATCAGCAAGTCGAAACAACTTCTCATACATGTGATTCATATATCGATATCGAATTATATAACAAAAAAACATACCTTCACTTTGATTTGTGTGACTTAAATAAATTAGAGGATTTTTTTTTGTATTCAACATAAAATAAAGCTATATATAATTGATAATTTTATTTTTTATAAATTAAACAGATGGAAGATGAAAAAAAAAGAATGAAGGTTAGGGTTTATGCCATATTAGTCAGTAAAATTAAGTAAAAATAATAATACATAGAGCATATGGATGATTAAATGAACAATACTACACAAAAAAATAAAACAAGTTTTCATAAATCATTAAAGCTATTGCAAAAGGTAAATGAACCCTCTTATCCCATGAAATACCATCATTGAAAGATTGTTACACAAATAAACCGACAATTCCTGTCACCTGAAGTCACTAAAACTTAGGAGAAACAATTAACTAAGATGATAGAATAATGGAAAGTAGTAATCATTTGATTGGAAAAACTGATGGAAGCACAAAACTGACGAGCATGCGACATATACTATTATTAATGAAAAATAGAAATAACATTATGCATGCAATGCAACATCATTATAAAATTCAGTTATCAAGAGTACATAAAATCTACAGGAGAGAAACAAAAAAATTTATGTATATATTTTCCAGTGAATAAAGACAGTTTGGCAGACCTAACCTGCATCATGTTTTGATGTGGCAGAACAAAGAAGTCTGAACCCTAAATGAATGAATAGGTGAATAAATACTCACCAAAATAGTTGTTGTAATTGATGAATCGAAAGAACATATTTATTGTCATGACACAAGAAAAATTATCAAGCAAATAGAAATACTAAAAATTTAACAGAAGAGATAAAATAACCACATAAGGTTTGAAAAAGAACAGACCTTAAGCAGAGGAATGGACGGTTCATGGATTTTCAAGGATGCAACCAGATAGATCATAGTTGCTGAGGAGGCAGAGTTAGGGATGCACCATGAAACTTTTTTCAATCAGGATATAATAGTACACAAATTAAGAAAATATTTCAGGTATTCGAAACAACTTCCCATAATTTATGTGATTAACATATCAATATCGAATTATATAGCAAAAAAATACATTCCATCCCTTAGATTTTGTGACTAAAATAAAACAGAGGACATTTTTTTGTATTTAGTTGAAAATAAAGCTAGATATAAATACATACCTTCAGTTAGATTTTTTGAAAATTGATGGGAGGAGCCGGATAGGGTTCCTGGGAGTGAAGCTGCACAACTTCCTGGGAAGACGAGGAGTCAATGTCGGGAAGCCGATAAGACGGGGAGCCAAAGGGCGGTGAACGGAGACCATTGATGTCAAAAGAGTGTGCCTCAGTGCGCCTTGGTGTGAGGCAAGACGAGGTGACCTCACCGAGGCGCGCCATCCCAAGAGGTGGTGAACTGCGAGGCACAATAGAGGCGCAGTAGAGGCACACTGGTTGTTGCTGCGAATATCGGAGGAACTGAGTAGGGAAATCATGGGTATAGGGTGGTGAAAATTGAGGGCGAGTCGCGAACAGAAGATTTGGGGTGCAGTGCAGGCGATCGCGGAAATCGTGAGATGTTTTATTTTATCCAAAGTGAGCTAATATATCGTTAAATATAACATAACATTAAACTTTTATTTTAATTATGTGGTCATGCGCTTCAGTTTCACCTCGTGCCGCACCCTCAAGAGGCCTCTGCGCCTTATTGCACTATGCACCTTTGACGGATAATTTGGCGTGAGGGGTGTTTTTTTTAATGGGTTTAGGGTGAAAAAAATTAAGAAAATGGGGCATTTGAATGCCACATGAAGTGGCGCTCAAAGGATGAGGAGGCCGAGCGCCACTTCAAGTGGCGCTCGGCCATTTCGGCCAACCAACTCTTCAGCGCCACTTGAAGTGGTACTGCTCCTTTGTTCCCTCTCCATTCGGCGCCACTTCAAGTGGCGTCGAAACCTTCCCCCTGCCTATAAATAAGGCCGCTCGCCCTCCCCATTTCCCACCTCCTCACTCCCTCCTCTCTCACAAAGTTATTATCTCTCTAAAAATCTTCGGTTGCTCTACGCTTTGCCTCTCCGGTTGCTCTACCTGCGTAGCTACGTCTCCACAAATTTGAGGTAAATATTTCTTTAAATTTATTTAATATTTTGATTTAATAATTTAGTTGTTTAATTTAGAGAATTAGTTTATAATATTTGTATTATATAAATAGTATAGTTTTTTTAAATGTAATTAGGTAATGAAATGATTATAGTTAGTTAATTAATTAAGTAATTATAATTAGGTAATTAATTAATTATAATTAGGTAACTAATTAATTTTAATTAGGTAATTAATTAATTCTAATTAGGTTAATAATTAATTCTAATTAGGTTAATAATTAATTCCAATTAGGTTAATAATTAATTCCAATTAGGTAATTAATTACTTATAATTAGGTAATTAATTAATTCTAATTAGGTAACTAATTAATTCTAATTAGGTAATTAATTAATTCTAATTAGGTAATTAATTAATTCTAATTAGGTAATTAATTAATTATAATTAGGTTATTAATTAATTATAATTAGGTAATTAATTAATTATAATTAGGTTATTAATTAATTATAGTTAGGTTATTAATTAATTATAATTAGCTAATTGATTAATTATAATTAGGTTAATAATTAATTATAATTAGGTTAATAATTAATTCTAATTAGGTTAATAATTACTTCTAATTAGGTAATTAATTAATTATAATTAGGTTAATAATTAATTATAATTAGGTTAATAATTAATTATAATTAGGTTAATAATTAATTATAATTAGGTTAATAATTAATTATAATTAGGTTAATAATTAATTCTAATTAGGTAATTAATTAATTCTAATTAGGTAATTGATTAGTTCTAATCAGTTTATTAATTAATTCTAATCAGGTAATTAATTAATTCTAATTAGATAATTAATTAATTATAATTAGGTAATTAATTAATTATAATTATGTTAATAATTATTTTTAATTAGGTTAATAATTTATTCTAATTAGGTAATTAATTAATTATAATTTGGTAATTAATTAATTCTAATTAGGCAATTTATTAATTCTAATTAGTTAATTAATTAATTGTAATTAGGTAATTAATTAATTCTAATTAGGTAATTAATTAATTATAATTAGGTAATTAATTAATTGTAATCAGGTTAATAATTATTTTTAATTAGGTTAATGCTTAATTCTAATTAGGTAATTAATTAATTCTAATTAGGTAATTAATCAATTCTAATTAGGTAATTAATCAATTCTAGTTAGGTAATTAATTAATTCTAATTAGGTAATTAATTAATTATAATTAGCTTATTAATTAATTATAATTAGGTAATCAATTAATTATAATTAGGTTATTAATTAATTATAATTGGTTATATTAATCAACAGAGTAGTTACATTAATCAACGAAGTAGTTATATTAAACAGCGACGTAGTTATATTAATCAGCGAAGTAGTTATATTAATCAGCGAAGTAGTTATATTAATCAGCGAAGTAGTTATATTAATTAGCGAAGTAGTTGTAAATTGCTTTTGGAATATACCTCTGCATTACATTCTGGGTATGATAATGAATTTAGTTTGCAATCTACCTTGACCTCGGTTTGTAATTGAAGTTATGAACTTAAATTTAGTAGTTGAATATATTTTTTGCATATTAAGTGTTAGAGTTGTCATGAAATGATTGCTCTCTTGAGTAAAGTATCCCCAGGTATAGGGGCTTTGGGTCGGACCACCTACTTTCTTGGAGGCTTGCCTTGTCTAGGAAAGTGAATGGAGTTGGCTATCTGTCGCTTCGGGCTTACTCATGTGGAGATTTTCAATTTCATATAACTCTATACTTTTACATGACATGTTCGTGTACCTCATGCATATAATGCATGTAGATATGTATGAATATGTTTGACTTTTATTTTTGGGTAAGTAACACAAACTTGTGGGTTGTGTAAATAGTTACACATCAATATGGTTTGAACATATTGATTTGGCGGAGAGATTAGGATTCCAACCTAAATTACTAGAAGCATGCATACATAAATTGATTCTTTAATCAGATTTAATTAATAACAATGGTTTCTTTTAGATAAAAAAGATGGCTGCCGCCTATATTTATTGCAACGGTCAAATAATTGAGACAGAATAAGGATACAGTTATAGTATACATCCAGAAGTTGTTGTGATGCTTGGAGGATGTATTACTTTGGAAGTCATGCAAAGGAAAATTCATTGGAAGTTTAAACTGGCGAGGAATCAAGTGATAGAGTCCATCACATTCAGACATCTCCAATTTATAGATAGGTTTTGGCATGTGCCCTATCCGGTAAATGATGACGATGACTGGGAATACATACTTTCATTGGTTAAGTATATACCTGAGAATCAAATGATGGAGTTGTATGCCACTATAGCTACAATGGAGGTTCCATCGACATTGGAAGTTGACCCATCTCAAATTCATGAGACTATGTCATATGTTCCTTCACATCAAGAAGTTCTATCAGCATCGGTAGTTGTTCCATCATTTCCATCGGCCATAGTTTCAATGGATAGTCCTTCACATACTTTAGATGCATTGGTCGATGAATTTGAGGATGATGACAATTTCGAAGAAGAATATGAAGAGGAAGTTGAAGAAGAAGAAGAGCATGCGGAAGATCAGTCTGTGCCAACTCATGTGAGGTTCAACCGACCATTGAACCATCCTCCACTATTGGCTTCATGGTCGACTGAAGGCATAAATCGCTTTCTAGAATTTGATTATTCAGTTATTACTCCCAGTTCAGAATTTCCAGGAATCATTGGTGGCACAAATCGAGTGTCAGATAACGGTGTTTTGTATATTGGTAGAGAGTTTGAGAGCAAAGAAGCAATGAAAAATGTGATAAAACAATATCACATTGAAAGACATTACTCATATGTTGTAGAAGAGTCAAAGAGGTCTTAATATTTGATCCGTTGTGACAAATATGAATCGAACTATCAAATGCGTCTGCGAGCTATTATTGATAACACTTTTCACAACTGACGCATCACTAAATTTACTCCACACACCTGTGTGAACCCAAGCTTGTCACAGGAACACTCTTCATTAGATGTTGAGTTTGTTTCAACTATTATTGTTGAAATGATTAGAGCATGTTAAGATGTTCCTGTGGTTTTGGTCATTGAGCGAATAAAAAAACTTTTTGGACATTCAGATGGAGCGACCAATTTTAAATGATAAATTTCATATCTTACATGATAAATATCATATCTTACATGAAATTAATGTTTTACTGTTTGCACATTCAAATGGAGCAACCACTTTTATCTGCCCAGGAGACGCACGTGTTGCGTGATGTGTTGGCGCGACGACCTGTTAGACATCTTCATGTTCGGAGAGCGCATCGTTTCCATCATGAGGCACCGCTGACAGCTATTTGTCCATACCTTAGACGTGCGGGCTTTTATGGAGTCGCTATGTGTGACTTCAAGACCACTGACCATCATTTGATAGCTGCGTTGGCTGAGAGATGGAGGCCAGAGACACACACATTTCATATCCCAGAGGTGGAGATGACTATTACATTAGAGGACGTCACCTACATGTTGGGGTTACCTATCTATGGACATGAAGTTACGGGTGCCAGTACTAGCGATTGGGCTGTAGTCATACAGAGGCTGCTAGGCATTGACGTCATCGGCGCACGGGGTGTCCTCCAGGGTTCGTGCTTGCGCATGAGGTGGCTTGATCAACATTTCGACGTCATTCCCGATGATGCAGACGAGGAGACGCTTCTTCAGCACACATTTTGCATACATTTTGCGGCTGCTCGGAGGCATGTTGTGTGTCGACTACTCCACCGCTTTGGTACTCATGATGTACCTCCCATCACTTGAGGATCTGGATCAGATGACTATATACAGTTGGGGGTCCGCTGTATTAGCACATCTGTACAGATCTCTTTGCACCAGTTGTCAGGACGATTCACATCAGATTGCAGGTTTCATGGTGTTAGTACAGATGTGGGCTTGGGAGCATTTTCCACGCATCACTCCTCGATTTGTCACACCGCTTGCACCGGAGCTACTTCAGGACTGTCCTCGGGGACGATGGTATGTCTACGTCATTACTTTCAGTTATTTAATAATTTTGTTATTTTTTTTATAAACTTACCATATATTACTCTTTTTTTCACCAGGTGGAGTCAGTCTCAGATGTTTGCACATACTCTGAGACATAGTGTGCAGAACTTCCGACAGATATTCGACGCCATAGTGCCAGCTGATGTAAGTTAAACAATACTTTTTTTGTAGGCAAATTTGTTTTGTTATAACTATTTTAAGTTATTTCAATATAATCTCAGTAACATTATCATGCTACTATATGAATTATTTTTTGATTTTACATTTCAGGTTTCATGGACTCCTTATACAGGTTATGTCTACGCATCACTTCCACCATACTGCACAACTATGGTTGGAGATTGTGATGCAGTGGCTCCACTCATTCACTTCCACATCATTGAGTGGCACCAGCCAGACCGGGTCATGCGCCAGTTCGGTTTTATACAACATATCCCCATGGCACCATGACAGTCTACTGAGTTACATTCGATTGTGCTTATAGGCAGACAGATGACAGACTGGTGGTAGCACCATGCATCTTATATCGAGCTTTGGGACAGGCGTGCCCACTTCAGTATCTTTCCACATGGATATACCACAACACACTCTCAGTTATCTGATTAGGGGGATTATGCACACTGGTATCGATGTCACACTATCATGCACTTTACACGTCAGGGGATTGGCATTCATCAGATGGTATGTTTACTAAGATTTATTATTTTTGTTTAACTTATTTTTGATATTAATTTGAATGTTATTTCATTTACAGGTAGACGCCATTGGTCATCTTTCACATTCCACACATCCTCAGGAGCATGCATATATTCTGCGGGATGTAGTTTATCCGGATGTGGTGGCTCTATTCGATCATCTCCGGTTGATACGTGACAATTTTTTTGATGAGGAACCATAAATATATCCTGATCCATATCTTCAGGCTGAAGCACCTGATGATGACGATGTCCCTGCTATGCCTGCTAAGGAGGATGCACCGCCACCGCCACTGCTAGCTGGAAAACAGAGACGAGCACATCCGGAGGGGCAGAGGCAATGACATCGACATCCGAGAGCGGCTCTTGCAGATGTCGCCGTACCACAGAGAGACGATCCGGCCCAACCGACTGATGATTTTGCACAGTAGGGAGACACTTATATACCACATATGGCGTCTCCGCAGACTACTATGGACTTCGATCTGGGTGTAGTCACACAACTTATGGCGGCCCCCCTCCTCCCGATGAGGCCTTCTTCAGTACCTCATTTCTACCATTTGTAGGAGCTTCAGATCCATATGGCACCCCATATGATTTTGGGGCGTCCTCCTCACATGGTTTTGGTCATTCCTCTACACAGCACCATAGACCAGAATCACCAGAAGAGGAGGAACCCATAGATAGGACACCAGAGCGACACAGACATCGGACGCGGAGAGGATGTGAGATTCAGACACCGTGTTGTGGTACCGGGGGGCATCATCGTTGATGTTTTTGGATGTCATGCTGTGTATATTAAAAAACTTATTTACTATGATAAGTAATTGTTGTTTAAGATAAATAACAAGAAAATAAAAAATATAGTAAATGCAAGCTGATTTAAATTAACTATTAAATTATAAAGTACAAGTACAATATAAACAAAATTTGTCACACAGACTAAACATCTGATAATTTCTTGAAAAACGAAATAAAACATACATATAGTAAACAAAAAATATTTTACATGACTACTTAAATATTTAAAAACATTACATTTATAATTATATAATAATAAATATATTTATAAATGTAAATTACTAATTACTAATTAATTAATTAATAAATAACCATTAATAATTAATAATTATAATGACAAATGATAATTAATAATTATATTACTAACTAATTAATTATTGTATATTTAATAATTATATTTTATAGGCTTTCAAAGTCACATACTTGAAACATTTTTAAGTTACAACTAGGTGGTTTTGAAAGACTATAAAATATTCTTTATCGACATTGTTTACGTAATTTTTTTAATTTCATCTATTTAGTATATGTTTAATCCATGTTTTATGTTTCATTTATATTGGTCATATAGTTTATATTTTATAGGCTTTCAAAGTCACATACTTGAAACATTTTTAAGTTTCAAGTAGGTGGTTTTGAAAGACTATAAATTATTTTATATCGACATTTTTTATGTAATTTTTTTATTTTTATCTATTTAGTATATGTTTAATCCATGTTTTAAGTTTTATTTATATTGGTCATATAGTTTATATTTTATAGGCTTTCAAAGTCACATACTTGAAACATTTTTAAGTTTCAACTAGGTGGTTTTGAAAGACTATAAAATATTTTTTATCAACATTGTTTACATAATTTTTTTAATTTCATCTATTTAGTATATGTTTAATCCATGTTTTAAGTTTCATTTATATGGTCATATAGTTTATATTTTATAGGCTTTCAAAGTCACATACTTGAAACATTTTTAAGTTTCAAGTAGGTGGTTTTGAAAGACTATAAATTATTTTATATCGACATTTTTTATGTAATTTTTTTATTTTTATCTATTTAGTATATGTTTAATCCATGTTTTAAGTTTTATTTATATTGGTCATATAGTTTATATTTTATAGGCTTTCAAAGTCACATACTTGAAACATTTTTAAGTTTCAAGTAGGTGGTTTTGAAAGACTATAAATTATTTTTTATCGACATTTTTTACGTAATTTTTTTTATTTTCATCTATCTAGTATATTTTTAATCCATGTTTTAAGTTTCATTCATATTGGTCATATAGTTTATATTTTATAGGCTTTCAAAGTCACATACTTGAAACATTTTTAAGTTTCAACTAGGTGGTTTTGAAAGACTATAAATTATTTTATATCGACATTATTTACGTAATTTTTTTAATTTCATCTATTTAGTATATGTTTAATCTATGTTTTAAGTTTCATTTATATTGGTCATATAATTTATATTTTATAGTCTTTCAAAGTCACATACTTGAAACATTTTTAAGTTTCAAGTAGGTGGTTTTGAAAGACTATAAATTATTTTATATCGACATTTTTTATGTAATTTTTTTATTTTCGTCTATTTAGTATATGTTTAATCCATGTTTTAAGTTTAATTTATATTGGTCATATAGTTTATATTTTATAGGCTTTCAAAGTCACATACTTGAAACATTTTTAAGTTTCAACTAGGTGGTTTTGAAAGACTATAAATTATTTTTTATCGACATTTTTTATATAATTTTTTTATTTTCATCTATTTAGTATATTTTTAATCCATGTTTTAAGTTTCATTCATACTGGTCATATAGATTATATTTTATAGGCTTTCAAAGTCACATACTTGAAACATTTTTAAGTTTCAACTAGGTGGTTTTAAAATACTATAAATTATTTTATATCGAAATTTTTTATGTAATTTTTTTTCATCTATTTAGTATATGTTTAATCCATGTTTTAAGTTTCATTTATATTGGTCATATATTTTATATTTTATAGGCTTTAAATGTCACATACTTGAAACATTTTTAAGTTTCAAGTAGGTGGTTTTGAAAGACTATAAATTATTTTATATCGACATTTTTTACGTAATTTTTTTATTTTTATCTATTTAGTATATGTTTAATCCATGTTTTAAGTTTCATTTATATTGGTCATATATTTTATATTTTATAGGCTTTCATAGTCACATACTTAAAACATTTTTAAGTTTCAACTAGGTGGTTTTGAAAGACTATAAATTATTTTTTATCGACATTTTTTACGTAATTTTTTTATTTTCATCTATTTAGTATATGTTTAATCCATGTTTTAAGTTTAATTTATATTGGTCATATAGATTATATTTCACAGGATTTCAAAGTCACATACTTGAAACATTTTTAAGTTTCAACTAGGTGGTTTTGAAAGCCTATAAAATATTTTTTATCGACATTGTTTACGTAATTTTTTTAATTTGATCTATTTAGTATATGTTTAATCCATGATTTAAGTTTCATTTATATTGGTCATATAGTTTATATTTTATAGTCTTTTAAAGTCACATACTTGAAACATTTTTAAATTTCAAGTAGGTGGTTTTGAAAAACTATAAAATATTTTTTATCGACATTGTTTACGTAATTTTTTTAATTCCATCTATTTAATATATGTTTAATCCATGTTTTAAGTTTTATTTATATTGGTTATATAGTTTAAATTTTATAGTCATTAATAATAATGTTGTTATTACCAATTTATCATATGTTTAACAATATTTCAAATTTATTTATAAATAATTACTTTTTTTGACAAAATAAATAATTACTTATAACTATATAAACATAGATTAGTAATTATAGATTTAAAATTATATATATATGTACAAATATATAATTATAACTATATAAGTATAACTATAATTACAATATAATTCTAAATATAATTATAAATATAATTATATATATATATGAATATTAAATATATTTATAAATAAATTTTAAATATATATGTAACAATATTTTCATAATTATATATTTATAAATATATTCATATTTATATAATTATAAATATTTATTTATAAAGATTAGTTTATAATTATATAATTAGAAATATATTTTTTATTTAAAAAATATATATAAATAGATTTATATTTATAAATATTTATTTTTAATTATATATATACATAATTATATTTATACACACACATATATATAACTATTTATAATTATAATAATTATAATATTTATATGTAAATATATAAATAAAACACACAAATTGGAAAAAAACCCTATATTTTATATAATATAACTATATAAATATAAATAAACCATATATTTTTAATTTAATACATATTTTTATTTACAAAATTATATATAAATTTATAAATAATTATAAATAATTATATATAAGGTTTATTTCATTATTTTATTATATAATTAAATAAGGTTTATAACTATATAAATATAAATTTATAATTATATAATTATAAATATATTTATAAATATAATTATAAATAAGTTAACATTTTTAAATACATATTTATAAGTATATTTTTAAAATTTTAATTATTTATTTAAAAAGGGATGGGGTGCAAAAAAAAAACAAAACAAAAAAAAAACAATAAAAGGGAGGGGTGTAAAACAAAAAAAACAATAAAAGGGAGGGGTGAAAAACAAAAAAAAAGGTGGCAAAGCGCCACTTGAAGTGGTGGTAGCCACCCGAAATGTTGAGCGCCACATGAAGTGGCGCTCAACTGACCCATTACCCTAATTAATTTCACCCTAAACCCATTAAAATAAAAAAACCCTTGTGGCCAAATTTGCCCACCTTTGACAACACTGACAGAGGAAAAGTGCCTGATGTGGGAGCAGAGATGAGAAAGTAGGAAGGAAGTGACGCAGATGGTGGTAGAGTCTTAGCCAGAGGTGAGAGAGTCAGGGCCAGATACATTGGTGGAGGTGTAGAGGGGAGTTAGGGAGGGAGAGGGTGTTAGAGGCGGAGTAGGCAGAGGTGGAGATGGAGGAAGCAAATAGGTAAGTCGAGGAGTGGAATATGGGCAGTGGAGTTGGAAACCCTAGGTGGAGGATAGAACTCACGAGTAGGTGGTTTTGATTTTGAAGTATATGGGTAGTGTAATTTTTGTGGTGGGAATAAAATTGATGAGTTGATGAGGGATAGGTCGAGGGGTAAAGCATCTAAGAAAATACCCAGGACTATGTTTTTACTATGGTTTTATTTCCCCACATATATATAAATACTAGTACCTCACCCGTGCATTCACACAGCATTATAAGACAATGATTATTTTCAAAAGGCATTCATATTTTTAAAAGTTAATAATGAATGTTAATTAAAAACATGTTAAAATTACAAGTTAGTGGTAAATAATATTTGAACATTTGGAAAATCTTTTGAGACCTCTCCTCTCTAGATCTTGATGGCGATTACATGTTTGTATTGTTTATCTTATTATTTTATTGTTATGGAGTTCAATAAAATCATGTTATGCACCACCGTGATCAGAGTACATTGTAATTTATATTTTATAGGAAAATAATAAGTCCTTTGTGCATATAATCGAAAAAAATTATACAAAATTCAATGATATATATATATATATATGAAATCTACATAAAGGAAATTGGGAAAATTGCATATTGAATGAAATCGTTTACACCTACCGATAATGCAACATAATTTTTATTAGAGGAAATCAATATCAACCTTGGTAAAAAACTATACATGAAAAAATAATGGTCGAGTAGAAGAAGGATAGGGCATAGTTGGAGTATAATAATAGTAGATGTATAGTAAGAATTTATGAGAAAATCGAGTTTAACCGGAAATACTAAATGATGGAAAGAAGGGAGATTATTTCCACTAAATTAGGAAAATAGACCTGTTTCATAGCTCCAAATTTGTAGTTGAATTCACCAGATCCTTAATTATTTTTTATTGGAAACAAAAGTAATGAAATACAGTTTGAAAATTTCATATGAACAAAGGTAAATTTAAGTCTTAAAGGAAGACTTAACCTTGATAGGGTAGTTTTGAATGAAAACTTATCGAATGATGGATGCATCCAGAATACTTAGAATATCCATTAAAGACCAAATGTCCACAGGAGGTGAATATATCTGATTGAAGATCAAGATAGGTATTTGATGAGAACAAAAGTTGTTGGGGATGATAAAGGGATTTACGAAGAGGTTGATGGGCTTCCTCCACGATGGTTGATGGTGAAGAAAAACTCGAATGACTTCTGGGAGGTGTAGTACAGAGAAGTCAAAATTTACAGGTGATAACGAAAGAAGGTGATAGAACTCATGAGAAGGTTGAGTAGGGATTGGACAGAGAGAGAGTGGTGGTAGATGTAGGAGTAGTAGATGGTCAATGAGGAAGGGTGACATGTAGAAGGAAGGAACTCAACTTTAGTATAGATAGTAGATTTAAACAAACTATTATTTCCCTGTGAAATTACACAATATTTGACGTGTTTTTCTATTTTTAATATTAATGTGTTGATTATGAATACAAAAATTAAAAGAATAATTAGTATAGATGTAATGAAACCAACCATGAGATATTGTTTATCTATTGATAAAACATTTAAAAAATGAGATATGAAACAACGATGTATCAAATATTATATATATTGACAAAGAGATAGATAATGATACTAAATTATCCTGGATTGGAGAATCTGCAAGGTTACCTGGAGGATTCGTACGGTTTCCCTTAATTGTGAGATAACATTACACCCTCTAAAACATGTCCAAAACCTCCTGAAACAATCCAAAAACACCCGAAAGTGAACTTGGTCATCACATAACTTCAAAATAGATAATAAAAATGAAACTTACCTTAAACAATTTGTAAATCAGCCCCAAAATATGTTTTTTTAAGAGAAAGGTATCTCAAACCATTTGTAACATCCTAAGGAAGTAAAGTACTCAGAACTAAACCCTGATTGTTATATATTTTTTATAGGTTTTGAGTTTGCAAAATCTATAACCTAAAAAAATATAGCTATATCACTACTACAAAAACGGGCAAGGGAAGCGCCCCCTTATATCAGCGCTAAAATAGCACTGATAAAAAGACCCTTTATCAGTGCTAGAAAAGCACTGATAAGACTCCCTGTATCAGCGCTAAAATTTTAGTGCTGATACAGTAAGGATTTATCAGCACTTTTCTAGCGCTGATAAAGGGTACTATTATCAGCGCTAAAAAAGCGCTGATAAAGGACACCTTTATTAGCACTAAAATGTTTGCGCTGATAAAGGTAGTATTTATCAGCGCTTTTTTAGCGCTGATAAAACCTTAGTGCATTTTTTTATAAAGTCGGTCGCACAGTGCCCTCGTTTTATCGCGACCTAAATCTCTCGCGGTATTGGAACCCTGCGACTCCCCTCTGCCGCCCGCTGAGATCACGTTACCGAACCTCCGCTGCCCGCTGAGTTCGCGTTGCCGGACCTCCGCCGCCCTCGAGCTTCAGTTTGCCGGACCTCCGCCGCCCGCAACGCTTTCAAGCTTCGGTTTTCCGGACCTCCTTTAAGGCATGTTTTCCAAATATTTTTTCAATATTGTTCTCCTCTCCCATTTGTATATCATTTTTAACATGATTTTTCATTCTATGGGTGAGTATTATGGATTGACCGATTGAAGAAAATGAACCATACTTGATGGAAAATGATGTAAAGGGGATGATTCACATGTGTTTAGTAATTTTCATTATATTTATCAAGAACATGGTGCTTGTTTACTTTTATTGTTGAAAATCATCATTGTTTTTTGGTGGGGTTGTTTGAGAAGTTTTTTGTTAGTTTGGTTGTGATAGATTCCATTGGGGGAAAATGTGAGATGGTTGAGGTGGTAAATCGTCCAGTGGGGAAGCATCAACCTTTCCATTGTTAAAAAGATGTAATGAGTGGGTTATTGTGGGAGATAACATCGTTAGTTGATATGGGTTTTCCTTTTAGTTTCCTAGTGACATAGAATATAGTTGTTAATGATGAAATTGAAAAGGGTTTGGTGGGAATTGAATAACTTCATAGATAAAAATGAAATGGTGGCTATAAAACTATGCTCACCCCCTACGCGATGAGTGTATCGGGTGGTTCCCTCTTCTAAAATTCAAATATGTGAGTTCCTTTACCGAGATATAAACCTATGACCACACTTAATTTAGGAAACATCCAACTCTAGGTGATAATCCTAGGTTTCCTTAGGTGACAAGAATATGAAGTCCCTATGTTATGGGAATATGAGTTCTTCTTTATCACCCAAATAATGTTCCCTTGATTATACCTCATGAGATTATAAATAGATTCATTAGGGGATATGCCTAAGAATCCCCTAAGTGATGATCATAAGATCTCTTATTCATCTCCTAGGTAATTATCCTAGGATTATACCTCACATGAGGAGCATGAGATTCCTTAGGCGATGTGCCAAATAATCCCCTATGTGATGATCATACGATCTCTAAACACTTCCCTTAGTAGATAATATTATGTTCTTACCTGGTGTGATAAGAACACGATTCATTAGTTGATGAATATAGAAATCCTTATGTGATATGAATATATTTTATGAACCAAATTGGTGTAGATTCCTCACATGAAAAATGTGATCCACCTTGTGTAATGAGAATAAGATTATAAAGGTTATAAGACTTGAATTCCTTCTGCAATAAGAATAAGTTACTAATTATCAATCATGGTATGACTCATGTATTACAGATAATATACCTCATGTCATGAGCTAATGAAAAATTAATAACCTCAATTTTAGATGAATTTTATAGTTTATCAATACACTCATCACCATTATTATATTCAACTAAAAGTATATTCACTGTAACTAGAATAATAATTGTAATTAACTTGTGTCCACTAGAGAGTAGAACCAAAAACTAGATTCATAAACATGTCTTATATCTGGAAGAGAGACCCATAATAGGAATCATACTCCAAGAAGGAAACTATATAAGGAATATATAACATCCCATATTCCCATTCCAATCAAGGGGACAATATTATCAACCATGGAGGTGGACTCTTTCCACCTTTGGAAATAGGTAAGGTAGGTTATGAGGATTGTGGCTAGCCCAAGGAAATAGATTCAAGCATGAGTGATTTCCCCAGTAGAGGCATCAAAAAATTACCCATGAGACCAAATATCCAATTCGAATGGGCCTTATTATATGGGAACCATACATATTAGGCCATACTCTAAATGAAAACATTCCCACACATAGAGGACCATATTCACTAAGTGGTCTATACTCCTACTAGTTGAAAAAACCCTATACCACATAGAGTCATATTTTTTGTGAATCCAAAATACACTCATTAGGATATATCCCCTTTTAGTTAGACCAAAAATGTCTTATCACACATATTTACCATACTAAATTTCACTTGGTATCATTTGAAAAATCATCTATACAACTTGATGTTAAACTATATCAATTATTTATTATTAGAAGTACATTGCACATGGTTGTGATAAATACCCTCGGTGAATTCACTAACCCATGACATGTTGGAGGATGGTTTTAGGGGGTCACTACACTATAATCTACCAACCTATAGAGGGGTCTAAATGGGTATAGGCCATGAAATAGTGTTATCAAAGAATTTTATTAGGAGATATGATGGGGTTTGATGTTAGGAACATTTGATGATTTCAATGGTTTGGTTTATAAAATATTTCATTTGAATTCATTGGTATGTTTTGGGTGTCCCTTTCCTTAGGTTTCAAATTATGTTCTTAGTGGTTCTTCATGGTTAGTGGTTGTAGTCTCTTATTTGGGTGAAGGGATGTGTTCTTAGTATATTTATATCTTATGACGTTCTTCATGGTTAGTGGTTGTAGTCTCTTATTTGGAGATGTATGATGTTCTTGGTGAGGGCCACTATCTAGCTAGTGGTGTCGTTGTATATGAGAAAGCATCGATATAGTTGGAGATGTATGATATTCTTCATTTGAGTAGACTCATTCAGATTCCAAGTGGGTGTTTCTATACTATATCTTCTTTTTGGGATTCATGTGTTTCATGAATTCATATTTTATCCATTTGAAGTTGGTTAGACATGTTTTGATCATTTTGAAGCACAAAATAAACCTATTAATGAAAATAATATATGGAATGGGTGGTATCTTGTCGTGAATTAACCTTTTTCATTGAAATAAATTAGGTTTCCTTCTACCGTTGGTGGATTTGATATTATAAATGAAAATCATGGTTTAAAATAAAGATAAGTTGATTCTTTAAATAAAATTCCAAATGGTTTGGCATGTGTTTGTTTATTGATTTTTTTTGGGAATGATTTCCAAAATAAATTAAAATGTCTTGTTTTTAAATGGTTTATGGTATTGGTATTTTAAAAAATTGAGGGGGATTTATTTTCCTTTTGAACAAAATACCTTCGATCCCGACCACCATCCATTATTTATTGGGGGTGACTTTAATGTCATTTCCAACCTAAAGGAAAGGAAAGTTAGAAGCCCATTCTAGAGGAAGGCCATCATGGAGTTTGTTTAGTTCATGGCTGGGAAGGGCCTCATTGATCTCATCTTCTCAAGTGACAGGTGCAATAACTGTAGGGGACATCACCGCTTGTGGAGTCGATTGGATAGGTGTCTAGCCAAAATGAAAGCCACTAACCTATTCTCAAATACCATGTTTTTCCATCTTGTTTGGGGTATTTTGATTCACCCCCCCTTTTGGTTTCCATTTCTTATTGGCATGATCATCAGGAACGGTTTCACTTCCACCAGCAGTGAGTATTTAGGCATGATGATATTGAATGTAGGGCAGTGACCTAGGAGTGGTAGATGTATCATTCTTGATTATTCTTATGTTTAGTCTGGGGTTATTTGAGGAAACTATAATGAATCTAAAGTAATTATATTTAATGAAGATGAATAAATAGTAATGGTTAGGCTTTATTAATCTCCATTTTTATAAGGAAGTGGTTCTCTTCTACTGTATTTGGAATTATTGTTTTGTGTACTTGAACCATAAATACTAATATTTTAGATTCAAATAGGATGGAGATGAATAAAGATTGGATGGATGCTAATCGTTTAACAATAGAGTACGAGAACGGAGTGAAAGAGTTCATCAAGTTTGCAAAGGATCACGCAAAGGATCCTTCTCAAATCCTTTGTTCGTGTTTATGTTGTTGTTATTCTAGACTACTTACTCCAGAGGAGTTGGAAGAACATTTGATATGTCACGGAATAGATCAAAGTTATAAATGTTGGAATAAACACGGAGAAAAAGCGAATGTAGCTACTGGCTGGGATAAAACTGCGTTTTATGGATCGTCAGATATGAATAAAAATATGGATAATGAAGAAGACCGTATGGAGGATGTGATTATAGATGTCAATTATGATGAAGATCATATTGAGGAAATGACAAAGACAATTCATGATGAACTCCGTGATTGCCCAAAATTGTTTGAGAAGTTAAAGAGTTGTGAAAAGATGCCATTGTATGCTGCTTACACTAAGTATACAACATTGTCAGCTGTACTGAAGTTGTATAAATTGAAACCAAACAACGGATGGAGTGATGTCAGTTTTACGGAACTACTTTCTCTCTTGAATGACATGCTCCCGGAAGATAATGAGCTCCCAAGTCGGACATATGAAGCTAGAAGAATGCTACGCTCGATGGGAATGATTTCTGAAAGAATACATGCCTGCCCGAAATACTGTATATTGTTTCACAAAGAGAAAAAATCACTTACAGAATGCCCAAAGTGTGGTGCTTCTCGACACAAGAAAGATAAATCCAATCCTACAAAAGTTTTATGGTACTTTCCAATAATTCCAAGATTTAGGCGTCTATATGGAAGTGAAGAAACTGCAAGACAATTGTCATGGCATGCAGATAAAAGAAATAAATATGGGTTATTACATCATCCGACCGACTCTCCTCAATGGAAGAAAATTGATCATGAGTATCCTGAATTTGGAAAAGAGCCGAGAAACCTTCGTCTTGCGTTATCTACAGATGGAGTGAATTCTTTTGGTTTTTAAACCAGCACTCATAGTACATGGCCTATTATGTTGGTAAATTATAATTTGCCACCCTGGTTATGCATGAAGCGGAAATTCATCATGTTATCTATTCTTATATCAGGACCAAAACAACCAGGTAATAATATTGATGTTTATCTAGCTCCTTTGATCAAGGATTTGAAGTTATTGTGGGACTCAGGTGTAATGTTGTATGATGCTTATAAAAATGAATACTTCACGTTGAGAGCGATGTTGTATGGGACAATAAATGATTTCCCTACTTATGGAAATTTTTCAGGCTATAGCGTTAAAGGAACTCAAGGGTGTCCCGTGTGCGAAGAAGATACATAATCAATTAGGTTGAAACATTCATCGAAATCTGTGTTTATAGGACATCGTAGATTTCTATCTCGTCGGCATAAGTACCGATCTTGGATGACATCATTCAATGGAAGTTCAGAAAAACGTGCAACACCATCTCCACTAACAGGTGATCATATGTTTGAGAAAGTAAAAGATATGAACACCATTTTTGGTAAACCATTTTCGAAAAACCTTACGAAAATCGGTTGGAAAAAGCGATCAGTTTTTTTTAAATTACCATATTAGAATTGTTTGTACGTCAGACATTTTCTTGATGTGATGCATGTGGAAAAAATATATGTGACAGTGTTATCAGAACGTTGCTAAATGCCCCTGAAAAAAAAAAGATGGAATTATGGTAAGGTTGGACATGGTTGACATGGGAATACGAGAAGAGTTGACTCCCGTGAAGGGTGAAAATCGAATGTTTCTTCCTCCAGCTGCTTATACTCTTTCTAGGGCGGAGAGATATCAGTTTTGCAACTTCTTCAATGATGTAAAGGTTCCAGAGGGGTACTCATCAAATATCAAGAACATTGTGTCAATGAATGATTTGAAGTTAAAAGGTTTGAAATCACATGATTGCCATGTTTTGATGCAATATCTAATTCCTATAGCTTTACATTGCATTTTTCCCAAGAATGTTCGTCATACGTTAACCAAACTTTGTTTCTTTTTCAAAGCTATATGTAGCAAAGTTTTAGACCCGGGGAAATTTACAGCTATGGAAAAAGAAATTGTCATCATATTATGTGAATTAGAAATATTCTTCCCACCAACATTCTTTGATATGATGGTTCATTTGATGATTCACTTGGTGAGAGAGATTTGACTTTGTGGTCCTGTGCACTATAGATGGATGTATCCTGTTGAATGGCATATGAAGATTTTGAAAGGGTATGTCAAAAATCGAAGTCGGCCAGAGGGTTGTATAGTGGAGCGATATATTGCTGAGGAAGCCATTGAATTTTGTACCGAATACCTATCTGATGTGGAAAGCATTGGTCTCCCGAAATCTCATTACACTGGACGCATTAAGGGTGAGGGAATTTCTGGAAGTGAAGTTGTGACAATCAGTATTACAGATCGGGAGCAGGCCCATCTTTATGTTTTGCATAACAGTTGGGAGGTTGCTTCATATATTGAAACTCACAAATAAATTCTTAGGCAGTTGAATCCATTGAGGGATGAAAAATGGTTATCAGATACACATAATCACCAGTTTATAGGATGGTTTCAGGACCATATTTTTAAGCAGTTGGATGAAAATCTGAATTCAATTTCAGAACGTCTTCGATGGATAGCCGCTGGACCAAGTGTGTATGTATTATCTTACAGTGGTTATGTAATTAATGGTTATACATTCTATACAGATAAACATTATGAAGATAGTACCATGAAAAATAGTGGAGTTACACTAGTGGCTGAAGCGATGCATGTTTCTGGTAGGAAGGACAGAAATCCAATTTATGCAAATATGTCATACTTTGGCATTATCAAACTAATATGGGAGTTGTATTATACGACATTACAATTGCCGATTTTTCAATGCAAATAGATTGATAACAAAAATGGTGTTAAAATAGATGAATGGGGATTTGTGAAAGTTGATTTTAGTAAAGAAGGGTACAAAGACGAACAGTTTATAATGGCATCACAAGCGGTACAAGTTTTTTATGTTCCAGATCCCGCAAACCAAAAGTGGTCGATTATTCTGTTATCGTCCAAAACCACTGAAGGTTCCGATGAAAATTCAGCTGAGGACGATCCTTTTAGTGGTATGTCACAATCATTTCGGAGCGGTACCAATGCAGATGATGTTTTGTATGTTAGGGGAGACTACAATGAAGGGATTTAGATAGTTGATAGAGGTGTCAAATCCCTTAAACCTTTGAAAGAAAGAAAGAGAGTTAAGTAAACGGGTTATATTTTGTTTGTAATATAGATCTTGTTATCTCATGTTATTATCTTATCATTACTGAATTTATGTAATCTGAATTAACTGTTCAACCACTTTTACAGATAATGACTTCTACACATTCTGATGCTCCTAACCTTGAGGCTGAACAAGTCTCTCAAGCAGCTGCTGCTGCGAATGTTGCTGCTCCTGCTGCTCCTGCTGCTGCTGCTGTTGCTCCTGCTGCTCCTGCAGCTCATGCTGCTGCTGCTGTTTCTCTTGCTGCGGCTCCGGTTGCTCCTGCCGCTCCTTCTCCTGCGGCTCCTGCTGCTGCTGCTTCTCCTGCTACTCCTCCTGCTTCTCCTGCTGCTGCTCTTAGTGTTGAGGTCCAACAACCATAAACACATGTCGTTGATACCATTCTAGATGAATATATATATGATGTTGATATTGATGAAATGGTTAGGAATGAAGGACCAGCGTCGTAAAAATCACAGGTGTGTCATAGTTTGATGGTGTTAGCCAAAATTCTTAAGGCGAAAAG
The DNA here is from genome assembly GCA_963277665.1 of Viscum album. Classification (NCBI taxonomy): domain Eukaryota; kingdom Viridiplantae; phylum Streptophyta; class Magnoliopsida; order Santalales; family Viscaceae; genus Viscum; species Viscum album. The sequence continues at coordinate 394,989,516 of OY728129.1, forward strand.
CAAAGACATCAAATTTGAAGTCAGATGGAATGCATGAGGCCAACATGTGAATCCCAACAAGGCTATGTTTAGCAGCTACATTGGAGTTTTCACTTGGAAATGCGTGACGATTGACATAGATTCATGGCACCATGTTGTGTCCGGGCTGAAGGATGTGATCTGGGAAGAAATTACGGTAACATTATGAATTTATTTATTTAGTTTACTAGCAAATAAAATAATGAAACAATGTATTACTCTTCTCAATCTATTACAGAGTACATTTATAGTAGAAAATTCACACAAGGATTATGTACTATGGCTTGCAGGAAAGATTCATCGATGTTTTTGCACTATTTTAACAAGATGTCACCTCAAAGATTCTAAAGGTAAAATAAACCTGCACCCACCCATTGTCTACGCTCACCTGATATCCCAAGAAGCATGTGATGCATTTATTGGTCGTCGTGGGGATGAGAAGTTTCAGGTACATTGTGAGTGATAATACGTTGTTTGAGGATACCTGTATTCATCACTTTGATTGTCAATATTTCATTTATGAAACAGAAACTCTGTACTGAAAATAAGGAACGTGCTTCAAAACCAACATACCCCTATCGTAAAGCAAGGATGGGGTACGCTTCATTAGAAAAGAAAATGGTATGTATTTTAAATTTACAATAATATTGTTAGGTGCCAATAAACAACATCATAATTATTTTTCTATGTTTATATGTAGATTGATGAGTCTAAAACCAAATGCACTTCCATACCACGTCATATACTATGGAAGGAGGCACGTGTGAACAAATAAGGGAAGTTAGTAGATGAGAACACATAGAAAGTGTGGGAAATAAGTGTAAGTATGACACGATGATAAAATAATTTATTTAAAATTTATATTACATAAAAATAATTAGTTATTTTCCTATATCCGACAGTCACAGGAATCAACTACTCCTATAGCTGATACAGACCTATTATCAACGACTTTAAAGCAGCAAGAAAAATACAGTCGTGTCAGAGGTGCAGGGTTTGGGGTGACACCCCGAGTATATTTTGAGAAGAAGAAAAAAATGGATGATACAGATGAAAAATTGGAACAAATGAGCAAAAAAATAGCAACCCTTGAAGAAAAATTGCAATGGCAGGGAGAGTTGCTAGAAACTTTTATGGGTGGGAAGCAAAGGGAAGCCACAACTCAAGAACAACCGCTGCATGTACATCCCGACCCACCCCCCACCAGCTTTGAGGCGAGCCATTCGCCTCAAAGAACTGTCTTAGCCGTGGTAATCAATATTCTAATAATTGTTCCCATGAAATATGAATCAGACAAACACTGATAATTTTTCTGTACTCATCTTCTACAGGGTGATAATGATTGTGATTTATTTCTGTCAACACCCACCTATCACCTTGTAGTGAGGGCTACAGTGTTCAATATCCCAGATGCCACACTGCATAATAGACCACTTCCGAAAGATCATCTAAAAGTGACGATTACTGTAGCTCATGATCCAAAGTCATAGCTACCTATTCCACTTGATAACGATGAATTCATATGGTCGAAAAGGCTATTGGGACATTCATTGCATGGCCGTCAGAACTTGTAAGAGTACATGCGGACAAAGAGGTATTTATTTCCTTTTATTTTCAAGATAAACCCTTAACAATTAATGAAAAAAGGGTCTGAACCAATGATTGTTGTTATAGATGGAGAAAGGGAAGGGGGTGACAAACGTCGGCTCAAAACCATCTAAAGGATCGACCAACCGATCCCAAGGAGATACTGAAAGCACAATAACACCACCTGTTCTCTATCCACATTTACTAGCATTTAAGACTCATGTGGATACAAAGCTTAAAGATGGTAATAGTCATATAGTGGTTTTAGAAGAGAATATATACGGAGAGGAAAGTCAAGATTTCATTGCTGCTGAAAATGTAAATGAAATCCTTGAAAATGGTTGGCTAAGCATCACAGTTGTAAATGTATATATGAGGTATGTTTCCATGAATTGATTTTCCAAAAGTTGATCTAATGTGCAAATTATGACTAAATGCATTTTATATTGTTGACAAACACATTTATGAAAAACAACTGAAGGAATTTTCCCATAAGCCAAGATTTGGACTGGTTAGTCCTCATATCACATCAACACACCTAACAAAAATAGAGCCATAAAAAAGGGATGCAATAGTGAATGACTTGCTGAAAACATTTGAACGCAAGATTACAGATGACAGACTTTTCTTAATACCAACCATACAGGGGTATATTTTCACTTCTTTTATTACTTATTACTTTTTGTGTTTTTAGGCAACATTGGTTGCTAATTGCGGTGAACTTGGATACTCCAAAAATTTATTTTCTGGATTCAAAGTAAGGATATCCATCAAACCGACCACACATGATGGAGTTTGTGAATCTGTAAGACACTACATCTTACGTTTTAGGTCTAAACATCAAGTAATATAATTTATATTATCTTTTACCAAGGATTCTGTTATGATAGGGCGGTGTATCATTATCTTCTAAAAAAAGGAATGAGGACAGGGGCTAAGCATAAGGAGGTGAGTAAGTACTATGTCTGGACAAATATTAGGGCATATATAATAAAATTTCACTATCCAAACACATCTCAACACAAGTTACTTATTATCCTAATGATCAATTTTTTTGCAGCATCCAAAACAAACAAACGATAATGATTGCAGTTATTATGTTTGTAAATTTATGAAAGAGATCATTTTTCATCAGCAAACTAGCATCCCTAAAGAGGTATTTTTAAAAACAACCACTATTTCATTTAAGTTATTTATTAATTATTTATTTTTTTATTTTGCAGTACTACTCTGACTGCCGAAAAGCCTCATACTCACAAGATGATATAGATGTGTTCAGAAATGAGTGGGCCGCATACCTGATGGAATATTGTACACAAATACAACGAAGATCTGACTTGGGGACATGTACAATTTGTGGTCATTTTTGAGAGGGGTTAAGGGGATCAAAAGATGAAACATTGTTGTATGTAAATGTTCATAGGAAAATTTTAATTATTATTAAAAAAAATAGACTTTCTCAAATGAGTCATTTTTCCATTTTAACATATGATATGCACCAGAAACATGCAAGAATGCTGAACCACTCAAAGGGTCTTTATTTTGTTTAAAATGGACACGATTTTAAGTGAAAACAACAAATGACCTACAAAAATCCGACCAAACACATTTTTATTACATTAATCTTTTATAAGAACGATCCAAGGGTCCTTGGTGACATGTAAGAGTCAACCCCGCCTCAATCCGAGGGACGGTGTGGCCGCTATCACTCAAAGGGTCTCTATTTTGTTTAAAATGGACAAGATTTTAAGTGAAAACAACAACTGACCTATGGAAATCCGACCAAACGCATTCGTATTGCATTGATATTTTATAAGAACGATCCAAGGGTCCTTGGTGACATGTACGAGTCAACCCTGTCTCAATCCGAGGCACGGTGTGACCGCTAGCACTCAAAGGGTCTCTATTTTGTTTAAAATGGACAATATTTTAAGTGAAAACAACAACTGACCTACGAAAATCCAACCAAACATATTTGGATTGCATTGATATTTTATAAAAATGATCCAAGGGTCATTGGTGACATGTAAGAGTCAACCTCGCCTCAATCCGAGTCACGGTGTGGCCGCTATCACTCAAAGGGTCTCTCTTGTTTAAAGTGGACAAGATTTTAAGTGAAAACAACAACTAACCTACGGAAATATGACAAAACGCATTCAGATTGCTTTGATATTTTATAAGAACAATCCAAGGGTCCTTGGTAACATTTAAAAGTTAACCTCGCCTCAATACGAGACACGATGTGGCCGCTAGCACTCAAAGGGTCTCTATTTTGTTTAAAATGGACAAGATTTTAAGTGAAAACAAAAAATGACCTACGGAAATCTGACCAAACACATTCATATTGCATTGATCTTTTATAAGAACGATCCAAGGGTCCTTGGTGACGTGTAAGAGTCAACCCCACCTCAATCTGAGGCACGGTGTGGCCGCTAGCATTCAAAGGGTCTCTCTTATTTAAAGTGGACAAGATTTTAAGTGAAAACAACAACCGACCTACTGAAATCTGACCAAACGTATTCGGAATTCATTTATATTTTATAATAACGATCCAAGGGTCCTTAGTGACGTGTATGAGTCAACCCCGCCTCAATCCAAGGCACGGTGTGGCCGCTAGCACTCAAAGGGTCTCTATTTTGTTTAAAATGTACACGATTTTAATTGAAAACAACAACTGACCTACGGAAATCCGACCAAACGCATTCGTATTGCATTGATATTTTATAATAATGATACAAGGGTCCTTTGTGACATTTACGGGTCAACCCCAACTCAATACAAGGTACAGTGTGGCTGCTATTACTCAAAGGGTCTCTATTTTGTTTAAAATGGACAAGATTTTAAGTGAAAACAACAACTGACCTACGGAAATCCGACCAAACGCATTCATATTGAATTGATATTTTATAATAACGATACAAGGGTCCTTTGTGACATGTAAGAGTCAACCCAACCTCAATATGAGGGACGGTGTGGCCGCTATCACTCAAAGGGTCTCTATTTTGTTTAAAATGGACACGATTTTAAGTGAAAACAACAACTGACCTACGGAAATCTGACCAAACGCATTAGGATTGACTTTATCTTTTATAAGAACGATCCAAGGGTCCGTGGTGACATGTAAGAGTCAAACCCGCTTCAATAAGAGGGACGGTGTGGCTGCTATCACTCAAAGGGTCTCTATTCTGTTTAAATTGTACAAGATTTTAATTGAAAACAACAACTGACCTACGGAAATACGACCAAACGCATTCGGATTGAATTGATCTTTTATAAGAAAGATCCAAGAGTCCTTGGTGACATGTAAGAGTCAACCTCGCCTCAATCCGAGGCACGGTGTGGCCGTTAGCACTCAAAGGGTCTCTATTTTGTTTAAAATGGACACAATTTTAATTGAAAACAACAACTGACCTACGGAAATCTGATCAAACACATTAGGATTGCATTTATATTTTATAAGAACGATAAAAGAGTCATTTTTGATGTGTAAAAGTCAACCCCGCCTCAATCCGAGGCATGGTGTGGCCGCTAGCACTCAAAGGGTCTCTCTTGTTTAAAGTGGACACAATTTTAATTGAAAACAACAACTGACCTACGGAAATCTGACCAAACACATTAGGATTACATTGATATTTTATAAGAATTATACAAGGGTCCTTGGTGATGTGTAAGAGTCAACCCTTCCTCAATCCGTGGCACAGTGTGGTCGCTATCACTCAAAGGGTCTCTATTTTGTTTAAAATGGACACGGTTTTAAGTGAAAACAACAACTGACCTACGGAAATCCGACCAAACGCATTCGGATTGCATTGATATTTTATAAGAACGATCCAAGGGTCCTTGGTGATGTGTACAAGTCAACTCCGCCTCAATCCGAGGCACGGTGTGGCCGCTAGAACTCAAAGGGTCTCTATTTTGTTTAAAATGGACAAGATTTTAATTGAAAACAACAACTGACCTACGGAAATCCGACCAAACACATTCAGATTGCATTGATCTTTTAAATGGGGGTTCATGGCATGTGATATATTAGAGGCCTCATATATATCAAGTCATGGTTGGTCTGCTATACTAGGGTGATCATGTGTTTAGGTCTATGATACTTATGGGCTTATATCTGGATGAAAATACCCCCATTTGGGAAGGTGGATATGCTTATGGGTCTTATTCCTTAAATGAGAATACTATTATAGGGGAGGGATGATATGTATATGGGTATTATTCCCCAAATGAGAATACAACCATAGGAGTGGGATGAGATTCTTATCAGGAATATTCACTAAATAAAAATAATCCCATAGGGGAGGGCTGAGATGATTATATAGATTATGCCTAAAATGAGAATACACCCATATTGGAGGGTTGATATGCTTCTAAGGATTATTATTTGGATGATAATACTCCCATATGGTAAATAATGTATGCTTCTTAGTATTATTCCCTAAATAAGGGTACTACCATAGTATAGGGATGAGATCCTTGTAGGTCTTATGCCTCGGAATTGGAAGAACACATATGGGTGGTCTGAGATACTGTTGAGGGTATTCCCTGGATGAGAAAACTCCCATAAGTGGATTTCCATGATGGAGTATAAATAAAACTCACATATTGGAGGTCAATGATAATTATGTATATAGTGGGGAGACCATGGTATATTATATATTTTGTGTGGTTCCTATGATGTACTCAGAGAAACCCTAACATTGGATGAAGTAGGTATGGTTGATCAAGCTTTAATACTCAAGAATCAATGTGTCTTGATGTAGATGGGGTAGGACTTGGTCAAACTATATTTTTATAATGTCGACACGATCCTTGTGAAATGCTTGGTAAAAGTTCATCACTTGGAAAATTAATTTGGGTTTAATCATGGTCATGGATTTAAGGATCAATGATGATTTTTTTATTAGTTTTATTTCATTTATTTCTCAACTAGGTTGTGCATATTTCCTGATCATGCACTTACAATAGCCTATTGCAGGTTTAATATTGGGGGTTTATTAATGAGATTCACCCCCCCAAGTATGTTCACCTCAATGTGTGTACAAACCTTATAACTTCTTTGAGGTTGAGAACATGATGCATAATGGATAGAGAAAAGTCTAAAGATTTATGTATTGATAAAACACACCCATGTGGAGCCTTAGGATTGAACTGGAAAGCCCCCCGGACACCCCCTACCCCCCCTTGGACACCCACCCCAAACCCTTGAATATCCCCCAACCCCCCTGAATTCTGAATTGATTTCTTTAAGTACTTGATTAACTTATAAATTATGTGTTAATGGTGTACGATTATAATTGTTGTATGGGTATAATTGGTCTAATTTTCATATGATTTATGAGTTAATTTTGTATAGGTATACTTGCTTTAATTGGATTATTGAGATGCTGTTTTTTTTGCAGGTGTTCGGGTGTGCTGCTGCAGATTTATCGTAGCAGCAGAGAGGGCATTTATCAGTGCTCTTTTAGCGCTAATAAATCGTGCTTTTATCAGTGCTAAAAAAGCGCTTATAAACTACACCTTTATCAGCGCTAAAGAAGTGCTGATAAAAGATAAGTTTATCAGCGCTAAAGGAGCACTGATAAAACAATTTAAAATTTTTATGTTCATCTCTATAACTGAAATACATGAGCCTATATTTCAGGAAAACACTTTTAAAGTGTAAATCTTCAGGAAACCATATAAATGAGTATCAAAAAAAGTAAAATATAACCTGACAAGTATTTATGTGATATTATAATGAAATTATTCAAGACCATTAGAGATGATTGATTTTTTTTTTTCAAAATTTCTAACACGCATCATAGCAATGCTTCCGAGGGTTCCCTTATCATGTTTGTATGTTCCCATCCATATAGAAAAATTGATCATGAACAATGGCCTTCACAAGAAGATTTCAAGTAGTTATTCAAGCGAATGAGCCTGCAAGGATCAACATACAATATATTCAACCATAAAATATTAAACCAGGCATGTAGGGAATTTGTACGGGTCACAGGAGGCGAGGACCGCGAGGTGGAGAAGCTCAGGCGGAGGTGAGGCAATATGGGAGATCAGGCTAAAGCAGAGCTGGAATCAAAGGCGGAGGCGGAGGCGGGGAGACGAAGATACTGTGTGGGGGTAGGGTGGAAAGAAGGGAGCAGAGAAACATGAAATGGGTTTGCAGAACGACTCCAAGAAGAAGCTGCAACGACGAGAGGGAGAGCAGAAGAATGAAGAGAAGAGGGGAGAAGGGTGTAGAGCGATGGGAATAGTGGGTAAGTGGGGAAGTGGGAAATCGGAGGCAAAATAGTGGGAGATGGAGATGGAAAGCTAGGGAGAGGGGAGTCTGATACATGGAGTTGGGGTATCGGGGAGGCGTGGAGTGAGGAGATGACACGTGGATAGAGAACCACACATTTTTGTAAGAATAAAATAATAGATAATATATTTTCATGTAATTAATGTTTTTTTAAACATATAATTCTTATGAGATTAGAAATTTATTATCCATTTTCTTTAAAATAAAATTTTAACACTTTTATTCACCTTATAAAAATGTGTTAATATATATATACCTATATAAATGTATATATGATGTTTAAAATAAGTATATATTACAAAATATATATACATACATATGTATAAACATGTTAATATATAAGTAAAATATTCTATGCTAGTAGTATGTGAGATCCTTACGTGTCTATATATATGCATGTATTTTTACATATTACATCAAATATATAATAAAATATATATAAATTCATATATATAGACACACACATCTATACAAATACAAACACAAATATATATATATATATAGAGGGGGGGAGATATAGATATTATATACACACATATAAACATATTTGCAATAAATATGTGTTTTATAAACACGTTATAAAAAACATACATGTAAATATATAAACATGTTTTATAATGTATTTAAAAACTGTTATATAAATATATAAATTAATATATCATAAAATATTGAAGAAAACATGATGGAGAAGTGGTAAGGGCATTCACCGCACACAAGGAAGTCACAGTGTTGAATCTGCATGAGCACGTATGGCAAAGTAGGGTTGTTAAATTAATACAGATTTTGGATTGAATAAGCGCTGATAAAAGGGGGCATGATTTTTTGTGTCCCAAATATGCTTCCTAGACAAATAATAATTTTAAAAAAATTATTTTTTATGTTTTATCCATGTTAACAATTATTTCTAAAAAATAAACTTTTTATCAACGCTAAAAAATTTGTTAGTAAAGGCCCCATTTACCAGCATAGATGAGGAACACTTTTATCACCATTTTTCAATGTTGATAAAAGCATCTTGCTTTTAAAGGCACTTAAATGTCAACGCTTTTTTAGTGTTGATAATAACTATTTATAATGGTGATAAAAGGGTAATCAATAGTAGTGTATATTGTTGTACACCTCTCTCTCTCATGGTGTTTTCATGATCACAAACAATCTTTTGTGTATTTAATGTTTTAATTTGAGTGATTTTAAAATTTCTAATTTTGACTTTAAATCATGTTATTAATAGTTCTGATTGAGTTCTTAAAGTCAGTTCCATGGTGACTTGATATTGTCAAAGGATTGGTCATATCTTATCTTATGCTTCAAGTCCCTGGAATCATGATAGAAAATTCATAAAATACATTTGAATGAAGAGGGGGATATCCCTCTTGAATTTGAAGTGGTGCAGAGGGAAACTATTTTTAATAGCGTATAAGATAAACCTATTTTTATGGTTAAAAACTGTATTTTTTCTAAAAAACAATATTATCACCTTTTAATGACGCACTTGTTTTAATTTTTTTTAAAACTTTTATAAATTCTATTTGAAAAAATAAACGTTTTTTTGAAATCAGAATATCAAAATTTACTTTAGTTATTTTTTTTTGTATTTTCTTGATAAGTCTCATTTTTGGATAAATAGTGAAAAAATAATGCATTTTAATTGAAAACATTGTTTTTGAATCCATAATTTATAGAGTTAAATTATATTTTTAATTGGTTTTAATGTATAATTAGATAAATTATATATCATTTAATTTAATTTAGTTCATTGGAATTAATTTCACATTGAATTTAGATATAAAAACATTTCAATATTTTGAATGTTTTCACTTTAAAAACCCATTTTCTCATTCTGTCAACGAGGTTAATTTTAAATTAATTTTATCCACTCCTATATTTTGAATTTTTAAAAATAGATTTCATATTTGGAATCATATGGTCCAAATTTAGTAAATAGACCCACTTTATTTTTGGATAATATGATTAGTAAACTTATTAACTTTTATTACCATAGTTAAGGGTAAATCAGAAAATTAAGGGTAAAAATAATATTATAAATATTATAAAATTACCCTAACACTTTTTTCTAGTTTTATTGGATGAGTTATTATCGACTAAAATTATCCTTGGGCCCATTGTATGGCCTCATGGAGCCACTTGGATGACTTTAAGCTCCCTATAATATTTTATTTTGAAGAAAAGTCAAAGATGTCATACTTATGTTTTAATAACTATAACATTTTTAATATAGGGTTATTTAGAATATATATTCAACTATAAATAGTTATTTAAAATCAAAAAATTTTATCTACATAATGGTAATTTATTTATAATTTCTATGTGATAAAATAATTACCTTAAATGTTGACATAATGATGCTGTAGTAATTGTTTAATTAATAGAAATATCAAATAAATAATATTATAAATATTAAAATAAATAAAATTTAAAATAATTAATGTCATCCACAAATTTTATAGATAAATTCTACATGTTAGTGGTGTTCTAGAGGTTTTTTTTGAATTTATCTTGTTTTTATGATATTTTTAAAAATCCAGGTAATAAATAGTGTCAAAATTGACATTAATTATAGTTTAAAATAAATAATATTTTATTAAATGATATAAAATTTATAAAAATATAAAATTAATAAAAATGATTTTATAAGGATGAAAATTTCATAAAAGATCCATTTATGGTTTGTTTTTCATTTTATAGTAACTATATTAACCCTTAAAGAGTAAAAATCCAAGTTACCACAATAAGAGTTAAAGGGGTTAATTAAGGGTTAAAGGCAAAATATAAGGATTAAAAAAATACAAAAAACATTTTTAAATTTCACTGAATGAATTTATTTATACCCATAATCATCCTATATTTGAAATAAATAAGTTTGGTACCATTAGTAATAGAAAATTAATTTATATTAATTTAACATTTTGAAGAATTCTAAGAGCACCCATCCCCTATCTTATAAAAGGGAACCTCTTATTATATTTTATTCACACATAAAAACCAATTTTGTTCAGCTCAGATCTTCCCAAAATTCTTCCTAGAATCCCTCTACACGTTCTAGATCATTTAGTTTAGCCAGAACACCATCCTTTGTGGTCTTAATGTGTTAAGAAAAGGAGGTGGTCCGAGGAAGAGGTATTGTTTTTAATAAGGTATTTCTGTTTTATTTCTTCTTCCACTTAATTAAAATCTTCTTCAACCATGGTTAAATAATAAATATAGTATCCTCGATATAATAATATGTTATTATGCTAATATAATCATCTAAATCCATCTCCACTTCCATCAAATGGGAAAATAATTAATCGTTCGTGTGTACGATGAACTACCACATCACGAATCGATATAATTCATTTTCCATCACCATCTCTCAATACTAATTATAATGATGGAATTAATGTTTATATATGATACTAATGACATATTTATCATTATTAAATAATAATATATCATTTAATTTCTCAATTTTCTATGCAAATAAAATTGAGAACGTCATTCGTGCGTACATGTAAACTATCACCTCCATGAAGTGATGTGATTTATTTTTCATCACCACGTCACATGGATAATATATATAAGTATATTTAAATGATTAGTATGATATTAATTATATTATGATCATTATGTAATGATAAAATTATACTTACATTCTTTTCATAATGATCATTGAAAAAAAAATGTTACTCATGCGTACGTATGACCTACCATCTCCATGATTATAGAGTAATTCATTTTTCATAACCATAGATAATGGTTTGATTTAAAAGTGTAATTGATGTATAAAATTTTTAATACTATTATGAATATTATTCTAAATATTATGGAATAATGACCACTTTGACTATAAACATCATGCCAAATTCATTTTGGACTTAAGTACTGAATATCATCAAAATGTCCGATATGAACTTAAATAATTATGTAATTTATATAACATGATAATAAGTGATATAAAATGAATAGTAAAATTTAAAAAGGTTCTCAGTCAAGTAAATAATTAACCTAATTTTATTATTCATAAATTTAAATATTTTATGTGATGAGTCGGACTCAAGGTAAGAGATTTTCTTTTAAAAACCTCTTTTAAAGTTACTCTTTCAAATTTTTTTTACAAAAGCCAAAAGGAATTTTATTTAACATATACGACATGGACAAAATTTTCCACTTTCATTCCACTTTATTATTTTGATGCTTCTTTTATAGGTTTACAAGTTTATTTTCAAATAATGTTTTTTCATTTATGAGTGTGTAGATTTGTAAAAATGAATAGTGAATTCAAAGTAGAAAAGTTATTTTTATTTTATACAAGATTTATGTGTTATTCTTATGTTATGATTCATGGGAATTATTTATGAATACAAGTGGTTTCGTGATAAACTGAGGGTGAGAGATCTCATTATATCTCTATAATGCATTGGGTAAAGGGTTATAGTTAACCAGTATGGTTTCTCCTAAGATATTAAAGGAATATACTATGGTAGTTATTCCAAATGTAACCACGAAGGTTAAATACTATATAGCAGTGAGAGATACAGTAAATGTTATAGTGATATGAAAATCATAACATAAGTTTCTTTTATAATTTATGTTTGGTATGAAATTTTAAAGGAAACTTATGATTTCATGAGGTAATCTAAAAAGATTAAGTTTTATGGGTGAAAAGTACAACTTAGTGAAAATGTTTTCATGGTTTTATAAGTATTAATGGAAGAAATTTTTTTTTCATACTTTTTATGTCCATTACTAAGGTTTTTTTTCATACCAAGTTATAAAATGTTTTTAATAGGGTATAAGGATGGGTAAGAAAATAAAGGAAGTCAAGTTGAATGTTATGAAATTTATCATGAAAAAGAATCCATATTTTATTTTAAAAAGTTTTATTTTTTTAAAAAAATGGATATTGAGTAGAAGTGGATACTTTTAAATATTTGAGTTGTTATGTATGAGTTATGGTCTAATTCTATAAACCTCTAAAACTAAATGAAATAAAGTAATTTTCTTGACTAAAACTCAAGATTATATAATTATTAAGGTTATGTCCTTATAGTTGGTATTAAAAGTTAGTTTAGATAACTTTAGGGGTTATGAAATTATTAATAGAATATCCATAAATGATTTTTAATTTATGGTTAAGTTGAAATGATATATAATTTGATTATTACCATGTTTATTAGTCTAATATATGTTTGTTTATAATGGTTTTATATAGAGGAAATATGGATGTTGTTGTGGGAAGACATTGAGATAGAAAAATCCTTCCTAACAACAATCCTAAGATGGTCAGAATTGGAATTGAATAGTTTGTTGTTGCGATGGATTAGTTGAAACATGCTATAAATGGTGGTGACATCAATGCATGAGATCAAACAGATCAACAACAAATGAATATTTCATTAGTTTACCATTTTATGAGGCAACACCCTCCTACATTTTGTGAATCTTCTAACTCATTGGTTGATTAAGGGTGGATTAAAGACCTAAAAAATATTTTCAATGTCATGGGGTGTTCATACCATCAAAATGTTAGTCTTTTTTTACCATTTTTAAGGTGAAGTCGACTAGTAATGACCGATGATCAAGAATATCAGGGATAATTAGCAGATTAATGCTTTAGAATGAGATGAATTCATTAATATTTTTTGGGAAATATTTTCCTAAGGTGATCCGACATAGGATGAAAAAAAAATTCTTATAATTGAGATGGGAGGTGGATTCAGTGGATGCATACCAAGAAAAATCTGATTGATTGGAAAGGTATTCTCCATATATTATCTAGGATTTTGATAGTGAAATCAATTGTTTTTATTCAGGATTGAAGCAAAAATATCGAAGGGCATTAACTTCTCATGAATTCAAATGTTATGAAAAACTTGTTCGATGTGTGGATAAAGTGTAAATGGAGTTTTTTGATGATCATGTGTTCTTTGAAAATCAATAAAAAAATAGGTTGAGGTAGAAGACAAAAGATAAGAATGCATCAAATAAGTTTGATGGTAAGAAAATTAAGTTTTTAGTTTGCGAGAATTGTGGTAAAAAATACACTAGGTGTAAAGACCCCGACCCCTGTTGCCTAGAGCCGATGCCTAAATTTATTACATTGGTACTATGAAAAAGTGTTTGTATCCTAAAGAACCGAATAATTTAGTATATTTGAAAAACCAGATACAAACATAATTGTTACATTACAAATTTAAAGGAAAAACAACATAGCAACTCCATTGGGAACACCTATAAACTCCTAAATTATCACTACAAGTCATTCATAATATACATCATTGCATCATGGGGAAAATTAAAACACAAGAAAGGGGTGATCTAAAATGCTCAGTAAGGGTAATAAATACAACATAATCTATAATAAATAATCAAAAACAATAAATTAAGGTGAATAAATAAAAACATATATCATTAAAACATAATCTTGAGCATAATATGACAGGAATAAAATCTGATTAAATAATGAAATATAAATAATCATATGAGATTGAATCTTAACCATGAATATTCTACTAGTTTAATAATCACATGGATTATAAATTATTAATATCATAATGATGGAATGCATAATGTCGAACATCATAAACATACCGTCAAGGATTTGACCAGGACACCATACATAAATGGGTAAAAACCCAGTCTAGTTTGTCTCATAAGACCCACCGATGCATTAGGGGGATATAACGGGATATTAACATCACTTACTAAGTCTAATTCATTACTCATATGAATGGTGTGAAACATAAACAACATATACATACTAAATTTAAATAACTTTCTCTAATCAATAAACATAATTACTAACCATTCTGAGTAATATGGTGAATGATATCAAGATAGCACTTCCACAGTCAAAATGATCATAAACCATTTAATAAAATACAGTATATTATATCATAAAAGATCAATCTCAATTAAACATATGATTCAAAATAGAGTGTTGAAATAGATGAAAATACACTAATAAAATTATTGATGAATTCTTGAGTGAAATACCCTTTTTTACTTTGGAAAGAAGAGTTCTTTTGAAAAAAAATTGTATTTATAATAAAATAAGATCGTAACATGTATATCCTAGAAAAGAAAAGGGAGGGATAATTAAATTATATTTCATTAATAAATGATTTCCAACTGAAGTGAAAACATATAAAAAGAGAATTTAAGAAACTTTAGAAATGAGCTGCTTTTGTGCGGTTTAAGGGAAAATACTAAAGAGTCTTTAAAACAGACAAAGGCATGGTTTTTGTATAAAACCAGAAATGAATAAAGATAGTTTTTTATGATAAAATGAGTGATTTTAGAAAATTTTTTGTGTCTTAAAACAAATTATGGGGGGTAATTTAAAATGGATAAAAAATTGAGAAGTACCCTTTTATCATGATTTCTTATTAGGAGAAATTGAAAAGGGAATCTTATAAAACAAGTATTTTCCCATCAAAGAAAGATGAACTGATCTGGATACATGATTTTGGAACATATTAATAGAATTTATAAGAATTATATAAAAATAAATAATAATTACATTAGGGTAAATAGAGAGAAAGCATAACCTGAATGAAAAATAGAGGTTCGGGGAGAATCCCTTACCACTTTGTAATCAATCAAATTGTATTCCCCATAAAATTAATAATCATAAAATGAAATATTTAATACCATAAATATAAATATATTTATGATATTATATATGAAAAGGTTAGTATATATACACCACACACAAAAAATAAGTGGTGAATAAGGCATATGTCACAAAAATAAAATTGAGATGAGGAACACTTTACCTTATGTCCGAAAGCGTTCTGCACTTGTAATTAACATCCTAGATAATGAAATTAGATTATATAATAATTTAATTCATAACCTATTAAACATGTATTTGAATTATTATAATTTTATTATTTTCATTTATGACCTTTTTTATGAGTTATAAGATTTAATTTCGTTGTTCGGGAGTGTTCGTTTCCTTGGTTTTCATGATTGGCTCACTTGTATACATGTACGAAAAATCGGGTAAAATGGGAATAGTTATCCTGAATTGAAATTATATATTATTTATAATAATTTAGGGGATTTAATTATCATAAATATCATTTTGTTTCTAGATATTAGTACGATTCATTTGATATAGTGTTAATGATAACCATTTAGATTCTTTTGGCATTTTTTTGATCATCACATACTAGTTTTATCTTACGAATTAATATTCTGTATATATACTGGTTCTAGAAAATTAAATAGATTATAATAAATACATTATATTATATTTTAACCATAAAAATGGTTTTATGACCAGCCTTTAAGGTGGAATTGAAAAACAAAAACATGTCATCCATGAAGGCGGTAAATCGGCACCTCAAAGATGATGTTTTCATTTTTAGAATAAAAAAGGAAGGATAAGAGAATTGATGGTTGATAGACCATTAACATAATAAAAATTTAGTATGTAAAATATACTCGAGTTATCATATTACATTAGATAGGGTAGGTGAGGGAAGGATAAGAAAGGAAAAGAAATTGAATGAGAGAGGGAGAGAAGGTTTTACCTCTTGAGTGTTGCCTCCTTGTGAACCACCTAAAGGGACTTGGAAATGGCCTTTTGGTGAGGATAAAAAGACTAGGATGTGGGGAAGTGGATTGGGAGAGTAATTTTTAGAATATAATCAAGATTCAAGGTTTTTTAGGTTTGAGGAGAAGGGGTGGTGAGGGGTGTTATTTATAGTGGAGGAGAGTGATGTTTTATTATTATTTTAATCATTAGTTTATTATTTTGGATCAAGAGTATGAATAATGTTGGTTATTTTAACTAAATATTGTAATTAGTGCATGTGAGTTTTAACCAATGGGTTCTTACCTCACCAAAACATCATCAATTACTCAATAATTCATTTATTTATTTATAATGTTAAATACTATAGATTACCATATTTCATTATTCACCAAAATTTAAATTATTTTTAAAAAATAAACCTAACCATTTTTATATGTGTATAATTAAGAAATGGACTTTATTATATTAAAATAATTTTATAAATATCATAAATTTAATTTTTAATTAAAATCATCATTTATTCAAAAAATACAGATTATAAAATTACAACCGATTTTATGACACTTTGAAAAATTAATTAAGGTCTTAAAAAATATTTATAATCATAAGAAAAAAATATCAATTTATGAATCTATTTTATGAAAATAAATTTTCTTTTTAATCATTATATTAATTATATTATTTCAAATAAAAATTTATATTTCAAAAAAATACCAACAATTAATTTATCATTTTTAAAACATTTATTTACTTATTCCATGATATAAATATATCATATTTCATTTATAAGATATCCAAATTTTATTTACACTTTAATAGGTGTTGTCACTATTCTATTGGCTGAATTACTGTTCCTAATGGTCATATTACTATTCCAACGATCATGTTGCCATTCCATTGATATAGGTTATTTAATTTCTAGAAATAACTCTTATTTCATACATTATTCATTTATAAAGATTGTATTATTTTCTATATGTGATTTTATTTTATTTATAATATATTATATAATTCTAAAAAGGGGAATTATATTGATAAAATTTTAGGTCGTTATGCTGGGTCTGAATTCTGTTAAGTGCTTCTGATGTGATAAGATTGGGAATATGGATCATAATTATAATGAAAAAGATCATTTTAGTGGTAAGAAAAATTCTGATATACAGCCAATAAAATGTTTTAAATGCAATGTGATGGGTCATTATACAAACCAATTTCCAAATAAGAACTTGAATGATGGGAAGTAGCCAGATTATAAGCAGGAAGGTGTGATGAAATCCTTTGTAACTACTTCAGTAGATATTAGGCCATCAAACACAGTGGTATTAGGTATATTGTTTATTTATTCAGATTATGATAATTTATTATTTGATACGAGGTCTAAAAATTCTTTCATTTCTGAGAACATATCTGGTAAATTGGAAATTCCACCTCGAGAAATGAATCCATAGCATTTGGTAAAAAAAAACTAGGGGAAATATTAAGGCAAAATGAAATTATAAGAATCCTCCTGTCATTATATGTGGAAGGACATTACATACAAACCTTATTGTTTTTCCCTTAGTAGAGTTTATGTTATTCTGGGTATGAATTATCTTTATATTTACCATGCTAAGATTGATTTTAGATCTAAAGAATTTGTATTTTAGAAAGAGTTTTAGTTTTTATACAAGAATAAAATCATGCCATTGATAACATATCATGAAGTTGGGAAACTATTAAAAGATATAAATAAAAGTTATTTTGAACATATTGTCAAAAACAAAGTATCATCTTAGATTAATGAGGTGTCGATGGTAAATGAGTATCAGGCTATTTTCCCTAATTAGTTTTCTGGTATTATAACTGATCGAGAAGTTAAGTTTACTATTGAATTAATTCATGATTCTAATCCAATTTCAAAACCCCCTTATTGAATGGATCAAGTAGAACTTCTAGAATTTAAAAAGTAGTTACATGAGTTTTTAGATAAATGTTTCATCTGACCTAACACTTCACTATGGTGAGATCCTATCTTGTTAGTTAAAAATAAAGATGGTTCAATGAGACTTTATATTGATTATAGATCCTTGAATAAAATCACTATTAAGAAAAATTATCCTTTACCTCATATCGATGATGTTTTTGATCAACTCCAGGGAGCACATTATTTTTTGAAGGTTGATATGAGGTCGGGGTACTATCAATTGAAAGTAAAGAAAGCATACATTTTAAAGACTGTGTTTCAAACTAGATTTGAGCATTATAATTTTGTAGTTATTCTATTTGGTTTATCTAATGCACCTGATATATTCATGGATCTTATGAATATAACATTTCATGAGTTATTATATAGGTTTTTGGTTGTGTTTATTGAGGAAATTTTGATATATTCTAAAAGTAAAGAGAAGCATGAAAGGCATCTATGGGTTGTTTTGCAAACCTTAAAAGAAAAGAAACTATATGGGAAATTTAGTAATTGTGAATTTTTGTTGCAATAAATTTCATTCCTTAGTCACACTATTTCTAAATATGTAATAAATATTGATAATACTAAAATTAAAGTTGTTGAAGAATGGAAAAAACCCAAAAATATCACGGATATTCATAGTTTTCTTGGATTAGTGGGTTATTACTAGTGATTTGATGAAAAAATTGCATGGATATCTATCCCACTGACTAAGTTAACTCCAAAAGGAGTTAAGTTAATTTGGAAAAAAGAATGTGATGATTATTTTTAGGGATTAAAAAGAATATTGGTGAATACCCTAGTTTTTGACCTGCCTTCTAGAAATGGTGAATTTTTCATCTTTATTGATGTTTCATTAAAAGGGATTAGTTGCATCCTAATGATAAATGATTAGGTAATTGATTATTATTCATGTCATTTGAAACCTCATGAGTTAAATTACCCTACACATGATTTGGAATTAGCTATTATTTTTTTGCATTAAAAATATAGAGGCATCATTTGTATGGAGTAAAGTGTGAAATATATACTAATCACAAAAGTTTGAAGTATATATTCACTCATAAATAACTGAACATGAGAAAAAAGAGGTGGTTGGAACTAATAAAGGGTTATGATTTCATGATTCATTAACATCATGTAAAAGAAAAAAATGTGGCCAATTCTTTGTGTTGAAAAAGTAATGCTACATTAATCATGTTACGTTTGAAACATGACCCTTTGGTTAATGATTTGATGAATTTTGGCTTAAAAGATGAGGATATAGGGACATCCTCTATTTTGTTTCAGGTATCAGTGTAGTTTAATTTGTTATAAAGAATTAAGAGAGCCAAGAATTTGGATCAATCATTATAAGAAAAGGTACAATATGATATGGAGGAAAAGTTTCCTGATTTTAATATTGGTGAAGAATCTATTTTATGATTTAGAAAAAGATTATGTGTTCCTTGTGATTTCGAGTTGAGGAAAGAGTTGTTGACTGGAGCTCATAGTTCTCTATTTTCTATTCATATGGGTAGTACTAATATGTAAAAAGACCTTCAAGAGTATTAATGGTGGGATGAAATAAAACATGATATTGCTGACTTTACTATGAAATATTTGATTTGTCATTAGTTTAAATCATAACGACAGTTGCTAAAAGGGATACTTAATCCTTTTCTAGTGATAAAGTTGAAATGAGAAAATATATTTATGTACTTCATAGTGGTATTACCAAATACTTCTTGAGATAAAAAATGTGATCTGGGTTATTGTTAGTAGACTAACTAAATCTGCACATTTTCTTTCTATTCAATACAGTCTGCCTCTAGATAAAATTTTTCCATTATATCGTAAAGTGATAGTAAGGTTACATAGAGTTTTTCTATCCATTATATCTAAATTTGGTCCCAGGTTCACTTTTAATTTTTGGGAAAGGACCTCAGAAGTCATTGAGAACTGAATTGAATTTCAATCCAACCTTTCATCCTTAGTGTGATGGATAGTCAGAATGAATAATTAAACTCTTGGAGGATATGCTATATTCTTATTCAATGGATTAACTGAGAATTTGGGATCAACATATTTCTTGGTTAGAGTTTTCTTATAATAAAAATTTTCATTATAGTATATAGATGGAATCATTTTTGGCATTATATAGAATGCGGTGTCGAACTCCAGAATTTTGGGATAATGTAGGTGAAAGGAATTTGATGGGACCAAAATTGGTAGATAAAACAATAGAAAAATTTTAGTTGATTCAATGATACACGAGGATAGCTCAAAGTAGGCAGAAAATATATGTGGATAACTAGAAGAAGTATCTTTCTTTCGAGGTAGGTGATCATGTCTTTCTCAAAGTTTTTCCATGGAAAAGTATGATCCATTTTGGTAAGATGGGGAAATTGATTCCACATTTCATTGACCCCTATGAAATGTTAGAGAAATTTGGATTAAGTATATTTATATCTAATTTTATCCTAGGTACACAATGTATTTTATGTTTCAATGTTAAATAAATGTGTTCTAGATTCGTCTCATGTTTTAATCCCTAAAGTAGTTCAGTTGGAAGAGAATATTTCTTATGAGGAAAAACCAGTTCGGGTTCTTGACTATAAAGAGAAAATGTTGCGGAATAAGGCTATTCGTTAGTTTAAAGTTTTATGAAACAATCATATAGTTGAAGAGGAAACATGAGAATCTGAAAATGTTATGAGGAAAATATATCCCCACTTATTTAATAAATGGATCAAATTGCAAGGATGAAATTTCCAAAAGGGGGGAAGAATATAAAAACCCAGGTAATGATAAAATAAATATTTTTTATATTTATTAATATTTATGAATCATATTGTAATTTTTATTAAAATGGACACTGTGTTCAATAGTGTATATGATAAACCTAGTTTTATGGTTAAAAACTGCATTTTTCTAAAAAACAGTTTTATCATCTTTTAATGGCACTCTTATTTTAAAAATAAATTTTGAAAATTTTATAAATTATATTTTTAAAAATAAACATCATTTTTGAAATATTAATATCAAAATTTCCTGTGGTTATTTTTTTGATAAGTTTCATTTTTTGATGAATAGTGAAAAGATACTGCATTTTAATTGAAAATAGCTTTTTCATCTAAATAATTTATAGTATTAAATTATATTTTAAATTGGTTTTAAATTATAATTAGATCAATTTTATACCATTTAATACAATTTAGGTCATCATAATCACTTTCACGTTGATTTTGGATATAAAATCATTTCAATCTTTTGAACATTTTCACTTTAAAAACTCATTTTCTCGTTCCATTAACATGATTAATATTAAATTAATTTTAGCAACTCATGTGTTTGAAATTTTGAAAAATGAATTCCATTTTTTAATCATAAGGTAAATATTTATTAAATAGTCCCATTTTATTTTTGGATAATATAAATAGTAAACACAGTAATTTTTATTACCACAGTTAAGGGTAAATCAGTTAATTAAGGATAAAAATAATATTATAAATATTATAGAATTACCCTAACACTTATCATAATTTTATTTTATGAGTTATTATCAACCCAAATCATCATTTGGATTATTTTATGACCTCTTTGAGCCACTTGGATGAATTTATTCCCTTTATAGTATTTTATTTTAATAAAAAGTCAATAATGTCATACTTTTGTTTTAATAACTATAAATTTTTTAATAGAGAGTTATTTAGAATATATATTAAACAATAAATATTAATTTTAAATATAAAATATTTATCTACATCATGGTAATTTATTTATAATTTGAAAGTGATAATATAATCATCTCAAATGCCGACAAAATGATGATGCAATAATTGTTTAATTAATTAAAATATCAAATAAATGATATTAAATATATTAAAATAAATATAATTTGAAATAATTAATGATATAAATGAATTTTATAGATTAATTTGACATGTTATTGATGTTTTAGAATAATTTTTTGATTTTATCTTATTGTTATGATATTTTTAGAAAGTCATGTAACGAATAGTGTCAAAAATAACATTAATGATATGAAATTCATAAAAATATAAAACAAAGTCAAAAAACTAGTATAATGTTTAAAATTTCATAAATAATCCATTTATGGTTCTTTTGTAATTTCATAGTTACTATATTAACCCTTAATGAGTAAAAATCCAAGTTGTCACAGTAAGAGTTAAAGGGGTCAAATAAGGGTTAAAGCCAAAAGATAATGATTTTTTTTTTCAAAACATGAATAAATTTTATTTTATGAATTTATTTTTACCACTAATCATCCTATATTCTAAATAATTTAGTTTTTTTCCAATTGTATTAGAAAATTAATTTATATTAATTTAATATTTTAAGGAATTCCAAGAATACCCCTCCCTAGTATCCTTCAAATATTATTCAACCACAATGAATAATAACTCCAGTATCATAAATATACTAATATTTTATTATGTTAATATCACTACCTAAATCCATCTCCACTTTCATCAAATGAGAAAATAATTAATCATTCGTGTGTATGATGGGTTACCACCTTGCAAACCGATTTAATTCATTTTCCACAACTGTCACTCAAGACTAGTTATAATGATGTAATTAATTTTTATATATGATATTCATGATATAGTTATCATTATAAAATAATAATATATCATTTACATTCTTAAATTTACATGCACATTAAAATGATAATGTCGTTCGTGCGTACCTGTGAACTATCACCTCCACGAAGCGACGTGATTCATTTTTCATCACCACATCACATAAATGATATATATAAGTATATTTAAATTATTAATATGATATTATTATAATTATTTAAATTTAAAATGAAACTTAACTTAATTTCATAATGATCATTGAGAAATAAAAATGTTACTCATACATACATACGACCTACCGTCTCTATTATTATAACGTAGTTAATTTTTTATAACCATACTTAATGGTTTGATTTAAAAGTATAATTGATGTATAAAAATAATAATCATGTCATGAATATTATTCTGAATATGATGGAATAATGACCATTTGGACTTTATACATCATACTAAAGTCATTTTGGACTCAAGTACCGAATATCATCAAAACGTCTGTCATGAAATTAACTAATTAAGTAATTGTTATAACATGATAAAAATTTATTTAAAAGAAATAATAAACATTAAAAATGTTATCAATAAAGTAAATAACTAACCTATGTTTATTATTCAGTAAGTTAAAGATTTTATGCAATGAGTCAGACTCAATGTAAAATACTTTACTTTAAAAAACTTCTTTAAAGTTTCTCTTTCAACTTTTTTTATGAAATCCAAAAAGTTTTTTTAGCATATAAGACATGAAAATAATTTTCCTCTTTCAAGTTGCTTTAATTTTTGGATGCTTCCTATATAGGTTTAAAATTTTATTATCAAATCATGTGTTTTTATTTATGAGTGTGTGACTTTGTAAAAATGAAAAGTGATTTCAGAGTGGAAAAATTGTTTTCCTTTTATGCATGATTTATGTGTTATGATTATGTTATGGTTATTGTGAATTGTTTATTAGTATGAGTGGTTCCATGATAAACTAAGTGTGTGTGACCCCATTATAGATCTCCAATGCATTGGGTAAAGGGACAGAGTTAACCGATAGGGTTTCTCCTAAGAGATTAAGGGAATATACTGCGATAGTTATTCCAAATATAACCATGAAGGTTACTCCATAAGTAGTCATGAGAGATATAGTAAATGTAAGAGTGATATGGAAATGATGAAAAACGCACCTTTATGATTTTTGTTTTCTATGGAGTTTTATATGAAACTAATGATTTCATGAGGTAAGATAAAGAGCTTTTGTTTTATGGGTGAAAAGTATAACTCAGTGAAAATGTTTTCATGGGTTTATAAGTATTCATGGACTAACATTTTCTTTTTTACTTTTTATGCCCCTTATTGATATTTTTGTGCTCTTCCAAAGTTACAAAATGTTTTCCATGGGGTATAAGTATGGGTAATATAAAAAATGAAGTTAATATTAAATTTGTGAATATTTTTCATGAAAAAAAATCCAAGTTTTATTTTAAAAAGTTTTATTTTGTAAAAAATGGATATTGAGTAGAAGTGTATACATTGTAATATTTGAGATTTTATGTACGATTTATGACCTAATTCTCTAAAACTCTAAACCTGAAAAGATCCTAAATATGAAAAAATATAATTTTCTTGACTAAAACACAAGATTATGTAATGATTAAGGTCAGTTACTTATATGGAGGGTGGTTCCATGAGGCATAACCTTTAGTTGTAGTAAAAGCCCAATGACCAACTGATAGTGAAGAGGGAAGCTCCCAAATTCTTCATAGTGACACCAGTTACCTGGTGGAGGTGCACTAGCTAGATAGTGAGTGATTTCCAACAACAATGGTGACCATGTGGTCCACCGACTACCTGGTGAAGACCACTAGGTATCCGATGGTGTCAAGGCTGCCAATCCAAGACAACATTTAATGTCGTAAAATTTTATTTAATGGTGGTATTATTCAGATTTATTACCTAGATAAATTATAAAGGGTTCTCAGCAGTTTTAAAGTCTATAAATAGAGTCCTTGGGTATTTGGATCTCTACAATGAACATGTGCAAAAAATATATGATTGAATTGATAACGAATATCTAGTGTTCTTATAAAGTATTTGTGATAATCAAATATCTCTTTTCTCACATCATCTTATTAAATGTGTTCACAATAACAAGTGAGAGATATGTTCTCACAACCATTAAAGTGAGATATCTTCTTCAGCGAGTTTCTTATAACAACCGCGAAAAAGGCAAGAGAAGTGGTTCATGTATTTCTGTTAAAACCAGGGCAAGTGGTTCTTAGGTATCCATTAAAACCTAGGTAAGTGGTTCTTGGGTTTCTATTTTTCCAAGGGAAGTTGGTTCTCAGATTTATATTAAAACGAGTGGATGGTCTTAATAAGACATATCTCCCCAATTGAGGGGTGTGAATGTAAGGGCACCTTATGTGCTACTGCCAAACTTCTTATCATTTTTGTTCTCTCTCTCTTTATATTTTTGTATTACATAATTCTAATATTGATACATATAAAGTAGATAAATTTGATACATCATACTTCCATTGTGCTTAAACATGTAATTAAACTTGATAATATCTTTAATATGGATTAAATTTATCACTTTATATTTTCTTCTTATTAAATTATTTTATTTTAAAATTAAAATTTTCTTTTATTTTTTTAATTTTTAAAAGATAATTCATCCCACCTCTTTCCATTTCCAATCTAATCAACACTTGGTATCAAAGGGGGTATTTTTATTTATTTTAAAATCATAATTTAAAAAAATGTTTTTTATTTTCAAAATATTTATCGATTTCAATGTATGAATTTAAAATGGAATCTACATTTTATACTCATGCAACTTTCTTTGATGATTCAAATTATTCTTATTAGAAAACCTGCATGTCTATTTTCTTTAAAATCATTGGAAATCCTATTTCTAAATTGGTTATGCATGGTTATACCCATACAACTAAACCTGAAGATAAATGGACTCCTAAATATATTACATATTTTGAATTAGATGGTAAATATTTGAACACATTTCATTCTAGATTATAACAAAATTAATTTAATCATACATCCACTTGAAAAATGGCTAATAAAATATGGAAAATCTTGGAATGAACACACAAATACATGAATAAAGTCAAAGAAACTGTACTGGATGAGTTTAGATAAGGATTTTAAAGATTTTCTATGCACTCTAATGAATCTATTACCAATATGTTTACTTGATTTACTGAAATTTTCAATGGTATAAAGTCTCCTAGTGATGGTTTATCTACAGAAATGCTCATGAAGAAAATCCTATGGGTTTTACCTAGTACATGGGATCTTAAAGTGATGAAGATCCAAGAAGATAAATATATAAAGAATATGCCTGTCGATGAACTCATCTGCTCCCATAAGACATATGAAATGACAATGAAGATATGTATTGATAAAGAAGTGAAAGAATCTCAAGAATCCAAAAGATCAATTGCTTTTAAGGAAATCAAAGGGGTAGATTATTCTAGAATAAAATCTTATAATGAAAGTGAAATTGAATGCTTGAAAAGAATATTTAACAAGAATAACAAAAAGAAAAATCATTTCGATGATCAAAAAATAAAAATCAAATTGATGTTCCAGGAAGTTACTTTTTTCAGTTGTAAAAAAAAGGTTCACATTGAGCCAGGTTGTCCCTTAAACAAACATTATAAATACAATAAGAAAAGTAAGAAGGATCTTAAAGTTTCAACATAGAGTTATAGTGAGGATTCTATTTCAACTTATGAATCAAGCGAACCAACTCCTAAATGTGTCATGGATCATGTTGAGGTAGGTATAGAGGTTAGTTCAAAATCTCCTTCTTATTCATCTTCTTCATCTAATTCATCACCCCTTTTTACTATTCTTATCAAGAAAATGAAATTGTAAATTTTTGAAAATAAATTCTTTCAAAATATGTAAATATTTAAAAGAAATATAAACAATTTCCTAACAAAAAAAAAACAAATTTCAAATTTAAAGGATATTATTTTAAAAGAAAAATGTGATTTGTTTTTAAAATTCAAAAAATTAATCGAATATTAATGTTTTAATGTATGAAATAAAGTTTCTCAAAATATCTCATTCAAAATTCACCTAAGGTGAAAAAATATCAACATTATCCTTCATTCTCAATGTGTTAAAAGAAATAATCATGATTTTGTTTTTTCAAAATATTAAATCTCTTTAAAAAATAATACATTTAAAAAATGCATTTCTAAAAATATTTTTTGAAATTATTGTTAAAATTTTGGTTATTTAATTTATGAATGTGATTTCAAAAAGTGATATATGGTAGACCAAAATCCATTCATATTTCTTCTAAATTTTCTAAAATAAATTATCTTTATAAAAAAATTTGGGTTCCCAAATCTTTATTAGTTAGTCTTAGTGGAAAAAAATCATTTCACCATCAAATTTTTTATTAGATAGCATCATTGAAACCTCAAGGGTTCCAAAAAAAACTTTTTTTTAATGTTTATGTATGATTTTTCCACTGATATTCATTGTACTATCATATGGTTACTTCTTAAAAATATGGTATTTCATCCCTTGAAATTATAGAAGAAATCTTTCCATATTTTTCTCATTGTTTAATGCTCTAATTGAGGGGGAGCCCAACTCTTTACTTTCCAAAAAAATTTGGACATCAACCTTGAACTACATGGTAAATTTTTTTTTTTGATCTTTTTTTATTTTATTTCTCTCTTGAACTTTTTTTCTAGATCTCTCCCTGCTCTCTCTCATATATACATTATTAAAAGAGGAGATGTTGTCTTTTTAATCTTTTATTTTTCTTTTATTTTTTCCTTTATTTCATTCTCTTTAAAATTATTTTCAAATATATATTTTTTCATTTTTCAAAATTATATTTATTATATTTAGTTTTTTTCTTTTTTAAATTTCTTTTTCAAATTTCTTTTATGCATTTTAAAATTCATGAGATTTATCTTTTTTTTTTGAATTTAATTCCTTTACATTTTAAGATGATTTGAACCTCAATATTATATGCTATATTTATTTTATATGGGGTGGGGGGGGGGGGGTTGTTTTAAATCTATTCTCCTTTACTTTGTTATCTAAGTATGTTCTTATTGTTTTATCTTTTTCTAAGTATGTGTTATATTGAGAATATTTTCTTAAAATAATGCTTTAAATTTACATCTCATGGCATGATCTTCTTATTTACTAGCTAATAATTTATTTCCTTTTACCCTCCTAGTTTCCTTTTTGATGATAACAAAGGGGGAGAAATTTTTTGGTTTTTTTGGTTATTGGGAGAGGTTTTTGTATCAAAGGTGACAAAATTTGTTTTATATCAAAGGGGGGATGTTTCTTTGTTTTTTGAAAAACGTTGGTTTAAATATATAGAATGTTGAATAAATTTATGTTAATATCTTAATTATGCTGAATATCATAAATTTATGTTTAAATTATTAAATCATGAATTGCTTTTATATATCTTTATCTCTTAATTTACATAGAATTTATCATTAAATGTTATGTGTTTGTGATCATAAAAAAGAAGGAAATTTTTTTACCACTCTCTTCATTATAATATTTTCATGATCACATACAATCTCTTGTATATCCAATGTTTTCATTTGATGGGTTTTTATATTCCTCATTTTAAATTTGAGTCATGTTATTAATGGTTATAATGGAGTTCTTAATGTCAATTCATAATTGATTTGATTATCTTGTTAAAGGATTCTCTCATGATTCCAGTCGATGGAATCATGCTAGAAGATCTATATAAGTCCTTAACAGGAAGTGAAGGAGCTCCCTGTTGAAGTTGAAGCCATGAATGTAACACTAGTTAGCTGGTGTAGGTCACCAACTAACCAGTTCTATGAGGAAAAACCTACAGTTTTAGTAGAAGCCCACTGGACAACTAATAGAGTGCCATATTCTAGTTAGTGGTAAATTAAAAATAACTTAGATTATCAAGAGTTCCACCAGATACCCGTTAGAGGTGCATCAGCTAGCTGATGAGAGATGTCCTGTAGTATTGGTAACAATATGGTCCATCAGCTATCCGGTGGGGGATACAAGGTATTCAGTGGTGTTAAGAATGCTAATATGAGGCATCATTTAATATATTCAAATTTACATTAACGGAAAACTTATTAAACTTAATTACCATTAAAAATTTATATAAGGTTTCTAATAGTTTTAAAGCCTACTAATAGAGGTATTTAGTGCTTATATCTCTACAATTAATTTGTGCAACATCTCTCCAATTGAATCATTGAGGAATATCTAGCAATCTCCAAGAACTCATCTTAAAGAGTCATTCTATATTTACAAATATAAATGGATATCACCTTTTTCTATATATTTATCTCTCTCTCAAATTATATCTACCTTTATAGAGAGATATAATAATGGTTTTGTTAAGGATTTTCACTAAGAAAATCTCTATTTTATTACCTCATCCTCTCAAAGGTGCTCACAACCGCAAGAATGGGATGTGTGCTCACTATTGATAATGTGATGGATCTTTATCAGTATGTTTTTTTATCACAATTGAAAAAATGAAAGATAATGGGTTATTGAATATCTATTAAAACCAAGGGAAGTAGTTCATGTGTTTCCTTTAAAATAAAGAGAAGTTTCATTCTTGGGTTTTTGTTAAAACTAAGGGAAGTTGGTTCTTGGGTTTTCATTAAAACCAAGGGATAGTCTTAATAAGATATATCTATCTAATTTAGGGGTGGAAACATGGTGGAAACTTATCAATTATTTTTTCTATATTTATATTTTTTAATTACATCATTCTAATATTGATACACATAAAGTTCATAAATTTGATATATCATCCTTCCATCGTTCTTAAAAGATTAATTAACTCTGATAATATATTTAACATAGATAAAATTTATCTCTTTAAATTTTTTTCATATCAAAATTATTTTATTTTAAAATTTCCATTTTCTTTTATCACTTTAATTTTTATAAGGAAATTCACCCCCTCTTTCCATTTCCACTCTAACCAATATAGACCGAATCAAGCCACTAGGAGAGTGTCACTGCATGCATGGAAAAAAATTCAGGCATGGTGGTCATTAAGTAACATATATCCATTAATGGGAGAGTTTCATGATGTGATGTTTATTTCATAACATTATGATCATTTTGTTTTTCAAGAATTTTATTTTAGGGCATTGTTGACATGGTCATTCTTGAAGGTTTTGGGTGCAACAAAAGTCGATCAATCCCATGACCAATGAAGGTTTTTCATAATATTCAATAAATAATCCATAATAACGTGATAATTAATCATCATTTATCATTAATATACCCATTGAAATGGGATGAAAGAATACCAAAACCATGAGAGGACATTTTACATTAAATTTATAATTAATTTAATAAATTAATTAACTCAGTTTAGAGGTCTTTCTTTGATGAAGAAGGTTAATTATTCAAACCCTTTTGGTTGTGATGTCATTTCACTATGAGGATCCAAAGTAGAATCCTTCTAGTAGTAATCTACATGTTCAAAAATTGATATTGGAGAATTGATAATGGTACTCCTAGTTCTAGTGTAACAGTACTGATCATCTTGTGTCTCTCCCTTGGATCAATACCATGATCGCTTTGATCTAGATGGACTGTCTCTTGGTTTCTATGGTGGGATAGAGAGGAGGAGATTTAGCTTATCTAATTATTGATATAATACCTAAAGATTTTCTTTGTGGAGATAAATATCTAGGATAGAGAGGTTTCATGCACAACAGATGTTGAAACCTCTACATGTTATAAACCAAACCGAGTTGTCCATCTGTTGGATGGTTGATCCAGCCTGCGACACACTGGGGGTGCATTACTGATCGCCTCAGGGTGGTTAAAGGTTATAAGTAATCAAAGTAAATATATATGGGAATTATTTCTCCTAATAACTAATTTAAGCTAGCAGTAGAAAAATGGGCATGACCCCTCTATACATTAGAGGCCCATGCACCAATAGAAAAGAAACAAAATAATATATAAACAACTTAAGCACAACAACCCCTCTTCTCATCCCCTAATCTTCCCACAATAAAAACAACTATAACAAAAAATATTAAAACTCCACAATTATAATGCATCCACCAATAAATATAATTTAAATTAGGAAAAGACCAATTTTTGATAATTTAATAAATGGAATTGAATAAAAAACACTGACATACCTCTACGTGACTCTATGAGTGACCATCTAACCCCAAACTAATTAATGATCCAAAAGTATTCAAGATATTAACCAAAACCTATAACTAAATGATAAAATAGGTGCACGTAATAACCTAAGTAGGGCCAAAGAGAAATAAAACCCCATGCAGGAAATTTAAATAAATTATCCAATTCATGATGGTTTCAAATACATTATTTAAGAGAAGGTTTTACATTCATAAGTATATAAAATCCAAGATCATTTCACATGATTTTATTTTTCTTTTATTAAAATTAAAACAATCACTTAGAAAAAATTTCATTGACCTAAACTACCATCATTGAAATACCCATCTGTATTGCATTTTCAAAATCTATTTAGAAACATCCATTTCCCAAAACCCTTTTTAAAATTTTAAAGAATAAAGAAATTAGACAAAATAATTTAGCAATTTATAAAAGGGAGAATATTTCATACTTTAGAAATTTTATAAAGGAAAGTACCCAAAAAATAACCATTTTAGAAACATGCACCATGATGGAAATCCCTAGGCCTTCTAAGGTTAGTGGACACTCTAGTTCCTTATATCAACTTATGATCTAATTGGTCAAAAATCTAATGCACGCACTAACAGCTAAGGAGAATACTCCCCTGGCCTAGTGGGGTAGTGTGACCCATATAACGACACAATGTACAACTCACCCACTATGGAGTACATGTGGAGATTTTTTTAAATTAATAACTCATTTATTTATTTCAAAAATCACAATACACTTTATATAAAAATAATATGACTTCAGTTTCTATTTAAGTTATTATGTTTATATAGAATTAATTTCTAGAAAATGAAATACCAGAATACTAAAACAATTTATGAAAATATAGTGATCTGATGTTCCAATGTAATATTACTTTAATAAGATTTAGGTATCACTATAGCAGTGCTGATTTAACCCATTAGTAGATAAAGAAATATGTTGATTTCATTAGTAGATGAAGAATTTTTTTCCAATAACATTATAAATGATCCCAGATTTTGTAGAATTCAACCATTATATTTTTTTTACAAATTTGGATATAAAAAAAATCCACACCTCAAACATCATTTGTAAATGTATTAATTTACAATAATAGAGCATTCAGAAGATTTTTGTTCATTTTGAAGCTTTGTAATTTCTTATTGTTGAGTGTGCTTCCGATTAGTGTATTTTTTCTTTCTGAGTGTTTCTACTAAGCGATATAATTGTGTGAGGTTTTTCTTGTAAATATCTAGATATTTACATTATAATAAATATTATTTTGATCCCACATGATCGTGGGATTTTGGTATAGGAAAATCAAAATTTGATCATCTAATGAAAGGATTCCATTGCTCAGAAGACAGATCTCCTGCACTTATATTGTGTGGAAGTTAAGTTGATACTGACATATATAGTCAAAGGATTATGGGGATAGAAAGACATATATTATGATAGTTATAAAATCATAGATACCTTTAGATAGGTTGAAATTCATAGATACTAAAGACCGTGTCTACACATCTGCCTTTCACTTTGGTTTAAACGTGAGGTTTTATTAAATATCCTCTAAAAGAGTATTTGGTTTTTAACCAATACCCTATGTTATATTTTTAAAATCTAGTTGTATTCTTCTTATGAATTTAAATTTATGTAATTCAATTAGTTTCATTTTTTGTTTCTTTAACTCTTTCATTGATAGTTTTAAATACCAATCACTTTATTTCTTCTTCGCAAACTGTATTTCAATATCGTATATATTACCATTACATTGTTCTTTGATTTAATTGGTATTTTTAAAATCAAATAAATCTTTGATCTCATCGATATTTCAAAAAATTTATCAATTTAATACTTGAAGTAGACATAAATTATAATTTTATTTTTTAAACTAAAATTCACCTTCCTCTTGTATTTTATTTTCCATAATACCTTGGGATAAAATTTTATATCAGGGAAGGTATTTACCATAATTAGGAGATTATCTTTTTATGTTTTTATTTCCATTAGTTTATTATAATTTCAACATACTTTCCTTACACTAACTATGTTGGTAGAGGAATTTTTTTCTTTTTGATGGTAGAAGTACAAGTTAGAACACTTGAAAACTTAAATCCAACCAGAGAAATTATTTTTGATGGAGTTGATTATGATTATCATCATTATTATATGAAATCATATATCATTAATATCATATTTTATAACTTTATCATACTGATAGGAAATTTAAATGCTTTAGTGAAAGATATCATCCAATTCTCTCATGAATAAGTACTTGAATACCAGGTAAATCATAAAGTTCATAATAATTTATTATGTTTTATGACATGGAACATATATAACCATATATCTTCATGAGAAAATACAAACAAAATTTGGAAGAATCTAGAGATATTTTTTTTAAAACCACCAAAGTTTTAAAAACTTGCAGAGATATGCATAGATTTGGTTATAAAGTATTTTGTTTTCTATCCGGAGAAACCATAACACAAATGTAACAACGGTTTTTGAAAATAGTCAACGATTTACAATACTTGGGTGAAAAAAATATATCATAAGATCAAATCATCAAAATTATTATCAATATTATGCCAAAATAATGGCATTACAAGAGGACAATGATCAATGCTACCATGTATTTGAAAAAGTTAACTCCAAATGACTTAATTAAAATATTGATGAAATATGAGTGCAGACTAAAATGAGATGCTGAAAAAGAGAAAAAGGAAAAATGTAGTATCATTTTATTCTAATTTAGGTAAACAAAATTTTAGTAATTTTAATACTTGTGATAATAATTCTAAATATCTTATTTCAAATAGAAAATATAAGAATTTGGATCCAATTTATTCAAAAGATAAGAATATTAAACTTGATAAAATTTAAATAAGGATGAATAAACTTGTCAAAAATTCAATCTTAAAAAATAATCATAAAAAATTTATGAAAGACATGAAATATATGAAGATTATTCTGAATTTATATGTTATGAATATAATAAGGAAGATCATATTAGACTTGATTGTCCTAAAATGAATAATAAAAATAGAAAACCAGGAAGGTATTCTAGAAACAAGGGAAATAAAAACTTGAAATCTTTATATACTTGTGGTGATAGTAAAAGTGAGACATATTTAGAAAATTCATCAGATGTAATATCTTGAAAATTTCGTTTAAAATAATAATATTCTTGATAGCTTGATTAACACACAACACCGAGATTTAAGCGAATTAGGATACACTATAAAATATTATTATTTAAACGTGACTATTATAACCTAGTAATTAAATTGGTAGGTATAAATAGTAATAAATATATTTTGAAAAATATTTATAAAGGTTTTATATAATTTAAATGTATTGATTAATTCAAAATAAATAATTACTCAATTTTTAGTGAAGTCATTTTATGCTTCAAAAATAAGTTTTCTTTAAAAATTGGTTTTATTATTTTTTATAAGAAACTATTATAATAAAAAACTAAAAATTTTAGAAATTTTATTTTATAAAAATTATATCATTTTTCAAATCAACATATCAAAATTATCTTAGTCTGAAATTTTGATATTTTTCTAAAAAGTTTGATTTTTTTAATAAATGAAGGAAAATATCGATTTTTGTAAAACCGTCATTTTATTTATTAAAAAACTCACAATGCTTTGAATTTTTTATTAAATTAAAACAATTATTCTTGGTTAGATATAATATAATTAATTACATTTGAATCATGATTATACTTGATTTTGATATAATTTTTTTGGGATTATAATCACACTTTTCTAAATTTTTTTTTCATCATGTTTTGCATATTTATATTAAAATTGATTTATGCCACTTCCAGAAATTTACTCTTGAAAAATTGATTTTATATTTGGAATTTGGATATTCAAATATGGTAAATAGGTCTCTTTTATTTGTGGTCATTATGAATAGTAATCATAATAAATATTTATTAGGTCGATTGTATCTACCACCATGAGATAAAACACAAGGAAAGAAAACTGTAGTAAACATGAAAACCCATAGTAAATATTCATCATCTTGGTAAGGGTAAAATGGGTAAAACATGATTAAAACTATGAAATAAGACTTTAAAATCACCCAAAAAACTTGTCTTTATTTCATTGTATGAGTATTTTTAGACCATATGCATCCAATATTCTAAAATATGACAATTTGTTTCTACTTTCCTTTGATTATAACATTTATATTATGTTAATTAAAGGAAAAATTCAAAATGTAACTCTCTTTATTTTAATATTTCTATTTTTTTGATAGGTATAAAAAGAGGTTATGTTCTATTTTAATTTTTTATTTGAAATATCAATAAAATTATTCAATCATTGTAATTTATTTTTAATTTTTAGTGATGAAATAATTACTTTAAATTCTTATAAAACATCAACACAGTGCTCATGAAAACTGTAGAAAAATCAAGTAAATGATTTATAGAAACATTAAAATTAATATTATTGGGATCAATTATTATGTTTCATGATTTTTTAGATAAATATAACATATTAGTGAAGTGTTTAATGTTTATATTCAAATTATATTACTATCTTGAGGACATTAAAGTCAAACTGTGTGAATAGCCCCGAAAATGACTTTAATGATATATTATATTAAATAATATTTTATTTAATAATTTAAAATTCATAAAAATATTATATTTGGAAAAGTTAATGGGATATGATCAATAATATCAACCATTATATATTGATGGGTTAGTTTTACTTTGATAATAACTTTCTTAACCCATAAATAATTAAAACAATCACATCGTGGTAATCGTCAAAAGGGTTAAAAGGAAATACATGTAAAGTTTGGACATGAGGTAAGGGTTTTCTTAACTCAATTTCCATTCATTAGGTTATACTTCTACTTCATTGACTATATTATGATAAGATTATGTGTGAAATGAAATCTAATTGTATTATTTTAGATTTTAATTTTTTTTGTGGTTTTAAAATTGTTACACATAATCACTAGATTGATTATATTCTAACTTCAATGATATGATCTTTGTAAAGATTATTTGTGTCAATATTGTTTCTTTGAGACATTCCTTGTATTATGAACCTACTTCCTTTTATAAGGTGTATATGAAACCTATTGATATATAATATCATGAATGAATCTTTTATCATGATGTTTAAAGTTCCTTTTAATTTATCTCTTTCAAGAGATATCGATTCAAAAGTTTCAAAATTTTCAAGAGTTTTTATAGTCTCAATTTCTATTCTTTGAGACATAATTCAGGTTATGCAGCATGATTTATTTTATTTGGTGTACTTATTTCCACATGAATTTTTTTAACATATCATTTCATATAAATTATGGGTTTTACATAATCATTTTATGTTCCTTTATTCAATGGATTTTTGATTCAAGTATTACCAAATTTATAAGGGTTTCTAGTCTCAAACATCATTCTTTGAGACATGTTTTTGATTGACACACCTATATTAATTTATATGGTGTATACACTGAATATTGACATATAATATCATGAATATTTTTATACTCATGAAATTTTATGTTACATTTTATATTATTTATTTAAAATGGTTTTGGTTTTAAAAGGTCATAAAGTGAGTTTTCTTTAAAAATGTTGTTTTAATGTTTTTAATGGATTTTAACAAAAAACTTCCTCCATGATCTTTATTTTATTTCAATAATGATATTTTATAAAAATAAATTATTTTATAAAGTTATTCTCCATGATATTTGACCTTATTTTAAAATTTTTAAAAGGAAATTTTATAACATTTTCCACATGGGTCATTTTGACTCTTTATAAAAGTTTTAAAAGTATTTTTATTTTTAACATTTACGACATGAACTGATTTTCCCACCATCATGAATAATATTCAATTTTAAGCTTACATTAAAATTTTATATGTTTATTTTCAAATAAAATCATTTTCTTAATATTTTCTGGATTTTAAATTTTAAATAGGACTAAAAGAAAAGGGGTCCCTTATTTTCAAAGAAATGCTCAAATTGTTACTTTGGAGGCATTTTCATCCATGTAAACATGTTTAATGATTATAATTCTTCACTAGGGATATAAAATTATGATACCATTTATTTATTTTCTTTGAATGGGTTATAATGATGTTTTAAATAAATTATCATGAAACCTATTTCTTTTTCATGGGCAAATAAAGTTATAAAGGAATGAAATCTATTATTTAAAGATTGATGATGAAAATGAAATCTTCCATGAGTTATATTCATGTAGAGTAATTAAAAATTATTAATGATGATAGGTGATCTCAATACAACTTATATTATGGGTGATACCAATAAAACTCATACATCAGGTGAGCCCAATACAACTTATATGATGGGTGAGACCGATATAACTCTACAATGCACTGATTAATGTTCCTTGTCTATAAAGGTAAGAAGGAGGGAGTTAACTAGGTAGGTTTCTCCTAATGATTTAAGTGAGATCTAATTATTTAAAAAATAAGTTAACATGGGTTATAAATATAATGTTCCAAGATAACGACACATTTTCTTTATGATTCCCATGAGTTTTTTATGGTTTATTTGATCAATATTGACATCACATGGATCGTGATTATTGATTCTTATGACTCTTTCATTTGTTAAATATTTATTCCATGTCACATGTTTAATCATATTGGTTTTTATGGTTATGAATTCATTTATGTTAATATTATTCACTTTTATTATATTATCATACCCTTATTCTCATCTTATTCTCACCACTGATATTAAATTATTAATGATTATGCTTACCATTACTGCGTGTTTGAGCTCACCCTTCTTATGTTTTCCATTTCCCTAAGTTTTGAATAATTATGTTAAATGAATTATGTCTATAAAGGTTTCATGTGTGAATAATTTTATGATATATGTTGAATATTTTTTTTTTCAAATAAGAAAAACTAGGTATAATAGGAAAAGTGATCAATAAAAGACATGGGTATTATTGTGTAAGAGTTTTTACTAATTAATTAAAACACTAAACATAAAATGTCCTTGGATATGTAATCAATACAATATTTATATTTGATTATGTATGTTTTAGATGGTTTAATTTGTATAATGTTTATTGGTATCAGAGCAAGAAATGTAAAGATTATGTTTTTATCACTAGATTCAGGAGTGTAGGTTCAGGGATGCTATAGTTGGTATCAAAGTAGAGTTTAGATAACTTTGGATATTAAAATGTCTTCATGTGAGTTTAACTTAAGAGTTATGTATACCATTATGAGTATATAAGTTTAAGCGTGATCATAAGTTCAAAGGCATAGACACCCCTTTTAAGGTTTTAAATGATGGGGTTTTGAGGTAATTAATGATATTTTGGGAGATGTTTTATTTTGTTGAGGCATATATAACCCTTTGGTTTAACATAAAGGATTATTTAAGAATAATTATAATAAATTTTTAGGTCTGTAAGGTGGAATTTATGAGACAACCTTTGAGGTTAAAAAAGTCTTTAATAATGAGGTTATTGAGGTTAATTGGTATATAGGGTTATTTTTTTATGTAATGATATTCGTTGAAACTTTGGTGTTATTATTGAATTTTGGATATTAATGTATGAAGGTTTATTATTTTGGGTAATATATTATCATGTTATAACATTTTTTGTTTTATTAAAAATGAGAAGAATATTTTTTCATTATTCTATATACGTCATGGTCAATAAGATGTTGATTATAGTGCTTAAGGCATTAAATATTTATACGCATCATTTGGAGTAAAAGATGAGATAAATGTGGAAATTAATTTAAACACACAACCAATGGATGAAATTATGTATATGGATTTAAAGAAAATCAAGTAAGTATATTTCCTTATGTTCTTAGTCTAGATGGTGAAGTAATTCTTCATCTTTAGGAAAAATATTTTAAATAAAAATGTTATAATATTACTTTCATTTCTAATAAATTTATAGTATTCTCAATACCTTATTAATTTATTGTTTTTTGGTCATCATATTTCTCATAACTGCATTCTCTGTTACTTTCCATCATTTAAAAATTAATTTTCTCCTCCATGTTCACATTTTCACTTCTCACCAATGTTATCCTATTTGGGAAACTATTTATGTGTTATTATATATTATATTTTTATTTCCCTTTACCTATTTTCAAAATGAGGTTTTATTATAACTTTTTACAATGTGGTTTTCAAAGAAGGCAATTTTTTTAAAAAATTAA
This sequence comes from Viscum album, assembly GCA_963277665.1. Classification (NCBI taxonomy): domain Eukaryota; kingdom Viridiplantae; phylum Streptophyta; class Magnoliopsida; order Santalales; family Viscaceae; genus Viscum; species Viscum album. The sequence goes on from OY728129.1 coordinate 395,028,877, forward strand.
AAATATTTTTTATTTCATAATTATATGTTTTATCTTTCACTACATGGATTTGATTTTTTTAAATGTTTTAAACCATTTTTACCAGGAATGAGATAAAATTACAAGGATTAAATTTATTTAATGGGGGTATAATGTAACACCCTGATAATTTATTTTAAAATAATAGTATGCTCGATATCTTTCTTAACACACAACACCAAGATTGAGGTGAATTACGATATACTATAAAAATATTAGTATTTAAATGTGATAATTATAACCTACCCATTAAATTTATAGGTATTAATTGTAAAAACCATGTTATAAAAAATATTCATAAAGGTTTTATATAATGTAAAGTCATTTTATGCTTCAAAAATTCGTTTTCCTTAAAAATGTTTTATTAGTTTTTGTGAGAGAATATTTTAATTAATTTATAAATATTTTATAAATATTATTTTATAAAAATTATAACATTTTTGAAATCATAATATCAAAATTATGTTATGGTAAAATTTTGGGATGTTTTTGAAAATATTGATTTTTTAGTGAATAGTGAAAAATACCAATTTCTGGAAAATTGAAATTTATTTTCGTTAAAAAATATCATTAAACATTGAATTTTATCTTAATGTAGAATAATTATTATTTAATTATATATAATATAATTTATTACATTTGAATCATCATTATAATAAATTTTTTATATAAGTTCATTTTTAGGCTTAAAACACATTTTTTTAGAAACTGTTTTTCACTGTGTTTTACGCATTTTATTAAAATTGATTACTGACACTTAAAGAAATTAAATCTCAAAAAATTTATTACATATTTTGAATCATGAGGCTCATATATTGTAAATATACCCCTTTTATTTTTGGTTATTATGAATAGTAACCATAGTTAATGTTTGTCACCTCGGCAAGGGTAAACGAGTAAAACAAGATTAAAACTACAAGATAAGAATTTTAAATCACAAAAAAGTTGTCTTTATTTAATTATATAAGTGTTTTATTCCATAAAAATAAATTACTCTAAAATATTCAAATTTCATTCCACTTTCCTTTGATTATAACATTTTTATTATTTCAATTAAAGGATAAATTCAAAATGTCACTCTCTTTGTTTTAACATCTATACTATTTTTTCATAGGGATAAGAATAGATTATGGTTAATTTTAAATTTTTATTTGAAATATTAATTAATTTTTTTTATCATGGTAATTTATTTTTAATTTTTAATTATTTAATAATTACCTTAAATTGTTACATAACATCGACACAGTGCTCGTGGAACCAGTAGAAAAATAAAGTAAATGATCTATAGAAACATTAAAAGTAATATTATTTTGATGAATTATTATGTTAAATAATTTTATATAAAAATATATAATATTAGTTATTTTTTAAAATTTTATATTCTAATCATATTATTATCTTGATGACATTAAATTCAAACTATGTGAATAGTCTAGAAAATGACTTTAATGGTATATTATGTTAAATAATGTTTTATTTAATGATTTAAAATTCAAAAAAATAATATATTTGGTCAATTTAATATGATATGGTCTATAATATCAACCATTTTCCATTTATTAATCACTTTTAATTTAATATTAACTTTCTTGACCCATAAAGAGTAAACAAACATTGATATCACGGTAATCGTTAAAAGGGTTAACTAAGGATTAAAACTAATAGATAAAGGTTAAAAAATCACCTAAACTTGTCTAAATTTTATTTTATGAGAGTATTTAAACTAATAATCATCTTATATTTTAAATATATAAATATTTGTGCCACTTTTTTATGAAAAATAAATTTATATTAATTTAATACTTTAAGAAATTCCAAGGGTGCTTATCCCCTCACTTATAAAAGGGAGTATCCTATCCTCTCTTCCTCACACATTTTTATCACTAAAGTTCAGATAATCCTATACCAAATATCCCACAAACATACCTTACCATGTCCTATAGGTCTTGGTATAATCAAATTATTAAACATATGTGGCTTCAAGTGTAAGCCAAAGTGGTTATCTGAGAAGAAGGTATAAGTCCTAACTGACATATTTGATGTTTATTTCTTCTTCTAACATCTTTAAATACTATTAAAACATGATTATATAATAACATATGTATCCTAAATATAGTGAAATATTTTTATGAATATGTTATAACCCTTTTTCATCTAAATTTCCATGAAATAAGGAATAAAAGCATCATTCGTGCGTATATGTGGACTACCACCTCCATGAAGCGATGTTTTTTATTTTTCATCACTACCTCTGATGGTTGTTTATAATTATGTATTTAATATATATATAATATATTAATGACATAATTATCAATATTTTAAGATAAAATATCATCTATTTTTGTATCTTTTAATCTATTGAAAAATTATAACGTTGTTCATGTGTACGTGTGGACTACCACCTCCATGAAGCGATGTAATTTGTTTTACATGTATGGATTTCATAGATTGTTTTCAAATTATATTTAATGTTTAAAAATAATTATTATTCCATAATTATTATTTTATATATTATGTAACAATTACCACTTTATCAATGATCGACATACCAAAGTCGTTTTGTGACTATGAACCGAACATCCTCATAACCCACGACACAGAGTTAACCAATTAAGTAATTAAATATGTAATTTAAATAAATGAAAAAATTGATTGATGTTAAATTAATAGTCCTGTAATTTTTTATTAAATAATTAAATAATTAAATAATTGATATAATTTTATTATATAGGAGTTAAAGGACACACATGGTAAGTATGGACTTGAGGTGAGGGGTTTCTTAACTCAATTTCCATTCATTCGGTTATATGTCTACTTTATTGACTATGGTATGCCATGATTATGTGTGAAATGACATATTATTTTATTATGTTGTATTACCTTTTTTTTGTGTGGTTTTAATTTTTTTACACATAATCACTTCATTGTTTAAATTATAGCTTTAGGGATACAATCTTTGTAGGGATTATTCATCTCAATATTTTTTCTTTGAGACATGTATTGTATTAGGCACCTACTTCTTTTTATATGGTTTATATGATTACTATAAAGATATTATATTATAAATGTATATTTTATCATGATATTTAAAGTTCATTTTATGTTATCTCATTCATGATATATTAATTAAAATGTTTTAAAAGTTTCAAGGGTTTTCATGGTCTCAATTTTAATTCTTTGAGACATAATTCATATTTTGCACCATGATATATTTTATATGGTGTAATTATTTCCCAATTATTTTTTAACATATCAATTCATGTAAATTATGGGTTTTACATAATCATTTTATGTTCATTCATTCAATGACTTTTTAATTCAAGCATTACCTGTGTTTCAAGGGTTTCTCATCTTAAACTCCCTTCTTTGAGACATGTTTTTAATTTATAAACCTATATTAATTTATATGGTGTATACGCTGAATCTTGACATATAATATCATGAATATTTATATACTCATGGCATTTTATGTTGCTTCTTATGTTCTTTCTTGCAAATAATTTTTTGTTTTAAAAGGCCGTAAAGGGTTTTTTCATTAAAATCATTATTTAAATGTTTTTAAAGACATTTAACAAAAATATTACTCCATTATATTTATCTTATTTAAATAAAAATAATTTCTTAACATAAATTATTTTCCATGATATTTGACCTTATTTTAAAATTTTTAAAATGAAATTTCTTAACATTTTCATTATGGTTCACTTATGAGTCCCTTAACAAAAGTTTTAACAGAATATTTATTTTTAACATTTATGACATGAATGATTTTTCCCATCGTTATGAAAATTCTTTTCTTTGAATCATTACTTACAATTTTACATGGATATTTTCAAAGAAAACTCCTTTCTTAATATATTTTGATTTTTTATATTTTTAATGGTATTAAAAGAAAATGGTATTTTCCCCTATTTTTAAATAAATGTTTTAAATGTTACTTTAACAATATTTTTATCTATGTAAACATATTTTATGACTCTAATGATTAAATAGAGATATGATCTTATGATACCATTCAATTTATTTATCTGAATGGTTTATAATGATGTTTTAAAGATATTTTTATGGAACCTATTTATTTTCTATAGGTAAATTGAGTTATAAAGGAATAAAAGATGTTGTTTAAAGATTGTTGATGAAAATGAAAGATTCTAAGAGTTATTTTCATGTAGAGTAATTTGAAATTATTTATGATTATATATTATTCTAATATGGATTATATGATCAGTGAGATCGATACATCTTATATGACGGGTGATCTCGATACAACTTATACGATGGGTGATCCTGATATAGCTCTCAAATGTACTAATTAATGTTTATTGTCTTCAAAGTCAAGAAGGAGAGAGTTATCTAGGTAGGTTTTTCACATTTATTTAACTAGGATATAGTTATTTATAACATGAGTGAACATGGGTTATGAAGATAATGTTCCAAGACACCAACATGTTTTATTTATGATTTCTATGGGGTTTTGATGGTTATTTTTGATCAAGATTGACATCAAATGGATTATGATTATTTATTATTACAACTCTATAGTTTGTTAAATATTTATCCCTTACTACATGTTTAATGATATGGGTTTTTATTGTAATGAGTTATTTTATGTTAATATCATGCACATTGATTATGTCATCAAACTCATATTCTCATCTTATGCCCACTAAAGAAATTCAATTGGTAAAGATAATGTTTACCATTAATGAGTGTTTGAGATCACCCTTTTTATGTTTTATATTTCCTCAGGTTATGAAGAATGATATAAAATGAATTATGTCTAGAAAGGTCACACATGATAATAATTTTATGAAATATATTGAAGATTTTTTGTAAAATAAGAAAGGCTGGTTATAATAGGAAAAGTGATCACTGGAATACATGGGTACTGTTATGTAAGATTTTTTCCTAATTCTATAAAACTCTAAGCCTGAAATTCCTTGAGTATGTAAGTGATACATTATTTATATTTTATGTTTAATGTTTTGGATAGTTAAATTTGGGAAACATTTATCAGTATTAAAACAAAAAATGTAAAGATTATATTTTTAGCATCAGATATGGGAGTGTAGGTTTAGAGTTGTTATATCAGAAGATAGTGGAACTGAAATCCTAAAAATAGTTGGTTTCTATTCAAGAATTCCAAAGAAGTAAAAAATGATTTATGTAAAAGGTAAAAAAATAATATTTAACAAATTTAATCCTTAATTAAAAATTTACTTAAAAATAATGAATACAATTATTCAACTTCATTATAAGATGAAAAATATGATCCATCAGAAGTGGAAAAAGATAATTTAGTGGAAGATGATGAATTTTTACCTTATATAGCTGAAATTTCTAGATATGATACTCTTATTAATCAATATAATAATAAATTAAAATATACTTATGAGTTTTTTAAAGATATTATTATTGAAGATAATAAACCAATTTCAAAATTAACTTTATAAATTTTAAAGATATCAATGTAATTAGATTCAAAGACTAATTCTACTAATCAGAATTTAGTTGACCAAAATTCAGTTGATCATAATTTTACTGATCAAAATTTAGTTGATTGTAAATATGATGAAGATGATCAAAATTTTATTTTTAAACTTAAATATTAATTTTGTTATATAATGAAACTTTTATCAAATGTTTTTATGTTAAATAAAATTGTGATAAAATTTATAAACAAATGTGACCCTCTAGAACTACAAGTGGGACATGTTTTACTTATGATAAAATTTATTTTAAACCAAAATATTTTGTACCTAAAATTGAACCTTTTTGTACTAAATTTCAAATAAGAGGTCCCAAGAGTAAATATTATTCTTTAAATAAAGTTTAATATTTTGGTTTTCACAAATATTTTACTTCAGAAGAACAAGAATTTGAACAAAACAAAAGAGTTGGACATATGTGGGTTCCTAAAATTGTATTTTCTAACATAACTAGAATCAAACATATATGGGTATCAACAACTTAATTATATATTTTTCATGAAAAATTGTGGAGTACCATAATTAGAAACAAAAGGTTCATAGATAGTAGTTTTTCTCGACATATGACTAGAGACAAGTCAAACTTTAAAAACTTCAATAAATTAAAAGGAGAAAGAGTTACTTTTGGATACAATTCACATGGTGAAATAATCAAAATCAATGAAATTTTAATTCTTGTAAAATATATTATTTTAAATGTTTTATATGTTTTAGGACTTAATCACAACCTTTTCAGTATAATTCAGTTATGTTATGTGGGATATCTTGTGAACATAAAGAATGAAAAATGTAACATTCATAGTTTAGAAGGTAATTTTATTTTATCTACTGATGGGAATTAAAACTTTTACACACTTTACTTATAATAATTAATTAATATGAATTTTCTAATTTTTTGTTCAACTGAAGACTTATATTGGTTATAATATAAGAGGATAGGACACTGTAACTTCCAAAATTTAACTAAAATTTCAAGTAAAGTTCATGTTATGAATCTATTAGAACATAATTTTAATTCCACTATTGTCTGCGATCCTTGTTGTTTTGGTAAGAAACACAAGTCAAGTTTCAAATCTAAAAGTGAAGTCTCAACTACTGAATCTTTACAGTTAGTAAACATAGATCTATTTGGTTTACACAAACTGAAATTATTATAGGAAAATACTATGTATATACATTGTTTAATGATTATTATATATTTACAAAGATCTATTTTCTCACTCAAAAATAAGACGATTCTAATCATTTTATGAAAATTCAGGATTTAGTTAAAAATAAGAAAAACTAACCCCTGATTACTAGTTGGAGTGATCATGGTGTTGAGTTTTTTAATTATAATTTAAAAAAAAAATCAGTGTAAAGTGCATTACTCATTATTTTTCTACACCAAGAAAACCAAAACAAATGGAATATATAAAGGAATAAATATAATTATTTATGAAATTACTCAAGCTTTGCTAAGTGAGTATTCTATTGCTATAAATTTTTGGGTTTAGGTTGTGAGTACAACTTTTTATACTATAAATCAAGCTTTAATCTAACATTTTTTTAGTAAATAAAATTATGAGTTGTGGACAAGAATAAATTCAAAACTTTCTTACTTCATAGATTTTCAATGTAAAGTATTCATCTAGAATACAAAATACCAGATTCATAAAATTGATTCTAAAACCGATGAATGATTTTTTATGGGTTATTATAAAACTAGTAAGGCTTATATATTTTTTAATAAAGAACTAATGTTTTTGAGGAAACAATTCATGTAAAATTTGACGAATCGAATCATTTTTTTAAAACCATCATAATTTTAAAATACTAATGATATATTAGAAAATAATTCTATTTTATTACTAGAATATAATCTACAACTATCGATTATAAATCCATTATAAGTAAGACCAAAAAATTCTCAATATCTAAAAACTAATTTAATAAAAGATATACTTTTGTTAGTTGAATATAATCTTACCACTTTGCCTAAAAATTTATTGATCTTAAGGATTACTCCTTATGATTATATTATTATGGATGTAATTGAACTAATTAAAAATATAAGTTCCTTGATAAATCATTAAGAGCATTATATTCCCTATCATAATTTGAACTTAAAAAAATATTTGATACTTTAGGTGATGAAAGTTGGACAAATTTCATTCAAGAAGAGCTCAATCAGTTTGAATGGAACCAAGTTTGGACCTTAGTTGAACTTCCTACAGATCACCTGATAATTGGAGAAAATGTATTTTTTAGAAAAAAATTGATGAATATGGAATAATTATTAGAAATAAACCAATAAATGTTTCTCAAATATATTGTCAAGAAGAAGAAATAAATTATGGTAAAAATTTTCCACTGGTATCTAGATTAGAATCTATCAGAATCTAATTAGCCTTCACAACTCATTTGAACTTTACTTAATTTAAAATGGACGTGAAAAGTACTTTACTTAATAGATATGTTCAATAGGAATTTTATCTTGAATAACCTATTAGTTTTAAAGATAAAAAATTTCCAGAAAAAATATTTAATCTTACTAAAGAACTCTATGCACTTAAACAAGCCCCAAAAACATGGTATGCTAGACTAATTATTTATTTACATGAAAATAATTTTTTTTCAAGGAAGTTCTGATCTAACCCTTCTAATAAAGAAAATTTTGAAAAACACCATCGTTGTTCAAATTTATTTTACTGACATTATTTTTGATTTTACTCATAAATCCTTTTTAATAACTTTTCTATACTTATGAAAAATGATTTTGAAATGAGCATGATGGGAGAACTTAAATTTTTCTTTGGTTTTATGATTTTTCAAAAACCAAAAAGAACAATTCTTACAAAACATAAATATATTAAATATTTGATCAAATGTTTTGGTTTTTAAAATTCATGAAACATTAGTACTATAATAGTATCGAACCCACACTCTTGGACCGAGTGCTATAAATATGAATGTTACATTTTTGGATTTGATACCGATAAATAAGACCCAAATTAAACCTTTAAAATAATAAAATCAAATTGAAATTTGGATCACTCACATACCTAAGGAAATTTTTAGGTTTAGATTTTTAGAAGATCAAGAAAAAATAAATCAAAGTGAATACTTACACATATTAACCATTTTTTCCATTATATAATATTTCTAATATATAACATGACATATCATCACAAATTTCATTTCAATATAATAATTTTCCCTAATCATCCTTAAAATCCAGTGAAAAAACATTTTAAAATTTGGGATGATCCCAAAAATCTTAATGAGGGAAATTAAAAGAATAAAAGAAACCTGTTAGTTTATGAATACTTATAAAAAATGTTCCCTTTTCAAATATAAAATTTAGGCTCAAAATAAATGTTTTCTTTCCCAAGAAATCATTTTCTATGCCCAAAGATGTTCATAAAACATATCATAAGAACTATTAAATTAAAAATAAAACTTATAAATATTTATTTAAAATCATGAAAAACTCATAAAAACTTTTCCAAAATGATATACACTTCTCCTTTAAGAAGTATCATATACTTTCCTTTGAAAATAATCTTGTTACTACCTTTTTTAAATCACAAGTTTTCTATACAACCTCACAGAAATCATAGATAAATATCATGGGTATCTTGAGGAATAATTTTCATAAAACTCCTACAATGGAATAACCTACTTGGTAAATTCAAACAATCTCTTAGTAAAAACATATAACTGATTCAATCTGTCTCTTTACCCAATGCATTGGAGGGTTATAACAGACCGACTCGTCCTTGGTTTTTAACATAACTACCTGTACTTGGTTTAAATGGAACTACCCATCCTTTATTTATAAATTATCTACCCATCATCATAAATAATTAAAAATAACTATAACATAATCTAAATATATGAAATATTGTATTATAAAAACATTATTTGCAGCTATAAGAAATCATTTTTTGATATCAGTATATAACTTTCCTTTAAAACCCAATTTTTAAAACAAAAATTCCCAGAATAATTGGAAGGAAGAGATTTATTTGAATAAAACATGGGGTTTTCAAAGGAATAAAAAAATAAAATAATGGTTGTGGTGGTGAGAAAATTCATTTACACTATATATGTTAAAATAGAACATTAATTTTTCCTTTTTATCAAAACATTCTGTATAAAACATGTAAAAATATTCATTTTCAAAATCTTTGAAAGAAAGTGAAAAGAAATATAAAATATCCTTTATAATAAATTTATTTCCATATAAATATATCAATAAAATAATTATAATAAAATGAAAATGGAAGAGAAATATTTAGAAAACAAATATTTAAAACATTTAAAAAAAGTTTTTAAAATTAAAGTATCCCTTACCTTGAGTTCGACTCGTTAGGTGCATTATTTATATTCCAAAATAATAAAATTATGCTAATTATTTAATTAAGATCATTTTTCAAGTTTAGTATTTATATTATTTTATATAGTACCATGTGATATGAAATTACTTAATCAATCAAGTTAATGTCCAATGTTTTGATGATATTCAGTTTATATGTCCAAAATGACTTCGGTAGGTTGACTTTGGTCAAAGTGGTCATTATTATTCCATTTATAGAATAATAATAATTAAATAACTATATTTTTTATATATCACTTATACTTTTAAAACCAACCATAAATGATGTTTGTGAAAAATTAACTACAACATAATCATGATGATGGTAGGCCATACATACACATGAGTAATGATTCCATTTTCAATGATCATGATGGAAAGAAGGTAAGTATTATTTTATATTTATATAATGAAATTTATATCATAAATACCATGTTATTTATTTAAATATACTTATATATATTACCCATGTGATGCGGTGATTGTAACGCCCCGACCCCAGTTACCCAGAGTCGGTGCATTATTACGTATCATTGACATGATCACAAAAGATCAAGTCTCGAAAGACCGATTAGTTTAGTATCCCTGGAATCACTAGATACATTCATAAATGTTACATTACATCATAAAGTAAAAAACTAAAATAATATAGTCTCCATGGTCTACACTCATATCCCCTTCAAACTATCCCTAAAGGTCAGTCATAAAATATTTCTTCACATCCTGGAAAAAATAAAACATAGAAAGGGTTGAGCTCAGATGCTCAGCAAGGATAACAATATAGAGAAAACTTTCATAAATAAGCATAAAAATTTAAGGCAATGTATAACTAAAAAAATATCCTTTTAAACTAGAACTTCAGTATAATATAGAAAAAATAAAATGAAATAATGCCATTTACTTATTCACATGGATATTCTACTAGTCGAATAATCACATGTAATATCAATAACCACTTTCATAATGATGGAATGCATAATGCCAGATTATCATAACTACATATTCAAGGTCTCGTGCCAAGACTACAAATAAGATTTTTTCAAGGCCTCGTGCCAAGACACTAGTTTGTCTCATGAGACCTATCGATGCATCGAGGAGCTATAGCGGGCTCCACCCGTCACTTACTAAGTCCAATGCATTCATCATATGAATAGTTTTAAACATAACATAAACATTCGTATTAAAACTAGCATACGAAATGTAAATACTTTCTCCATAAAACATGAATGGTATAAAAATAACACATTTATATTCAAACATATCACAAAACCTTCAATACAATATGGAAGTTTTGTATCATAATAAATCAACTTCAAATAAGCTTAAAATCCATCAAAGGATGTTGACATAGATGAAATCAAAACTATTTGAGAGAAATATCTCTTTTTTTGAAATAATTTAAAAGTCACATAATTATAAAATAAAATATTTACTTTGAAAATATTCTTATAAGATTGTAAGGGAAGATTCGAAGATTTTACAATGGTGGAAAATAGTCGCACCCGTCGTATAAGTTAAAAAAAAGACATTCTTACCTTAATTTTGTCGAAAAGGTTAAAAAGGACCTTGTTTAGAAAATGACGCAAAGATTCCTTTATAAACTTCTTATAAAAAGTAAAACAAGGGTATAAATTACATTAACCCATATTCTGTAAAATAGTAATAATGTTTTGAAATAAATTTTTAAGAAACATGGATGTGGATGATAAAGAGGTCCCAATAGATAATTACGTATAAACAACCTCGGATAATGAAGAGATTGTGAAATAAACCCTTACCTTGTACTTTTCCTTGATAGAGTGTAGGTTAACCTCCTGTATAATAGTTAAATAATTTTTATTAAATTATACAAGAATCATATACATAAATATTATATCATATATGATCTTTTAACATTGCTTTGTTAATAATATCTTAGTATTATCGTCGTTTCGGGTGTTAACTTACTCGTTTTCTTTTATATGTTTTGTTACATAAGCCTTGTTTGTTATGGATAAGTTTTATATTATTCATATCCAGAATGATATAAAGTCCTTAAAAATTACTTTTAATCATCAAATGAGAATTATTCTTGAATGGATATGACGGGGAAATGAATCTCATCACGTTCGTGGAGACGGTAGTCCGTACGTACGCACAGACACTACTTCCATTTCATTTTTCATTTTAAAAGTAATCAAAAACAAACTATATATAGGTATATTATTATTATAGTATAATATAATATCTTATATATGTTACTTAAGTTCATTAACAACATCCTTTATACGTTCCATGTATGGTATGAATGAGTCATATCACTTTGAGGGGGCGGTAGTCCGCACTTCCTCAAATGAAATTATCGTATATATATACAACATGAAATGAATAATGGTATGATATAAAATGGAATTAAAGAAGCTTATATATAAAATTAATATCATTAATATAATATTTAATTACAGTGCCATAATAATGGCCACCATGAGAGGTGGTAGGAGATAATTGAACAATCATCATTTCGTGTGGCGTTTGGTTTCCATCCACAGAAACATTATTTTCTTCACCCATTAGACGGAGGTGTGTGAAAGTGTAGTTAGAATACTTCTCATAACAATATCCTAGTATATTTAGTATACTGGTGTTGTTACAAAAGAAAATAATAATAAGAGTTTAGGGGTTGGAGAAGTAAAATAAAAGAAAAGAAGCTAAGAGAAATCGTTACTTTTAATTTGGGTAACTCCCTTTGGATTGAACCAAAAGGACTATTGAAGTGACTTCTGCCTAAGGTAATGCTTATAGGAGGAGGAGAGGGATGTAGGTAGATTAATTGGGTAGAGGTTGGACGAACCAAGAGGCTTGAGAGGTGTGAGTAATTGGTTATAAGTGGTGTCCTTTTATAAGGGGGAGGAGGGAATCTTTAGAAAAAACTTAAAGTATTGTTTTATAATAAAATCATATTCGGTTTCTAATGGCTCCAAAGTGTATTATTAAAAGTCTAAGGTGGTGATAGGTTTAAAAAAACTCAACCAATAAGTTTTATACAGGTTTGTGTCACTTTATTAACCTTATCTTTTTGTTTTAACTCTTAGTTAATTAGTTTGACACTTACCATGTCACTTTGTATTTTTTTATTATATGATTAATAAACTTACTATATACTTAAAATAGAACCCCAAGTGGTTCATTACTGACATACCTATCATAATATAATTCCTTTGTAATAAACTTATATTTTTAGGAATATTATATCAATTAATAATATAATATTTGTTTTAAAAACTCTTTTATGTCAATTTTGACATTATTTAATAATTGTTTTTTGTTAAAGTTTTAATAACTTTATTAATTATAACCAAATTCATTTAATCAGTCCTAAAATGTCATATTAAAAAATAAAATTCTTATAATTCATTAAAAGTCTTAAATTATATTTATTTGGGTATTTATAATATCAATTATTTTAATATTTCACTAATAAGGTAATTATTGCATCATCATTGTGTCATAAATAAATTAAATTATTTAATATCTAAAAATTATAAATAAAATACCATTATGTATGAAATATTTTTAGATTTCTAATTAATATTTATAATCTAATTTATCTAATGTATAACCCTATATTAAAGATGTTTTTGTTATTAAACTTTGATTTTAACTATTTTAACTCTTCTTTGAATTAAATAATAATAAATGTCCTAATATAATCCAAGTGGACCAAAGAGGTTCATATTTTATTCCTAAGGTTGTTTTTGGTCTAATTATACTTAGAAAATAGAATTAGGACATGTGTTAGGGTAATAATAATATCATTTTTACCCTTAATTACCCTATTTACTTTTTACCGTGGTAAATAAAAGTAAAAAGTTATTATTCACCAAAAATTAATTTTATCTTATTGAACCAAATTTTACTCCTTTATATGAACTATGTCTCTAGTATTTTCTAAATTCCACTCACAGAATTGGTAAAATTAAGTTTTATGTGAATTTGCAAATTCTCCTAGGAAATGGGTAAAAGACGGTGAAAAGTTCAATAACATTTTTATATATCTAAAATTATTATAAACCAACTCTAATGAATTACATTGAACTTATATAGGTATTATGTGTCTATTTTGACATAAAATAAATTTAAATAAAATAAATAATTATTTAAATAAAAATTTGGTTTTATACTATAACTCAGTTTTTTTCACTATTCATCAAAAATTAAAAGTTTTCAGAAAAATTCCAAAAATTCACCCTAAGATAATTTTGATATTCAAAATTAAATAATGAAGTATATTTTACCAAATTAAAAAAATATAAGTTTCATTTATTAATTTAAAATTAATTCCCGCTGTCAAAACCAGAAGGCGTATTTTTAAGAAATAATAACTATCAAAAGTTTGACACTTGTTTATGTCCAATTTCAAAGTGAACTTTCTTACAATGAACACAATTGGATTAAATGGTAAAAATATAATCTATTTATACTTTCAAAACATTAAAATTTATAATTTAACAATATAAATTATTTTGATTTAAAAAGTTTTTTTCAGTTAAAATATAGTATTTTTCACTATTCACCCAAATATGAAAGTTATCAGAAAAGCACCAAAACTTTTTCGAAACTAAATTCTTATGTCCCAATTCTGAAAAAGAAGTTTATTTTTTCAAATTGAATATATAAAAGTTTTAAATATTGGATTTAAAAAGGCTTCTCCATTAAAAGGCGGTAAAATTGCATTTTTTGAAAAATACGTCTTTTATCTGAAAAATGTATTTATTCTTAAATTATGTCTAAGAAACTCATAATATGGATTCTAAAATTATAAGGATTATATAAAGTTCAAAATTCAGTTAATACTATTCATAACTGCTTTTGAACGGCTTGTTTGGTAAGTCATGGTGCGCTAGAACTCGGTGTTGTGTGTAGTGCAAGTTATTGAATTACTTTGAAGAAATAATGTACTATGAAATCTTGGGGTGTTACATTCTTCCCTCATTCAATAAACAACATCCTCTCAATATGAAATTATTTTTCTAAAATAAAAGGTTGAAAATAGAAAATACCTTTGGGAAAACCCACATTGGAAATTAGGTTAATAAAATTTAGTCTTAATAAGAGGAAAAGGGAAATGAAAGGGTCACCACCAAATTATGATCTCTATTAAGAGAACATTGGTGGAAATTAGAGATATATAATTGGAGGAAAAACGTAAATATTTATAGGTAGTGATTGAGGTCATCAATCACAAACAAGTGTAAAATTGAGGGCCTTAAATTCATCAATCTATGATGATTTTAAAATACCATCGGTTCAACAAAACATATGGTATTAGGATAACACATTTTTTGTTTTAAGATCCCTTCACTAAAGTATAAGAATTAATTTCTTCATAGAATAAGAGAAGAAGAAAAATATATACTTGCCAAGTGGAGTCCCATCCTTTAACTAATTTCTACCACAAACTCATCTTTCACTCTAAAAGATAATAGAACTTAAAAATAATATTCTATTTATCCTATTCGTATAGGGTTTCAAAAAAATGAATTTATAATTCATCTAACATATTTTTTTCAAAAAAGACTACATTATTCAATCCAGGACATCACATGGGCCAGTGGTAGGTGATACACCCTTGTCACCCTTCGGTTGCAGGTTCAAGTCTCGCGGCAATGCCGGACGCGATGGGTTGCCGCTCGACCTCCGGGTTGTCCTTTTATGGCAATCCAAAAATAATCTCAAACTAGAATTATCCAAAATACTTCTATCCAAAATCACAGTCCAAAATTTATAAGGAAGGTAAAGACAATGAAGATCCTTTTTTCCACGTAATAACATGTGAACACCTTAATCATGTATTCTTTTAAAACATTGCAACATCCTGAATTACTATAAAACCTTATTGATTACATTCATGATACCTTATTCCTTATAGAATACTGGATATACTCTTTCTATCCAAAAATGTTGTATACTCCAACAATGATGGAATATACAAATCATTAATCAGTTTCAAGGTAATCAAGAATATCCAATATAATTTATCCAAATCAATCATGTATTATTCGAAAATCACTACCTCAGTATCAGAACTATATTATGGTTTATCTTTCTATCAACCATATATTTTCCAAAAATTTAACCTTCTATTGAGTCACTTTTCTTGGTTCCACACAATCTCAATTCCTTAATGAAATAGTACTGCAGTAAAATCCTTATATACACCATAATTATTACAACCAGTACATTATTGATACAACACTCAAATGACATAATTCTCTAATAACAACATACAAACTCTAATCATTACTCATCATATGTGGTAGTATCATAACTTGATTATTATCCAATAACATCATTTGGGGAATACTCTGATAATTTGGACATCGGTTCGCGTAGTGTCCCAAATCCTTGTAGATGAAGCATTGTTCATTTGAAACCTTTTTCTTACCCTTGTAGTCACGTACTTAGTGTCTTTTTTCTCCACACTTATATCAAACTCCCATTACCTTCAGGCAAGTTCCAGGGTGTTTCTTCCCATAGTTATCACATATGGGAAAATTCTTCTTTTCCCTCTTCCCTTTATCCATCTTTCTCTCTTCCATCCTTTTCTTCTCTTGATTCCCTTAAAATCCATAGGACTCGAAGAATTATTTACTTATCTTATTAACACATGATACTATTTCTTCATATGTTGAGAATACATGGGAGACTATTTCCCTTCTAAATGTTGGCTTAATACTGTGAAAGATATGATCCTTCTTACTCTTTGGATCATACATATTACTGGAGTTCACATTCCTTCTACTGGGCGCCATTTCTATACAATAGCATAAACTAGGTCAGTTTATGAATTGCAATGAATAATTCCAAACTTGTAAAATACCTAACGTAAATTGAATGGTTTATGGATATAATCCATAATCATAAATATGTTTTTATTGAGTAATTATATACTCATAAACTCTTCATAATGATTTGTAAAGAAAATGAGAATTATCCTAAGCATATCCCCCAGGAGTGTCGTAACCAAGAGTGCAGCAAGGCCCGTTGTCGTGCACTAGTTCCCGTTCGAGTCTAACTCAAAGCGGTGTTTTCGGGTTTTACCCCTAGGTACATATGTGCCATATCCGCCTCTACCTTCTCGTATCCAGATAGGGATGTATTGCTCGGAAAAATCACAAAATCTCTACAATACCAAAATTCTAGGAAATTATTCTATACTAATCCTCAAAGTCCATCTTAGGTCTATGTGCTCTAATTAGAGTTTATCTAAATCTAGCTTCCAAGGTTTGTACTAAACTTCCTCTGATACCAACTATAACGCTCCGACCCCAGTTACCCAGAGTCGGTGAATTATTACGTATCATTGGCATGATCACAAAAGATCAAGTCTCGAAATACCGATTAGTTTAGTAGCCTTGGAATCAGTAGATACATTCATAAATGTTACATTACATCATAAAGTGAAAATCTACAATAATATAGTCTCCATGGTCCACACTCATATCCCCTTCAGACTATCCCTGCAGGTCAGTCATAAAATATTTCTTCACATCCTGGAAAAAATACAACATAAAAAGGGGTGAACTCAGATGCTCAATAAGGATAACAATATAGCAGAAACTTTCATAAATAAGTATAAACATTTAAGGCAATGTATAACTAAAACAATAGCCTTTTAAACCTGAACTTCATCATAATATGACAAAAATAAAATGAAATAATTCCATTTAATTATTCACATGGATATTCTACTAGTCGAATAATCACATGTAATATCAATAACCACTTTTATAATGATGGAATGCATAATGCCAGACTATCATAACCACATATTCAAGGCCTCGTGCCAAGACTACAAATAATATTTTGTCAAGGACTCGTGCCAAGACACTAATTTGTCTCATGAGACCTACCGATGCATCGAGGAGATATAGCGGGCTCCACCCGTCACTTACTAAGTCCAATGCATTCATCATATGAACAAGTTTGAACATAACATAAACATTCGTATTAAAACTAGCATACGAAATGTAAATAATTTCTCCATAAACCATGAATGGTATAAAAATAACACATCCACAATCAA
This sequence comes from Viscum album, assembly GCA_963277665.1. Lineage (NCBI taxonomy): Eukaryota > Viridiplantae > Streptophyta > Magnoliopsida > Santalales > Viscaceae > Viscum > Viscum album. Next base: position 395,046,809 of record OY728129.1, read on the forward strand.
ACATATCACAAAACCTTCAATAAAATATGGAAGTTTTTTATCATAATAAATCAACTTCAAATAAGCTTAAAATCCATCAAAGGATGTTGACATAGATGAAATCAAAACTATTTGAGAGAAATATATCTTTTTTTGAAATCATTTAAAAGTCAAATAATTATAAAATAAAATATTTACTTTGAAAATATTCTTATAAGCTTGTAAGGGAAGCTTAGAAGATTTTACAATGGTGGAAAATAGTCACACCCACCGTATAAGTTAAAAAAAATACATTCTTACCTTAATTTTGTCGAAAAGGTTAAAAAGGACCTTGTTTGGTAAATGACATAAAGGTTCCTTTATAAACTTCTTATAAAAAGTCAAACAAGGGTATAAATGACTTTAACCAATATTCTGTAAAATAGTAAGAATGTTTTGAAATACATTTTTAAGAAACATGGATGTGGATGATAAAGAGGTCCCAGTAGATAATTACGTATAAACAACCTCGGATAATGAAGAGATTGTGAAATAAACCCTTACCTTGTACTTTTCCTTGATAGAGTGTAGTTTAACCTCCTATATAATAGTTAAATCATTTTTATTAAATTATACAAGAATCATATACATAAATATGATATCATATATGATCTTTTAACATTGCTTTGTTAATAATATCTTAGTATTATCGTCGTTTCAGGTGTTAACTTACTCGTTTTCTTTTATATGTTTTGTTACATATGACTTGTTTGTTATGGATAAGTTGTATCTTATTCATATCCAGAATGATATCAATTCCTTAAACATTAATTTTAATAATCAAATGAGAATTAGTCTTGAATAGATATGATGGGGAAATGAATCTCATCGCATTCGTGGAGATGGTAGTCCGTACGTACGCACAAACGCTACTTCCATTTCATTTTTCATTTTAATAGGAATAAAAACCAAATTATACATAGGTATATTATTATTATAGTATAATATAAAATCTTATATATGTTACTTAAGTTCATTAACACCATCCTTTATACGTTCCATTTATGGTATGAATGAGTCATATCACTTTGAGGGAGCGGTAGTCCGCACTTCCTCAAATGAAATTATCGTATATATATACAACATGAAACAAATAATGGTATGCTATAAAATGGAATTACATAATCTTATATATAAAATGAATATCATTAATACCATATTTAATTATAGTGACATAATTTCCACCATGATAGGTGGTAGGAGATAATTGAACAAACATCGTTTCGTGAGGCGTTTGGTTTCCATCCACAGAAACATTATGTTCTTCACCCATTAGATGGAGGTGTGTGAAAGTGTAGTTAGAGTAATTATAATAAAAATATCCTAGTATATTGAGTATACTTCTGTTGTTACAAAAGAAAAGAATAAGAAGTGTTTAGGGGTCAGATAAGTAAAATAAAAGAAAAGAAGCTAAGAGAAATCGTTACCTTTAATTTGGGTAACTCCCTTTGGATTGAACCAAAAGGACTCTTGAAGAGCCTTCTGACTAAGGTAAGGATTATAGGAGGAGGAGAGGGATGTAGGGAGCTTAATTGGGCAGAGGTTTGATGAGCCAAGAGGCTTGAGTGGTGTGAGGAATTGGTTAGAAGTGGTGTCCTTTTATAAGGGGGAAAATGGACTCTTTAGGAAAAACTTAAAGTATTATTTTATAATAAAATCATATTCGGTTTCTAATGGCTCCAAAGTGTATTATTCAAAGTATAAGGTGTGGATAGGTTTAAAACAACTCAAACAATAAGTTTTAGACAGGTTTGGGTCACTTTATTAACCTTATCTTTTTGTTTTAACTCTTAGTTAATTAGTTTGACAATTACCATGTCACTTTGTATTTTTATATTATATGGTTAATAAACTTACTATATACTTCCAAGCTAACCCCAATTGGTTCATTAATTAAATACCTATAATCATATAAGTCCTTTGGACGAACCTTAGATTTCTAGGAATATTATATCAATTAATAATATATATTTGTTTTAAAAACTCTTTTATGTCAATTTTGACACTATTTAATAATTTATTTTTCTTAAAGTTTTAATAACTTTATTAATTAGAACCAAATTCATTTAATCAGTACTAACATGTCATATTAACCAATAAATTTCTCGGAATTCATTAAAAGTCTCAAATTATATTTATTTGTGTATTTATAATATCAAATATTTTAATATCTCACTAATAAGGTAATTACTGCATCATCATTGTGTCATAAATAAATTAAATTATTTAATATCTAAAAATTATAAATAAAATACCATTATGTATGAAATATTTTTATATTTCTAATGAATATTTATAATAGAATTTATCTAATGTATAACCCTATATTAAAAATGTTTTTGTTATTAAACTTTGATTTTAACTATTTTAACTCTTCTTTGAATTAAATAATAATAAATGTCCTAATATAATCCAAGTGGACCAAAGAGGTTCATATTTTATTCCTAAGGTTGTTTTTGGTTGAATTATACTTATTCAATAGAATTAGAACATGTGTTATGGTAATTATAATATCATTTTTACCCTTAATTACCCTATTTACTTTTTACCGTGGTAAATAAAAGTAAAAAGTTACTATTCACCAAAAATTATTTTTATCTTATTGAACCACATTTTAATCCTAGATATAAACCATGTCTCTCAGATTTTCGAAATTCCACTCACAGAATCGGTAAAATTAAGTTTTATGTGAATTTGCAAATTCTCATAGGAGATGAGTAAAAGACGGTGAAAAGTTCAATAATATTTATATATATCTAAAATTATTATAAACCAAATCCAATGAATTACATTGAAATTATATAGGTATTATGTGTCTATTTTTACCTAAAATAAATTTAAATAAAATAAATAATTATTTAAATAAAAATTCGGTTTTATACTATAATTCAGTGTTTTTCACTATTCATCAAAAATTAAAAGTTTTTAGAAAAATACCAAAAATTCACCCTAAGCTAATTTTGATATTCTGAATTCAATAATGAAGTCTATTTTACCAAATTAAAAATATAGAAGTTTCATTTATTAATTTAAAATTAATTCCTGCTGTCAAAACCAAAAGACGTATTTTTAAGAAATAATAACTATCAAAAGTTCGATACTTGTTTATGTCCAATTTCAAAGTGAAATTACTTACAATGACCATGATTGGATTAAATGGTAAAAATATAATCTATTTATACTTCCAAACCATTAAAATATATAATTTAACAATATAAATTATTTTTATTTAAAAAGTTGTTTTTAGTTAAAATATAGTATTTTTCACTATTCACCCAAATATGAAAGTTATCAGAAAACACCAAAACTTTATCGAAACTAAATTCTTATGTACCTATTCTAAAGAAGAAGTTTATTTTGTCAAATTGAATATATAAAAGTTTCAAATATTGTATTTAAAAAGGGTTCGACATTAAAAGGCGGTAAAATTTCATTTTTTGAAAAACACTTCTTTTATCTGAAAAAATGTATTTGTTCTTACATTATGTCTAAGAAACTAAAAATATGGATTCTAAAATTATAAGGATTATATAAAGTTCAAAATTCAGTTAATACTATTCATAACCACTCTTGAACGGCTTTTTTGGTAAGTCATGGTGTGCTAGAAATCGGTGTTGCGTGTAGTGCAAGTTATTGAATTACTTTGAAGAAATAACGTACTATGAAATCTTGGGGTGTTACAGTGATGAAAAAAATCATATCAGTTTATGGAGGTGGTAATGCACACATATGCATAGACAACATTACATTTGTGAGAGATAGTGGTGGAAAACAATTTAAATTGGTTCGAGAGGCAGTAGTCCACTATACACATGAATGATGGTTTCATTTCTCATTTGATGGAATAAGAGATAGATATAGGTTATTAAATTAACATAAAAACATCCCAATATATGGAATATACTAGTATTATTATTTTATCTTGTTTCAATAAGATTTAAAGGAGGTAGAATAAGAAATAAAACTAAAATATTCAGTTAAAGACCATACCTCTTCTTTGGACAATTTTCTTTTCATTACACGTTAAACCCTATAAGGTTGGTATTTTTCCCAAAATAAGACATTTATGATGTGGGTATGGATTATATGAAGGGATTTGGGTAGGGTTTAACCAAACTAAAAGGATTTTTAAGTGTGAATAAAAGAGGAGAAGAGTCCCCTTTTAAATGTGAGGGGAGGGGTACTCTTAGAATTACTTAAAACATTAAATCTATATAAATTAATTATTATGGAAAAAGGATAAAAATGATATAATTTCGAATAAAAGATGACTATGGGTTGAAATACTCTCATGAAATAAAATTTATACAAGTTTATTTTATGTTTTTACCCTTATCTATTTCTTTTAATCCCCCGTTAAACTTTTTTACAATTACCACTATATTAATGTTTTTTACGCATTAGGGGTCAAGAAAACTACTATAAGAGGAAAAATGACCCATAATTGGGACATGGTTGATATTTTAAGCCATATACAAATCACATGAAAAAATATAACATTTTAAATAATTTTAAATCATTTAATAAAACACTAGTTATTATAAAATATCATTAATGTCAATTTTGAAACTATTCATTTAATTTGACTTTGAAAACAACATGAAAACAATGGAATTTGAATATTACCCTTTAAAACATTTATAATATGTTATATTTATCTAAAAAAATCATGTTACACAATAATTAATTCAAATTATATTACTTTTAATATTTTTAAAATCATTTATTTTATTTTTCTATTAATTGAATAAATATTGTGTTAGCGTTACGTAAGCATTTAAGGTATTATTTCATCCCTAAAAATTAGAAATAAATTACCATGATAAAAAAATTATCATTAAAATAAAACTTTTATAACTAAACATATCCCCTATTTATCCCCAGGCAAAAAATTTATAGATAATAAAACAAAAAGAATTATATTTTTGAATTTTCTTTACATAAAATAATATAAAGGTCAAAATCAAAGAAATATGGCACCAATTTGCCATATTTTCAAATATTTGATTGAAATAGAAAAACTAAACTCTTATAATAGGACAAAGGCAAGTGCTAGGGTTATTTATTTTCTTATAATATTATTTTTAACTATAATTACCCGATTTACCCTTACCGTGGTGATAATTATTTACTATGGTTACTATTCATAATGAAAAAACAAAAGGGGAATATTTACCAAATTTGGATATACTAATTCCAAATATAAAATCCATTTTTAAGATTCCATTTTTAGAAGTATAATAAATTAATTTAATATTAAAACACAAAATGAAATGAAAAACAGTTTTTAAGAAAAATGCCTTTTTAAGTATAAAAATGTTTTTTATAACAAATTAAAACATGAAATTAATTAAAATGAAATTAATTTAATTATTAATAATGTAATAGAACTAATTTTATCTTTAAACCATTTTAAAATAAAATATAACTTTTTAAATTCTTGAAATAAAAATACAGTTTTCAATAAAAATCATTATTTTCACTATTCACTTGAAAAGCAATATTTTCAGATTATATCAAAAATCCATTCAAATATAATTTTGATATCTTGATTTCAAAATTCATATCCTTTTTATCAATTAAAATTTCTAAAAATTCAAGAAATTCAATATAATATTCACTCACAAAAATCAATAAAAACAATTTTTAAAGAAAAAGTATTTTTGAATAATAAAAAAAAATTACTAAAAATTGTGTTCTTATTTACTAAAAATTAATATTTAAATTTTTATTGAGTATGAATTATATATATATATATATATATATATATATATATATATTTCATTACGTGTTTAATCCTATTCACACTCACAAATTCAATGTCTAGGTTATAACGGTCAAATTCAAACTTGATTATGATGAAACCAATAAATCGATAGATCAAAAACATTATAGAAGTATGATCAAAACTTTACTATATATTATTGAAACTCAATAGGTCCTAATGTTTTCATTATTTTTGTGAGAAAGATTTTAAGATAATCCAAAAAAACTCACCTAAAAGTGGTAAAACTCATTTTCAGATACCTTAAATGCATGTCAAAACATAGATTATTATATTCTTCCAAAAATGGGTTTGTTTTAAAAATCTACTCAGATTATGAATTTGGAGGCTATAGGTTAGATAAAAAATCTACTTTCAGAACATGATATTTGTAATAATAATCTTTATTCTCTTGGTTCTATAATAAATAACATTCTATAGCACTTTTTACTACTGAATTAGAGTATGTAGTAGCTGAATGTTGTTGTGATCATGTGTTGTGGAAACAACACACACTAATGGATTTTGATTTGAGTTTTACTCAAACTCCAATTATTTGTGATAATATTAGTTCCATTTACTTATTTATAAATCCATAACATCACTCATGGGAAAAATACATTGGTGTAAGACACTATTTCCTTGGGGATCACACACAAAAAGAAGACATTGTTCTTGAATTTATCAAAATAGAAATCATGTTTCCGATATCTCAACAAATCCTCTTACTTATGATAGATTCAAATGTATTTAATAGAAATTTAGAATGATCAATCTTAAGTGATATTACATCCAATATTTGTTTCATCTATCCCCTTACATTAAAAAAATACTCTAGAAAAAGGGGAGATTTTTTTTTCAAAATTTATCTAAATTTGAAATTCTTCATTTTTTCAAACTTTAGTTTTTCAAAACTATCTGAAATTTAAAAATATACTTGGTTTTCAAAGTTAACAATTTTTCAATTTTATCCTTAATGATCATCATTTTTTTCTATAAAATATTTACGCTATAGTTAATATTTTTATTGAACCATCCTTGAAAGAGAAAGATCATCCATTATTTTTGGAAGATAACTTCAAGAAGGTTTAATATTTTGTAACTATATATTTTAATACTCCCTTTATATTATTGTTTAATTTAGGGGGAGATATTATTTTTTTCATAAAACATTTTTAAATACTTTTTATAGTGGCAGTTTTACTACATTACAAAAATGTAATGTTTTTCTTTTCCATTCAAAGAAATTCTAAATTTAAATCTTAAGAGAATTTTTATGACATATGTTTTAGTCTTTCATCCTCTATACAAGTATTTTAGAACCAATCATACATTATTAGATAAATTTTTGGACAAAATCAATCTTAACTTTCTATATATGTATTTCATCTCAAGGATTATTTTATATCTAGTTTATATATCTTCTCTTTTCTTCTGAAATGTTTCTTATTGAAAGTATCATTCTAAGAGTTTATCTAACGAAGCTTATAAAAACATCCAAAAATATTAAATTCCTTGATAAATTAGTAAGAGAATCATATGTTGCTAAATATTTCTCTCTAATCATTAGTAAATAAGGTTCTGTTCAAAGTATAATAATGCAAAATCATGTATTTTATTATGTGGAGACTCTTAATAAGATCCATAAGACTGTTAGAGAAAGTGAAGTTTAACATGAACTCACTTCATTAGTATATCTTTCCAGATATAAAAACATGATGGAAATGAGATTTATCTATACAAATTCAATTACATCAATCATTATAAAATTATTTTTCTTGAATATCTGAAGATTTTTAGAAGTTATAAAGGAAAGAAAAACATATGATTGAAAAAATATCATCTAAATTAATTTTGTTATTTTTTATTTTTTTATTCTCTTATGTATTTATTTTTGTAAATCAAAAAGGGGTAGAAATTTAATATTTTTTTTATTTTTTTTGTTATTATTATTTCTAATATTATAATATTAATTTATGGGGGGGGGGATTTAATCTATTATTATTCTCAGATTTTTCTAAAAAAAATTAAGGGAGACTGTTAAGGATATTTTTTCAAAGTGTGAGATTATTGGAAGATTATTTTTACCTTTAAATAATAATTTTTTCAATATTTTTATAAAAAATAGGGATTCAATATCATGAAGACCATAGAAATATTTCCTTTTAATTTCAATTCATCTCTTTAAATGTTATTGCATTCTTTGTGTTTTCCATAAAGGGTGAGATTGTTGTGGATTTTGTTAGATCAATTACCCACTTATTTCTTTATTTCATAAATATTATTACACTTTATATGAAAATAATATTAATTTAGTTTTTTTTAAGTTCTTATGTTTATGCATAATGAACTTTTGGAAAATTAAATATTGGAAATCTAAACCGATTTTAGAAAATCTGATGATCTGAAGTTCCAACATCTGATTACTCCCATAAAATTTAGGAATCATTATAGTAGTGAAGATCTAACTAATTGGTAGATTATGTAACATGCTAAGTTTATTAATAGATGAAGAATTTATCATTGATAACATTAAAACTAATCCTATGTTTTGCAGAATTAAATCTTTTGATTTTGTTACAACGTTGCCAATAAATAAAGCTACACCTCAATAATCAAAAGTACAGGTATGAATTTCTAAGAATAAAGAATTTTGAAAGTTTATATTCATTTTAAATCTTTTTAATTTCTTATTATTGAGTGTGCTTTCGATTAGCATAATTTTTATTTTTTGGTGTTTCTAATAAGAGCTACCATTATGTGTGGTTTCCTTGTAAATATCTTAGTATTTTTGTTATAATTGTTCTTTTTTTATCCTACGTGATTGAGTGATTATGAGGATAGGAAGACTAAAAACATGATCATCTGATCAAGGGATCACATTACTAGGAATACATAACTCTTGTAATTCCATTATGTGGAAGTTGAGCCACTAAAAATATGTATAATCGAAGAATTATAATGATATGAAAATAGATCTTTTGATAGGTATAGAACAAGTGATATCTTATGATAGGTTTAAATTCTTGGATACCATATATTAGGTATATATATCTACCTTTCACTAGGGTTTAAAAGCATGGTTTTATTAAATATCCCTTAAATAAGTATTTGGTTTTATAACCAATACTCTATTTTTCGCTTTTAAACTTTAGTTGTATTATTTTATGAATTTTAATTTCCGTAATTTAGTTAATTTAAAGTTCTGCATCTTTAACTCTTTCATCAGTGGTTTAAAATACTAATCACTTTATTTTTACTCTACAAACCATATTTCAATATAGTATATATTACCCTTACCCTGATCTTTGATTTAATCAGTATATCAAAAAATAGATCAATATTTGATCTCATCATCATTTTGAAAAACTGATCAACTTAATACTTGAAGTGATAAAAAATTATAAGTTCAATTTTTAAACTATAATTCACCACTCTTATATTTTATTTTCTATCATACCTTGGTAAAATAGTACATGCCTTGGTCCAATGGTGTGTTTCTTCCCATCTGATGACACCGGAACCTTTATCCAAATCTATGTGTTTAGTCAGTGTTGTTTCATCCAAAATATGCACATAAACATGACTTCTCCTCTTATATACACAACTTACCATGTGATTACCCATCTCAAAAGAGCCATATTTCATTTTAAATGGTTTATTAGATCAACCCATCACAATCCATGTCATTTATCATAAACACACATGAATCTTAAACTATTTTCTCATCAAAACCAAGGGAACTATTAAAACACCCAAGGGGTGTGTAATAAAAACCACAAACATTATAAAACATTGAAATAGAGGTAAATCATGCCAACCAAGACTTATAATTCATTTTATAAATTCACTTAAAACCTTATGTGAAATTCGATTCAAGTATCAAATTTAAATTCATATGGTTTCCTTCTCATTATACCCATATACAATTACATACACACACAGATGTCTCTCAATGCATGAATTCATAAACCTTCATGTGAATTAGTTCATATATATATATATACCCATGTATATGTGTATAACTACTATATACATCAAAGCAATTTGAAAACATTACATTTTTATTCAAAACCAAATCTTAGAACATTTTATAAATACATGGAATTTTAAGTATTACTTGAAATTTTATGTAAAACTTAAGAGAAAAATGAGATTTTTTAAATGAAACCAAAACACATTTTTAAAATCACATGATTCATTTATAAGGGCCAGTCATATAATTTCTAAAACTCATGACATGCATGTTTTATCAAAATAAACTTTAATATGTTTCAAAATTTAAGAAATCATTTACTTTGAAATGGAAATTAAGAAAAACTTGATTTTAATTTCAAATTATCCTCAACCATATTTAATATTATCATTTAATACTCAAAAAAAGATATTTAAAACATAATAAATCAAGGTTCTATAACATAAGTAGATGATGAAAGCCCTTCAAGTACAATGAGTGGATGATCTTGAGAGAAGATCACACATCCTAAAAACCAAAGCCTTATAAATTTCAAATTCAACACTAACTTACGGTTTATCAGAGGTCAAAAAATAATGAAGGAGGGGAAAAACAATGAGAAAATAGAGGAAGATAAATGAAGAGAGGTGGAAAAATATAACTTAGGATGATCACATGTGAAATTAGAGGGAAGATCATCCGGAAATGGAGTGGCAAAAGAGGAAGTGTATGTGGAGGATCCCTCCTAGGCCATGTTGATAAAGAGAGAGAGATAGAGAGATGGGTAGGTAGGGGAATTGATTAAGGTAAAAGGAAGGAGGGTAAAATAAGTAATTTTCTATTTTTTAAATAACCGATCACTGTGCATGGTTTGGTCGCATGATTGATAAAACTATTTTCCAATTGTGTGACCCTACTGAAGAAATGGAACACCCTACATGGGTAGGACACATGGTTAGAAAAAATGTGCACCAACCATGAATTTTGGATATATCATATTTTAGACGCATTCACATGGTTTCCACACTATTTTTACTAATCATGCATAAACCATGTTCTTGTGTTGAAATTTGAAATTTTTAAAAAATTGAAACTAGTTCAACCTAAAATTTGATAACAAGATTATAAATCATTAAATAAATTAAATAAATGGGGAAAACCAAGGTTATGTGATAGATCTAAACACCATAATATTTTCTTCCCCAAAAATAATTGGATAAAATAATTTACTTAAGAAGGAATGAAGTTCAAATCCCTCACCAATGACACCATCCGTGAAACACAAAGAGTGACTATAATTTCTACCAATTAATGGTGAAATAATCCTCAATATTAAAATAAGACACACCACAATTTTCCAATTTTATCATCATAACAACCATAAAGGAATCTAGACAATCAAAGGGGATTTTAGAGAAAAGGAAAGGTTGTTCCCATAAATCAGAAACTCAAAACCCAAGGAACACCCTAATGAAATGTGGAATTATGGAAAGAACCAATGAAGATTGATCAAAACTCCTAAATAAACATCCCAAAGAAAAAAATAATACCAATGATCAATATTCTTCCTTAGGTTATGGGTGGTTGGGGAAGAATCATAGAATGGGTCCCCAATCAATCGATACCATATAACTAAAAAATAAATAAGCACAGAGACGATCAAAGGAATATAATTCTATAATAAGGGGGACCCTTGGTGGTCTCCCTCTATATTATAATTTCACTAAGGAGAGAACACCTATATCATCCCCAATAAAGTTTAAAGACATCCCAAAATGGATAAAACACTAGACAAGTTACTTCCTCATAGAGGTGAAATCAAGGCAAGGAAGATAGTAAGAAGGAATGGATAAAGATACAATTAAGAATGATTTAAAAAGAATGACTTTCAAAAATAACATGGTTCTAAACTTAGTTCGAGATTGAGAGAGATAGTAACTTGGAACCTTTCATCTGGAACACTGAGTCCTAATGAACCCTACCAAAGAAATAAAATATAGCACTCACCCCTGTTACCCAAACACTCACCCAAATATCCCCATGGACATCCCCTCAAAGGGAAAACCTCATCACTGATCTAACAACACATCAAATCCAAAAGTGGATCAACTAAAAACTAAGGTAGAGGCACATTATCAAACAATAAGACTAACAATCTTTCCAATTTTTCGAAAAGAGAAACCAAACACCAAAGCAAGAATATCCCCAAGATGATCCATATTCCAAAAAGAAAAATCACAAGAAAGACCCAAATAGAAAAAAAACTAATGAACATATTATAGACAAACCTCCAAAATTGATGAACAATACCACTACACCTAGGTGATTAAGGAGAAACTTCCTATAGAGAATTCATTCAACTCTTTCATCTATACTTTTACATTAGGTCAAATAAAAATGACATAATACATAAGACCAAATAAATAATACATCATAATTCAAATCAAACAGAATAAAATTAAGTTAATAATAATTCATAAAAACACAGGCCAGATAATCAAAACACTTTAAAAAAATTCCCATTTTCTTTTAAAAAACCACATGTTCTAATTAAAGGTTTTAAATTTTTTTTCTAAGGTAAATGAACCATAAATACATTTATACATTTTAAAATAATGAATCAAACATGGAAATATTTATTTATAAAACTAAATAAAACCCATTCCCAAATAGTAATTTCATTTTAAACCAATTTAAGGATTTTTTTTTTCAAATTTAAAAGTTTTATTTTTTACCTGGAAAATCCAAATTTCATCACAAAAATCCTCTTTAAAATTTTCATACCCCAATTACTTTCTTATCTAAAACCATTACTCATGTTTTTAAATTCCAAAACCACTTCACTCCATTGAAAGGTTTCTTTGTATATTTCAAATCCAACCATTAAAATGAGAGATACCATATATAATTATTTTAGAAATCCCTTTATCATCAAGATAATTTTGTAAAAAATTAAATTACTAAGTTCATTTTTAATTTAATCTAGGAAAACTCATTTGTTATCTTTAAACCCAAAAAAAAAACTATTTTAAAACCTAGATTTTAAAATTAAAACTCATGATTTCCCATAAACAACACAACATGACACAATCAAAAACAAATAAAAAACAAAATTTCTAATACATAATTCAAATGGGGAATAACGCCTCTTGGTACTCTGCTCGTATGTCTTGGCAGATCCTATGCCAATTGTACCACATGCATCGAGAGTCACTTTAAACAATGTACTCAGTCTTTACATGGATTTCCAGGCCCTGCGAGCTCACTAGGTACCACCGATTCATTACCATTGTCATACGAAATACAAAATCCTTAAAACATGATAGATATAAATAAAAAAACTCAGAATCCAAAACTCAAAACCAAAATTCCACTGGAAACTTATGGTTCAGAATGAGAAAGAGTTAACAACACTATTCTCACTCCTAACTATAAATTATCAACAATCCTATATTAAATATACCATTAATCCCCAAATACAAATGATTATTTTTAATCCTATACCATTTGAAGAACCTAATATCTGATATAATTTTGTCATAAGCCAACCCGATCCATCCATATTGTGGATGGATGAACTAGCTCAAAACACATTGTGGAATATTACCGATCACCTTAGGGTGGAGACAAGTGATGGGGTATAAAATTAAATCTAGATGGTAATTATTTCACCCAATAAATATTTTAATCTAGAAGTAGAAAATGGGCATCGACCCTTTATACACTGGATGTCCATGCATGAACAAAAATGAAAATATATACATATAAACAATTTAAAAAATTTAAACACAACAATCCCTATAGTCACCCCCAATATCTACATGAAATCTCTAAACACCATAGTTATAACGCATACACCAATAACTGTAACAAAAATCTGGAAAATACCTATTTGGCCAATGTAATAAAGGGAACTAAATAAAACAAAAACACCAGCATACCTTAATTCAGCTCCACGAGTCAACATCTAATCTCAAACTATAAAATTCTCAAATAATAGTCAAGATCTGACCAAAACCTATACTAAAATGATAATATAAACATGAAAAAATCTTAGTGGGCATGATAAAGAGAAACCACACCTCATACACAATATTTAAATAAAGGATCCAATTCATGCTAGTTAGAAATACATTATTTAAAAGTAGGTTTTCCATGAAAAAATACATAATAGCCTATATCATTTCATAGACTTTTATTTTTTATTTTATTTAAATAAAAACAATCACTTAAAAATAATTTCATTAGCCCACATTGCTACCATTAAAAAAACCATTTATAAACCATTTTCAAAATATATTTAGAAACATATATTTCCCAAAACCATTTTTAAACATTTAAGGTAGAAAAAAGTAGAAAACATAATTTATAATTTTATAAAATAGAGAAAGTTCCATAATTTAGAAATTTTACAAAGTAAATAAAGTACCAAAACAATAACTATTTCATAAACATTCACCATGGGGAAAATAACTAGGAAATATAAGGTTATAGGGCACTATAGGTACTCATATCAACTTGTTATCAAATACTTAAAAAATATAATGGACATTATAACCGCTAAATAGAACATACCCATGGACCAGTGGGGTAGTTTCTACCATCTGATGACACCATGTTCAACTCATCTACTAAAGAGTACATACCTTGGCCTAGTCATGTGATGATTCCCATCTAAAGACAACAAAACCTTTATCAAATTCAAAGTTTTTAGTTAGTGTGGAATTATCTAAAAGAGATACTTAAAATATACTTCCCCTATTAGATACCTAGATTCCCATATGCTTACCCGTTTCAAAAGTTACAACTTTCATTTTAAAAGGAGCCTTTCATAAACCCATCACAATCCATTTCATTTATCAAAAACACATATTCCTCTTTAAACCATTTTATTATCAAACCAAGGGGACCATTAAAACACTAAATGGTATATAATCAAAACCAAGCCCCCTTTATAAAACATTTCAAGTGAGGAAAATCATGATAATTAGTCATTTATAATTCATTTTAGGAATTAAATTAAAATATTATTTTAAAGCCAACTTGAGTACCAAATTTAGATCCCCAAGGTTTCCTTCTCATTATACCCATATGAAATTACACACACACACACACATATGTTTCTAATTGCATGAGTTCATACACCCTTATTTTAATTGGCACACACACACACATATATATTTATACCCATGTATATGCATATAACTACCAAATATGTCAAAGAAACTAGAAAACCTTACATTTTTATTCAAAAAAAAATCTAAGAAGACTTTATCAATATTATGAATTTTAAGTATTACTTGAAATTCCAAGTAAAACATAAGAGCGAAATGATAATTTTTTAAAAGACTAACACACCATTTTAAAATCACATGATTCATTTATAGGATCCAATCATGCAATTTCTCAAACACATGACATGCATGGTTTATCAAAAAATATTTTAACATGATTTAGATTTAATAAATCCTTTATTTTAGAATATAAAACAAGTAAAAATTGATTTTAAATTCAAATAATCCTCAAACATATTCAATATTATCATTTAATACAAAAAAGAGGTTTAAAACACACAAAATCAAGGTTATATAATTTAAAGGCCAAATGTATGGGGAAACCTACCTAGAACATATGTAGATAATGAAAAATCCTCAAGAAAAGTGAGAGGAAGGCCTTGAGGGAATATCACGCATCCTAAAAACTAAATTTTCCTGAATTTAAAACGTGAAAACCACCTACAATTTAGACTAGGGTGAAATGAAATGAAGGAGTGGGAGAAAAACAAAGAGAAAATAGAGGAAGAGGAAGGATGAGAGGAGGAAAACCTATCCCAGGATGATCAATCATGAAATTAGAGGTATGATCAACCATAAATAGAGGTGAGAAAAATGGGGTGTATGTAGGGGATCCCTCATAGACCATATTGATCATGAGGTAGAGTTGAGGATGGAGGGGGGCCTGATTAAGGTAAAAGAAAGGAGGAGAAAATGAGTAAATTTCTTTTTTTAAAGAATTGGGCACTGCACATGGTTTGGATGTGTAGTTGTCCAGAACTATGTGCCAACCATTAAACCCCTACTAGAATACCTAGAGGACCCCACACAGGAAGGACACATAATTTGAAAAACTGTATACCGACTATGCATTTTGGATCCGTTAGACTATAGACACATTCACATAGTTACCACACAGTTTTTACTAACCATGAGCCTGTGCTAAAATTTGAAATGTCACAAAATACCAATCAATCTAGTTTTAAATTCCAAGAAAATATTATAAATCATTAAATAAATTAAATTATTGGGGAAAACTGGGATCATGATGTGATACTAACTCAAAAAATAAAGGAAAATTTCTTGAATTACTGTTAAAAAATGAAAAGAAACAAAGGATTAAACATTAATTTAAATAACTAACAATAATGAGATTCAATGAGATGTATAAATTGACTGAAGTTAAATGGTTACCTAAAAATAGTAAACTATGCTAACTTGAACTTTTTTAATAATGAAAATTGGTACTTAATATAATTACTACTTTATAAATTCATAATTTAAAATATCAAACTAAAAAAAAGCACACATTGCACCGAGAAGATTAACATGCACTCATGTATCTTCAGAAATTCTGCTATAGTTATTCCTAAGTTTATTAAATTTTGAAATGTATATAAAGTAATTATAGTTTCATCCATCTAATTAGAAATTTATATTTATTGAAATGAAATATGTTCAAGATCATTCTATTTGTATCACCTCAAAATCATAAGTATATTAATGTTGTAAAATTAGTTGCACATTATATTAAACCAACTATCATTGTAACTCATCTAAAATTCCATCTAACGATCCATATAAACATTTTTATTTAAGACATGGTGTCAAAAAAACACAAATATCTTGATATATTCAAAAAATTTATAACCATGTAATGTGAATTATTATAATAAATTAATGAAAATATGTAAAGCAACATACGGGGTCAACTTTGCAGTCATTGACATAAATGAAAATAAAGAATTTAGAGGCATATGGTTTTCCCCATCTCTTAACAACCTTAGGAATTCCCCTATCCTTACTATGATATTCAATAACTATATAAATGGGAGTGGGATAATTACAAGAGTATAAAGTCATGCTTTATATTACGTAACTAGGTTTCAAATGCATATGAAATGGAAGAAAAATAAATTTTACTAGAATAAACAAATCAAAAGTTAGGGTTTTAATAGGAGGGTAACCAAGATACTCAAGGTAATTAGTAGGTGACATCATTTTGGTTCACTGGTGACAAAATAATCAGATTAATACTCTGATAAAGGATATTAACATACATAGAGAGAATATCTTCAACTGGTGTGAGTGGTCCCACCTGCTGGGTAGTGGTAATGGCTACAACAGAGATTAATATTGTGAGTTTTCATTCTACTTTAGTCCTAATTTTAATGAATTTTAATTATCCTTGGGTAGTTTCATACTAAAGTGTAGTGCCCCTAGATTTTCCTTTGTTAGACTATTCATGGAATTTGCTTTTGGTTACACTTATCTAGGAAACCCCAAGGGATGAGATACTAGATCAATGGAGTTGAGTTTATTAATATTATGGATTGGGTAAAAATTTACCCACTAAACTATCTAAGTTTCGTATATGACATGATTGGGATGATTCCCTACCTAAATAACTAAGTTGCAAGTTTCATGCCAAAACAATGTCATTTTCATAGTGAAATATAGATCTTGTCCCACTAATGGGTATAATGAACTTTTAGAAGGTGTTATTATTTTAGTTATATCTCATTAAATAAAAGTCCTTATCAAGTGATAAAACATGATTCTCATCTGATAAATTCTTCTGTTATATTTAAATAACATCACCATCATCATACTAACCTTTGACATTTATCCTTGAATGATAATCTTAATGTAAGATACTCTAAAGACTGGTAACTTAGGAAAATTTCTTAAGCAAGACTAGTGGTTTAAGAAAATTTCTTAAAGAAAAACCTATGTGTTAGAATAATTCCTTCCCAAGTAACCAAGTGTTGAAATTTTTAATCAGAGTGAATCTAGATGCTTATGATGTATATAATGATGCACTTAAGGTTTTAAATTCATTATATAATAAATGAAATAATTAATTTTAGTCACATATACTCAATATGATTAGGTACATCAATAATATTCAATATGACCAAATATGTTAATGACTTGGTGAGACTATAAGTTTTTAAGGCTTATTTTGGTTAAATAATTCAATTTGTCGTAACCTATGGAAATGTTCCAAAAAAATGAAGGAGTTTGATAAAAGTTTACCAAATATTCTCAATGTATTGAAAATAGATGAACTAGATATATGATATTTATGTTCTGGTACTACAGTATAATTGGGTAAAAGTTTATACCATAAGAAGATAAGTTAGATTTATTTTATAAAAAAGTTTCTTCTATCCAAGGCCATTGACACCTGTAAGTAAAATAAGAAAGAAAGGAGTAATATTTCCTTATAATGGAATTGTCATGATTATCTGATGGGTTGTAATAATCCAAGTGAAGAGTCCACACTAGGTGTAATTGTTATATAATTCAATTCTATTGTTCCAATAGGTATGTTTTTTAGTTCCGTGTTTTACAAAATTTGTAAATATATATGAGGTTTAATGATTATAAAAAAACAAAATCTTGAAGTTTACTTTCAAATAATGGATCAAAGGAGTTTATTCATTGATAACATAGATGCTTCGATATTATAGAATTTTTTCATAAGATTTTTATTAATTATCTCATTATTCTATTGAGAAGATCATGTAAACAGTTTTTTTTAATAAAATGATATGAGTGCTTTGATACACATTATTTATGATTTTTCTAGTTATATAACAAGATTTAAGAGATACTTAAAATGGATCATTCTGGTTTGGTATTTATCCTATTTTTATTTATGGAAATTTTTCGAAAATATGATCTAATTCAATAAAATTTTACCTGATATTCTCAAAGTGTTAAGAATTAGTAAATTAGATATATGATGTATAATTTCTGGTGTTATACCGACAATACTAGTGGGTAAATGTTAAAACTGAAAGAATAAAAGTCAGTTGAAGAGTTCAATAATGTTTCTTCAAGAAGATATTAAAGGGAATTGAATATTAGGGTTGTTAAGAAGTAAAATAAATAATTCAATATGATTGGATTTTCTAACATACCTAAAGGAGTTTAGGAAAGTCCATGGAATTACCATGTTTGGTACGATTTTTATATATATTTATTCATTGATTTTGAATGATATGTGATACTGAATTTATGTTTTATAATTTTATTAAATATATAGGAGTTCAAAATCAAGAGAAAAATTTATTGATATTTTAGTTTATATTTAAATTATGGAGAATATAGTTGCTACATCAAAGATTTTAATGTAAAGGAATGTATCAAGATCAGACAAATCATAGTAAATGGTGTGTATCTTTATAAAATTTATTATATGATAGGATAATTTATTAGTCAATAAGTTATTATTATGAACAATATGAGATGATTATTTTAATACACATGGTTTATGATTGATTAGTTTTTATGACATGTTTTGAGAATAAGATAAAGATTAAGTTTTTTTATTCAAGATTAAATGTTTATCTACCTATTCTTTAAAATATAATTGAAAGTGATTCCTGCCCATTAGTGGTGTATGTAAATAAAATATTCTTTTCAATAAAATAATCCAAACACATAGAGTACCATGTATGATATGTATATAACCGTTTTTTTGTGAAATATTCCCACGAGAAGGAAATAAGTGTTATTTTTAAACACAAAGTAATTTGTGTATATTAATAAGACATTCATATAAGAATATAGTGTCTAAGAAGTTATTTGGAGTATGTTTGGAATTAGAGAAGTTCAACGTCAACAAAAATACAATTATACTAGTACAATATTAAATCATTTTCCACTCAATATCCTAAAATAGTTTAGGATATGTAACAATAAAGAAAAATATAAATGATTACATTTAGTTATCATGAATAAGTGAAAATGAATATTACATGAAGGATTATACCAGTTTGATATCCTAAAAGAGTTTTTGGATATGGTGGTAAATAGAAATGTAAATAGATACATTAGTTACCATAATGAAGATACTATCATTTTATACTAAAGAGTTTAGGATACGAGATGATAAAGAAAAATTTAAAGAGTTACATTTAGTTATCTTGGAAAAGTGAACATCACTTTATCTTAAAATAGTTTAGGATGTGATGGTAAAACAATAATGTAAATAGTTACATTTACCTAAAATTTTTCATAGAAAAGTTTTATTTAAATGGTTCTAAATATGACAAGGATTAACTTGAAATGTTCTAAGTATAAAATATAATTTAACATTATAAGATTTGATTTTTTGAAGTTGATGAGTTTGAATATGTTCAATTAGTTAAACATTAAGGATATAATTTGTCAAATCTCACTATTATTCAAACTTGATCACATCATAGATGTTTCTCACTAAAGAATTTAGTGGGAATTTTTTATTATATGGTCATATATAAATGTTTTAAAAACAATATATGATGTAATAAGTTAATAAAACCCTTAAAAGTGAAAAAAACATAAGGATGATCTGACAATATTTCATATATGATATAATACATTGGTTCTAATGTTGGGTTTTTTAAATATCCCTAAGAGTTTTAAGTATATAAAATGTATCATATCAAATAAAATCTTCATTTTATAATTCTTTCACATTTGGTACATATATATATATATACATTTTGAAAAGTTTAATGATAATTATCCCCTCAAAGTACGACCTTGAGGTATCCCTAATTGATGATCATTGCAGAGTATTATTTGTTGTAATGATATTCTAAGGTTGTAAGAACCCTATTCTTATTCTTAAGGTACGAGTTTCTTCTTTTAATTTTTCCTTAAGCGTTTTGAGAAAATAAGGAAAATGGGGAAAAATCCCAAATTTGGTGAGTACACGTCGTGTACTTTTCCACACGTTTTGTACTTCGGCCGTGTGGGGTGAGTATATAGGGCGTGTAGGCCTGTCGGCGATGAAGGGTGTCAAAACTGACTACACGCCATATACTTAATATATACACTCCATGTAATTAGTTTATGGGTGAACAGTAAGGTGGTGGGAGTAGCTTCCAGCGGAATGGTAGTACATGCCATGTACTTAGAAATACACATCGTGTAATCATGTCGACAGATGAACAATGTGTTGGTGAAAAGTAGCCGCTAGAGGAATAATTAAAAAATTGAAAGTACACACCATGTACTTGAGAGTACATACTGTGTAGTTGTGTTTTTTGTTATAAACTGGAAGTAGCCTCCTCTTTCAACAGAGGAAGCTTATAACGCCAGGAAGCCACGGGAGAGAAGGCCAGACCTTGGAAGAGTTCCCGACTGAACACCGGGACTCCGATTCTTTCACCGACAATCACGTTTAGACTTCATGGGTAAGAATTTCCCTCTTCTTGTGTGTTTCATTCCAATTCTTTCCCAAGGGAAAGTTATTTGGGTTTGAATGGGTTATATTTCTTCCTAGATCTATATTTTTCTCGGACGTTTCAGGAGGCGTTGTTTGCGTATATCGATTAGTAGAGATCGAGGTAGGTGGTCTTGTGTTTAATTACAACTATCGAGTTGATTTTGTGTACCTTTGTGCTACACACCAATGTTTGGGGTGTCATATGGATGAGGGCTTAGCTGTTAAGATATCTATAATTGAATAGATAATATAATGAACATGTATAAAATGCTGTTTGGGATCGATGCCTTGATCCAGGGCCACCCCGAGGGTGAGGTCCCCCTGTTTAGCCATTTTTCCAGGATACCCGTGGGTATGCCGCAATGATAGTATGTTTTAATTTTTCTAGAGAGGAATTATATTTATTACTTTCTTATGCATTGGGCTCAACCCAGTTACTTGCTTAGCCTGAGGGCGGTGTTTTTCTTAGCCTGAGGGTAGTGTTTTGTTTCGCCTGAGGGTAAGGTACCGATTCTACTGAGGGTAAGGTATTGACTCGCCTAAGGATGGGGTACTAATTCACCTGAGGGCAAGGTATTGATTCGCCTGAGGGAAATGTTTCTTATTACTGAGGGCAGTAGCTTCTGTGCCTGAGGGAAATATTTGGTACGCCTGAGGGAAAGGTTCTGATTAGCCTGAGGTCAAGGTACCGTTTATCCTAAGGGCAATGTTCACTTGAATACTCATTATGGTGTTTTCTTGTGTTATACCTGCCAAGCTAAAGCACATGCTTAGTATTGTTATTAACTTCTATTTTTTAGATAACCTGTTGTAGTTTTTGCTGTGGCACTGTACAGGAGATTGTCGGACGATGCCGGGTCTCGGGAACTTATAATTCAATTATATTTAATTGTTAAATAATAATTAAATGGTAATGAAATTGGTAGGAGTAGCTGCTTTTGATTATTCCTAGCTTATTGCATTTCTTTATTGCACACTGCTGTTGCACATTTTCACTGTCAGTTGGGCACGGGCCTTTGGTGGTTGCCTATTAAGATTTATTTATCACACCCTATTTGGGTCATGTCTTGGGACCAAACAGATTATATTTCTGTAGGTGTCGATAAGGGCAAGGTTCCCTATATAGGTACATGATTGTTGCAGAGGAGTAGGAGAGCATGTGACCAAGTTTAGGCTTGCGATACTACTGAGTTCCTGTTGCACTGTTTTAGTTTGCTTTGCTGTACTTGGTACTTTGTACTATATTGTATTTGATTGTAGTGTATCCTATTTTGACTGCTTTCTTAGAAATAGGTCATATTGATTCATCATATATATATATGACTGTTGGTTATCTTTTGCTTCAGTACAATTGTCCTTTCAGCTTTGTTTTGTTTACTGCCTCTGCATTTGGTATGTTTATGTTTTTCTGCTGTGCTACACTTTGAAAAATGAGGGCATAGTTTTCCCACTATTAGACCTAGGCCCTCCCTCCTAGTCAGCAGCCTCTGGCATTTGGGGAAATGCTCTTGAGGTCATGTGACTAGTCGGGTTCGGGGCACCCGTTGATTGGAACCCGGATCCGGGATGTTACAAAGTGGTATCATAGGATTTATTTTCTTCTTGACCTACTGTTTGGAGCCTATAGATAGGGATAGGATGGAAAAGTTACTTGGTAATAAGATGTGCCTGGGAGTAGCAAGCACACGTATAGGGAAAAACCAATTTACCTCATGTTGCAATTTTACCGATTTTTCACTTTACAGTTGATCTGATTTTCACCATTGGGTGACACACTTGTGGTGTTTTGTTTATATTTTTATACTGGGTTCTATTTTTGTCACAACCCGATGAGATGAGGGTATTCTATCTCATGCATCATTTAGGAACATGTTATAATCACATGCCATGCATAGTTTCCATGCCATGTAGGTGCATTAGAAATTGCATGTTGTTGTGATAGATGTTGTGCTATAAAATGCATGCTGTTGTGATAAGTACCTTGATAGATATGCCTACTATTTATAGGGTATTAGTTCAAGTTACGGTTGGGTTTATGGACACTAAACTTTGGTTCCTGAGAAGTATGGGCTCTCTAGGACCGGAATTTAGCGGATCATGATCCAACATTTTTGTTGTGTTTCGTACTATAAAGTGAAAGGGGCGGGTGTTAAAATTGGATTCGTGGGGAGTATGGGCCCCCACGGATCAGAATTTGGCATACCGAAGCTTGGAATTAAAGAAAAACGGGGCTCCAGATTAGTTTCTGAGGTCTACTGTCTGGAAACCCAGACAAAATAGCGTATGGTTCTATGAACACATGCCATGTGCTCTTCTGTTCGGGAAGAAATGAATTTTTTTAAGTACACACTGTGTACCCTATGTACACACCGTGTAGTTGCTAACCATGTCATAGGCCGTGTAGGCAGAAACACGGGATGGGAAAACTCTAGAGGGAATGCACCATGTACCGCTCCTACACGCCGTGTCGTGTTGACCCTGTGTCCGCCGTGTAACTAGAAACATAGACAGAGAAATATTTTCTTAAACACACCATGTCAATGCCGAACACACCGTGTAGTTTAATCTGAGGATCCGACCGCGTCACTAACAACACGGGTCGGTGTTACCTCTTCTAATACATGCAGTGTCCATATGGAACACGTTGTGTAGTGTGAGCTATGTATCCATCCATGTCACGAACAACACAGGTCGGTGAAGCTCGTTTAGTACACATTGTGTACCCATGGGACACACCATGTAGTCTTGACCGGTAGGTGACCATGTAGACTTGACTGTGTGGTTGGGGAGACAGAGTGGTGTACATACCATGTGCGGGTGCAACACGCCGTGTACCGAGGGTTGAGACAGGCACATGCCAGCATAAAAACATGACCATGTAAGGGATTAAGGGTACATTCCATGTAAACCTTATAAGCGTCGTGTAGTCTCATTCTAAGTAGAGCCGTGTGGCTTAGCCGTGTAGGAGGACTCGGGCAGAGGAAGAAAATTCAAGTACACTCCATGTGTGTGGACAACATGTCGTGTGTTTGGGGTGTTACACGACCAGTTCTGGAAGAAGTACACACCCATGTAAAATACTTAAAGGAACACACCGTGTAATTATTATACACGCCATGTAGTCTTGTTTTGTAAAATTCAAATGTTTTCTTTTCCTTGTTCCCTTCTTATGTTTCCAGTTCTTGGACCATGATGATCTTAATCTAAGGTGTGTATTTGTCCTTGTAGAGTCATGCTGCTGAGACGACCACAAGTTGTTCACCAAGAGAGTGGCAATGATTATACTCCAGAGATGATAGGCCATGGGCTACCAATGGATCCTCCAGTAGTTCTAGATGCGGTGCCAACTGTTATACTGGACATAGGCGCAGATGCACAGTTCTGTGAAGGATTCATGCGGTTCATGCAGAACTTCCAGGGAGCACTGCCGGCTGCCACATCTATGGAAGAGCTGACTCGTATATTCCAGCAGCAGCATCTGCCTACGTTTTCAGGGTATGGTGGACCACAGGCTGTGGAATCATGGATGGATTCTATGAGGACAATTTTTGAGCATCTGGAGATGCCTCTTGGGAGGAGGGTCAAGCTCGCTACTTACATGCTGCTTGATTCCACAAAGAGGTGGTGGGATGTTACCACCCAGACTGAGAATCACCAAGACATGGAGTGGGAAGATTTTCATCTAGTATTCTATGACTTTTTCTTTCTAGAGATTCTAAGGGCAGATCAAGCTTGATAGTTCATGAATCTGCAGTAGGGCGCCATGTTAGTGATGGATTATTCTACCTGCTTCACTGAGCTACAATGTTTTTCACCTATTCTGGTGGGTGATGAGATGTTGAGGGATAGATGCTTTGAGTATGGTCTTCGATAGAACATCTGAGTGCTAGTGAATGTTTTCAGGTTGCCTACAGTGCACACTATTGTGAACCAGACACTAATTACTAAGCGGAACCTTCGGGAAGCTAGTGGTGTAGGCCAGGGTGGTTCAGCACCAGTTTCTGGTACTATTTCTACCAGTAAGAGGAAGAGGTAGATGGATTTCTCTCACAGTGGCAGTACTAGCCAAAAGAATTATTCATGTGTCCTGGTAGTGTGCTACCAGTGTGGTAAAGAGGGGCACAAGTGACCTCAGTGTCCACCTGACCTAGTGGAGTACCGAGCTTGTGGCATGGTGGACCATCTCCAGTGTTTTTGCAGGGCGTTTACACCAGTGACTAGTGAGAGGGGTTCTGTGCAGACTCCGCATGCAGGAGTAGGGCCAACAGCTTCTTACCAGTCAGGGAATTGGAACACGTCAGGAAGTTCAAGCTAGGGTGGTGGTTGTGGCCGTGGTAGCCAGACACCGGGATCTCAGAGACAACTGGGAAGGTCAGCTCAGGGTAGCCAGACTATGTCGCAGGGCCGCAACACTGGGAATGCATATGCAGTAGAACAGACCCAACAGGAGCAGGATCCTAGACATTCCACTATCAGAGGTACTATTCTAGTTGCTTCTGTTTTATCTTCAGTACTTTTCGATACGAGTGCTACACATAACTTTATATCTGTGCCTATTTTGGAGAGCCTTGGGATCTATGTTTCCTTTTCTTCTAATATTATGATTCTAGACACTCCGTTGTGGATGAGAACGACTGGTGTTCATTAGTGCAAAGAGTGCCCCCTAGAGGTTGGTGGGTGTCACTTCCTATGGGACCTCTATGTCTTAGAGATGAAATCCTATGAAATCATTCTCAGGATGGACTGGTTGGTACCCTTTCAAGCCTTTGTATATTTCTATCATCGTAGGGTGAGTTTCATGTCACCAGAGGGTAGAGAGTTTCTATACAAGGGAAAATGGGATGTCTAGGTGAGCCAAGTTGGACCCAAGCATCGTGGGTGAGGTGGAGTAACAACCCAGATTGTGAGTTTATATCTGGATGACCAAGGAACTTATTAGAAGGATTTCCCTCTAGTGGTAAATCATTTCAGGGATGTCTTCCTGGAAAACTTTTCAGGTCTACCTCCCGAGTGAGAGGTGGATTTCTCTATTGAGATTGTGCTAGGAGCGGCACCGATGTCCATTCCTCCTTATAGTATGGATACACCAGAATTGTAGGAGCTCAAGAGGCAGTTAAAGGATTTACAAGCAAAGGGTTTCATCCAAACTAGTACTTCTTCTTAGGGTTCGCCTATCCTGTTTGTGAAGAAGGTGGATGGTACCCTCAGACTTTTCATGGATTATCAGAAGATAAACCAGTTGACGATTAAGAACCTATATCCCTTACCATGGATTGATGATCTTTTTGATCAGCTTCTAGGAGCACGAGTGTTCTCGAAGATTGACTTGAGATCTGGATATCATCAGTTGTGTGTTAGACCATCAGACATACCTCTTATAGATTTTCGGAGTAGATATGGTCTATACGAGTACTTGGTTATTCCGTTCAGACTCATGAACGCGCCAGTAGTTTTCATGGCTCTGATGAATCATGTGTTCCATCTATATCTGGATTCTTTTGTGGTAGTCTTCATGGACGATATCTTGGTGTAATCTCACACTCGACATGACTATGCCACCCATCTTGAGATCGTATTGAGTACATTGAGAGAGCATCAGCTATATGCTAAGCTCTCAAAGTTCCACTTTTGGATGGACTAGATTCACTTCCAAGGTCATATTATCTCAGAGGCTGGAGTTGCAGTAGACCCAGAGAAAGTGAGAGCAGTAATTTCCTGGGAGAAACCTAAGAACGTGTTTGAAATATGGAGTTTCTTAGGGCTGGATAGTTACTAAATGTGCTTTATACAGGACTTCTACCACTTAGAAGCGCCATTGAAGGGTTTGACTAAGAAGGGTATGAAGTTTGTTTGGTTAGAATCTTGTGAGACAGACTTTCAGGAACTAAAGGGAAGGTTAACATCAGCACCAATCCCGACACTCTTAAAGTAAGGGAAGAGCTATACAATTTACTGTGATGCATTGGGTATTGGGCTGGGAGTAGTGTAGATGCAGGGCGATCGAGTAGTTGCATACGGGTCTCGATAGTTGAGGCCACATGAGAGGAATTACCCGACACATGATCTCGAGTTAGCTGCAGTTGTTCATGCGTTACGCTGTTGGAGACATTATCTATTGGGAGAGCATTTTTTGGTGTTTACGGACCACAAAAGTCTTAAATACATATTTACCTAGCATGACTTGAATTTGAGATAGCGAAGGTGGGTTGAATACCTTCAGTACTTTGACTTTGAGCTTGCCTATACACCTGGTAAGGGTAATGCAGTAGCTGATGCACTGAGTAGGAAGACTTAGATACAGGCAGTGCAGGCGGCTACTGGTGAGTGGAAACTTATGGATTTGTTTTCTAAGATGCATTTGGAAGTGCACAATAGTCAGGAGAAAACTTATCTTTCATCCTTAGTTGTGACTTCTATCCTCCTAGATAGAGGTGGGGATGAGACAACTATCAAATTCAGAAGGCCTAGTTCTACGAGAGTTGGTGGAAAGTGAGGACCCTCCTCCTGGTTGGATGATAGGTGATGATGAGCTAATACGTATCCATAGATGAGTGTGGGTTATAGGGGATATATACAAGGAGTTGATGCAGGAATTTTATGCTTCATCTTGGGCAGTGCATCATGGAGTTACCAAAATATACTGTGACTTGAGGCGTTAACACTACAAGAAAACCACCTCTTACTGGCGGTTTTTTTTTCATATAGAGGCGGTTTAAACCGCCGCTATATGGTTTGGCAGTGGTTTACAGAAACCGCCGATAAATAGGGCGTCAGCAATCTATTAGCAGCGGTTTTATTCATTTCGCGGCGGTCAAATAAAAGTGTCGTAGTACCTCATTTTGCGGCGGTTTTTGGTAAATTTAGTGGTGGTTTTACGGGCTATTTAATTAGAGGCGGCTATAATCGCCGCGAAATTCAGGCGTGTCATGCACCTTCTTAGCGGCGGTTAAAACCGCCGCTAATTCCGAAGTGATTTCGCGGCGGTTTTAACCGCCGCTAAGTTTATTGCCGAATACATTTAGCGGCGGTTTAAACCGCCACTACATGTATATGTTGTAAAGCATTAGCGGCGGTTAAAACTGCTGCGAAATGGTGACCCGAAAAAAATAGCATTTCTTCTTATACTACACCACTGCCCTAGAAAACAAACCAAACAAGAAACCATTTATAAATAATAAAACATTCATGGTTTTAATCACACCCAACATAAGTACTAAAAAAATTCATGGTTTTAATCACACCCAACACAACTATCAAAGAAGAGAAGGTTTGGTGTTACACCCAACATATATACATGAAGATAACAATGGTTAAAATTACACCCAACCCATATAATAAATAATAACAATAATTGGAATTACTTTCAACCCATGTAACTAAAAAGAACACTAGTTTTAACTGCACCCAACCCATATAAGAAGTCATAGGAATATTTGGAATTATGCCCAATCTATGTAAAAACCAAGATAAATTGTCAGAATCATGTATAACCTACATAACCACAAAAATTTGGTTGGAATCACACCCAACCCATATACCAATAAGAATGATAGTTGGCATCTTATACAACTTATTATAAAGTGTTCAACATGGTTAAAAAATAGCCAACCTATATAGCATGCCAAAGAAATGGTTAGCATTATGCCAAACCTAATTAACAATATAGAAACATCATTGGAATGAAACCCAACTAAAGGACCAAGTAATAACAAGAATTTAATTAAACCCAACCAAAAATATACATCATTTTACTCAAGTCACTCTTACTTGGATAATATCTACACTATAAATTATGTTGTATATAATTCACCATCATTGAGGAATTTCTTTAAATAACTTTTAAGATATTATCATTTCACATTAATACATACCCCTCTTGGTTATCATTCCAAGTTCCACCACCAATTTCAATTTAATTCATGGATGTACATGATTAATAATTATAAACCAGAGGACCTTACACAACCCTAACAAACCTTTCCTGAATCCCATCTATGAGGAAATCTAATTTTGTTCCATCCTGATCCATTGTTACCTTCCCTTCTACACTTGTGCATCAAATAACACATACAACACATATATAATGAGGAGAAAATTTATACACCACCTACGCAATATTCATAAACACCCTTTCATTTAATGTTGATGAAAAAGTTGATCCAATTCAATAAGAATACCTAAAGCATACAAAATACCTAAAATTATGGATTTAGAACGAAACACAAGATAACATCAAATGAAACAAGAGATTGGGGGTCACATGGATTTATACTTATAGTTTAGAGATGATCAAAATTGAAAATATTTGATTCCATAAAGGATTAAAGTGTATGGATCAAAATGTGCCAAAGAAGAGAGGGGAGGGATCACTACTAGTCGTTTGTCCTATAAGGAGGAGGAACGAGGATTAAATGGGTTGATGTTCAGTCAGAATAAGAACCTTTAAAACATCATTGTTATAAAATACTTTGTATCGATGATTGACATTATGGTTACAGGAAATAAGGTCTCTCCAGTCTACCACATAAGAAGACATTTGAGAAATAGAGGACATATTTAAAGAGAATAGAGAATATATTAGAAGATATGTAACCATTAAGAGAGAATCAGTTGTGCTAATCAAACAAAATAAGTGCATAACATGGAAAACATTACGTGGACCACATGATCCATTCTAGGTCACAAAAATCACATAACCCATAAAACATCTTTTGATCACATGATTTTTCTTAATACATATAATCATGTTACCA